>CM055121.1:907581843-908781843 GCA_029206835.1 Rana muscosa | reverse complement strand
AACCTGCACCTAGTGTATTCACACTCAGGATATGTTTTGTTTTTAGCACAGGGAGTTAGCGCGGATAACCCCCCCCCCCCCCCCCTCTTACATTGCTGTAGAATTATCTGACTCTCGTTCAAAGGGCAAAGATGTCATGTATCCATGGGAATTTCTCCTAAGATAGTTGTGAAGGACACAACAGCACAAAACAAGGGAGTCTATTTTGTACATAGCTAAATTAATAGTGGTAAGGAAGATTCTAAACCTATTGATAAGGATACCAAAGGCATTTTCAACCACCCTGCGTGCACGGGACAACCTATAATTAAAGATCCTCTGGTCTCTTGTAAGACTTCTCATGGGGAATGGTTTCATGATATGTTCATTGAGTGCAAATGCATCATCTGCTATGAATACAAAATTCATGCCTTCAACGCTCTCATCACGGGATGGTAGGTTGAGTGTTCCTTCCTTGAGCCGCTTGTAGAACTCAGTTTGGTCAATGATGCTTCCATCTGAGTTCCTCCCGTTTTTACCGATATCTAGGTACAGAAACTCGTAGTTGGCGTCAACTATTGCTAACATTACAACACTGAAAAAGCCCTTGTAATTATAATAATAAGAGCCTGAATTTGGAGGTGGTATGATACGAACATGCTTCTCATCAATGGCTCCAAGACAATTGGGAAAGTTCCATTGTTGTAGAAAATTGTTGGCAACCTCTTTCCACTGCTGTGCATTGGAGGGAAACTGTATGTAAAGAAACACAGGCTATTAACAAAATATGAATATGTAACTGTACAGTATTTACATATTTTTTTTTATTAGTTAGAAAATCTATAGTTTTTCTGTTTTGATTCATTGCATGCATTAAACATTTTGTGCTGAAGTAGCCCCCAAAAGCCCACCCTTTATCTAACTAGACCTAAAATGCAACGTCTAAATCACATCAGCAAATGTGCTTACATTTCGCGATCGGCCGTTACACAGCCAAGGACGTGGATCTCTGTATGTGAACACAGAGATCCACATCCTGTCAGGGAGAGGAGACCGATGCTGTGTCCCTTGCACATAGGGACACAGATCGGTCACCTCCTCCAGTCAGTCCCCTGCCCCCACAGTAACAATCACTCCCAGGTTGCACATTTAACCCCTTCCTCGCCCCCTAGTGTTAACCCCTTCCCTGCCAGTCACATTTATACAGTAATCAGTGCATATTTGTAGCACTGTTTGCTTTATAAATGTGAATGGTCCCAAAAAATGTGTCTAAGGTGTCCGATGTGTCCGCCATAATATCGCAGTCCTGACAAAAATCACAGATCGTCCCCATTACTAGTAGAAAAAATTAATTAAAAAAAAATCATAATTCTATCCCTTATTTTGTAGGCGCTATAACGTTTGCACAAACCAATCACTATACGCTTCTTGTGTTTTTTTTTTTATAGCAAAAACATGTAGAAGAATACGTATCGGCATACAATGAGGAAAAAAAAAGTTTATTTTACAAAAATTGTGATAATTTGTTAGCAAAAATTAAATAATATTGTGTTTTTTCAAAATTGTCGCTCTTTTTTTTGTTTAAAGCCAAAAAAATAACAACCGCAGAGGGGATCAAATATCACCAAAGGAAAGCTTATTTGTGGGGAAAAAAGTTTACATTTTGTTTGGGAGCCACGTCGCACGACCGCGCAATTTTCATTCAAAGCGTGACATTGCCAAAAGCTAGGAATTTTGTTTGGGCAATAAGGGGTTATATGTGCTCAGCAAGTGGTTAAAAACTGTGCACAGAGCAAATGAGATGTTAACACAATATATAAAAAACACTTTACGTTAATGCATTGTTCCTTTAATGCCACTATAATAGCCTTGCATGTTTCTGGAATGATTTGTCCAAGGGCTTGGGGAGAAATGCCGGTTGAAAATTTCAGGTCTTGAAAACTCCTTCCTGTCGCCAAGTAACGGAACGTGGTTATTAGCCGTTGTTCTGGGCTAATAGATGGGTGTATCTTTTTTGGTGATCAATGGTGTGACAGCTTGCAGTAGATTTTGGAAAATGTCGTCATTCATTCTTAAAAAAATTCCTATAATCGTCTGGATTGTTCTCTTACAACTCTTTGAGAAGAGACATATGGGAGTATTTTTGACGGTCCAGCAGCCATTGCTTGGACCATGTCCTCCTTTTTTCTTTTTTTTTTCATAACGTTCTGTATAGCCAATATCCCCAGCATGGCAATAGGCAGTGCTGGGCAGTGGCGTCTCCAGCTTTCATATTTAGGGGGGGCACATGGGGGGACAGGGACAAAAGTAGGGGGGCCAACTATAAAATGCAATTATATATATATAAATATATCCTGGGGCCCTTTACTACGATCCCACAACGGGCCCTTTCACATGTTCTGCAGTGAGCTCCCTTCCTACTATACTGGGGCCCCACCAGGGTGGCAGAAAACAAGAGATATATGTCCCCAGCACACCAAGAAAATATAAGGGTCCAAAGCAGTGGGAAAACTATCAGGGTTGCAAAGGTTGTCTTGCCACCGGGCCCTGGTGTTCTGCCACTGTGGGGTTCCCCAGCTGTCCTGTTATTGACAGAGCTGGTCTGGCATCAGTCTCCCTGGCACCGGCGGCAGTCTATTAGGACTTTGTGCTGGTGACATTATGCGTGCATGTAGGGGAAGGCTGGCACTATTGGTTATAGAGAGCCGAGCCCCCAGCTGGTCACCTAGCAGCAGTAATGCTGTATAACCTTCTCTGTTGACATGCTGATCGGGATGTGATCCAGGTGATGCTCCCAGTCAGATCTAATAAACACAGTATTTATTAGCATCAAGAGTACAACCACATATATATAATCAACCGTATGTTCAGCAGCCATGTGGGCTCTATGCCTGTAAAGTGTGGGCTTTGATCAATAAAATCACTGATATTTAACACTAGGAGCATCATCTGGATTGCATCATGATCAGCATGTCAGAGAAGGCTCCACTGCTGCTAAGCAACCTGCAGGGAGCTCAACTGTCTACAACCAATAGAGATGGGATTGAGTGTGTTTGAAATCCCACATGCCCGATCCCGCCAGGAAGCTGACACTCCACAGTGCTAATCACAGCCAGTGAGACATTTCCTGATCTGTGGAATGCGGACCAGGAAATGTCTCACTGCCTGTGATTAGCGCTGTGCAGTGTGGGCTTCCTGGCAGGCTCTGGCATGTGGAATTTTGAACATGCCCAGCCCATCTCTAACAACAAATTGTGCTGGCCCTCCTGTACATCAGCCCCATAAAGTAACCAGCACTGGGTTCCAATGTGCTGCCGCCGCTACCATGGAGACAGAGACCAGCGCTGTGAATAGCCGGGACAGGACAGCAACTCTGGTTGTTCCAGCACTGGTCCACACTGGGAGGATTCCTCCATCCACCTATAATGTGTAGATGGGGGAATTGGACAATTTCCTTTTTTTTTTCATTCAACTTAATAGTTGAATGAAAAAAAGTGATCAATGTATGGGCTGCCTAAGAGCCAAGACCAGCCATAGACAGTTTAAATCTCATCTGGTTCAGCAGGAACTGGCTGAGATTCGAACCATTAATGAGCAGATTCTCTTATGATTATCACTAGTGGTTGCTATAGCCACTAGTGATAATCACTGTTTGTCGGGAGAATACAATTGCTGGGCAGGAGGGATATTCCCCTGTCAGCACTGTCTGTGTTGATGGGGGAATTATGCAAGTTTCTTTCCTGCAATCTGTGGATGCAGGAAAGAAATTTTCACCGTATATTACCTGCCTAACTGAAAGTGAAAGTAAATTGTGAATGTCTTGAAAGAACAGGAGAGGGGGAGGGAGACAGATGGGGGAGAGAAGGGATGGAGATAATGCAGTTCAGTGATTACAGTGTACTGCAGTCTGCAGTGCACACACTTACCCACGGTCCAGGCTAGAATCTCAGGCATCATTCACACACAGCCAGGAATGCTGCTGATTTTCATATTTCCTGCCCACACATCCCCTCTCTTCAGATACAGCACGCCGGGATAGTGTGGGCGGGACTGGAAGGAGGAGGAGGAGCTGTATTCCTCCCTGCTCGTATGTGAGGAGAGTGAGGGGGGGTGGCTGGACTCGCTGGGCTGTGAAAGAGTGTCATAGACTGACACTCGGCTCAGCTTGCAGTCACCACTCTCGGAATTTACAGGCTGGTTCTCCTGTCCTAAGGACACGAGAAATCAGTCTGTTTTTTCAGTAACTGAGATGAAGGCTTGGGCCCCCCTCCCACAGTACTCATGGAGTCCTTCCTGCAACTCGCTCTTCTCCGTGCCAATGAGGATGCAGGGAAATGAGCAGATCGGGCGGCTGTGGTTGTGTGAGCGCTCGCATTATGCAGTGTCAGCGAGCAGAGGGAGGGGGGAGGAATCCCCCGCAGGAGCTGACTGGGGACGCTCTCCCTCTCAGGAGAGACTGTTACCCCAGCAGCAGCCCGAGCGAAAAAAAAATGCAAAAAAAAAAAAAAAAATTTTTTTTTTGGGGGGGGGCACGTGGTGGGGCACAGCATAATGTTGGGGGGGCCAGGGCCCCCTCTGGTCCCCCCTAGGGACGCCATTGGTGCTGGGTCCTGCATACTTTTGTTCGTTCAGTGAACAAACGTTTGTACAGGAAAGTTCCGGAGAACACGAATGTGCCTGTACGCTACGTAGGGATAGACGCAAGGCGTGTCAGACACAGGGGTCACACGTATTTGACATCATTTCCGATACCTTGCTACGCACACCGGAAGGTTTTTCCGGAATCGTACGACAAAAATCGAACGCACATTTTTATTATTGGATTCGATATTTGCTTAATGCAACTACAGTCAGACGATCTGTCGTACGATAATCTGATCGTGTGTACGGGGCTTTAGGGACCAGGGAGGAGAGCCAGTGGTGACATTACTTGCGCCCAGCGGCCGAGAGCGGAAGTGCCTATGTTTGTATGAGATTACATGCGTCTGTTGAACAGTAATTGATGTAAGTGTTTCCATGTTGTTTTAAATAAATATTTTGAATGGTATCACACTGTGGGTATAGAATTGGGTATATGGGATTGTACGATATTTCTTTTTTTTCTTTTCTTTTTATTTATTTATTTATTTATTTTATGGTTGAACTGGATGGACTTGTGTCTTTTTTCAACCTGACTAACTATGTAACTATGTAACACTATGGGAGCCCCCCTGTGTTTTATCTCACTTCTGAGAACCTAGTGCCCCACTCCCAAGAGTTTACTGATGCAGAGGAATCACATGGTCACTCCGGGATCCATAGCCATTGAGGGATATCAATCTTGCTGAGGAGCTGCATCTGCCATTGGGTCAACTGAAGAGGCTTGTTTACAAGCCAGCCAAGGTGAGAGGCTGGGGGAAACGTGGGCACTTGGATTAGAGCACTTGGATAGAAGCACCTGCATGTGATTAGCCACTTGCAGATGGTGGATCTGTTCTGCACTACTACTTTGGATTTTATATTTTTTATACTGCACAGAGACTAATTTTTTATTGTATTTTTGGATACTTGATTAATTTATTTTTTGACTACACAGAGACTCACTATTTGAACTTTATTGGTATCAGATATCTATTTTTGCACAGAAGATTTGTATTTTTTACTGAGACTCACATTTGTTGTTTATACCTTTGCATGGGATCTATTGCATGGGATTTTTTGCCTTTATTATTGGAGCACTTTATTGGATTATTCTTTTATACATTTTGTGTATGATGCTATCACATCCCAGACTATTTTGCCTTTATATTTTTTAACTTTATTATATACCCACTTGGTTGCACTTTAATTAAAGGGATTGGTTTTAGCAAGCGTCATTACACCCCCCCATTTTCACATGTTTGTTGGTGTGTGAACACCTTTCAGTTGTGGCAGCTGCTTAGTTCATTAGCTATTAGATTTATTTGGTCTTTATCCTGGTTTGAGCATCAATTACCCCCCATTTTAAAAGAAACGCAAGCAGTAAATCAAATTAAAGATGATTTCAGATAAAAATAATGTTTTATTTTTAAAAATTATCAGAAATTTTCTGGCATAGCAATGGCCCCCCTACCCGTAAAATAGTCCAGATATTTTTGGCGCACATCACGAGTGCTTTGGGGGGGGCGAGCCAGGACGGCCAGCTTCCAGGGACGTCATGTTAGTTTCTGGAAGTCCGGCCTCAGGCCCAACTGAGGCAACATAATTCGGAGCATTTTTCCTTAGAAAATCGTGAAGAATACAGCATGCTAAAACGATGTGGTTGATTTTATACTCCGCCATATTTATAGATGTAAGGAACAGGCGGAACTGGCTGGCCATTATGCCAAAGGCATTCTCCACGACTCTTCTGGCTCTGGCCAGCCGGTAATTAAAAACCCTCTTTTCAGGGGTGAGGGTCCTCTGGGGGAATGGCCTCATCAGATGTTCACCCAGACCAAATGCTTCATCTGCGACAAACACAAATGGGAGTCCTTCCACGTTGTCTTCAGCAGGTGGCAATCCCAAGCCACCGCTCTGGAGACGTTGGGAAAACTCCATCTGGGCGAAGACTCCACCATCCGACATCCGGCCATTCTTCCCCATGTCTACATATAGAAACTCATATTGTGCCGACACCACCGCCATCAACACTATACTATGAAACCCCTTATAGTTAAAATAGTATGACCCTGAATGGGGTGGTGGATGTGTTTCCCATCTATTGCCCCTCCGCAGTTAACCGCTTCCCTACCCAGCCATAGACAAATGACGTCCACAGATGGGATCTCCCATCCTGGGTGGACGTCATATGACGTCCTCGGCTTTGTAGGGGGATATCTGAATGATGCCTGTAGCTAGAGGCATCATTCAGATATCCTTTTGAAGTGCCGGCGATTCTGTGCACCATAAGAATGATCATAGCGGCGGTTCCGCCGCTTGATCGTTCTTATAGGCGGCGGGAGGGGACACCCCCCTCCCGCCGCCATCCGGTGCTTCTCCGGGCTCCCCCGTGCGATCGGGGACCCGGAGCGAATCTTCCGGCATCGTTGGTGGAGTCACGTGATGAGCATAGAGATGACTGGTGACCAGATGGTCACCAGTCATCTCTATGATCGTCGGAGGCCCGGGCGCGATGTGATGACGTCACGCCCGGGTCTCAAATGTAAACAAAGCCGCCATTGCAGCTGTAAGTATGAAATCAGTGAAAAAAAATTCACTGATCTCATGCTTTCCAGCCTGGAGGAGAGATGTGGGGTCTTATTGACCCCGCATCTCTCAATAAAGAGAACCTGTCACACACATTCCTATTACAAGGGATGTTTACATTCCTTGTAATAGGAATAAAAGTGATCAAAAAAAAAAAAATGTAAAATCATTGTAAAAAAATAAATAAATAAATAATAATAAAAAAAAATTAAAACGCCCCTGTCTCCGGTAGCTCGTGATCAGAAGCGAATGCACACGTAAGTCGCCCACATATGTAAACGCCGTTCAAACCACGCATGTGAGGTATCGCCGCATGCGTTAGAGCGCGTGCAACAATTCTAGCACTAGACCTCCTCTGTAATTCTAACCTGGTAACCTGTAAAAAAAATGAAAGCGTCGCCTATGGAGATTTTTAAGTACCGAAGTTTGGCGCCATTCCATGAGTGTGCGCAATTTTAAAGCGTGACATGTTAGGTATCTATTTACTCGGCGTAACATTATCTTTCATATGTTCCCAAAAAATTGGGCTAACTTTACTGTTTTGTTATTTTTTAATTCATGAAACCATTTTTTTTTAAAAAAAAAGGCGTTTGAAAAATTATTGCGCAAATATTGTGCAAGAAAAAATGTTGCAATGACCGTCATTTTATTCCCTAGGGTGTCTGCTAAAAAAACATATATAATGTTTGGGGGTTCTGAGTAATTTTCGAGCAAAAGAATGATGATTTGTACATGTAGGAGAGAAGTGCCAAAATAGGCCCGGTATTGAATAGGTCCAAAAAGCCCTGTATTGAAGTGGTTAAGAAAGTCCCACCGCTCGGTAAAATGGGAAGCCACAGTCTGCCATTCCTGTGGCAATGAAGGAAACTGTGGAGTCAAACCAGAAAAAATAATATTAGTACTTTTGCACATAACATTGCAAGCAGATTATACAGAAACATTCTTGGCCAACATCAGTATAACATTTATTTTAAGGAGTATTTAAAGACAAAAATATAAGGCCCACTTGTCAGATTCCTCACCCCCTCTGATGGCCCATTGTGAACATTTTAGGGGGGGGGGTTCTAGCTGAGTTTGGGACCCCAAAAATAGCCTCTGGCACTCTGCCTGAATTTAAGGACAACAATAACATTTGTACACATTTTAGGAGGTGTTTAGGGTAAAGCATTACAATGGAGCTGACAAAATATATTGTTAAGTGACTAGACTAGGTGTGTATGGGCCAGGATAGCATGCAGCATATTACAATCATGGTAATTAGGGAGTGATGAAATAAATACAATACATTAGACCAATACATTAAATACATAGAATGTGATGATAAAGGAGAAAACTTACTTTAATATAGTCCTTCTGCCGGACTTGTATGATGGCAGAACAGGTCTCTGGGATAATGAGTCTCAGAGCCTGAGGGGAGATGCCTGTCAAAAACTTGAGGTCCTGCAGACTTCTCCCTGTCACCAAGTATCGCAACGTGGCGACTAGCCTCTGCCCGGGAGTGATGGCTTGCCGCATGCAGGTGTCCTGCTTCGTGATATAAGGGGACAGCAAAGCCAACAGACGGTGAAAAATGGGGTCCGTCATCCGGAGATAATTCCTGAAATCATTAGGATTATTCTCCTGGATCTCCCACAGCAAAGGCATATGAAAGAATTGGTCACGCTGGAGCAACCAATTCTTCGTCCATGAACTCCTCCTCACCCTGTTCATGGACTGAGCTTGGGTCAAAGCAAGAACCCCAACACCAAGCCCCCGCACAGTACGAACTCTACGACAAGTACGTAGCCGCAACATCGCTAGAAAATGGTTGGCTGGTCAGAACGAACTAACAGAACGCACTGAAGAACAAAAAGACCTGTGAAGAGCGAGCTGAATATCAGAAAGGAGCGGACAAGAATGCACTGAAAAACAGATACGAACTCACTACACACACTGAAAAACAGATACGAACCTACAAGAACTAACTGAACAGCAGTAACGATCTGAAAAGCACGAAGGCTGAAAAGCGCGAATCATCTCTCACCAAACCTCTAATAACACGAGATTAGCAAAAGGAGCCCAAAGGGTGGCGCGCTTCGTATGGAACTTCCCTTTTACAGTGCCGTCCTATGTGTTGTACGTCACTGCGTTCTTGATGGGCGGAATTTGATGTGTCTGTGTGTATGCAAGACAAGCTTGAGCGGAATTCCGTCAGAAAAACCATCCAAGGTTTTTCCGATGGGAAAACCGATCGTGTGTACGCGACATCAAAAAAAATTGTACCCTAGATAATGACATTCCTAGGGCTGCAGGGGTACTTTATACTAGACTAAAGCCGTGTACACACGATAGGTTTTACCGATGAAAATAGTCCGATGGACTGTTTTCATCGGACAAACCGATCGTGTATGGGCCCCATCGGTCTTTTTTCCATCGGTGTTTAAAAATAGAACATGTTTTAAATTTATCCGATGGTTAAAAAACCGATAGCAAATTACTATCGTCTGTGGGGAACTCCATTGGATAAAAAACCCACGCATGCTCAGAATCAAGTCGAAGCACGCTCAGAAGCATTGAACTTCATTTTTCTCGGCTCATCGGAGTGTTATACGTCACCGTGTTTGAAACGGTCGGATTTTTGACTGATGGTGTGTGGGCAAGACTGATGGAAGACAGTTTCATCGGATTTCCGATGGAAAAAACCATCGGATTAGAATCCATAGGATATCAGATCGTGTGTACAGGGCTTTAGAGACAGGGAGTATAGTCATACCCTCCTGAAAAAAGCGTACAATAAAGCCAATAAACAAGAGAGAAAGGGTCTTATTTTCTCTGTAAAGCCTTGTAATGACGAGCCATCAGTTAGAATTATCACCCAGTATTCCAGACAACACACATAATTGAGGAATGTTTTATCAAAATTTTGGCCTCTGCTTACCTGCTGTAATAAATGTATTAAATCTTTTCCGGAAATCACTTATCGACGAGCCCCTTCTCTTAGGGACCCTTTGGTTAGAAGCCACCATTCCTTTGCAGCTTGAGATCACACATCCCATACAGGCACCTTTGCCTGTGAGAGATGTGACATATGTCACTTTATCTCTAATGGCCATAAAATTACATCTTCCGAACGGCCATACTTATGCTATTAAGCATAGAGTTACTTGTCACACCATTGGCGTTGTTAACTTAGCCACATGCCTATGTGGATGTTTCTACGTGGGTAGAACCAATCGTCCCTTTTTTAAACGGATCAACGACCACACTATTTCTATCTTTAAACACCTCATGACTACTGCTATCAGTAGACATGTGGGTCTTCAGCATGACTTGGATCCCAATATGATCACATTCACCGCCATTAAACATGTACCCTTACATACGAGGGGCGGTGGTATTGATTGTACTTTATTACAATTGGAAACTCGGTGGATCCACAACTTGGATGCTACAATATATCCAGGCTTGAACGAATATATCAGTTTTAAATCATTTTTATAATATGAAATAGTATCCATGTTTGGTTTGTGCGTTCGATCCCAGGTGTTTTGTAATCAGCCGATCCAGTCATGAATATGCTAATTCATCTTGTTTCCCCTCCCTTCCCTACACCCCATACCGCTAAAACCATTTAACTATCTTGGGTCAGGTGATCTGTGTCACCATGTAGTGTATATAGCGTATGATGTATTTGTTATATATGTGTATTTATATATTTTTTCTACTTACATAGAAAAATTTGGGTTATAGCTTTATGACCACTTATGGTCTCTGATACATATATATAATTGTAATTGTGTTATGTAATCGAATGTGCTGCTCTATGTTCTATTATCGTCGGTCATGGCTCATGTTGACGCGGTTTGCCCACACTGGTTCATGCACCAGTGGGACTTTCAACATACGTCTCCAGTCTTGTTCTTTCCCCCGCATCTCCTCTCTGGTTTTCTACCTCCTTGACTTGGAAAATACTCTACCTCATTGGGCTGTACTGGGCTGTTCTTGTTGGCCCTGATTGGGTGGTGTATGTGGCTGCACGGACGCCCGGGGCATAGGTCCCCATTGGGACCTATGCCGATTTAGGTTGGTGAAGGCTGTGCCGGTGTTGTGATCTCGACCCTGGCCCATGCCATTGGGCCTCCCTGTCCTATCCGGTTTGCTGGGCAGATCGTCTTGCGGAGGTTACCTCCGCCTACCTCCGTCTGTACACCCATCTGCGCCATGTGATGTGCTGGGTCATATGATACGGAGCGTCACGTGATGGCACACCTGGCACCTGGCATCCTAGAACCTGTAGGCGGACCATAAATTTTATTTGGGTACAGATTTGCATGACGAAGCAATTGCCAGTTATAGTAGCACAGTATTGAATAGCAAAAAATGCCCTGGTCACGAAGGGGGTAAAACCTTCTGGAATTCAAATGGTTAAATAGTTTGTTTGAGCCAAGCTGGCCCAATCAACCAATTTCCTTTATTAATACATGCACCAGCTGTCAGCGCTGTGTAAAGTGTATGTAGCATCAGCTACATACAGTATACAGCTCTGTGTTTTCTGTCAAAATTACGAGGACTTCCCATCCACTTCCGGAACAAAATTGAGTCAGGCTGAGTGCTTATCAGCTATTCACAGAAAGTCTTGTATTTTATCAATGAATACAAGGCTTCCTCTGTTTGGCTGAGATGAAGAGGCAGGTAGATGATATCACAATTTCTACCTCAGCCAGCCAGGGGAAGCCTTGTATTCATTGATAATACAGGGCTTCCAGTGAATGAGTTAGCAGCCCTCAGCCCAACTCAATTTTGTTATGGCAGCAGGTGAGAAGTCCCTATATTGCTGATAGAACACAGCAATGTACACTATGTTACCAAAAGTATTGGTATACCTGTATTTATACACGCACAAACTTTAATTGGCATCCCAGTCTTAGTCCATAGGGTTCAGTATTGAGTTGGCCCACCCTTTGCAGCTATAACAGCTTTAACTCTTCTGGGAAGGCTGTCCACGAGGTTTAGGAGTGTCTATGGGAATGTTTGACCATTCTTCCAGAAGCGCATTTGTGAGGTCAGGCACTGATATGGACAAGAAGGCCTGGCTTGCAGTCTCCACTCTAATTCATCCCAAAGGTTTTCTGTCAGGTTGAGGTCAAGGACTCTGTACAGGTCAGTCAACTTCCTCCACCCCAAACTCGCTCATCCATGTCTTTATAGACCTTGCTTTGTGCACTGGTGTGCAGTTATGTTGGAACAGGAAGGGGCCATCCCAAACTGTTCCCACAAAATTGGGACCATGAAATTGCCCAAAATGTCTTGGTATGCTGACGCCTTAAGGTTTCCCTTCACTGGAACTAAGGGGCCTTCACTGGAACTAAGGGGCCCAGTCCAACCCCTGAAAAATAACCCCACACCAAAATCCCCCCTTCACTAAATTATTTGGGCCAGTGCACAAAGCAAGGTCCATAGAGACATGGATGAGCGAGTTTTGGGTAGAGGAACTTGACTGGCCTGCACAGAGTCCTGACCTCAACCCAATGGAACACCTTTGGGATGAATTAGAGTGGAGACTGCAGGCCAGGCCTTCTCGTCCAACATCAGTGTCTGACCTTACAAATGCGCTTTTAGAAGAATGGTCAAACATTCCCAAAGACACACTCCTAAACCTGCAACCTGTTATAGCTGCAAAGGGTGGGCCAACTCAATATTGAACCCTACGGACTAAGACTGGGATACCATTAAAGTTCATGTGCGTGTAAAGGCAGGTGTCCCAATACTTTTGGTAATATAGTGTATGTTGTATGTAGTTGATGTTACATGTAGTTTATACAGCACTGACAGCAGGCGCATCTATTAGTAAAGAAAATAGTTTGTTAAATAACCCACTAACCCATTACTATTATCACCTTTTAATTATTAAGACCACTTTCACACTGAGGCGCTTTTCAGGCGCTTTCACGCTAAAAAAAGCGCCTGAAAACGTATTTCCATTAAAATCAATGAATGCTTTCACACTGGGGCAGTGCGCTGAAATAACGTCCCTCTCCATTGAAATGAATTGAAAGTGATTCAAAAGCGCCTGAAAAGCGCTTCAAAAGCGCTCAGTGTTTTACTGGCAGTTTTTCAAGCGCCTCAGTGTGAAAGTGGCCTTAGAGCCATCACCGACTGTAACAGTTTGAAGTTTGCAGATGCAGCTTACAGTACATTTGAATTTCGTATTTGGACAGTCGTCTCAGTTTCAGTACTACAGAAGCTGGATAGTTCCCTTGTTCAGGAGGGTCAAAGTTTTTTTTACAAAGTATAAAATAAATGAAGACCTCTCTGGGATCCCTTTAGATGTGCATGTCACTTGCTGAGCCTCCAATAATACTGCATCAGCCTAGCCTAGCGAGTATTTTATACACTAAATCCAGTTGCCTCGCAATGTTAAAGCATATCTAAAGTCATCATTTTGCCTTTTATTTAGGGTTTCTAAATAGTCACTACTCACTTCTATAGTTTTGGCTATACACATTCACACCAGTGATCCACTGCGGAGTAATGCCGCGTACACACAACCGTTATTCATGTCATGCAAAAAAACAAAGTTTTTCTCGTCGTGATTCCTCTGAAGCCTGCCTTGCATACACACGTTCATGAAAAAAAAAAGTGACGTACAACATATGATGGCACTATAAAGGGGAGGTTCCATTCGAATGGCGCCACCCTTTGGGCTGCATTTGCTGATCCTCGTGTTAGTAAATTTTGGTGAGAGACGATTCAAGCTTTTCAGACTCGTGCTCTTCAGTCCGTTACAGCGTGACGAATGTGCTATCTCCATTCTGAACGCTAGTTTTACCAGAACGAGCGCTCCCGTCTCATCCTTGATTCTGAGCATGCGCGTTTTTTTCCCCCTCGTAAAAGCGTACACATGACCGGTTTTCACGACGTGAAAAAGAACAACGTGAAAAACAACGAGAAAAAATAGAGCAGGTTCTAAAAAAAAATCGGGCAGTTTTCTCGTTGAAAAAAATGCTATGGAGCATATACACGACCGTTTTTCACGACCAATCTAAAAAATTGCATTTTTCTCGTCATGAAAAACGGTCATGCGGCATAACACTTGGTATGTCATGCTTTAAAGTGGTTGTAAACCCTTACAAATCACTTTTCCCTACAGGTAACCCTATAACATAGGCGTGCGCACAGGGTGTGCCCGGTGTGCCCGGGCACACCCTAATCACCCTGTGTGGCACAGATTCTCCCTGCTGATTGGCTGCAGAGAAAGGGACTCTGGAATCTCTGTCCTCAGCCCCATTCTCTGTCTTAAAAGTGAGATATCAGGGGTCTGTTTAGGCCCCTGATGTCTCACCAAAGCACCCCAATGGTGCTCCTAAAAAATTGTAAAAGAAAATAATAAAAAATTATTGTAAAAAAATATTGTACAAAATAATAAAAAAATAAAATTGTAAAATGTATTAATAAAAAATAAATAAAAAGAAACGACTGACAACAGTCCCTGCCCACTGACACCATCCACTGTTATACTGACACTGTCCATTGCCCTACTGCCCTGTCATGGATATGCATTAATGTCTGTCTGCCATCTTACCTTTCCTCCTCATGTGTTCATCTTAGAGGCCAGAACCCTTTCACCTGGCTTCCTTTATAATCTCCTCCCAGCCTGACTCCACCCCAGGCCATATCACAGAACACTATATTAACCTGTGCACTGCAAGCCTGCTTTGCTGATCAACGTGTTTGTTAGGCATTGTGTGTTTGGGTTCCTGCCTGCCGTGTGCTACGTCTGTCTCTCTGTTACGTTATTGGCTTGTCCCCGACTATCCCTGTCTGCTCGTGACCCTTGACCTTCGGCTTGTCTTTCGTTATCCTTGTCTGCTTGTGGCTCTTGACCTTCAGCTTGTTATTCGTTACTCTTATATCTTGTGCTGCTGCTTCCCCTCTTGTCCCCTTATCCTACGGGGCGTGAGCTAGGAGACTCCAGGGGCCGCGACCTGGACCCAGCCTGCAGCATAACATGCTCACCACTAGAGGCTCTGGAGAAGACCTGCTGGGTCTTAGACTCCGCGCCCTGGGGAATCTTGGCTCTAGCTTCCTATAGGATCCCGGTTGTGCTCCTCTGGTCCCGCTTTCCACAACCACCCAGTTTCCTATCCACAGCAGTCAGCCATAGGGTTCACTACCTTGCGGTGCACTCCTGTCCCCCTACGGTGTGCATCTGTCACCTGGCCGTAGGTGACCTGACAGTTTGATCAGCCATGAACCCGGCTGACATCCCGCTACCCGCGGATGATCCATTGCAGGGCATAGTTCGCAGACTTGAAACCCAGGAATCGAATCAGACTCAGGTGATGCGATTCCTCCAGGATCTGGCTTCTCGAGTCGAGCAGCTTCAGGCCTCCTTGGGAACCCCGAATCCGCAACCTCAAGTACAACCAGCGGTTGTACCTATCGCACCAGTCGCAGCCACACACTCACTAACACTGCCAGCTCCGTTCCGTTTCTCTGGGGACTCCAAGGCCTGCAGGGGGTTTCTCAGCCAATGCACGATTCATTTTGAGCTTCAGCCTCAAAACTTCCTGTCTGACCGGGCTAAGGTAGCCTATATCATTTCCCTCCTCTCCGGTGAAGCTTTGGCCTGGGCTGCCCCCCTGTGGGAGAGGAATGATCCAGTGGTTTCCAGCCTGTCCGACTTCTTGAAGCTCTTTCGTAATATCTTCGAAGAGCCGGCTCGGGCTTCTTCAGCGGCTAGTGCTGTCTTACGTCTTCGCCATGAATCTAGTTCAGTGGGACAATATGCTCTTCAGTTCCGTATCCACACAGCTGAATTGAGCTGGAATAATGAGGCCCTGGTCGCTACCTTTTTACATGGCCTCTCTGACCGAGTGAAAGACGAATTAGCGGGAAGAACCATTCCCGTCTGTCTGGACGATGTAATTTCGTTATGCAATCAGATCGACATTCGTTTTCAAGAGAGGTCCTTAGAAAAAAGACGCCAGCACTCTCTGGGTTCTAGCCAGTCTGAGCTCCCCTCCCTTCGTCCCGTGGAGCATCCTCTACCTGCTGAGGAACCTATGCAGCTGGGCCGGACCAGACTAACCCCCGAAGAACGTGCTAGGCGCAGAACTCTGGGCTTGTGCCTCTATTGTGGGGGCAAGGGTAATTTTCGTGACTCCTGCTCGCTTCGTCCGGGAAACGCTCGGGTCTAATACATTTGGAAGGTGGAGTATTGGACCCAGAAACATCACCTTCTCGCCTTCTCTTGCCGGTGTTCCTTCATGTAGGCACTTCTCCTCAGTCAACCCTTGCATATCTGGATTCCGGGGCTGCCGGCAATTTTATGGATTGGAGAACTGCTTCTTCTATGAAGCTTACCCTTTCACCTCTCACTACCCCATTGGTAGTCTCGGCAATTGATGGCACTGTTCTCCCAGGGGGCCCTATTCGCTTCCAGACGCTACCCATTAGGATGTCGGTAGGGATTCTCCACCAGGAGTGGATATCCTTTCTTATTCTACCCAAGGCCTCTACCCCAGTTGTATTGGGCCTCCCTTGGCTACAGCTCCACTCTCCACATGTGGACTGGGTCTCTGGGCAGATCCTGGCCTGGGGTTCCTCATGTTTCTCGTCATGTCTTCTCAAGGTGACCCCCAAGGAGAGTCTTCCGGTTGCTGCCACTTCTGTTTCTTCTGATCTTCCCGCTGCATACAGCGATTACCGGGATGTGTTCTGTAAGAAATCAGCTGAGGTGCTTCCTCCCCACAGGTCTTTTGACTGTGCTATTGATCTTGTCCCCGGAGCAACTCTACCCAGGGGTCGTACCTACCCTCTGTCCATCCCAGAGACCCAGGCCATGTCTGAGTATGTCGCAGAGAATTTGGAGAGAGGTTTCATCCGGAAATCCTCTTCGCCTGCAGGGGCAGGGTTCTTTTTTGTTGCCAAAAAGGATGGTACCTTAAGACCCTGCATCGATTATCGGGGTTTAAATGCGGTTACTATTAAAAATCGATACCCCTTACCCTTAATATCTGAGCTATTCGATAGGTTGAAGGGTGCCTCCATTTTCACCAAGGTGGATCTCAGAGGCGCGTACAATCTCATTCGAATACGGGAGGGTGACGAATGGAAGACTGCATTCAACACTAGAGACGGGCATTACGAATACCTGGTGATGCCTTTTGGTCTGTGTAATGCTCCAGCCGTGTTCCAAAACTTTGTCAATGAAATCTTCAGAGATCTGCTGTACCAGTTTGTTGTCATCTATCTGGATGACATTCTGATCTTTTCTGAAAATCTGCTCGTCCACAGAAACCATGTCCGCACTGTACTTCAGCGTCTTAGAGAGAACAATCTCTATGCCAAGCTGGAGAAATGTTCCTTTGAATGTTCTGATGTCCTGTTTCTGGGGTGCTTTGTCTCATGTTCGGGTCTTCGTATGGATCCTGGGAAGGTCTTGGCTATTACCAACTGGCCTCTTCCTGCTAGCCTCAAGGCCACGCAGTGCTTTCTTGGCTTCACTAATTATTATAGGCAGTTCATAAGGAACTACTCTTCCATTGCCGCGCCTATTATCGCTTTGACCAAGAAGGGTGTGAATGCCAAAGACTGGCCTCCCGAAGCTGTCTCTGCATTTCACAACCTGAAACAGGCCTTTGTTTCTGGCCCCCTCTTGAGGAGACCAAATCCTGGGAATGCATTTTTTATTGAAGTGGACGCTTCCTCAATGGGGGTGGGAGCTGTGCTTCTTCAAATCTTTGAGAAGAGACGTCAACCATGTGCGTTCTTCTCCAAAAAGTTTTCTCAGGCAGAGAGGAATTATGCCATCAGTGATCGGGAACTTCTCGCAACTATATTGGCGTTAGAGGAGTGGCATCATCTCTTGGAGGGTTCCCCTCACTCCATAACGATCTTTACCGATCACAAAAATTTACAGTATCTACAGAATGCTAAACGTCTGAATCCTAGACAGGCCAGGTGGAGTCTCTTCTTTGCCCGGTTTAATTTCACGATTACTTACAAACCTGGTTCCTGCAACGGTCGGGCTGATGCGCTCTCTAGGTCATTTGACACTTTGGATGAGGAGTCCGCCCCTGAACCTGAGCCGATCATTCCAACCTCATGCATTGTTGCCCACTCTACCACCCTGAAGTAAAAAATTCCGCCTGGTAAGACCTTTGTCCCCACTGAGCTAAGAGCTAAGATCCTTCGTTGGGGACATGATTCCAAGGTGGCAGGCCATTCTGGATTCCTCCGTTCCTTTCTACTCATCAGTCGTCACTACTGGTGGCCTAATCTCCGCTCAGACGTCAAAGACTACGTTAAAGCTTGTCATGTCTGCGCTCAGACCAAATCCTCCACACAAGCTCCTGCTGGTCTCCTCATGCCCTTGCCCATTCCTAAGGAGCCCTGGGCTCATATTGCCATGGATTTTATCACCGACCTCCCACTGTCTGAGAATAATACAGTCATTTGGGTGGTAATCGATCGGTTCTCCAAGATGGCTCATTTTGTTCCTCTTCCTGGTCTTCCTTCTGCCCCTGCCTTGGTTCCCATTTTCATTCGAGAAATTCTCCGCCTTCATGGGGTTCCTTCTCATATTGTTTCCGACAGGGGAGTCCAATTCACGTCTCGTTTTTGGAGAGCCTTTTGCAAATCCCTCAAGATTGTCTTGGATTTTTCTTCTTCTTACCATCCCCAATCCAATGGACAGACTGAGAGGGTTAATCAGGAGTTAGAGGTCTTTCTTCGCACCTTTGTGTCTTCTCACCATGAGGATTGGTCCTCTCTACTCCCGTGGGCAGAATTCTCCCATAACAATCATGTGAATACCAGTTCGCAGAAGACACCCTTTTTCACAGTTTATGGAAAACACCCTCAACTTCCTCTTCCCATGATCTGTTCTCCAGATATTCCAGCTTTGGCTTCGGTTCAGGAGTCTCTCAATTCCGTTTGGGGTGACGTTCATGATTCCCTCCGGGAGCTGCTGAAAAATTCAAAGGCTTTGCCGACCGCCGCAGGCGTAAACCGCCTGCTCTTCAGCCAGGGGACAAAGTCTGGCTCTCTACCAGGAACATCAAGCTCCGAGTTCCTTCTCTGAAGTTTGCTCCACGATTCATTGGTCCATACACGGTAACTGCTAAACTGAATCCGGTTTGTTTCAAACTCCAGATTCCTAAAAGCCTTACAATCACTAACTCCTTCCATGTTGCTCTTCTAAAGCCTTTAGTCCTCAATAAATTCTCTCGTCCTCTCCCTACCGGGGCACCTGTCTCTGAGGATAATCAGGAGTACAAGATCAGTCAAATTCTGGACTCTCGACTCTGTAAAGGCGTTCTTCAGTACCTCGTTAATTGGAAAGGGTTTGGTCCTGAGGAGCGGTCTTGGATCACTGCATCTGAGGTCTTTGCACCTCGTCTGTTAAAGGAGTTTCATCTGAAGTTTCCCTCTAAACCTGGCCCCAGGCGGCGAAGGGGGAGGCCCCGTAAGAGGGAGAGTACTGTCATGGATATGCATTAATGTCTGTCTGCCATCTTACCTTTCCTCCTCATGTGTTCATCTTAGAGGCCAGAACCCTTTCACCTGGCTTCCTTTATAATCTCCTCCCAGCCTGACTCCACCCCAGGTCCTATCACAGAACACTATATTAACCTGTGCACTGCAAGCCTGCTTTGCTGATCAACGTGTTTGTTAGGCATTGTGTGTTTGGGTTCCTGCCTGCCGTGTGCTACGTCTGTCTCTCTGTTACGTTATTGGCTTGTCCCCGACTATCCCTGTCTGCTTGTGACCCTTGACCTTCGGCTTGTCTTTCGTTATCCTTGTCTGCTTGTGGCCCTTGACCTTCAGCTTGTTATTCATTACTCTTATATCTTGTGCTGCTGCTTCCCCTCTTGTCCCCTTATCCTACGGGGCGTGAGCTAGGAGACTCCAGGGGCCGCGACCTGGACCCAGCCTGCAGCATAACATCCTCACCACTAGAGGCTCTGGAGAAGACCTGCTGGGTCTTAGACTCCGCGCCCTGGGGAATCTTGGCTCTAGCTTCCTATAGGATCCCGGTTGTGCTCCTCTGGTCCCGCTTTCCACAACCTCCCAGTTTCCTATCCGCAGCAGTCAGCCATAGGGTTCACTACCTTGCGGTGCACTCCTGTCCCCCTACGGTGTGCATCTGTCACCTGGCCGTAGGTGACCTGACATGCCCTATATATATATATATATATGTGTGTTTTGAGCTTTGGGGTGCACACCCTAATGTAATAGGCTGCACACACCTATGCCCTATAATAAGGCTTACCTGTAGGTACTGGAAATATTTCCTAAACCTACATGGTTTAGGAGACATTTACCATATACGCTTGCGCCGATGTCTTCGGCACATGCACACTAAAGAAAGGGCATGATCATGCCGTTTCTAAAGGGCCCGTGCATGCGCGGGAGTGACATCACGCATCTCTGTCCACTCACAGAGCTGGAGTCCATGGCCCTGGAAGGAAGAGGGGTGAAGCTGGACCCGGCCACCAGCGGGGACCTTGGGGACATCGCAGGCTTCGTTTTCAGGTAAGTGGCACATAATGGGCTAGTATGCATTGCATACTAGCCCATTATGCTTTTACTTTGCAGGGGAAAAAAGAGGAAGTAAAACCAATCAGGGTTTACGTCCTATTTAAGGTGTGTTGCATTAAAGTGTATTTCTACTTTTGCTGGCAAATTTGAGAAAATCCCATCATATGTTTGCTATGTGTTCCTATTCACACAATTACTTCATACCTTTTCAATGTTTTGAGAAGAAGGTGTCATGGCTGACTGCAAGTATTTCTCAGCTAGCTCAACATGGTCTGTCCCAATAGCTGGGCTGGGAACTGGCTGAATCCAGCTCTCATTAACATCCAATAGAGAGATGCCTAGCTCAGTGACGGCTGGTGGGTTTTCCTTTTGGGGGGCAGACGGTGGCACTAGCACTAGCAGCACCCTTCCACGGGGCGGCCGGTGGTGCGGCACTATCACCACCCCCACCAGCATGAGCAGCATTTACTCAAAGTAGGTGGCGGGCTGTGGTGTCCTCCAACATGGTGGGTGGGTGCGTGCAGCGGCTTCCTCCACCATCTCCTCTCTCTTCCGCCTAAGCGCCAGGCATCCAATAGGATCGCCTGACACTTTGGTCAATCGGGAAACAGGTCTCATGACCTGCCTCCTGATTGTCGGGGAGGAACTTTAGTGTGAAAATAGCAAAAATGTATTCGCTATCGTCGCACAACTGAGCCCCGAGCCCACCCTTTTTTTGAGGCCTATTAGAGCCTCTGGCTCTAATCACGTGCTTCAAATCCCCCCCCCCCCATTGGAATCCATAGTCCAGCACCCCTGATATGTATATAACCTTTAACCTTTTGTTAAGACAAATCCTGTTTAAATCTAGTACAAATGATGGAATGATGCCTGCCTACACAGTACAGACGGGGTTAATTATGGCAAACACAGCTTCCCACCCCCATCATAACAAAGAGACCTACATAGAATTTTTCTTTGATGGAAGTTTCAGAAAAGAGCATCTAAAAAAGGAAAACTGCAATTTTATTTTTTTATTTTTTTTTAAGTAAAAAAGTCTATACTTGCCCTTTTTCAATCCTTTACAGACAAAATTAACGCTGCATACTGAGATAACTCTTCCATTGCAGCCATGCAGTGGGCGTGGTCTACCCACTGTGTATGCTGGGAGAGGGTACATAAGGGGCAGATGCCATTAATTGGGTTCCGTTCTGGGGTTCCATCCTGGAAGCCCACCCGTTGGTGTGCGCGCCTCGTGGCCCGCATGGCACGGGGTGCGTGTGTGTTCTGGCCCCGGGCACCTTCAGCCCAAGGCTACATCGCTACCTGTTAGGCCCAGCTCTGCTGGCTGAGGCCTACACTTCAGGAAAGGATCCCAGGCTACCCACCTGCGGGAAGCTCACTCTTAAGCCAGGGGAGGATCTGCTCCAGAGGAGACTAGCGACGGTACTGCTGTCTCGGGAGGAGGCCTGGAGACTCACCTAAGGAGGGATCCATTACTACAAGCCCTGCAATACGCCAATCTGGCTTAAAGGTTCTCTATTATTGCTTGGCTGGGAGGTTCGGGACTTTGATAATCCTGTGGCAGAGGATTCCTGATCGCATCCTTACGTTTTTTTTCAGCTAAGATTGATCCGTGCATCATCCTGGCTGCTAGGACCAGCGTGAGCAATACCCACTCAGGCTTGAGTGGCGACGTTGTGTGGTGGATATTTTGAACATTTCATATTCATATCCTGGACTCTAAATAAAGCACCATGCCCCCAATGGATGTATATGTAGGGGGATGGGTATAACTGTATATGATGTTACAGGAATATATATATTTTGTGATATAATGCCAAGGTATATTCTAAAAGGACAGTTTTACAGTCTACTGAGAATATAAATTGAATGTCGTCAGGAGATAATAAATTATTTAAATTATCCTTTTGTCTTGAAAAGGGCCAGTACTCCATCACCGCAGGGGCCCTTAGCATATATTGTTTTCAAAGGTCTGATCATCTCCTGTCAGTTGAGAACCCAAATTAGGTTTCAGGTGATACTTAAATATCCTTTGTCTTGAAAGGGCCAGTACAGACAGCGAGACTCCATCACCGCAGGGGCAATTAGCAGGCTAATGTGTTCTGAAGGCAGATCTGAATGTGCTAGGCGAAAATGGCTTGAGATTTCAACCAATCAGGTGGTCAGCTTTAAACCAATGAGACCATGGGATTTTGGAGCCTGGTTGATGGGAGCCACGATTAAGGGCTTGAGAATGAAGACCTGACCTGAACAAGACATGGTGACGTAGTATCTCTCTCCCCCTCTCCCCCCTCTCTCTCTCTCTCTCTCTCTGCCTCTCTCTCTCTGCCTCTCTCTCTCTCTCTGCCTCTCTCTCTCTCTCTCTCTATGCCTCTCTCTCTCTCTGCCTCTCTCTCTCTGTCTCTCTCTCTCTCTCTCTGCCTCTCTCTCTGCCTCTCTCTCTCTCTCTGTCTCTCTCTCTCTCTGCCTCTCTCTCTCTCCCTCTCCCATTTTTAAGAAGATTAATCTTACTTCTCTTTTGCTCTCCTGTTCCTATTGGTATTATCATGTAAAATTGGTATCATCTTTGTCATAGGTGATATCATTTTAGGTTATAGCAATGTTCCTATTTTGTATTGTGTAACGTTGGTATCATCTTGCTATGAGGTGGTATCATTTCCGTATAAATAAATGTAATTGTTTTCTCTTTTTGCACCGCTAACGTTTGATTTCATTTTATATAGACAAAAGGTTTTATTCACTTATTGTAATCATTTAAGCGTCCGTAACAGTTGTGCCTTTAGTGCTGCGTGCCTGAACCTTCCCCTGTTCTTCTTTTGTTCCTACTTTCCTCTCAAGTTCCCTCAGCAAAGTAAATAAAGCCTTATTGTTGGGTTTTACATCTGTGTGGACATTGGCCTTTCTAAAGACTTTTCTATACCCTGACAACGGAAGCCTTGGAGGTAGTTTGCAGACCCAACAAAACCAGCCGGTCCCTTAAATGGGGGTAAGTGCTACACGTGGGGGCTCGAGTCCGGGATTTGCGGCTACCTCTCGTAATTGGATTATTCTCTATATGTTTGGGAAAGTCGGCCTTTGTTACTGTGTTTTTGGAATGAAAAGAAGGGGTTAAGGGGCGTAGTTCGTGGGCAGATCCAAAGGAAGAAAAGCCTGCGAGTTACGTGCAGGAATAGAAAAAGGGGAGGAGTTCCCGCAACCTGCGTGTTACACGTGGGCGCATTGGCGCCAAGGAACAGAAAGAGTTTGGATCAAGTGAGAGGAGCAACATGTCTGCTTTTCCATGGACCTCAACCTTATCAGGACCCTGCATGTTCCTAGTGCCTACTACCATGGACATTGCTCCACTTACAGCCCCGCTTACGGATACGGGGATCCGGCTCAAGCCCCGGGGCCTCTTTGCGTTGTACACATGTCGAGATGCGGAGGCCCTGGGCATGCTCTGTCCTAAATGCGATAGACTGGCTGTGCAGCTGCGCCCGTTCGGACGATGTTTGTCCTGTGGGGAGTTCTTGTTTGAGGTGGACCAGCCCACCGAATCGCCCCGAGCCTACCGGGACAATTGTGTTACAGGCGTTGTTACTTTGGAGGAAGACGCCTACGCACCTACAGCCGAACCCACACGCATCACATCGGCTGCCACGGATGTAACCAGAGAAGATGCCTCTGCTGCTGCAGAGCCATCGGCGGACACCACAGCGGACACTTCCTCCGCCACTACTGAAGTTCATATCACGCCAGCGAAACGGAAGGTGGGATATGTCAAGGCCTCCCTTGGCCGCAGTCGAAGCCTGCCCCAGCGCCAGCCAGAACCGGACTTTAAAAGCGAGAGGAGGCTTGAGCGGTCCACGAAAGGAGGCTGGGGAAAAGTGAAATGAATGAAAGGAATTACCTGCCCGCCAAAGAGGTGGATTCTTTGGATTCTTCGGATATTGACTCATCATCCGATGTTGGGGATGATGTGGAGATAGACGAGATCTTCCTCGCAAAGGGATGGGACAAGAGGAAAAATGTTGTCTGAACCCGCAGCCTTCGAGAGGGATCGCCCATGAGCTCTGGGGATACCACAACACGGGTGGAAGTCCCCGCTTCGACAGTGAAGGCTTTACCTGTGACAAATGAAAGACTTTTAACGGAGCCTGTTACAGCTTTGGTCCAGAAGTCCCCAGATTCATATGTGTTGCCTGCAACGGGAAACCCCGCAACTCTGCCTAAACTTGCTCGCCTGCAGCGGATCCTTAATAAGAGAGTTGCTAGTGAGTACGGTTTGGAGTTCCCCTACGTACCCAAGGAACTAATGCTTGAAATTGAGGCCTGCCGTGAACAGTGGCACGGGAAAGCCATCTGGGATTATCTTCAGGTGCCCAAGCCGTACAGGAACTTTGACCACTCAGCTGCCATGACTGACCGGTTCAGGTGTTGCCGCCGGGACTGGAACTATGGTCAGCACATACACGCTGACAGAGTTGTGATTTGCTGCCCAGGAAGAGATGATATGACTTACTTCATAACAACCCTGGACAAGCAGTGGAAATCGGGGACCCTTCCGGGTTCCAAGCTTTTACCTGTGATACTTCTGAGATAGGAGCTTGACTGTGCTGTTTTATTTCCTATCCCTTCACGGGTGAACCGCACCTTGGATCAAGGTGATTTTGTCCTCTGCTGAAAGAGGATGTCTGCTATTAAGGAGGAAGAGACGGAGAGCATGCTTTGTTTTTTTCTTCTCTCCGGAAAGGACAGTTTTTCCTCTGAGCGAACTTTGGGTTAGTCAGTTAGGATGTTATGGTGAGAAAACGCTGTGGTCAACAGTGGGATGGTTTTTTTTTGTGTTGTGTTGCAAACCCCTGCGTAACCAGTAAAGGACGTTGAGACTCTGCCGACACTAGGTGGCAGTGGTCTGCAGGAATAAAGGAACTGCAATGTTAATATGGCACTTAGAATTAGAAAACTTTTATGCTAGGCTTAGCATTTAAACACTTTTATAGAAGGGAACTGCTTCCTCTCGGGGAAACAGTCTGCTTCTTTGTAGGATAGAATGTGAGTAGTGGCTAGGATGTTTGCATTTTCCATGCATGTTGTTTGTGATTCTTGCAGGTACCAGAAGCTACTATCAAGACCACCGGAGAATGGGGTGGGATAGATAGTCAGTAATGGGTGGAGTGTATTATGAACATGAAACTGAAATGTCATATCTGGAGATTGTGATGTTATTTTGTGTACTTTCTCTCTTCTTTTCTTTCTCCCTTCCCAAAATTTTGGTTCAGGTACCAAGTCAATGTTTTTTTTTTAGTAAATCAACAGCCTTCAGGATTGAAGGATTTTGATTTCCCCAGCCACTGGGGGTGTGTGTAGCGCCCCCCAAATATTTGGGGCGCTATGCTTAAATTTTAGGGTAGTCTGAGCCAGTAGTTGGGCTCACACCAATTGATTGTTCTAAAATTGCTTCTGCTCTGGGTGTGATACTGCCTGGCAGTAGTGTTCCCTGTTCGCCTGTAGGTGGCACTGTCACCACCGGCATAGGTTGAACTACAGGGGGTATCAAAACACCTTGGGTGTCCTTTCTCGGCAGCCGTGTAGTGGGCGTGGTTTACCTGCTGTGCATGCTAGGAGAGGGTACATAAGGGGCAGACGCCATTAACTGGGTTCCGTTCTGGGGTTCCATCCTGGGAGCCCACCCGTTGGTGTGCACGCCTCGTGGCCCGCATGACACGGGGTGCGTGTGTGTTCTGGCCCCGGGCACCTTCAGCCCGTGGCTACATCGCTACCTGTTAGGCCCAGCTCTGCTGGCTGAGGCCTACGCTTCAGGAAAGGATCCCAAGCTACCCACCTGCGGGAAGCCCACTCTTAGGAAAGGAGGCTTGGGGAGGATCTGCCCCAGAGGAGACTAGCGACGGTACTGCTGTCTTGGGAGGAGGCCTGGAGACTCACCTAAGGAGGGATCCATTACTACAAGCCCTGCAACACGCCAATCTGGCCTAAAGGTTCTCTATTATTGCTTGGCTGGGAGGTTCGGGACTTTGATAATCCTGTGGCAGAGGATTCCTGATCTTACGTTTTTTCAGCTAAAATTGATCCATGCATCATCCCGGCTGCTAGGACCAGTGAGAGGGACTATCCAGGTGAGCAATACCCACTCAGGCTTGAGTGGTGACGTTGTGCTTTTAGTGCTGCGTGCCTGAACCTTCCCCTGTTCTTCTTTTGTTCCTACCTTCCTCTAAAGTTCCCTCAGCAAAGTAAATAAAGCCTTATTGTTGGGTTTTACATCTGTGTGAACATTGGCCTTTCTAAAGACTTTTCTATACCCTGACAACGGAAGCCTTGGAGGTAGTTTGCAGACCCAACAAAACCAGCCGGTCCCTTAAATGGGGGTAAGTGCTACATACAAATAAGACTTTATTTAGAAAACGTATACCTGTAGCCATTTAGGCTCGGTTCACCCTACTGCGCTGTGAATTTGTTCATATTTTTGTCCTGTGTGAGGTGCAAATTTACTGTGATTTTACCGCAAATTTCAGGAGTTGGACATAGCTGCGATTGATTTTCTAGCCCAGGGGTGTCAAACTCCATTTACTTGTGGGCCACATCAGCATTATGGTTTCCCTTAAAGGGCCGGTTGTATCAGCACCCCACCCAGGGGTGGATCCAGAGTCTTTTCTCAGGAGGGGCACTGCCAAAAAATATGTTTTTTTTTGTGGGAAATTTATCGGGGAAATGACTGGTGTCAGCGCTTCAATCATCCCGGCACCATGGTTGTTATGGTGTCAGGATGATTGAAGCGCATTATTTCTATTTTCTTTCTCGTACATCACGGGACACAGAGCGACATAGTCATTACTAATGGGTTATATAGATACCGTCAGGTGCTGGCACTGGCAACTTCCAAAACCGGAAGTACCCTCCCCTATATAAGCCCCTCCCATCCGGGAGCACCTCAGTTTTTTGCCAGTGTCTAAGGTGTTGGCCAAGAAGAAACATGTGTTTTTCACTGAGCTTGCGTACAGGTTCTTTTGGGCCTCAGTAAGCTATTCCGGATCCGACCAAAAAAGCTTCATAGCTAAACGGTCGGTACCCGGGCCTTGCAGAGAAGAGCAAGGTTTTGCCTGTAATGCTTCTCTTAGGAGAGCTGGACCCTGGGATCCAGAGCTCTGGTCATACCCACGACCAAGATGTTTTCTGTGCAGGGTGCTATACAGGTCCAAGGGAGTGGAATCCTTGGGAACCCGGTCCCTGAAGGTTTGATTACAATGCCTGCCGTGATAGGTGAAGTTTGGGCTTTTGTGGACCAAACAAAGTCCTGCGGCGGGGAACAGGTAAGTGGGGGCCCCCAGGAACTTGGTTCTATTGGGGGACCCCCAAGCCTAATTTGTCTTTCTGTCTGTTACCTAATGGTATTCCCGCAAAATTCTGTGCATGCCTGTAACTACTAAAAAAATGTAATAATTTTTAATGGTGGTCAAGAAAAAAAAAAAATATATTTTTTATATATATTTAATATATTAGACTGCGGTACCTGTGTTTGTCCACTAGAGGCCGCTGTGGAATGTTTTCTTGTCATGTGGACTAGTTTCTTCTCAGCAGAGCAAGTCCAGGCAGATGGTGAGTTCTCTTATGGGAAACTGCTTCCTCTGCCATGTTGCAATGCTCATCCATCCCCCGGCCTGCGGCAAAGAGGGGCCCTGGCTCTTGTCCCTAGTTTCCATTTTTCAAAATTAGCGCCGAAGGCGCACATGGCCGCGCGCGTGCGCGTGCACGCGCCTCTATATATAGAGGTGAGCCGGGAAAGGGGGCGGAGCCTGGGGGATGACGCTCTGTGCGCGCCGCAGCGCTTCTGCGCATGTGCGGGCGTCCCAGCATGTTAAAAACCACATTTTTGTGTGGTGAGCTGGCTATGAAGTACAGAGACAGAGCTGGCAACATTTAAAAAAGGGCATACAGCAAGCGGTTGATACAGGCATCCCCTAGAAAGGCACATTAGTAGACACCAACTGTTTCTTATAGCAGCATTTATGCTAGACTATTATCAGTAACTGGTGTATTTCGGCTGGAATACCTCAGCTTTGTGGCTTAGGAATATGCCGTCTAAAAACTCCGGGACTAGAAATTCCAGGAGGAATAGGGGGTCTCCATCGGGCTCTGAGGATCTTGGGCATGCTTTGGCTGCACCAGTCTCCCCTGAAGAATCAGAGGTTAGTGACCGTAGAGCACCCTCAGGAGTACCTGGTACTGTGGCTGTCCTCAGTTCACCTGCTCCTGTGTATGTAACAGAGGAGGTTTTTTCCTCAGCTCTGGGAGGGCTGGAAGAGAGATTGTCAGCATTGATCGCGGCTTCCCTGTCACAGGAGAAAAGCGCCCGATCTCCGTCTCCTCCCTCAGAGTGCCTGTTAACAGAGCAACAGTCCCATACAGGGATCGACCTACCTGAAGGGGATCAGGATGAGGTCAATTCGGTTGTAGAGGAATCAACAGTGGAAGAGCCGTTCTCAGCATCACATGCTGAAAGGTTATGGGTTCAGTCCCTGACTAATATGGTCCGATCAGCATTTAAAATGCCACTTGCGGAGCCATCATCCACTTCTGTCTCCTCGTTGGGGTCGCTAAAAGCTCCCCAGACTGTTTGTTCCTTCCCAATCCATCCTTTACTGGAAGGGCTCATTTACCAGGATTGGGAGCATCCTGACAAAATATTTACTCCCCCTAAGAGATTTCCGGTGGTCTATCCCATGGAGGATAAGTTCATCAGAAAATGGAAGGTCCCTACAGTGGACGCAGCCATCTCTTGTGTGAATAAATCACTGACATGTCCGGTGGATAATGTCCAAATGTTCAAGGACCCAATAGATAAAAAATTGGAGTCCTTATTAAAATCTGCTTTTTCTACAGCAGGATTGGTGACACAACCAGCAGTGGCAGCTATTGGGGTCTGCCAAGCAGTGAAGGATCAGTTGAAACAGGTCTTAAGGGACTTGCCAGATCAGCAGGCTCTTGCCCTAGCTGATCTACCTAGAGCCTTATGCTTTGCGGTGGACGCCATAAAGGATTCAATCCATCAGGCCTCCCGCCTTACGCTGTCTGTAGTACATATGCGCAGGCTTCTATGGCTCAAAAACTGGTGTGCTGAAGCTCCCTGTAAAAAATTGCTGGTCAGCTTCCCATTTCATGGTGAGCGCTTATTCGGGGAAGACCTGGACAAGTATATCCAGAGAATTTCCAGCGGTAAAAGTACACTTTTGCCGGTTAGAAATAGAGTTAGAGGTCCCTCTTTTAAGAGGCCGGCTTCTCCAGTCCCTAGGACATCGGCTGTGAAACAGTTCCGACGGCCTCCTCGGTCAAATCCCGGAGGTAAAAATCAGGGACAGTTACAGGGTAACAAGAAGCCCTGGAGCAGGAGAGGTACAAAACCTCCCCCAAAGTCAAATGCATGAAGGGTTGCCCCCACTTAATCGGGTGGGGGGAAGACTTCAGTTGTTCACAGAGACCTGGCGGGACACGATCCGAGACAGATGGGTGCTCTCCGCAGTAAATCTGGGATACAAATTGGAGTTAAAAAACTCCCCTCCTTCCCGCTTTATAAGGTCAAACGTGCCAAGGGATCCCCAGAAGAGAGGATCCCTCCTGTTGGCACTGGAACAATTATTGCTCCAAGCAGTAATTATAGAGGTTCCCCTGGAAGAATGGGGGTTCGGGTTTTACTCAAACCTCTTTACAGTTCCGAAGCCAAACGGGGACGTGAGGCCCATATTAAATCTAAAAGGGCTAAACAAATTCCTACATATCAGGACTTTCCGGATGGAGTCGATCCGATCGGTAGCCACTGCCCTACAAGGGGAGGAATGGTTAGCCTCGATCGACATCAAAGATGCTTATTTGCACATTCCCATCTTTCCAGCCCACCAAAAATTTCTACGCTTTGCGGTAGAAGGACGCCATTTTCAGTTCAGAGCCTTACCCTTCGGTCTGGCCACAGCACCAAGAGTGTTCACAAAAATTCTGGCCCCATTATTGGCCAATCTAAGGACACGAGGTGTAACGATAATGGCATATCTAGACGACTTGTTGCTGATAGACCACTCAGTGGAAAAACTAGAAGTGGTTGTTCACGAGACAATCAAGTTTCTGGAATATCACGGTTGGATTATCAACCGAGACAAGTCAGCCCTAAAACCAGTCAAAAGTCTGGAATACTTGGGGCTAAGGCTGGATTCAGACCAGAGAAAAATTTTCTTGCCTCAAGAAAAGGGGTCGTCTTTGAGAGATTTGATCCACTTAGTGGGTTCAAAAAGACAGCCATCCATACGCCTGTGCATGAGGCTGCTGGGAAAAATGGTGGCATCATTCGAAGCAGTACCCTACGGTCAATTCCATTCAAGGAAGTTGCAAAGGGCCATACTGTCAGCCTGGAACAAAAAAGTTCAGGCTCTGGACTTACCAATGTCCTTGTCCCCTTCCGTTCGCAAGAGCCTCCGCTGGTGGTTGGTTCCCCAGAATCTGGAAAGAGGGAAATCCTTCAGTCCGATTTCCTGGAAGGTGGTCACTACAGATGCCAGCCTTATAGGCTGGGGAGCAGTACTGGAGCAATGGTCTCTCCAGGGCAAGTGGTCAGAAGCAGAAAAGGCCCTGCCCATCAATCTCTTAGAGATACAAGCAGCCCGGTATGCCCTAGTAGCATGGACATCCAAACTCCAAGGGTCCCCTGTCAGAGTTCAATCAGACAATGCCACAGCAGTGGCATATATCAATCGTCAGGGGGGCACCAGGAGTCGTGCAGCCCAAAGGGAAGTAAATTACATCCTGAGATGGGCAGAAAGATATGTCCCAGCCATATCTGCGGTATTCATTCCAGGAGTGGAGAATTGGAAGGCGGACTTTCTAAGTCGCCAACAATTATGCCCAGGGGAATGGTCCCTTCATCCCGAGGTTTTCCGGACAATATGTCAGCGGTGGGGAACACCGGATGTAGATCTGCTAGCATCCAGATTCAACACAAAAGTGGACAGGTTTGTCTCTTGGACAAGGGATCCCCTAGCGTGCGGCTCGGATGCCCTAGTGTTCCCTTGGGATCAGTTCAAGCTGATATATGCATTCCCACCGCCACAATTGTTACCTCGATTACTCCGCAGAATCAGGGTAGAAAAGAAACCAGTGATTCTGGTGGCTCCAGTGTGGCCCCGAAGAGCATGGTACGCGGAGATTGTAAAAATGTCTGTGGGGAGTCCTTGGACCCTCCCACATCGTCCGGACCTGCTTTCGCAAGGACCGATATACCACCCTTCCTTACCAGCCCTAGGTTTGACGGCCTGGCTATTGAAGCCCACATTCTAAAAAAGAGAGGGCTCTCTAATTCTGTGGTATCTACCATGATCAATGCCAGGAAGCCGGTATCCAGGCAGATCTACTATAGAATCTGGAAGGCGTACATCGCCTGGTGTGAGGCCAAGAAATGGCATCCACGTAAATACGTAATAGGTAGGATTCTGGACTTCCTACAATGGGCTGTAGATAGGAAGCTTGCCTTGAGTACTATCAAGGGTCAGATTTCGGCCTTGTCAATATTTTTTCAAAGGCCCTTGGCTTCGCATTCACTAGTCAAAGCCTTTATACAAGGAGTGATGCGTATTAGTCCTCCGGTTAATATTCCCATATGTCCATGGGATCTAAACTTGGTTCTGTCGGTTCTACAGAAACAACCATTTGAACCATTACAGCATATTTCCTTGGTGCTTCTCACCAGGAAATTGATTTTTCTAGTAGCCATTTGTTCGGCTAAAAGAGTATCGGAATTAGCAGCTATGTCCTGTAAGGAGCCATATCTGGTTATCCATAAGGACAGAGTAGTGTTACGTCCTCATCCAGCCTTTCTTCCTAAGGTGGTATCGAGTTTTCATTTGAACCAAGATGTGGTTCTTCCTTCTTTTTTCCCCAAACCTACTTCGGTAGAGGAAAAGTTATTGCATTCTTTGGATGTAGTAAGAGCAGTTAAAGCTTATCTAAAAGCCACTGCTCAGATTCGCAGAACGGATACTTTGTTTATTCTGCCGGAAGGCCCCAGAAAGGGTCAGGCAGCGTCAAAATCTACTTTAGCCAGGTGGATTCGACAGGTCATAATACAAGCCTATGGCTTGAGAAGGAGACCGCCTCCGTTCAAAGTTAGAGCGCACTCCACGAGAGCAGTTGGAACTTCATGGGCAGTGCATCACCAGGCCTCCCTGGCTCAAATCTGTAAGGCCGCAACATGGTCTTCAGTACACACGTTTACTAGGTTCTACCAGGTGGACGTTAGAAGTCAGGAGGATGTCGCCTTTGGGCGCAGTGTGTTGCAGGCCGCAAAAGATCCTCATGTCTGATAGCGCTCAGCTTATATATGGTGTATCCCCCCCCTCATTTGGCATTGCTTTAGGACATCCCATTAGTAATGACTATGTCGCTCTGTGTCCCGTGATGTACGAGAAAGAAAATAGGATTTTTATAACAGCTTACCTGTAAAATCCTTTTCTTGGAGTACATCACGGGACACAGAGCTCCCGCCCCTCTTTGGGGACACTTATTGCTTTGCTACAAAACTGAGGTGCTCCCGGATGGGAGGGGCTTATATAGGGGAGGGTACTTCCGGTTTTGGAAGTTGCCAGTGCCAGCACCTGACGGTATCTATATAACCCATTAGTAATGACTATGTCGCTCTGTGTCCCGTGATGTACTCCAAGAAAAGGACTTTACAGGTAAGCTGTTATAAAAATCCTATTATTACATTGTAATATAAAATTAAATAGTTCAATGCAGAATCAGTGGGAGCCCCGAGTGTGTCACTTGCCACCGTCACCTGCAATTAGTGGGAGCCCTGAGCGTGTCACTTGCCACACGTTGCGGATTGTCACTTGCCACGTCACCTGCCACACCTTGTGGATTGTCACTTGCCACACCTTGTGGATTGTCACTTGCCACACCTTGTGGATTGTCACTTGCCACGTCACCTGCCACACCTTGCTGATTGTCACTTGCCACATCACCTGCCACATCTGCCTGCACAGTGAGGGCGGAAGTCACTGCAGGAATGCAGGGCAGGCACAGGCGGTGAGAGGTGATCTCATCTCTCTGCTCCCCCGCTCCCGGCTAGCTGATTGGCCAGCTGCCACACTGAGCCTGCTCTCTCACTCTCACCTGCGCTGCCAACACACTGAGCAGCACGATCTGCCCACGAACCGCGCCGCCCGCCCACAAACCCCGCCACAAGCGGAGCCGCCCGCTTTCTTACCTGTCTGTGGAGCCGCACGCTATCGCACCTGCCCGCAGAGCGGCCCGACGTGACTCACTGACGTCAGTCGTTGCTAGACGCCAAGCGGCCCACCCACCTCCTCCTCCGCTCTTGGTATCGTGTCAGTGCGCCGCGTAACTACATTAGACGAGTCTCTCTATCTGCGCCGCTGATCGGCTGATGTGAGAAACTGAGAGAGACACTCAGAGAGGCAGCGGCAGCCGCAGAACAAGTACTGTATATACTCGAGTATATGCCGACCCGAATATAAGCCGAGGCACCTAATTTTACCCCAAAAAACTGGGAAAACGTATTGACTCGAATATAAGCCTAGGGTGTCCATCTGCATGCCTCACTGTGTCCATGCCTCACTTTGCCTCACTGTGCCCATGCTTCACTGTGCCCATGACTAGACTGATGTTTAACATAGGAGTTTATGGAAGGAGTGCCCGGCTTTGAAAAATCGGTTCTCCCCGGCAGTAGGTCTCCCAGACACCAATATTTGCACACTTGTAGAGGAGACATGGAGCTACATGTGTGCCAAGTTTACCGGTACCGGGTCTGCAAAGTCACCGGAGAAATGACCGTTTAACATTGGAGTCTATGGAAGGGGTGCCCGGATTTAAAAAATAAGTGCTCCCCAGACGTAGGTCCCCTAGACACCAATCTTTGCACACTTGTAGAGGAGACATAGGGCTACATGTGTGCCAAGTTTGAGGTCCAGGGGACCTATGGCCGACCGGTACCGAGTCCCCAAATTTCGGGAGATCAGGCGCAAAAAAAAAAAAACAGAGCAAGCAAGTGAGTGTGACAGATGGTCTCAGGGGGGCAATTGCCCTGTTGCCCCCCCTGGATCCGCCCCTGACCCCACCCCCCTTACATCAGATGTGAAGAGCCCCTAACCATCAGAGGTCGAGCATCCCCCCACTATCCCTTACATCAGTGCACCCCCTTGCCTTGTGCTGCTGCCAGGAGGGCTGGAGAGAGAAGTGCAGGATCTGGTGGAGTCCTGTCTTCTCTGCTGCTGACTGCTGAGACCAGGTGGGGGCGAAGACAAGAGGGGTGTGAGGGCCACATGAAATTACCTGGAGGGCCGGATTCGGTGCGTGGGCCTTGTGTTTGACACCTTTCTTCTAGCCAATGGAATCATAATGTAAAAAACAAAAAGGTGTTAACTTTCTGTGTACTTCCTGGTTTTTGTGGAGAGTAGTGTAGTGGAATTCGCACATAAGTGAACCATCAACGCTATTCCAGAACGATTTACATTGATGTCTATGGAGACTAAATTCGCAACGCAACGCTGTAAACTCGCACAAGACCCTTTTTTTATCGCATCGCTTTCGTAGAGGAATCGCAACGCATGTATGTGAATGACAGTCATTGAAAACAATGACTTTATGGATGACATGCGAATTTAGAATGTTTTTCACATTCGTTATGAACTCGCATCAGTGTGAACCGGGCCTAAGACATTTTAATTTTTTTTAAGGCCCCTTTCACATTACTGCGACTTCAAAGTTGCGCGATTTTACTGCGATTTCGCGGCTGAGATTTTGCCTCGATTTTAGGGAATGCCTGTGTAAGTGGCATCAAAATCAGACCAAAGTAGTGCAGGGACTACTTTTAAGTCGGAACGACTTGAAGTCGTACTAATATGAATGGTTGTCATTGGAAATCATGGGAAACGACTTGTCATGCTTCTTTGCCATCACAAATCATGGGACAAGTTGTAAGGGGCCTAATTAAAAACATTTAAAATCAACAAAGTCATGCTTCCCAAAACCTCTGGTGTCAATGCAGACAAGAAAATATCTTTAAATTCTTGGACTGAGTCAATGTGAATGTGGTCATTAAGTAAGAGTGATGTGGACTATGCATGCTTTACTAGAGTTTATCAATTAAGAGACTAATGCCGCGTACACACGACCGTTTTTAATGTCATTGAAAAAAAACTGCATTTTTCTCGACGTGATTCTTCTCAAGCTTGCCTTGCCTACACACTATCGTGGAAAAAAATGCTTGAGTAAAGCGCGGTGACGTACAACACGTACAATGGCACTATAAAGGGGAAGTTCCATTCGGGTGGCGCCACCCTTCATGTTAGTAAAGTTTGTTGAGAGACGATTTGCGCTTTTCAGTCTCCGTGCTTTTCAGTCCGTTACAGCGTGACGAATGTGCTATCTCCATTACGAACGCTTGTTTTACCAGAACGAACGCTCCCGTCTCATACTTGATTCTGAGCATGCGCATTTTTTTTCACGTCGTTAAAGCCCACACACGGCCGTTTTTCATGACGAGAAAAATGACGATGTGAAAAACGACGAGAAAAATTAGAGCATGTTCCAATTTTTTCATGGCCATTTTTCACGTCGTGAAAAATGCTGTGAAGCCCACACACAATCATTTTTAAAAAACATTTTAAAAAATTGCATTTTTCTCATCTTAAAAAATGGTCGTGTGTATGCGGCATAATGCTTTAGCACAACCCATACCTAAAATGGTAGTTGGAGCTAATGCACAACCATAAAAAGGCAGCCATCAAGAACAGATAATGCAGTGACAATAATAAGAAATAACAGGATATCCTTCCTGAAAGTTAGAACAGTGTCAAACAGTCTCACCTTCAGAATCAATCCAGTTTGCCCATATCTTATCAAATTATTTAGGACAATTGTGACTACCATGGGTAAGCCTGTATTAGGGTAGTATTTCAACTCATTTATAGTGGGTGGAAAGGGGATTTCCATTTCAACCATATTACCCATCCTGAATAAAAAGCAGAACATAATATGAACAATTTGACATATCGGGACTCTTTAAGGTTGTCAGTCATACCCAAAATAAATCTAAGAGGATCAGTGGCGGTGCGTCCATAGAGGGCGCCGGAGCGCCGCCCCCTCTCGCTCCCGCACCGCCACTGAAAGACAATACACAGATTCATGCATTGCATGAATCTGTGTATTGTCACCGCTGCCGCGCTGCCCGCTATACATATGGCCGGCCTCCTGGTGAGCGCCGGCCATATGAATTAGAGCGGCGGCCGGCGGTGGGGGTAACTTGGAAGTGCCTATCAGAGCCAGCGGCTCTGATAGGCTTTCCGAATACAGCTCTCACGCTGTATTCGGCTTCCAAAAACTCCTCCCAGGTACGCACGGGGGTGCGTTCCTGGAAGAAAACTGTGTGGAGGTTTCAGCCAATCAGGTTCACCGGATCTGGTTACCGGTAACCTGATTGGCTGAAGCGACAGCGAGGGCGGGAGAACACATCGAGGACGGCGCGGACCGAGGAAGGTAAGTGCAGGGCTGGGGGGGGGACAGGCTGCATTTGGGGGACAAACTGGCTGAATATGGGGCACAAACTGGCTGAATATGGGGGACAAACTGCCTGCATTTGGGGGGAACTGGCTGAATATGGGGGACAAACTGGCTGAATATGGGGGGAACTGGCTGAATATGGGGGACAAACTGGCTGAATATGGGGGGAACTGGCTGAATATGGGGGACAAACTGGCTGAATATGGGGGACAAACTGGCTGAATATGGGGGGAACTGGCTGTATATGGGGGACACGCTGGCTGCATTTGGGGGGAACTGGCTGTATATGGGGGACAAACTGGCTGCATTTGGGGGGAACTGGCTGTATATGGGGGACACGCTGGCTGCATTTGGGGGGAACACTGGCTGTATATGGGGGACAAACTGGCTGCATTTGGGGGAACTGGCTGTATATGGGGGACAAACTGGCTGCATTTGGGGGGAACTGGCTGTATATGGGGGACACGCTGGCTGCATTTGGGGGGAACTGGCTGTATATGGGGGACAAACTGGCTGCATTTGGGGGAACTGGCTGTTTATGGGGGACAAACTGGCTGCATTTGGGGGGAACTGGCTGTATATGGGGGACACGCTGGCTGCATTTGGGGGGAACTGGCTGTATATGGGGGACAAACTGGCTGCATTTGGGGGAACTGGCTGTATATGGGGGACAAACTGGCTGCATTTGGGGGGAACTGGCTGTATATGGGGGGGGAACTGGCTGCATTTGGGGGGAACTGGCTGTATATGGGGACAAACTGGCTGTATATGGGGGCACACTGGCTATATATATGGGGACACACTGGCTGTATATGGGGGCACACTGGCTATATATATGGGGACAAACTGGCTGTATATGGGGGCACACTGGCTATATATATATATATATATATATATATATATATATATGGGGGCACACTGGCTGTATATGGGGGCACACTGGCTGTATATATATGGGGGCACACTGGCTGTATATGGAAAAAAACTGGCTGTATTTGAGGGGGCAAACTGGTGGCGTTTGGGCACAGTGGCTGCGTTTAATGGGCACAGTGGCGGCAATTGATTTTTTTTATTTTTCAGTTTGTTTGCGCCCCCCCCAAAAATTTTGAGCACCAGCCGCCACTGAAGAGGATCCATAGGGACAGTCAACCCTCCTACTGCATTGATATAGAAAGTAGAAACCACCTCTCTTCAGTAGTGTTGTAGGCAAACGTAGGTCCATACCATATGTAATAAAGTGCCCACCCCAGTGCATCTGAGGCTTGCAGAAAGATGTCAGACAATCTCTGCCAGGTGTAATATATTCAGTGCAAAAGTTTAATTTGAGTGAATCTATCCCTAGTCAAAACCATGTCCTGCAGAAAATGTTCCAAACATTCATCCCAATCCTCCTTGGTGACAGAGAGTAGATCCGCATGCCATTTCTGATAGAGGGAGATTAGTCTAGGTTTGCTAACATAAAATATAAGGAAAAAAGTGGTTTATCTAAGCCTTCTGACTAGGGATGAGCTTCGAGTTCGAGTCGAGCATGAGTTTGACTCGAGCATCGGCTGTTCGATTGTTCGACAAAGATCGAACATTATGGGCCGTTCGCGCCAAATTCGAGCGGCGCGTCATGGCCCATAATGCACTGTGTCATTGCAGTGCATTGCTGGCTGATGATTGGCAAAGCATGCACTATGACCCGCATGCTTTGGCCAATCACAGCGCCATCAGCACATGGTGCCTTTGGCCAATCATGGCTCAGGGGGATTAAGTACACGCCCCACACTATATAAGGCCGCCTGCGCGTCGGCCTTGTGTAGTGTGTTGCGGCGTTCAGAGAGAGAGAGAGAGAGAGAGAGAATGTCATTTTATTTCAGTTAGCTAGATTGAGCAGGCAGTTGATTCAGTTAGATCCAGTATATTTAGTATATATATATATATATATACATTCCAGGCTTTGTATGTATATATATATATATATATATATATATACTGTATATATACATTGTTTAGCTAGATCTCACTGCAGAGCGTTCCTGCTGTTCTCTTCCTAATATACTACAGGCAGGCAGTTGATTCAGTTAGCTGCAGTATATTCAGTACTGTGTCCTGTGCAGCCATCAGGAATTTTGGGGCCGTCGCCACGAATTGAGAAGCGGGGGGGGGGGGGTGCCGCAAATTCAGAAGCGGAGGGGGGGGGAACGAATTGAGAAGCAGGGGGTTTGGGTGCTGACGAACACAAAAAAAAGCAGAAGAACAAAAAAACAAAAAAAAGGGGGGTTGCCATCCAGGGCCCTGGGGACCACTGGGCCCCTTACAAAAAAAAAAAATTATAAAAAAAAAAATTATAAAAAAAAATTTTATAAAACAAAAGGGAGGTTTCCATCCGGGGCCCTGGGGACCTCCGGGCCTCTGGGGACCTCTGGGCCCCTTACAAAAAAAATTATAATTTTATTAAATTAAATAAATAAATTAAAAAAAAAATTAATAAAAAATTTAATATTTTTTTTAATAAAAAAATAATAAAAAAAGGAGGTTTCCATCCAGGGCCCTGGGGACCTCTGGGCCCCTTACAAAATAAATAAATAATAAAAAAAAAAAAAATTAAATAAAAAAAGAATAATAAAAAAAAGATAAAAAAAAAAAAAAAGGGGGTTGACGTTCGGGGCCCTGGGGAACTCCGGGTCCCTTGGGACCTCCGGGCCCCTTACAAAAAAATAAATAAAAAAAAAATAAATTAAATTAAATAAATAAATAAATAAAAAAAATTAATAAAAAAATGAATAATAAAAAAAAATGATAAAAAATGTTTTAAAAAAAGGGGGGTTGACATTTGGGGCCCTGGGGAACTCCGGGCCCCTGGGGACCTCTGGGCCCCGTACAAAAAAAAATAATTATAAAATAAAAAAAAGGCGGCCCCTTACAGGTGTACTGCCTGTACCCCCCTGATGGCGGCCCTGCCTGTGCACAGTGTGCAGCTAGATCTCACTGCAGAGCGTTCCTGTTGTTCTCTTCCTAATATACTAGAGGCAGGTAGTTGATTCAGTTATCTGCAGTGTATTCAGTCAGTAAACTGTATCCTGGGCACAGTGTGCAGCTAGATCTCACTGCAGAGCGTTCCTGTTGTTCTCTTTCTAATATACTACCGGCAGACAGTTGATTCAGTTAGCTGCAGTATATTCAGTATATATATACATGCTAGCTTTGTGCAGCTACATCTCACTGCAGGCCATTCCTGGTGTACCTATTCAAATACATTAAATACAGTATGTCTGGAAGGCCAACAAGGAGAGGCAGACACTCACAGGCCACTAAAAGAGGGCAAGCAGGCTCTGTGTCTAGAGCCAACAGTGCTGGTCGTGGATCCTCAGCACGTGGCCGTGGGGCAAGCTTGTCCTTTTTTCCGGCAGCTGGCTGTGTTGAGCCACAACATGCAGAAGAGTTGGTAGAGTGGATGACCAAGCCGTCCTCATCCTCCTCATCCTCTGTCACCCAGGCTCAGAGTATCTTGGCTGCCAATGCAGGTGCCAAAGTGGCCTATTCCATCGGCTCAAAGTCATCAGTTACTCCTTCCCTAGCCCCACCATCATGCCCTGAGGAGTCCCCCAAACTGTTCGACCACAGTGTAGGGTACATGCTGCAGGAGGATGCGCAGCGCCTTGAAGGCTCCGATGATGGTACCCAGCTTGAGGAAGGCAGTAACGTGAGCCCAGAGAGAGGGGGTGCCCAAGAAGGACAACAAACTGGCAGTCATGTTCCCCCAGCTGCAGCATACTGCCAGGTTTGCTCCAGTGATGAGGAGGGAGGGGATGATGAGATCACTGACTCTACGTGGGTGCCTGATAGGAGAGAGGAGGAGAAGGAGGAGGAGGCAAATCTTTAACGAGGCAGGGTGCAACATATATGTCTGAATCGTATCAAGCGTGGCCAAAACAGCAGCCGCTTGGGCACCACATGCTTGACCAGACATATTTCGACCTGCCATGCAGTCCGTTGGCAAGCATACTTAAAAGACCCACACCAAAGAATAAAGCGGACCTCTCCTTGCTCCTCATCAGCTGGGATCCCTAACCCCACTATACCTTCAGTCCTCTCAGAAACCTGCACTGAGAGGAATGAAGGTGTAGAATTAGGTGTGCCACTGCCAAGTACTTTCGGGCAATCTGCTATCGCTACACCAACGTCCGATTTTAGCAGGCAAATTTCCCTACCCCAGTTGCTAAACCGGCGAAAGAAATTTGCTCCCAGCCATCCACATGCCCAGCGGTTGAATGCTAGCTTGGCTAAATTGCTAGCACTCCAACTGCTGCTTTTTCAGCTGGTAGACTCTGCCCCCTTTGGTGAATTTGTGGAATGTGCGATACCTCAGTGGCAGGTTCGGAAAACGACCCTTTTTTACGGAAGGCGATTCCGGCTCTCTGCCGGCATGTGGAAGGTAATGTCTTGGCCTCACTGGACAGGGCGGTCAGTGGTAAGGTGCATATTACCACTGACTCATTGTCCAGCAGGCATGGACAGGGACGTTACCTATCTTTCACGGCGCACTGGGTGACTTTGCTGGCAGTTGGGAAGGACAGGGTGCAGTCTTGTTGGAGGTTGTTCCGCCACCACAAAATGCTACTAGTAGTGATTCTGACACACCTCTCTCCTCCACCCCCTCCTCTGTAAAATGCCCACCAGATGGAACTCAACGTTGGCCATGCTGCAGTGGCTGCACATGCAACAGAGGGCCATCAATGAGTACCTGTGCGACTATGGCACCAGGACAGGGTCAGAGGAGCTTGGCTTTTTTTTGCCACGCCAGTGGCTCATGATCAGGGATGCATGCACTGTCCTGTCACCATTTGAGGAGGCCACGAGGATGGTGAGAAGTGACAGTGCATGCATCAGTGATACTGTCCCTCTTGTCTACGTGTTGGAGCACACGCTGCGTGGAATAATGGACAGGGCACTTGAGACAGAACAGAGGGAGGAAGAGGAGGACTCCCTTACCTCTCAAGGCTCCCTTTATCCAGACAGTGTTCCTGCGGGCCCGTCGATCACACAGGAAGAGGAGGAGGAGCAGGATTGTGTCAGAATGGAGGTGGAGCCTAGCACTCAGCATCAGCAGCAGTCTTCAAGGGATCGTTTACAGTCCCACTCCCCAGAAACCCATGAACTTGTACGTGGCTGGGAGGAGGTGGCTGCGCATCATGTCGTCCTTAATGACCCAGAGGACTCCGGACTGAATGCCTCAGCAAACCTACGCTGCATGGCCTCCCTGACCCTCGTATTTGTGGAATCAAGGAGAGGGATCATTACTGGCTGGCCACCTTCCTTTATCCACGTTACAAGGGTAAGGTTGCGGAACTTATCCAGCCATCGCAGAGGGAGCAGAGGATGAAACATCTTCGGGAGGCCTTGCAGAAAGGTTTGTGCAACGTGTTTCCAGAGCCTGGGAGGTTACAAATTCCTGGTCCTGGACAACGTGTTGCTGAGGCTTCGGTCAGTCACAGAAGGAGCGGTGGAGAAGGTGGCCGTCCGACCGATGCGTTCAGACAATTTTTTAGTCCGCAGCCCCAAGGTATGATTGGTTCCAGCAACCATCGCCAGTGTCTGATTTACATGGTGCAGGAATACCTAGGGGCAAGATCAGACTTGGACACGTTTCCAACCGAAAATCCACTGGGTTACTGGGTCTTGAGGATGGATCACTGGCCAGAGCTTGCACAGTATGCAATTAAGCTACTGGCCTGTCCTGCATCCAGTGTTCTTTCGGAACGCACATTCAGTGCTGATAGTGACTTTGTAACCGATCACAGAGTGCGCCTGTCCACGGACTTGGTTGATCGTCTCACCTTCATAAAAATGAATCAGTCTTGGATCACCAGCTACCAAGCACCTGATGCTGATGTAACCGATAATTTTTTTTATGAATGAGATCCCTTCAAGACTGCCTATGCTGATGCTGATTGCTGAGTGACTATCCTATTCCTCCTCAATGTTCATATTGATATTTTTGGTTCTGGGCACCAGCACCAGTGCCTAAAGCCCAATTTTTCTGCCCCTGTTTAACAGGGGCGTGTATAATTTAAATTTTTGCTGTAATATTTTGCAGCAGGGCTCATTCCTGCGCTTAAATAGAGTATCTGTGAGGGGATGCAGTGTTGTGGCACCACCACCAGTGCCTAAAGCCCAATTTTTCTGCCCCTGTTTAATAGGGACGTGTATAATTTACATTTTTGCTGTAATATTTTGCAGCAGGGCCCGTTCCTGCAACCACCAAGAGTAACTGTGGGGGCTTACAGTGTTGTGGCACCACCACCACCAGTACCACCAAAGGCCCAATTTTTCTGCCCCTGTTCAACAGGGGCATGTAATTACAATTCTTGATCTAATATTTCACAGCAGGGCCCGTTCCAGTGCCCACCAAGAGTAGCTGTGAGGACTTACAGTGTTGTGGCACCAGTTCACCTTGAATCCAGAATATTCCCCAAATCCAGAGATTCTGTCCAAAGCATTCGTCAGGGATCCCTCAGCTTCAGCTAAGTAAAGAAGCATGTCGTCAGTGTAGCGGGTATTTGAATTTAGGGGAGGCATCTGGGTGTTAGTGTAACCCAGATGCACTGATTGTTAGGGAATCTGAGACCATTTTATGGTTCTTGGAGGACTCTGGTGGTGTGAGGTTCCCTGCGGCCTGCAGGAGGCGCTGTCACCCTGGGTCGGAGTTGAACCCTCACCACAAGACTGCTTCTCGTTTTGTCCTTTCCTGGCGCTTGTACGGCAGGGCGGGGAACGCAAAGGGAGAGGAGATAAAAGGGGCGGACGTCCTGACCTTGGGGTTCAGAGTTGGAGGACGCAGCCGCGCCCAGGCACCTTCAGCCTGGGTGCTGGCGTTCCGGAGTTCCGGGCCCAGGTGCCCTTGACCTGGCCGAAGCGGGAGATGGAGTCCATCCCAGGCACCTTTAGCTTGGGGTGAGGTACTAATGCGGAAGCCGGGGACTCAGTACCTTCGATTGTGCTTCAATTACGACAACTTGCATCGCGGGACGCATCTCGCTCAGAAGTAGCTCCTGAACAATTTTTGGGCGACATGCATCCCGCTATGTGGGTTGTCGCGATTGCAGCTCGTTTTATCGCGCTACAATTATCCATTTATCCTTCTAGTATAACTATGCATCCAACTTCTGATGAGTGGCTGTATGCCATGAAACGTGTCAAGTTTCCAACACAGGGTGCCAAGACAAGCTTGCTTTAACTATGAATTTTTAATCTACATGTGTATATGTTTTTATTATTGATGTATGAGTCCATGTGGGTATACTTTGCTAATTATGTCTACATTATGTTTGGCATTATTTATGCTGCATTATTGTATCAATCACGTTTGTTAAAGTGGAGCTCCACCCTAAATAGCAACTTTTGCTATTTGGAACCCTCCCCCCCTCCGGTGTCACAATTGACACCTTTCAGGGGGGAGGGGGGTGAAGATACCTGTCTAAGACAGGTATTTTCACCCACATCCGGGAGTCCTGTCTCCGGGAATCTGCGGGAGTTACGTCACTTCCCGCAGACTTCCCTTGGTGTTCTGGGAGACACTCGGCTCCCAGAACACAGGAGCACCAATCAGAACGGCGCAGCGCGACTCGCGCATGCGCCGTAGGGAACCGGGCATGAAGCCGCAGGGCTTCACTTCCTGGTTCCCTCAGCGAGGATGGTGGAGGGAGCAGCAGAGCGACGAGCGGTCGCTCGTCCTCTGCTGCGGACGTCGCTGGACTCCAGGACAGGTAAGTGTCCAAATATTAAAAGCCAGCAGCTGCTGTAGCTGTAGCTGCTGGCTTTAAAAAATTTTTTTCCGGTGGAGCAACCCCTTTAAACATTTATTAAATATTTTATTATTACTATTATGTTTAAAACATAGATTTTTTAGAACCATATTATATATTGTTAATTGCAGATATAGTATATTATGCTGTATTATGTTATGAATTATTACATGTCATTATGACAGTTCAATCATGGCTATATGTTTTTTATATTATCTACAACGGCATGCCTCATTCAAAGTCCACTTCTCCTTCTTCCTCTTTTACCAATATTCAGGGATGGAGGCATGCCATTGCTAAATTAAATGTAGTGACAGGTCTCGTTTACTTTTTCTAATCTTAAAAATGCATCCTCCCTTCCACCTATTCTGACTAACCTGTGTAAGAAAGATCTGTATATACAGTGCCTTGAAAAAGTATTCATACCCCTTGAAATTTTCCACATTTTGTCATTTTACAACCAAAAACGATAAATGGTGCAATGCATGAATACATCCATTAGTCATAGAGGGGGGGTGGCTGGAGAGAGGGGGTGGCACCGGTGCCCCCTTATGGGTGCACCGCCACTGGGTATGGGGTACATCGAACCCCTACCTATTCACCCAAAAAAGTGCCACAAAAGTAAAAATTACAGGAGACAGTTTTGGACAATTCCTTTATAAAAAAAAAACAATATGAAAAACTCTGCCTACATGGCAGGCGTCCCGCCGACTGCCGTCTTTTTGCGTTGACATCTCTTATATAGCCAAGGGCGGAGCCGCTGATGTAGCCATGACTATATAAGAGCTGTTTAAACAAAAAGACGACAATCGGCGGGACGCCTCCCATGGAGGTGGAGTTTTTCATTTTTTTTACAATTGTTTTTCATAGAAAGTTAGCGTTTTATATCGTAGGCCTGTAATTCTTAGTAATAACACACTTTTTTTGATGATGGAGTTTGAGTACAATGTACCCCATACCCGTTCATATAGGGGGGCCGGGATCTGGGGGCCCCCTTGTTAAAGGGGGCTTCCAGATTCTAAAAAGCCCCGCCCACAGACCCCCACAACGACCGGACAAGGGTTGTGGGGATGAGGGACCCCAAAGCACCCTCCCCATGTTAAGGGCATGTGGACTGTTACGGTTCAAAAGGGGGGGCGCTCTCTCATCCCCCCTTTCCTGCGGCCTGCCAGGTTGCGTGCTCGGATAAGGGTCTGGTATGGATTTTGGGGTCCCCACACTTTTTTTTTATTTTGGCGAGGGGTTCCCCTTAACCACTTCAATACACTATATTATATATACTACACTGCCTGAATATATATTCTACACTGAATATCTAATCTACACTAAATGCAGAGTATATAATAGGCTGTATATATATATCAAATACACTGCCTGTACTGACTGAATATAGATTCTACACTGAATATCTAATCTACGCTAAATGCAGAATATATATATATATATATATATATATATACTGTATATATATACAGTGGGGCAAAAAAGTATTTAGTCAGCCACCAATTGTGCAAGTTCTCTCACTTAAAAAGATGAGAGAGGCCTGTAATTGTCATCATAGGTATACCTCAACTATGAGAGACAAAATGTGGAAACAAATCCAGACAATCACATTGTCTGATTTGGAAAGAATTTTTTTTGCAAATTGTGGTGCCGCAATTGGTCTAATCAGAAGCAGTAATGAATACTCCGAATCACAGATCTCTCTTTTTGAAAAATTATTTCAACTGTTATTATCTAACAATTATTTTTTGTTTAAAGACCAATTTTTTGTACAGCTAACTGGAGTCGCGATGGGTTCCAATGTCGCACCGCCTTATGCATGCACGTTCATGAATGAATTTGAACATAAATATGTTTTTCAGAATGAATTATTTAAAGAACACTGTGTCACTTGGTGGCGCTTTATTGATGACGTGTTTGCAATTTGGCGTGGCGACATTCAGTCGTTAACTACTTTTGATGCCATGTTGAGCAATTTCTGTCCAGAAATCAAATTCAAAATAAACGTTGGGGGAATGTCAGTTCCATTTTTAGACACCAGGATTTATATTGAGCAGGGCCAATTAGAATCGGACCTTTATATTAAACCAACGGATAGAAATCAGTTACTATTATTTGACAGCTTTCATCCCCCCCATGTATTTAGATCCATTATTAAGAGTCAATTACTACGGGTGAAACGCATAGTGAGCAATGAAGTAACAAGAGAAATAAGGATTAAAGAAATGTGTTCCAAGTTCTGTGAACGAGGATACCCTAAAATAATAATTTCTCAGGAATTAAGTAAAATACAACAAGTGGAAAAGAATGTAACTATCAATAGACAAAAAGTATCAATGGCAAGATTACCGTATATACTCGAGTATAAGCCAAGTTTTTCACCCCTTTTTTGTGGGCTGAAAGTGACCCCCTCGGCTTATACTCGAGTCAGTACCTGAGTCCATTGCAGAATCCGACCTCACCGTGCCCATTGCAGAATCTGATCCATGTACCGGAGTCCATAACATATAAGGATGGCGGCCGTGCAGTGTTAAAAACTTGCGCTCCTCCTTGTGCTGTTCCGTGATAGGCGGAACACTCGGCTTCCCAGCAAACACTGTGTTCAGTGTTCCGCCTATCAGGGATGCCCTCTCGTCAGTGATAGACGAGAGGACGAGAGGGCATCCCTGATAGGCGGAACACTGAACACAGTGTTTGCTGGGAAGCCGAGTGTTCCGCCTATCACGGAACAGCACAAGGAGGAGCGCAAGTTTTTAACACTGCACGGCCGCCATCCTTATATGTTATGGACTCCGGTACACGGATCAGATTCTGCAATGGGCACGGTGAGGTCGGATTCTGAAATGGACTTTATTTTCTCTGCGGTGACACTTCCCAGGGGTCAGGCCCAGAACAAATGTGCACTTAAAGAAATTGGACATCATTCAGCAAAGACACAGACAAAGACTGGCAGTCGATCTTGGAGTGGTAAGTCTGTAAGGTACAGTGGCAGAGAATATATTTTTACATTGGCCAAGTTAATTTTTATTTGTATGATTTTTAGGAAAACTTGCACTAGTTATTTTTCAAGTTATGATGGTATGTTATTTTTCAAGTTATGATGGTATTTTCGGCTTACAGTAGCTGCTGCATTTCCCACCCTAGGCTTATACTCGAGTCATTACGTTTTCCCAGTTTTTTGTGGTAAAATTAGGTCCTCGACTTATACTCGGGTCGGCTTATACTCGAGTATATACAGTACCTTTTTCCATGCAGTTTCACAGTTACAGTGATCAGGTATTCAAAATCATCAGTAAGCACTGCCCTCTTTTGAAGCGTGCCTACCCACAGATTGATGTCTTTCAGCAGACCCCTATTAAAGCTTTCCGAAGAAATAAGACTTTACGTGATTCTCTAGTGAGAGACCACTTTCTTGGGAAAAAAAAAGAAAAGGGTGCTATCCCTGTTTAAATTGCATCCAGTGCAATCTTATGCTTAAGGGTGATTACCTTATCAATCCCAGTAATGGGGATAGGATTACTATAAAAAACTTTTTCACATGCCAGTCCTCCTATGTTGTATACATCCTTATTTGTCCATGTAATATGATTTACGTTGGGGAAACAACTCAAAAAATTAAGGACAGAATTGCTCAGCATCACAGTACTATTAGACACAAACAGCCTGGTCTGCCTGTCTCCAAACATTTTTTGGAGAAGGGACATCGGGATTCAGACCTAAGATTTATGGTCCTGGAAGACATTCCACGGGACAGGAGAGGGGGTGATCGGATAATGAAATTAAAACAACGAGTGGTTTGGTGGATTAACAGGTTACAGTCCCTGCATCCGGAGGGTATGAACAGGGACTATGACCTGTATCTGTTTTTGTAATGCCCCTGATCATTTTGGATTTTAGACTCTCTTATATTCTTTCTTGTAGATGATGACCAAGTAATGTCCGGTCGGGTTCGTGAAATACAAAAGAGAAAAGTACACACGTACATTTGGAATGTCGTTTTTTTCAACAGATATGAATGAGCTCTTTGATTTGTTATTTTATATCACTTATACCATGTATGTCTTCATTTGGTATGATTTTTTGTGGTTAATGTGGGAGAGTTATTTAAAGACCTTTTGGTTCTAAAACCTATACAGGGTTATTGGAACTTTACTTATCTGGTTGGATCGTTTCCCGATCTAACAGGATGGGATACACCTGTTGGTTGACGCCTTCAGGTGTTGGGATATAATGAGTTTTCTTTGAATTGTACTCTCACACTGAGCCTGTAAGCCTGAAGAAGAGCAGGGATGCTCGGAACTGTACAGTGGCTATGCTATGCTTTTTGAAGTCTGTATATGGCATGTATTGAGGATCCATAAGTAAAGGAAATCGTTTATTTGCAAACTGGAGTCATTGTCCCTTTGTTCTGACTATTCAAATCAACGGTGGAAGCTGGGAGTCCACCCTGACGTTTCTCCACTTCATTCCAAAGATAAAGAGGGAAGTAACCCGCCCGAAGTCTGATATATATATACATATATATATACCTGTGTATATATATTAAATACACTGCCTGCACGCCACTAACCTTATATATTGTGGGGTGTAGACTTAGCCCCCTGAGCCATGATTGGCCAAAGACACCCTGCCTTTGGCCAATTATGGCTCTCTCAGCAGAGCGTGCTGTGATTGGCCAAAGCATCAGGGTCAGGTGGCCAATCATTATACAGCAATGCACTGCGATCTTGCAGTGCATTATGAGGCATTACATAGTTACATAGTAGGTGAGGTTGAAAAAAGACACAAGTCCATCAAGTCCAACCTATGTGCCAAGTCCAACCTATGTAAACACTCAAATTTCCCGCGAATGGCCCATGTGTTGCGTTTGACTCGAACCGCAAGGCTCATCCCTAATGCTCTACCATTGCCTTCCAGTCCTGTCTCCATGTTGTCAGCTTATGGTAAACCTCCTCCCTGGTCTTTGTAAACTCTTCCAAAGGATCAAGATCTTTCTGGATATGAACTTTTAAAACCACCCCTGGACAACAATCACAGCCCGGATCTTCCAAGGACCACATGGATGGCTAAGTACACATTTTGAGTTTTTTATGGCTTGGACACTTTCCTTTGATTCAAACAGATGGCTCCCACTGGGCAATGAGGAACTACACACCCAGGCCCGTATTTACTCCCTTTGCCTCCCCAAGGCCGGGTCCTTCAATGCCGTAAGCACCCGGGGCAAGGCAAGTAATTTGCGCCCCCCTAACATGCAGACTTTTAGCACTCCCCGAGTCCCTTCAAATACAATAGTACTGACCTACCAGATTCCAACACTGACCTATCTGATACCTATACTGACCACTATACTAGCTCTGACACTCAGGGATTAGACGTTATTAATCTATCTTCGGTCACACTAACAGATGATCAAATTTCGGTTCTTAAATTAGGCCTTTCCTTCTGTCCCTCCAATGACACAGATAGGTTTCAATTAATTAAAGATATACACCTTTTTGCCCATCGACTCATGTTTAAGGTCATTTATGATAGTCTTTCTTCCACATCTGTTGACTTTCCACCACTTGACTTCTCTGATTCTGAACTTCAAGCGATGGATGACCTAATGTCTCTTTGGGAGGAGGGACACACTGAGGACCAGGACCCCCTGACGTTTTCCCTGCCGGGATCTCTGCTCCCGATGTCTCCTTCCCCCGCCTACTTCCTTTAAACCTAAATCCCGTGCATTTCCACAATTGCATGCTAATCCCAATATTTGGGCATTTGTCCAACAAAGTATTTCAGAGATTAAAAATATGCTGTTTTACAACAAATCTGTACATAATTTATCATTGAAACAGAGGTTAGCACTTAAGGATCTTTATGCTAATCCCATACTCGTGATCAAACCAGCTGACAAAGGCCGTAATGTTGTAGTGATGGATGTCGAGAACTATGAACGTATGTGTCTCGACATCTTAGATAATAAACTCTGGTACCGGCCAATCTCAAGGACACTAGTGGATAACTTTGTTCGAGAATATCAGGATATCATTTTCAAGGCTTACCATGATGGTATTATTGATCAACCAACCTGGAACTTTTTGAATGTAAAAGACCCTAAAATTCCTACCTTTTACTCGCTACCTAAAGTTCACAAATCTTTAACTCATCCTCCAGGATGCCCAATAATTTCGGGATGTCTCGGACTAACTGAAAATGCCAGCTCATTGGTTGACCAGTACTTACAACCTCATGTAACTTCCTTATCGTCTTTTGTTAAAGACACCATTGACTTACTCCGCAACATTGATGGCAAATATTTTCCACCAGGTACCTGGTTGGTTGCCCTAGATGTTGTAAGCTTATATAATTCAATTCCCCACTATAAGGGTATCACAACCATTCAAAATCTGCTTAAAGAAAGAGGCTCCTCATTTGACCGATATAGTCGATTTGTTTTACAATTGCTTGAGTTCATTCTTACAAGAAATGTGTTTGTTTTTGGATCCTCCCACTTCCTCCAGGTGCAAGGTGTGGCTATGGGGACCAAGTGTGCCCCCTCTTACGCCAACTTGTACCTGGGGGGGTGGGAGAGGGAAATATTTTCCTCTGAATCTTTAATGCCTCTATTAAAACACGTTATCACCTGGACAAGATATATTGATGATATCTTGATTTTTTGGTCAGGAACTAAAGGGGAACTTTTGCAACTAATGGATGCATTGGCCATCAATGAATATAACCTTACATTCACTATGGAATGTAGTCAGCAATCCATTCATTTCTTAGATTTGACTATTCACATTGATCCATCAGGAATGCTCCATTCTTCCCTTTTTAGAAAGCCATCAGCGGGAAACACTCTCTTACACGCTTCTAGTGCACACCCGTTATCCCTCTTGAACAGCATTCCATATAGTAAATTTTTAAGGCTTAGACGCAACTGCACCCGAGATGTAGACTTCCATCAGGCAGCAAAAGAACTGCGTGATAGATTATTGATACGAGGTTACAGTCGTTCCCTTTTGAAGAAATCCTTTAATAGAGTTGTCAAGCTCAACAGGAATAAACTCATTAATTCATTGAAATTACCAAAGCAAAATGCAACAGTTCGAGTAATTACCAAGTTTTCAAAACAACACGGCCAAATAAGGAGTATTCTCCAAAAGTTTTGGCCTATCCTGCTGGCTGACAACACTATCAAAAAATACATTAAACCTCATTCAGAGTTAACATTTCGTCGAGCAGCTTCGCTCAAAGACAAATTGGTCTCTAGTCACTTCGATATACAAAGGAGGCCTCATTCAGACCGGAATGGCACTTTTCCCTGTGGCACTTGTGATATCTGTTGTTTTGTAGCAAACTCTTGTGATGTTCCTCTCCCTAACGGGCATACCTACAAGATTAAACATCGGGTTAATTGCAAAACCATTGGTGTAGTCTATCTGGCACTATGCCAATGTGGGTGCTTCTACGTTGGTAAAACCAAAAGACCCTTCTTCAAGCGTATAAGAGATCATATCTTGCCTCTTTACAAACGATTGACCACTACAGCATTGAATCGTCATATTGGTTGCTCCCACAACTTTGATACCACAGTTGTCTCTTTCCATGCCCTGGAACATGTACCTATACATGTCCGGGGTGGAAACATTGACACAACCCTTTTACAACTTGAAACTCGATGGATTTTTAGCCTTGATGCTGTCAAGTATCCAGGCCTTAATGAATATATTAGCTATAAATCATTTCTATGATCACTATTATATAATATCTGGCTTATCCCTCTCTTTCCCCCTATGATATCTTTTCCTATGATCACTTCCATCTCAATCCCTATAAACACCTGGGCAGAGCCAAGACTTTATATTCCATCAAGGTCTTTACGGGTACTATAAAATATCTATAATTCTGTCCTACACCACAATAATTCTTGTTATTTGTTACTCTTTATTGATTGTCAATTGAATTCATTTATTAAAAAATTAAATTTATTTGTTTATTCTTCTATATTCAGTATGTTTGTTTCAGCTGTACATAGTAACCTTTTAACATTACAGTTACTAACTTGCACATTATAATTTAATTTTCTTTTTCATAGAGGATCACAATATATGGAAGTGGTGGCTTCCTGCCATGGCCTTATGAAGATATTTCAACAACTAGTGTGTTTCTGCACTTTGACCCTTCCCTCGGTAGTGTTTGATGGGATCCCCGGGCCTCGGCTCTTAGCATGCTCCTTTCTCTGCTTCCCATATATGACCCATACATAGTGAATGCATGGACACCCAAGGGCAGATGTGCATACACTCTGCCCGCTCTGTGGCTCCGCCTTGACATTTCCATTTCACCATCCTGCCTTTCAAGTCCGCTCTCTCCACTGGCGTTGGTTCTTCTTTTCCTCGCCGTGGCCGCGTCTTTTGCCATGCTGTGACGTCCATTCGCTAGGAATTATGGACCTTGTAGGCTATTAGGCTTTGTTCATGCGCAGTGGTCACCTCATTGTCCGCTGCCGCTCGGTGACGTCAGACGCCGAGCGGCTGGAGGACTGTATAAATTCGGCAATAACCAGCATTGAAATTATCTGCTGGTCGGGGGCGCTGACGCTTGATTTTAGCTCTATTCAGGTAAAGGCTGTTATTTTCTATATACCATTTTCTGGTCACTATACATTACTTAACTAAGTCATGATCCTGCTACTCTTGGCTACTTTTAGGTCTCTTTTGGCCCATCAATTTGCACAGCACCTTACTTGACGGACTTCATACACCTGTCTTGATTGACACTCAGCTGACTGTTGGTCTGCAATGTTGATGCTATAAATAATCCTAGTTTAGGTAATTTTTAGGGCTGTGGAAATTAACTATTAATTCCTCGATTAATCGATTAATTGCTTTGATCGATCAAAATTATTTTAATCGATCAAAATTCGATCAAAATTATTTGGGCTTGCCGTGTCCATCTGAATGGCTCCTTTGCTGTGCCTTCATATCTGCATGCCGGCAGGACCTTACTATCTGCCACACGCAAGGGCTGTTACATTTCCCTCTATCAACCTGGGATTCTACAGCCATCCACTGGGAGTTGTGATAGTTCCCTTCACAGGAAATCTACATGCCGATGGACTGATGTTAGCCCCTTCTCATCTGGATTCAGCAGTGGTATCGTTGTACACATTTTTATACCAGTATCATACTTAGATACATGTTTTTATGACTGCTTTTGCTACCATAGATTTTATCTCCAGTGCAATATTTATTTTGTTACCTACTTGAAGACTATAAAAGTTTTAATGCTATTCCCATTGAGCGCTGCCTTTGTGTGTTTTTTGTATCCTGCTATCGATTTTTCCAGTGGTTGGTAGCTGCACTGGGAATCCACCTGCAAGGAGATCAGCTAAAAGTAGTTGGATATCTATGTGCGTTATAATTAATCGAAATTAGTTGATTAATCGATAAAAAAAAAAATTGATTAATCGAACACGAAAATTTTAATCAGTAACAGCCCTAGTAATTTTGCTTCCATCTTTGTACTTTTAAATGAATAATTCTCTTTCTGCTGCCAATTCTCACCAACTGATCCAATAATTATTGGCTATTCATAGGTGCATTTGGACTTTTGAGTCATAATTCAATCATACCGGGATGTGTGTCTTCTTTGGATCTTTTTGGTTGTTTTCTATACAATCTACTGGTATCTTTCCATCCAGTATTCAATATATTTCAAACCACATCTCATTTTGGTATATACTTGGTAAGCTCATTTTATAATTTTATTTTATTTTACTTTTTACTATCATTTACATTTTTCGTTTGGTTAGGGCAAAATATGCCCTCCACTATTCATTACCATATATATATTTCCTCTTCTTCTCTTTATCACAAACCATGCAGATAAAATTACTTTGTGAGTTGATCTCAACTGTGTAATCTTCATTTTTATAATTGGGTATGTATTTGAAGCTATGTTAGCTCTTTTAAGTTTGTTTCCAGTTTAGGCTAATTGCCCTGGAAATTAACCCTATACTTTCTCTATATATTGCCTTTTAGTTTTTCTCTAAAAGCCCTCTGCAGTCACTTAACTTGGTCGCTATTTTGGTCGCCGACATTGGATGCTATCGAGTGCTGGAGCTTGGGTTCACCTTGGGTACGATTGAGTGTGTGTCTCAGCGTGTTAGTCACCAATTTTCTTCTCTGGCATTTCATAGTTTGGATTTGCTCTGCTTCTATGGTTGCGTTCTCTATGATTAAATTTGTACTAATTTCTATTTCCTTCTTTCTAGAAATCAATGTATTCATGTAAACGATTGCCCCTGAGGAAGCCAATGTATTGGTGAAACATGTTGGGCCGCAATGACTAATTGCATGTAATTACTGACTGTAAATTTATGTTTCTCTCATATTTTATTAATAAGCGTTTTTTGATAATCAAATAAATATATATTTAAATATAAAACCTTTTCTATTTCCCCCTTTTTTTTTGCCTGGCACCGCTATAATCCCATACCCATCCTTTTTGTTTGAACACTATACTATATTGTCCACTACACTGACCACTATACTGACCACTACCCTGACCACTATACTATACTGTCCACTACACTACACTGACCACTATACTATTTTTCCACTACACTACACTGACCACTATACTATTTTTCCATGACACTACACTGACCACTATACTATACTGACCACAATACTACACTGTCCACTACACTACACTGACCACTATACTGTCCTGCCTACTGTAACTCTCTCTCTGCCTCTGCCTCTCTCTGCCTCTGCCACTCTCCCTCTCTCTGCCACTCTCTGCCCCAGTCTCTCACTTCACTCTCTGCCCCGTCTCTCACTTCACTCTCTGCCCCCGTCTCTCACTCTCTGCCCCCGTCTCTCACTCTCTGCCCCGTCTCTCTCTATCTGCATCTGTCTCTCTCATTGCCTCTGTCTCTCGCTCTCTCTCTTTGCCTCTCTCTCTTTGCCCTCCTCTCTCTCTCTTTGCCTCTGTCTCTCTCTCTCGTTGCCTCTGTCTCTCTCTCTCTCTTTGCCTCTGTCTCTCTCTCTCTTTGCCTCTGTCTCTATCTCTCAGTGCCTCTGTCTCTCTCTCTCTCTCTCTCAGTGCCTCTGTCTCTCTCTCTCAGTGCCTCTGTATCTCTCTCTCAGTCCTCTGTCTCTCTCTCTCTCTCAGTGCCTCTGTCTCTCTCTCTCTCAGTGCCTCTGTCTCTCTCTCTCTCAGTGCCTCTGTCTCTCTCTTTGACTCTGTCTCTTTGCCTCACTCTCTCTTTGCCTCTGCCGCTCTGTCTCTACCTCCGTTTCTCTCTCTGCCTCTCTCCCCAGTCTGTGTTCCTCCTCACCTGCTTGTCCTGCATCATGGACATCGGTCCGGAGGATAGGAGGAGGCAGCTGCCATGTTTGTTCAGTGTCCGGCGCACTGTGATTGGGTGTATGGAGGTCATGTGCAGAGGCGGGAGTTCAGGATCACGGACAGGCCAGCCCCACGCCGCACATGACCCCCATGGCCCAATCACAGGGCGCCGGACATTGAAAAATGGCGGCCGGAGCTTCGGGCAGCCGGGGAAACAGGAATTGAATTTAGGAGGACTTGTCTCCTGCGCCGCGCGGCGCCGCCCCTGCACACAGTGCCGCCCCGAGGCCTGGCCTTGTTGGCCTTATGGGAAATCCGGCTCTGTACACACCACACAGTTAGAGGGGTTCTCCTGTGTGCATTCATTTGCCAGCTAAGGGAGGGCAGAAGATACCATGCCACAGTGCCATATGTGATAACAGGGGCACCTCTCCCAGGAGTTTTCCAGTTATGTGACATTTGACATATATGCCATCACTCACTTTTATTCCAGGCTGTGCATTTAGGGGGTTTGGTTTGACACAGGATACCCCCATGGACTCTAAATGTCAATAAACATACACAGTGGCCCACTACATCTTCTATACATGGGTTGACCTCATGTTATAGCCCAAAGGAACCATAATGCCACTGGCCACCGGGGGCGATATTATCCATGTATGGTTGGATTTTTATAAACCTAGAGAAGAGTTTGATGGACTTGGAACAATATTCAACTTTAAAAAAAATTGGGGCACATCTCACTAAGGATCCCCCCTTTGAGGAACTTTTACAACAACAAGTTTAGAGTTACAGAATAACATTACAATAGGGAGGAGATATCTTTACATGTTTTTTGATTTAGTCTACATTGACTATGTCCCTCCTACTGGGACTCAAATACGTGTGCACATGTGTTTTTCTACATTTCTAAAATTGCTATATGTCTCAGACCATCTCTTTGGGTCCCTTTACAATATTATAACAGATTTATCTAAGGATACACTGCATGCATACAATATATTTTTGAGGTTGAGCTTAAAGTGTTTGTTACCCTAAAAAAAAAAATTATAAAAAAATGGATCATGCTCCTTTAAAGCATGAATGCATTGCTTCTGCTGTGTAATTTGACCCCTTGTATCAACTAAAATACCTGGTTGATCTTGCCTGGCTATGCTCCTGTAAACTGACTATGATTTATCATGGCTCCTGAGCCCTGATACTGTGGTCAGTTTACATGCCTCCATCATCCGCAGTAGGGATGAGCTCGGTGTTCGAGTCGAACATACGTTCGACTCGAACATCGGCTGTTCGATCGTTCGCTGAACAACGAACGATTTGGGCCGTTCGCGCCTAATTCGCGGCCCACAATGCACTACGCCATCGCAGTGTCATCCAGGCGCTGTGATTGGCCAAGCATGCACTGTGACCCCGCATGCTTGGCCAATCACAGCGCCGGCAGCGAGGAGAGCAATGATTGGCCACAGGTAGGATGCCTGTGGCCAATTATTGCTGAGGGTGTTTAGTACACGCCCCACACTATAAAAGGCCGCCAGCACGGCGGCCTAGTGTAGTGTGTTCCGAAGCAGGGAAAGAGAAGCATAGGCAGGGACAGTGACTTTTTTTCTTGCTTAACCTGGATTCCTTTAGTTTAGGGAAAGAGAAGGATAGGTAGGGAGAGTGTCAGTCTGTTTTACTGTGCTAAACCTTGTTTGTAGGGACAGGGAAGGACAGTGAGGGAAATTCTCATTGTGCTATACTGTGCTAAAGCATTCATCATCAACCATCTTTAAAAAAACATTTTTTTATAGGGACAGAAAACTATAGGTAGGGAGAGTGTCAGTGTGTTTTACTGTGCTAAACCTTGTTTGTAGGGACAGGGAAGGACAGTGAGGGAAATTCTCATTGTGCTATACTGTGCTAAAGCATTCATCATCAACCATCTTTAAAAAAAAAATTTTATAGGGACAGAAAACTATAGGTAGGGAGAGTGTCAGTGTGTTTTACTGTGCTAAACCTTGTTTGTAGGGACAGGGAAGGCCAGTGAGGGAAATTCTCATTGTGCTATACTGTGCTAAAGCATTCCTCATCAACCATCTTTAAAAAAAAAATTTTTATAGGGACAGAAAACTATAGGTAGGGAGAGTGTCAGTGTGTTTTACTGTGCTAAACCTTGTTTGTAGGGACAGGGAAGGACAGTGAGGGAAATTCTCATTGTGCTATACTGTGCTAAAGCATTCCTCATCAACCATCTTTAAAAAAACATTTTTTATAGGGACAGAAAACTATAGGTAGGGAGAGTGTCAGTGTGTTTTACTGTGCTAAACCTTGTTTGTAGGGACAGGGAAGGACAGTGAGGGAAATTCTCATTGTGCTATACTGTGCTAAAGCATTCATCATCAACCATCTTTAAAAAAAAATTTTTATAGGGACAGAAAACTATAGGTAGGGAGAGTGTCAGTGTGTTTTACTGTGCTAAACCTTGTTTGTAGGGACAGGGAAGGCCAGTGAGGGAAATTCTCATTGTGCTATACTGTGCTAAAGCATTCCTCAACAACCATCTTTAAAAAAAAAAATTTTTATAGGGACAGAAAACTATAGGTAGGGAGAGTGTCAGTGTGTTTTACTGTGCTAAACATTGTTTGTAGGGACAGGGAAGGACAGTGAGGGAAATTCTCATTGTGCTATACTGTGCTAAAGCATTCATCATCAACCATCTTTAAAAAAACATTTTTTATAGGGACAGAAAACTATAGGTAGGGAGAGTGTCAGTGTGTTTTACTGTGCTAAACCTTGTTTGTAGGGACAGGGAAGGACAGTGAGGGAAATTCTCATTGTGCTATACTGTGCTAAAGCATTCCTCATCAACCATCTTTAAAAAAACATTTTTTATAGGGACAGAAAACTATAGGTAGGGAGAGTGTCAGTGTGTTTTACTGTGCTAAACCTTGTTTGTAGGGACAGGAAAGGACAGTGAGGGAAATTCTCATTGTGCTATACTGTGCTAAAGCATTCCTCATCAAGCATCTTTAAAAAAACATTTTTTATAGGGACAGAAAACTATAGGTAGGGAGAGTGTCAGTGTGTTTTACTGTGCTAAACCTTGTTTGTAGGGACAGGGAAGGACAGTGAGGGAAATTCTCATTGTGCTATACTGTGCTAAAGCATTCATCATCAACCATCTTTAAAAAAACATTTTTTATAGGGACAGAAAACTATAGGTAGGGAGAGTGTCAGTGTGTTTTACTGTGCTAAACCTTGTTTGTAGGGACAGGGAAGGACAGTGAGGGAAATTCTCATTGTGCTATACTGTGCTAAAGCATTCATCATCAACCATCTTTAAAAAAAATTTTTTATAGGGACAGAAAACTATAGGTAGGGAGAGTGTCAGTGTGTTTTACTGTGCCAAACCTTGTTTGTAGGGACAGGGAAGGCCAGTGAGGGAAATTCTCATTGTGCTATACTGTGCTAAAGCATTCCTCATCAACCATCTTTAAAAAAAAAATTTTTTATAGGGACAGAAAACTATAGGTAGGGAGAGTGTCAGTGTGTTTTACTGTGCTAAACCTTGTTTGTAGGGACAGGGAAGGACAGTGAGGGAAATTCTCATTGTGCTATACTGTGCTAAAGCATTCATCATCAACCATCTTTAAAAAAACATTTTTTATAGGGACAGAAAACTATAGGTAGGGAGAGTGTCAGTGTGTTTTACTGTGCTAAACCTTGTTTGTAGGGACAGGGAAGGACAGTGAGGGAAATTCTCATTGTGCTATACTGTGCTAAAGCATTCATCATTAGTGTTGAGCGGACCCGGACTGTAAAGTTCGGGTCCGTACCGAATTTTGGCGTTTTCCCGACCCCGGACCCGGACCCGGATTTTGCGCTAAAGTCCGGGTTCGGGTCCGGATTCGGGAATTTAATGGCGCAGTTAGAAATGCTTCAGGGGCCAGCCAATCACCATTTGATTAGCTGGTGTGCCCTTAGAAGCCATCATAGCCATGCCTACTAATGGCATGGCTGTGATTGGTCTGTGCAACATGTGACCCAGCATGTGACCAGCTTCTATATAAGCAAGAGGCACACAGCACAGATCGTCACTCTGCTTTTAGACAGTGTAGGGAAAGGATCCTGGCTGCTGTTGCTGTGAGGGAGAGAATTATATGATAGGAGTTAGTCCTGATTCTGCAATCTACTGATAGAAAAGATAGAGAGACAGTGTAGTGTAGTGTAGGGGCAGGATCCTGTTTGTGCTTTCAGGGAGAGAGATTTAGATAGGAGTCCAGATTGAGAGATATAATAGCTCAGCGATCTGCATAGGTTTATCTGTTTGTGTTGCAAGCTCAGTGCACCAGCACTGCATTACGTTGAGTGATACACCTATTCCATACTGTGGCTGTATTGTGCTCTTGCTAAAAGACCCATTTCGGGCAGAAAAAAAAAAAGGCACTTTATTGTGCTTTTGCTAAAAAGACCAATTTTTGGGCCCCCCAAAAAAAAAAGGCAATTTATTGTGCTGTTGCAAAAAAAAAAAAGGCACTTTGTTGTGCGCAAAAAAGACCTATTTTTGGGCAAAAAAAATATTTTGCAGTGTATATCTCTAGTTGTGTGAAATAACCAATTTCTATATATTTTTCTTGTACTATGCTATACTAAAAAAAAAAAAAACACTTTTTTTTGAATAGCATTCTCTGCAGCTGTGCGATTCAGCGGTTATATACTGTGGGTGTGTTGTGCTCTTCCAAAAAACGCCATTTAGGGCCACAGAAAATATTTTGCAGTGTGAAATACACATCTGGAGGTGTGTGAAAAAACAACATTATTTTTGAATAGCATTCTCTGGCCTCTGCAGCTGTGCGATTCAGCGGTTATATACTGTTGGGGTTGTTGTGCTCTTCAAAAAAACGCCATTTAGGGCCACAGAAAATAAATTGCAGTGTGAAATACACATGTGGAGGTGTGTAAAATAAACAATTTCTATATATTGTACAGTGCTATACTAAAAAAAAAAAACATTTTTTTTGAATAGCATTCTCTGCACTTCTATAGCTGTGCGATTCAGTGGTTAAATACTGTGGTTGTGTTGTGCTCTTCCAAAAAACGCCATTTAGGGCCACAGAAAATATTTTGCAGTGTGAAATACACATCTGGAGGTGTGTGAAAAAACAACATTATTTTTAAAAAGCATTCTCTGGCCTCTGCAGCTGTGCGATTCAGCGGTTATATACTGTTGGGGTTGTTGTGCTCTTGCAAAAAACGCCATTTAGGGCCACAGAAAATATTTTGCAGTGTGAAATACACATCTGGAGGTGTGTGAAAAAACAACATTATTTTTGAATAGCATTCTCTGGCCTCTGCAGCTGTGCGATTCAGCGGTTATATACTGTTGGGGTTGTTGTGCTCTTCCAAAAAACGCCATTTAGGGCCACAGAAAATATTTTGCAGTGTGAAATACACATCTGGAGGTGTGTGAAAAAACAACATTATTTTTGAATAGCATTCTCTGGCCTCTGCAGCTGTGCGATTCAGCGGTTATATACTGTTGGGGTTGTTGTGCTCTTCAAAAAAACGCCATTTAGGGCCACAGAAAATAAATTGCAGTGTGAAATACACATGTGGAGGTGTGTAAAATAAACAATTTCTATATATTGTACAGTGCTATACTAAAAAAACAAACATTTTTTTTGAATAGCATTCTCTGCACTTCTATAGCTGTGCGATTCAGTGGTTAAATACTGTGGTTGTGTTGTGCGCTTCCAAAAAACGCCATTTAGGGCCACAGAAAATATTTTGCAGTGTGAAATACACATCTGGAGGTGTGTGAAAAAACAACATTATTTTTAAAAAGCATTCTCTGGCCTCTGCAGCTGTGCGATTCAGCGGTTATATACTGTTGGGGTTGTTGTGCTCTTGCAAAAAACGCCATTTAGGGCCACAGAAAATATTTTGCAGTGTGAAATACACATCTGGAGGTGTGTGAAAAAACAACATTATTTTTGAATAGCATTCTCTGGCCTCTGCAGCTGTGCGATTCAGCGGTTATATACTGTTGGGGTTGTTGTGCTCTTCCAAAAAACGCCATTTAGGGCCACAGAAAATATTTTGCAGTGTGAAATACACATCTGGAGGTGTGTGAAAAAACAACATTATTTTTGAATAGCATTCTCTGGCCTCTGCAGCTGTGCGATTCAGCGGTTATATACTGTTGGGGTTGTTGTGCTCTTCCAAAAAACGCCATTTAGGGCCACAGAAAATAAATTGCAGTGTGAAATACACATGTGGAGGTGTGTAAAATAAACAATTTCTATATATTGTACAGTGCTATACTAAAAAAACAAAATTTTTTTTGAATAGCATTCTCTGCACTTCTATAGCTGTGCGATTCAGTGGTTAAATACTGTGGTTGTGTTGTGCTCTTGCAAAAAACGCCATTTAGGGCCACAGAAAATATTTTGCAGTGTGAAATACACATCTGGAGGTGTGTGAAAAAACAACATTATTTTTGAATAGCATTCTCTGGCCTCTGCAGCTGTGCGATTCAGCGGTTATATACTGTTGGGGTTGTTGTGCTCTTCCAAAAAACGCCATTTAGGGCCACAGAAAATAAATTGCAGTGTGAAATACACATGTGGAGGTGTGTAAAATAAACAATTTCTATATATTGTACAGTGCTATACTAAAAAAAACAACATTTTTTTTGAATAGCATTCTCTGCACTTCTATAGCTGTGCGATTCAGTGGTTAAATACTGTGGTTGTGTTGTGCTCTTGCAAAAAACGCCATTTAGGGCCACAGAAAATATTTTGCAGTGTGAAATACACATCTGGAGGTGTGTGAAAAAACAACATTATTTTTGAATAGCATTCTCTGGCCTCTGCAGCTGTGCGATTCAGCGGTTATATACTGTTGGGGTTGTTGTGCTCTTCCAAAAAATGCCATTTAGGGCCACAGAAAATAAATTGCAGTGTGAAATACACATGTGGAGGTGTGTAAAATAAACAATTTCTATATATTGTACAGTGCTATACTAAAAAAAACAACATTTTTTTTGAATAGCATTCTCTGCACTTCTATAGCTGTGCGATTCAGTGGTTAAATACTGTGGTTGTGTTGTGCTCTTCCAAAAAACGCCATTTAGGGCCACAGAAAATATTTTGCAGTGTGAAATACACATCTGGAGGTGTGTGAAATAAACAATTTCTATATATTTTCCTTGTACTGTGCTATACTAAAAAAAACAACCTTTTTTTTTTTTGAATAGCATTTTCTGCAGTTCTGTAGCTGTGCGTTTCAGCCATTACGTACTGTGGGTGTGTTGTGGTCTTCCAAAAAACGCCATTTAGGGCAAGATCCTAAATTTGGAAAATATGAGGGGAAGGTCAAAGGGACGTGGTGGCCCCGGTCGTGGTGCTGCTGGTGGAGCTCCTGTTGCAGGGAGAGGACGTGGTGGATCTGTGCCAGCTACACGCACAAGTGAAACACCTTCCTCAGGTGCGAGTAGGCGACCGAGCCTGCGGCGGTATTTTGTCGCGCCTAATGAGGCTGTACCAATGTTTAGGCCAGGACAAGTACAGGCGATAGTAGATTGGGTTGCTGACAGTGCCTCGGGTTCCTTCACATTGTCTCCCACCCACTCTTCTGATGAAAGATCAGAATTGGCACCTGAAGCCCATGTCCATCAGTCTTTCACCTCACCCCCTTGCAAATCAGCCAAGCAGTCTGAGCCCCAAATCATGCAGCAGTCTCTTCTGCTTTTCGATGACTCTGTTAGCAGGGTTTCCCAGGGCCATCCACCTAGCCCTGCCCCAGAAGTGGAAGTGATTGAGTGCACCGATGCCCAACCACTTATGTTTCATGATGGGTACATGGGAGGACCATCGCAGCACGTCTCGGATGATGACGAAACACAGGTGCCAACTGCTGCTGCTTTCGCAATTGTGCAGACAGACATGGAGGGCAGGGGTGAAGACTGGGTGGAAGATGATGTAGAGGACGATGAGGTCCTCGACCCCACATGGAATCAACGTTAGGCAGGTGACCAGTGTAGTTCGGAGGAAGAGGCGGTGGTCGCACAGAGCCACCAGCACAGCAGAAGAGGGAGCAGGGTGCAAAAACGGAGCATTCGTCCCCTAGACAGTACATCTGCTACTGCCCAACGCAGCAAGGGACCGAGCACACCAAAGCCAGGTCCAAGGACTTCCCTAGCGTGGCAGTTCTTCACAAAGTGTGTTGATGACAAGACACGAGTGGTTTGCACGCTGTGCAATCAGAGCCTGAAGCGAGGCATAAACGTTCTCAACCTGAGCACAAGCTGCATGACCAGGCATCTAAGTGCAAAGCACGAGCTGCAGTGGAGTATACACCTCAAAAACCAAGAAAGGTCTCTGGCTCCTCCTGCTTCCTCTTCTGCTGCAGTCTCGGCCTCTTCATCCACCTCTGTAGTGACAGTGGCACCTGTCACCCCGCAAACAGAGGATCTGCCAGCAACACTACCACCTGGGTCACCAACCATCTCCACAATGTCCCATGGAAGCGTTCAGCTCTCTATCTCCCAAACATTGGAGCGGAAGAGGAAGTACCCCCCTAGCCACCCGCGATCCCTGGCCCTGAATGCCAGCATTTCAAAATTCCTGGCCTTTGAAATGCTGTCATTCCGTCTGGTGGAGACGCAGAGTTTTAAAAGCCTGATGGCATTGGCTGTCCCGCAGTACGTTGTGCCCAGCCGCCACTACTTTTCCAGGCGAGCCATCCCTTCCCTGCACAACCAGGTGGGGGACAAAATCAGGTGTGCACTGCGCAACGCCATCTGTGGCAAGGTCCACCTAACTACGGATGCGTGGACCAGTAAGCACCGTCAGGGACGTTATATCTCCCTAACAGCACACTGGGTAAATGCAGTGGCGGCTGGGCCTGAGGCAGATAGCGGTTTGGCGCATGTCCTTCCACCACCGAGGATTGCAGGGCGCTTCAGTTTGCCTCCTGTTGCTAACTCCTCCTTCTCCGCTTCCTCATCCTCTACCGCCTCCTCATCCATTCAGCGTAACACCTTCACCACCAACTTCAGCACAGCCAGGGGTAAACGACAGCAGGCAGTTTTAAAACTTTCCTGTTTGGGGGAAAATCCCCACACCGCGCAGGAGTTGTGGAGGGACATGGAACAACAGACCGATGAGTGGTTGCTGTCAGTGAGCCTCAAGCCCGGCCTGGTGGTGTGCGATAATGGGCGAAATCTCGTAGCAGCTCTGGGTCTAGCCGGTTTGACGCACATCCCTTGCCTGGCGCATGTGCTGAACTTGGTGGTCCAGAGGTTCCTTAAAAATTACCCCAATATGCCAGAGCTGCTGCAGAAAGTGCGGGCTGTCTGTGCGCACTTTCGGCGTTCTCACCCTGCTGCTGCTCGCCTGTCAGCGCTGCAGCGTAACTTCGGCCTTCCCGCTCACCGCCTCATATGTGACGTGCCCACAAGGTGGAACTCCACCTTGCACATGCTGGCCAGACTGTGCGAGCAGCAGCAGGCAATAGTGGAGTTTCAGCTGCAGCAATCACGCGTGAGTCGCTCTGCGGAACAGCACCACTTCACCACCAATAACTGGGCCTCCATGCGAGACCTGTGTGCCTTGTTGCGCTGTTTCGAGTACTCCACCAACATGGCCAGTGCCAATGACGCCGTTCTCAGCGTTACTATCCCAGTTCTATGCCTCCTTGAAAAAACGCTTCGTGCGATGATGGAAGAGGATGTGGCACAGGAGGATGAGGAGGAGGAAGCGGAATCATTTCAAAGGCTTTCAGGGCAGTCTTTCACAAGTGGCTACGAGGGTGGGTTCCTGCACCAACAAACGCCAGGTACACAATTGTCCGGCAGAAAGGGCACAGTTCTGGAGGATGACGAGGTGGAGGAGGAGATGGAGGAGGAGGAGGAGGAGGAGGAGCCATGTTCACAGCAGGGTGGCACTCAGACCAGCTCGTGGCCATTACTGGTGCGTGGCTGGGGGGATACAGAGGACACAGACGATACACCTCCCACAGAGGACAGCTTTTCTTTGCCTCTGGGCAGCCTGGCACACATGAGCGATTACATGCTGCAGTGTTTCCGCAACGACAGCCGAGTTGCCCACATTTTAACTGGTGCTGATTACTGGGTGGCCACCCTGCTGGATCCCCGTTACAAGGACAACGTACCGTCCTTAATTCCCTCACTGGAGCGGGATCGTAAGATGCGCGAGTACAAGCGCACGCTGGTAGACGCGCTGCTGGTGGCATTCCCACCTGACAGCGGGCGTACGGTGGAAGCACAAGGCGAAGGCAGAGGAGGAGGAAGAGGTCGCCAACGCAGCCGGGGCACCGGCAGCACCTCAGAAGGCAGGGTTAGCATGGCCGAAATGTGGAAAAGCTTTGTCAGCACGCCACAACAACCAGCACCACCAGCTGAGATGGAACGTCTTAGCAGGAGGCAGCATTTCACCAACATGGTTGAGCAGTATGTGTCCACAGGCCTACACGTACTGGATGACGGGTCTGCCCCCTTTAACTTCTGGGTCTCCAAATTGGGCACATGGCCTGAGCTTGCCGTTTATGCCTTGGAGGTGCTGGCCTGCCCTGCAGCCAGTGTATTATCTGAACGTGTATTTAGCACGGCAGGGGGCGTTATCACAGACAAGCGCAGCCACCTGTCCAGAGCCAATGTGGACAAGCTCACGTTCATTAAAATGAACCAGGCATGGATCCCACAGGACTTGTCCGTACCTTGTGCAGAATAGACATGTATACCGGTGTTGTGACAAAAACTGTCCGGCCATCGGATTGTGCCCGGCCCGTACTGCGCAGGCGCAGCGCTTGCGCAGTACAGAGGACAAGGAGATTCACAAAATCTCCGAAGATGAACGGCGCCTGCGCTGTGAGTGCAGGTTCAAGCCCCACCATCCAAGAGGACATACGGTAGCACATAGTAACAGGGCCCCTCACGGGCTCGCTTCGATCGCGGCCTTGCTTGGCTCGGCTTGAACCACGGATGGTGTGGCCTTCACCTGAACTCAACACGCAGGCGCCGTTAGTCTTGGGAGATTTTTGAAATCCCCTTGTCCTACATACTCAGCAAGCGCAGTACAGGGCGGACACTATTCGACAGGGGACAGAATTCGACACATCACCGGCCTTACCCAGCCATTGTTGTATTTTTGAACCAGTGTTGGCTACCTCGTCCTCCTCCACCGCCGCTTCCACCTACACAGCCACATCCACCGCCACCTCAACCTCCTACTCCATATGGACCTCGTCCTGCTAGGCCAAGATTAAATTTTTTATTTTATTTTTTTGTAGCGCACAGATCCTTTCCCCCTTACCTGCCTTTATGTTGTTGGCTCTTCGCAGGAGGGAGAAAGGCACACCGCACTACCAGCCCGTATCCTCCTATATAAAGAGGTTGAGCGGTGTACTTGACGGGCCGTGTCCACAGCCGGAGTCAAAACTCCTCCAGAGGATGATTCTCACCTCTACTGTAGGTAGAGGCAAGTCCTTTAATTGCCAGTAAAGTCAATGTCCACACCAGCTGAAACTCCAACTCTTATTCTCTCATGGCAAAATAAACTGTACTCAGATAGAAAAGGTTAGAGCAAAGAAACAGGACAGCTTAAGGTGTGGAGGAGGTCCAGGCACAAACGTAGCACATTCACTTCACTGCTTAGGTTTCTCAAACAGTTTTTGGCGCACGGTCTCTGCCACAGACATTGAGGTTGGTCTCTGCCACAGACCGGGTGTACAAGGCCCCTGCCACGGGCCTGGAGAACTTTGGTCTCAGCCACAGACCAGGGTGTATAAGGCCCCTGCCACGGGCCGGTTGAATAAGGCCTCTGATACAGTCAAGGTGACCTTGAGCTTCTCCTTCTACGAACCTAGCCCATATCAAGGGGAAGACATCTCTCCAGGGAGTCAACAGACCATTCCTTCACCGTGACTCCCGCATCGGTCCATCAGAATGATCCTCCCTTCCCTGGAACAGGGTCCCCTACACGAGGCGGCTCTGGACTCCAGGCTTTACTCCCGCCCCTAGGCCTCCATACCCAGGGCAGCAAGAACTCCAGGATAGTACCTCACCCCGGGCTAAAAGGTGCCCGAGATGGAACAGGAACACATGCACCCAGGCCGAAGGCACCTGGGCGCGGACCCCACTGGACATCAGCCCCCAGGCCAAAGGTCTGCCCCTTTTATATGCTCTCCCGGCATGCACAGCAGGTTCCCCGCCCCGCTGTACTACTGCCAAGAGGGGACACAAAAGGCGCCACCTGTAGGCCGCAGGGAACTGCACACCAATACTGTCCCCCGAGGACAAAATGGTCCATGAATCCTACAGAATTAGGGTATTTGAGCCTATTTACCACTCAAACACTTTCCTTAAATTTAGCACCCCGCTACATTTTTATTTCAAAGTATTTTATTTTCCCACTAGCTTATCCATTAAATTAAATAATTTATTCCAGAAAGGGCGTATTCTGGGGCATTCCCACCATATGTGTGGCATCGTGCCGTTGAGTTTCTGAGGTTCTTAATGACTTCCTGTACCTCTTCTGCTGAAAAGGGGGCCTCCAGCATATTTTTTAATTTTTTAATTTTTTTCATGTTCTTTTAAGTTATTTCCTATCCACATTTGTTTGCAGAGCACTTGCCATGTTCTTAACAACATTTTGCTGCCATTTGCAGCCCTCTAGCCCTTTCCATTACTTTTTTAGAGCCTTTTTAGTCGTCAGAAGTCCGGGTCCCCATTGACTTCAATGGGGTCCGGGTCCGGGTTCGGGTTAAAGTTCGGTCCCGAATCCGAACTTTTTTCCGAAGTTCGGCCGAACCCGCCGGACCCGAATATCCAGCTACCCGCTCAACTCTATTCATCATCAACCATCTTTAAAAAAACATTTTTTATAGGGACAGAAAACTATAGGTAGTGTGACAGCAGGAAGGTAAAGTCACCTGGTTGCATCCAGGGGGGTAGGTATATTTCTCCCAGATTCAGGCTTTATGCCGACTTATACAACTAGGGAGAGAGTTGATGAAGCCCAGCTGAGGCTAGTGGGCTCATGGATGATTCATACCTCTAGGGAGAGTGCTGGGCGTCGTGCAGGCAGGGAGTTGTTGAGACCAGCTGAAGCTTGTCAGCTCGTTTAAGGCCTCTATAAAAACTCCCAGCTTCATTAGGTGTTTGCTCATGCCTGGAACCAGACCTGTGTGGACTGTCTAGGGAGAGTGAACCCCTGTGCGGTGAGACAAAGCCTGTGTGGCTATTTGTTTGGACATTTACTAAACCAGGGACTTAGGGACTAGGACAGCACCAGGCTGATCCCAGTTGTTAGTTAGGGAAACCTGCATGTTTAGTCAGAGGTCAAGCTGACCAGGATTTATTTTGTTTATGTTTCTTTTTGCTTTGCTGTGTTTTTGTCACTGTAAATAGAGAAATAAACCGCACCTTTTGATCTTGAAAACCACAACCTCCGTCTGCTGGGCCTGTTTTTGTGTGGGGAGCCCATCCAGGGGGTCACACACACCCGCTACCGAGCTAACCCCCTCACAGTTGGTGGAGAACCAGTGGCAGTTTTTTTTTAAGCCAGCATGGAGGAGATACTGAAACAGCTGGCTCTAGCAAATGCCAATCAACAGCAGACAAATGCAGGTTTGCAAAAGAGCCTTGCAGCTCAACAACAGAGCTTCGCAGCCCAGCAACAAGCCCAGCAGCAATCTGAGGCCCGCTTCATAGACCTGTTGCAGAAGCAAGAGCAGAGACTACAACAACAGATGGAAGCAGTAATGCAGCAACGTCCGCAGACCAGTGAGGAAAGCCGTCCCACTAATACCGCGTCCTTTGGGGTGAGTCGTTTATTGACAAAAATGACTGGAGAGGATGATCCAGAGGTATTTTTGACCACATTTGAAAGGACTGCTGAAAGAGAAAAGTGGCCTGAGGAGCAGTGGGCTGGACTGGTGGCTCCTCTGTTAACTGGTGAATCGCAGAAAGCTTACTATGACCTAGAGCCTGACCAAGCAAAAGACTATGTGATGCTAAAAGCTGAAATATTGGCAAGGCTGGGTGTCACCCTGGCTGTCCGGGCTCAGCGTGTGCATAACTGGACTTTCCAGCTTGGAAAACCCCCCAGGTCTCAAATGTATGATCTCATTCACCTGAGCAGGAAGTGGCTACAGCCAGAGACTTTGTCCGCACCGGAGATTGTGGAACGTGTTGTGATGGATCGTTTCTTGAGAGCTCTTCCTACCGCCATTCAAAAGTGGGTAAGCCATGGAGACCCAGAAACGGCCGGTAAACTTGTGGATCGTGTAGAGAGATACTTGGCTGCAGAGAACCTGACGGCCTCTTCCAGAGACTCTCGGACTTTCCACCCTAAGACCAGACCATCCCCAGGGGCGGATAAGATGATTCCAAGGGGTGAGGGTGGAGAGAGTGAGAGGGTGGGAGCTCTGCCCAGGGTTTGGCGAGAACAGCCTGGGAAGTCGGGGGCTCAAGAGGCAGCCAAAAGGATTGTTTGCTACCGCTGCCGGCAAGCGGGACATATTGCAGCAAATTGCCCGGTTGTGGAGGAACCCATGCAATGTGACTTTCTGACGGACAGACGTCAGTCGCTGTGTGCGACAGTCGCATGCACTGCCATTCGGGGAACTGAGAAACATTTATGCAAAATGTGTATTAATGGTAGAAATGTTGTGGTATTACTGGATTCAGGTAGCCTTGTGACCCTGATAAAGGCTGAATTAGTTAAAACAGAGGTCTCTGGGAATAGCAAGGTAGCTGTTATTTGTGTGCATGGGGACACCCGAGAGTATCCAGTGACTACAGTGTGTTTCAAGACCCCCAAAGGTACCCTCTCTCATCCAGTGGGGTTAGTATCTCAATTACCGCATGATGCCATTGTGGGAAGGGATTTTCCGAAGTTCTGGGAACTGTGGGATGATCCTGAGCCCCCCACTGGTGCCCCTATGTACCAGGAAGGTGATAGCCAGAACTCCTCTGAGAGTGGTGAGGACTCTCCAGAATTTCCCTTGTCAGTATTGGCAGGCGAGACTCAAGAAACTGGAGAGGAGCCCACCTCCTCAGACGAAAACCTACCGTCTGTGGAGTTTTCTGATCTTGAGGTTCACAGGGAAAATTTTGCCACAGAACAGTTAAAAGACCCCGCCCTAATAAAGGCACGGGAAAACGTAGTGGAAATAGATGGCGAGTTAGTGAACCCAGATAATACCTGCACTTACCCATACTTCAGCGTAGAGAAGGACCTACTGTATCGGGTGGCAAAAAGGGCAGAAGAAACCGTTGAGCAGCTTGTGGTGCCCAAACCTTACAGGAAGTTGGTGTTGGAGTTGGCCCATGGGCACATTCTTGGAGGTCATCTGGGGACAGAGAAAACCCGAGAGAGGGTATTACAGAGATTCTATTGGCCTGGGGTGATGAAGGACATAGAAAATTATTGTTCCTCCTGCCCTGTGTGTCAGAGGTCGGCCCCGATGCCACATTTCCGTAGCCCGCTGGTCCCTCTACCCATCATTGAGGTCCCGTTTGAGAGGATCGCAATGGATTTGGTAGGTCCTATAATCAAGTCCGCTAGGGGGCACCAGTACATATTAGTTATAATGGACTATGCCACCCGTTATCCAGAAGCGATCCCTCTCCGAAATACCTCGGCCAAAACCATAGCCAAAGAGCTATCTCTTGTTTTTAGCCGGGTGGGTATTTGTAAAGAACTGCTTACGGACCAAGGTACACCCTTTATGTCCCGGGTTATGAAAGAGCTGTGTAAATTGTTCAAAGTGACGCAATTGCGTACGTCTGTGTATCACCCCCAAACCGATGGGCTGGTTGAAAGATTCAACAAAACCCTAAAACAAATGTTGAAGAAAGTGGTGGATAGAGATGGAAAGGATTGGGACTGTCTACTACCTTATTTGATGTTTGCTATTAGGGAGGTGCCCAATCCTCTACGGGATTCTCCCCCTTTGAGTTACTGTATGGGAGACACCCAAGAGGGCTGTTGGATATTGCCAAGGAAACTTGGGAAAGTGAGAGTTCTCCCCACAGGAGTGTGATTGAGCATGTCGCCCTGATGCAAGATCGAATTGCACAGGTAATGCCCATCGTGAAGGAACATTTGGCCCAAGCGCAGTTGGCACAGCAGAGAGTGTACAACCGTGGAGCCAAGACCCGTACCTTTTCCCCGGGGGATAGGATATTGGTACTTGTCCCTACGGTTGAAAGTAAATTCCTTGCCAAATGGCAAGGCCCCTACGAGATAATGGAAAAAGTGAGCGAAGTGAATTACAAGGTCAGACAACCAGGAAGGCGAAAGCCCGAACAGATCTATCACGTTAATCTGTTGAAAGCCTGGAGGGATAGAGAGTCCCTAGTCGCAGAAACTTGGTCACCAGCTCAAACTGGTTGCGTGATTCCGGAGGTTGGAATAGCAGCCACCTTGTCACAACCCCAACAACAGGAGGTTAAGGAGTTTGTGCTTCGCAACAAGGAGGTGTTCTCTGAGCTGCCGGGACAAACATCTGGGGTAGAGCATGATATTATTACCCCGCCCGGTGAAAGGGTGAAGTTAAAACCCTATCGGATCCCAGAGGCCCGACGGGAGGCAATACTGGAGGAAGTACAGAAAATGCTGAACTTAGGGGTGATAGAGGAGTCCCAAAGTGATTGGTCTAGTCCCATTGTGTTGGTGCCTAAACCGGATGGGAGCTGGCGATTTTGTAACGATTTTCGTCAGTTGAACAAAGTTACAAAATTTGACACCTACCCCATGCCACGTATAGATGAGTTGATCGACCGGCTGGGAACAGCCCGATACATAACGACTCTTGACCTCACAAAAGGGTATTGGCAAATTCCCCTGGCCAAGTCGGCCAAAGAGAAAAACGCATTTGTAACCCCAGACGGGGCGTTCCAATATAAGAGAATGCCGTTCGGGTTACAGAATGCGCCGGCCACATTCCAGCGGAAAATGGACCAGATACTGAGGCCCCATCGGAAGTATGCTGCGGCTTACCTGGATGACGTAATTGTCCATAGCACAGATTGGGCCTCACATCTGCCAAAAGTGCAAGCAGTCCTAGACTCTATCCGGGAAGCGGGGTTTACGGCTAACCCCAAGAAGTGTACCATTGGGCAGGAGGAGGCCAAATATCTTGGGTACACCATTGGCAGGGGAGTAATAAAACCCCAACTCAACAAAGTCGAGGCCATCCAGAGTTGGCCACGTCCCAACAGCAAGAAGCAGGTACGAGCCTTTCTGGGAATCGCGGGTTATTATCGGCGCTTCATTCCCCACTTTGCGTCTAAGGCTGTGCCCCTAACCAACCTGACGAAAGGGAAAGGGTCGGTCATGATTAAATGGACCCCCGAGACTGAGGCAGCATTCCAATTCTTGAAACAAGCCTTATGTAGCCAGCCAGTGTTGTACTCACCCGACTTCTCTAAAGACTTTGTCGTACAAAGTGATGCGTCAGATGTGGGGTTAGGAGCAGTATTGTCCCAGGTCTGGAACGGGGAAGAGCACCCAGTCATTTACCTCAGCAGGAAGTTGAAGTCCCATGAGGTAAATTACGCCACGGTTGAAAAGGAGTGTTTAGCGGTGAAGTGGGCTCTAGATTCCCTTCGGTACTATCTGCTAGGTAGGTACTTTGACATGGTTACGGATCACGCTCCGTTAAAGTGGATGGCTCAAAACAAGGAGACAAATAGAAGAGTAAATAGGTGGTTCCTGGCCCTACAGGAATTCAACTTCACAGTAAAGCATCGCCCTGGCGTTCAAATGGGGAATGTGGATGCTTTGTCTCGAGTACATGAATGCCTGATTGCTGGTGTTCCAACCCCAAGGTTAAAACAAGAGGGGGGGGGTATGTGACAGCAGGAAGGTAAAGTCACCTGGTTGCATCCAGGGGGGTAGGTATATTTCTCCCAGATTCAGGCTTTATGCCGACTTATACAACTAGGGAGAGAGTTGATGAAGCCCAGCTGAGGCTAGTGGGCTCATGGATGATTCATACCTCTAGGGAGAGTGCTGGGCGTCGTGCAGGCAGGGAGTTGTTGAGACCAGCTGAAGCTTGTCAGCTCGTTTAAGGCCTCTATAAAAACTCCCAGCTTCATTAGGTGTTTGCTCATGCCTGGAACCAGACCTGTGTGGACTGTCTAGGGAGAGTGAACCCCTGTGCGGTGAGACAAAGCCTGTGTGGCTATTTGTTTGGACATTTACTAAACCAGGGACTTAGGGACTAGGACAGCACCAGGCTGATCCCAGTTGTTAGTTAGGGAAACCTGCATGTTTAGTCAGAGGTCAAGCTGACCAGGATTTATTTTGTTTATGTTTCTTTTTGCTTTGCTGTGTTTTTGTCACTGTAAATAGAGAAATAAACCGCACCTTTTGATCTTGAAAACCACAACCTCAGTCTGCTGGGCCTGTTTTTGTGTGGGGAGCCCATCCAGGGGGTCACACACACCCGCTACCGAGCTAACCCCCTCACAGTAGGGAGAGTGTCAGTGTGTTTTACTGTGCTAAACCTTGTTTGTAGGGACAGGGAAGGACAGTGAGGGAAATTCTCATTGTGCTATACTGTGCTAAAGCATTCATCATCAACCATCTTTAAAAAAACATTTTTTATAGGAACAGAAAACTATAGGTAGGGAGAGTTTCAGTGTGTTTTACTGTGCTAAACCTTGTTTGTAGGGACAGGGAAGGACAGTGAGGGAAATTCTCATTGTGCTATACTGTGCTAAAGCATTCATCATCAACCATCTTTAAAAAAACATTTTTTATAGGGACAGAAAACTATAGGTAGGGAGAGTTTCAGTGTGTTTTACTGTGCTAAACCTTGTTTGTAGGGACAGGGAAGGACAGTGAGGGAAATTCTCATTGTGCTATACTGTGCTAAAGCATTCCTCATCAACCATCTTTAAAAAAACATTTTTTATAGGGACAGAAAACTATAGGTAGGGAGAGTGTCAGTGTGTTTTACTGTGCTAAACCTTGTTTGTAGGGACAGGGAAGGACAGTGAGGGAAATTCTCATTGTGCTATACTGTGCTAAAGCATTCATCATCAACCATCTTTAAAAAAACATTTTTTATAGGGACAGAAAACTATAGGTAGGGAGAGTGTCAGTGTGTTTTACTGTGCTAAACCTTGTTTGTAGGGACAGGGAAGGACAGTGAGGGAAATTCTCATTGTGCTATACTGTGCTAAAGCATTCCTCATCAACCATCTTTGAAATCCTTGTTTTTTGGACAGTCAGGGAAATTGTCATTGTGCTATTCTGTGCGAAAGCAATCATCCTCAACCATATTTAGAAATCCTTAAGTAAAGGGACAGAGAAGGACACCTGAAGGTAGCCCTTATTGCTTTTTTCCCATCTCCCTGCAGGCCATCCATAAGAATGTCTGGAAGGCAAACAAGGAGAGGCAGACAGTCAGGAGGCAATAAAAGAGGGCAAGCAGGCTCTGTGTCTGGGGGCAACAGTGCTGGTCGTGGACGTGGTGCATTGTCATCAGCACATGGCCATGGGACACGCTTGTCCTTCTTTTCGGCAGCTGGACATGTTGAGCCACATCATGCCGAAGACTTGGTAGAGTGGATGACCAAGCCCTCCTCCTCCTCCTCATCCTCTCTCACCCAGGCTCAGGGTACTGGCAAAGCAGCTGCCAAAGCGTCCTCTTCCCTGGTATCAATGTCAGACTCATCATCAGTCACTCCTTCCCTAGACCCACCATGTCCTCCTCCTGAGGAGTCCCCCGAACTGTTTGAGCACAGTGTTGGGTACATGCTCCAGGAGGATGCCCAGCGTTTCGAAGGGTCTGATGATGAAACCCAGCTAGAGGAAGGCAGTAGCGTGAGAGCAGACAGAGGGGATGCTCAAGAAGGACACCAATCTGGCAGTCATGTTCCAGCAGCTGCAGCATACTGCCAGATTGGCTCCAGTGATGAGGAGGGAGGGGATGATGAGGTCACTGACTCCACGTGGGTGCCTAATAGGAGAGAGGAGGAGGAGGAGGATGAGGAGGAGGCACATCTCCAACGAGGCAGGATGCCCTTTGGTGGCCAGCGTAAGGTCAGTACACCGACGGAATCACACCGCAGAGCTCCGCCTGTGCAGGGCGCTGCCTCTGCCCGTCATTCAAAAAGTTCTTTGGTGTGGGCCTTTTTTGAGGCTAGTGCATCAGATCGCACAGCTGCTGTTTGCAACATATGTCTCAAGCGTATATTGCGTGGCCAAAACATCAGCCGCTTGGGTACCACATGCCTGACCAGACATATGTTGACCTGCCATGCAGCTCGTTGGCAAGCCTACCTCAAAGACCCACACCAAAGAACAAAGCGGACCTCTCCTTGCACCGCATCAGCTGGGATCTCCAACCCCACTATAACTTCAGTCCTCTCTGAAACATGCACTGAGAGGAATGAAGGTGTAGAATTAGGTGTGTCACAGCCAAGTACTTGCGGCCACTCTGCTAGCAGTACACCGACGTCCGATTCTAGCAGGCAAATTTCCCTGCCCCAGCTGCTGGACCGTCGAAAGAAGTTCACTCCCAGCCATCCACATGCCCAGCGGTTGAATGCTAGCTTGGCTAAATTGCTAGCGCTTCAACTGCTGCCTTTTCAGTTGGTAGACTCGGCCCCCTTCCGTGAGTTTGTGCAATGTGCGGTTCCTCAGTGGCAGGTTCCCAAACGCCACTTTTTCTCACGGAAGGCTATTCCGGCTCTCTACCGGCATGTGGAAGGCAATGTCTTGGCCTCGCTGGACAGGGCGGTCAGCGGTAAGGTGCATATTACCGCTGACTCATGGTCCAGCAGGCATGGACAGGGACGTTACCTTTCTTTCACGGCCCATTGGGTCACTCTTTTGGCAGCTGGGAAGGATGCAGGACAAGGTGCAGTAGTGTTGGAGGTTGTTCCACCGCCACGCCTCCAAAATGCTACTACTGGTTGTGACACACCTCTCTCCTCCACCCCCTCCTCTTCTTCTTCCTCCATGGCCTCTTCCTGTGCTTTGTCCTCTGAACCAGCGGTGCTCCGTAGCCGTTCAAGGGGCTATGCAAGTACGCAGGCAAAAAGATGCCATGCCGTGCTTGCGCTGGTGTGTTTGGGGGACAGAAGCCACACTGGGGCAGAGGTCCTGTCTGCTCTGCAGGGCCAGGCCGAGAGGTGGTTGACGCCACGCCAGCTTAAGCCAGGAATGGTGGTTTGCGACAATGGCACCAACCTCCTCTCCGCCCTCCGACAGGGACAACTGACCCATGTGCCCTGTGTGGCTCACGTCCTTAACCTGGTGGTGCAGCGGTTCTTGGGCAGGTACCCGGGCTTACAGGATGTCCTGAGGCAGGCCAGGAAAGTCTGTGTGCATTTCCGCAGATCTTATAATGCCAGTGCTCGCCTGGCTGAGCTGCAAAAGGAGTTGAACCTGCCCAAGAACCGCCTTATATGTGACATGCCCACCAGGTGGAACTCAACGTTGGCCATGCTGCAGCGGCTGCACACGCAGCAGAGGGCCATCAATGAGTACCTGTGCGACTACGGCACCAGGACAGGGTCAGGGGAGCTTGGTTTTTTTTCTCCACGCCAGTGGGGCATGATCAGGGATGCATGCACTGTCCTGGCACCATTTGAGGAGGCCACGAGGATGGTGAGCAGTGACAGTGCATGCATCAGTGACACTGTACCTCTTGTCCACCTGTTGGAGCACACGCTGCGTGGAATAATGGACAGGGCACTTGAGGCAGAACAGAGGCAGGAAGAGGAGGACTTCCTTGCCTCTCAAGGCCCCCTTTACCCAGACAGTGTTCCTTCTGTCCCACCCATCGCACAGGAAGAGGAGGAGGAGGAGGAGGAGGAGGATTGTGTCAGCATGGAGGTGGAGGCTGGCACTCAGCCTCATCAGCAGCAGTCTTTTAGGGATGATTTACAGTCCCAAGAAACCAGTGGACTTGTACGTGGCTGGGAGGAGGTGGCTGCGGATCATGTCGTCCTTAGTGACCCAGAGGACTCCGGACCGAATGCCTCAGCTAACCTACGCTGCATGGCCTCCCTGATCCTGCAAAGTCTGCAGAAGGATCCTCGTATTCTTCGGATCAAGGAGAGGGACCATTACTGGCTGGCCACTCTCCTTGATCCACGGTACAAGGGTAAGGTTGCGGACCTTATGTTACCGTCGCAGAGGGAGCAGAGGATGAGACAACTCCGGGAGGCCTTGCAGAAAGGTCTGTGCAACGCGTTCCCAGAGACTGGGAGGTTACAAACTCCTGGTCCTGGACAACGAGTTGCTGAGGCTTCGGCCAGTCAAAGAAGGAGCGGTGGGGAAGGTGGCCGTCTGACCGATGCGTTCAGACAATTCTTTAGTCCGCAGCCCCAAAGTATGATCGGTTCCAGCAACCATCGCCAGCGTCTGATAAACACGGTGCAGGAATATCTAGGGGCAAGGTCAGACTTGGACACCTTCCCCACCGAAAATCCTCTGGCTTACTGGGTCTTGAGGATGGATCACTGGCCAGAGCTTGCACAGTATGCAATTGAGCTACTGGCCTGTCCTGCATCCAGCGTTCTTTCGGAACGCACATTCAGTGCTGCTGGAGGATTTGTCACGGATCACAGGGTGCGCCTGTCCACCGACTCGGTTGATCGACTGACTTTCATCAAGATGAACCAGTCTTGGATCACCACCAGCTACCACACACCTGATGCTGATATAACAGACTAATTGATTTTAACATGTCACATCCCTTCAAGACTGATGCTGATGCTGAGTGCCTGTGCTGTTATGTTGACTGGCTATCCTCCTCTCCGAGTCTTCAATGATACGATTGATGATGATAGCTTGGAAGATCATTTTTGTTTATGGGTGCCGCCACCAGTGCCTAACGCCCAATTTTTCAGCCCCTGTTTAACAGGGGCGTGTAATTACAATTTTTGAAGCAATACTTTGCAACAGGGCTCATTGCTGTGCTCCAAGTACAGTATCTGTGAGAGGTTGCAGTGTTGTGCCACCAGTGCCTAAGGCCCAATTTTTCAGCCCCTGTTTAACAGGGGCGTGTAATTACAATTTTTGAAGCAATACTTTGCAACAGGGCTCATTGCTGTGCTCCAAGTACAGTATCTGTGAGGGGTTGCAGTGTTGTGCCACCAGTGCCTAAGGCCCAATTTTTCAGCCCCTGTTCAACAGGGGCATGTAATTACAATTCTTGATCTAATAATTCACAGCAGGGCCCATTGCTGCACCCACCAAGAGTAACTCTGAGGGCTTACAGTGTTGTGGCAACGCCACCACCACCACCACCACGAGAGGCCCAATTTTTCAGCCCCTGTTCAAAAGGGGCATGTATTTACAATTCTTGATCTAATAATTCACAGCAGGGCCCATTCCTGCACCCACCAAGAGTAACTCTGAGGGCTTACAGTGTTGTGGCAACACCACCACCACCACCACCACCACGAAAGGCCCAATTTTTCAGCCCCTGTTCAACAGGGGCATGCAATTACAATTCTTGATCTAATAATTCACAGCAGGGCCCATTGCTGCACCCACCAAGAGTAACTGTCAGGGCTTACAGTGTTGTGGCACCAGCACCACCATCAAAGGCCCAATTTTTACTACCACTGTTCAACAATTATATGTAATTACAATTCCTGATATAATAGTTGACAGCAGGGCGTTCCAGCACCAACCAAGAGTAACTGTGAGTGCTTACAGTGTTGTGCCAACACCAACAACTAAGGGGCCTATTTCTGCAGAGTATATACGGCAGGTCCCTACTTTCAAACATCCAACTTACAAACGACTCCTACTTGCAAACGCAAGAAGACAACAGGAAGTGAGAGGAAATCTACCCCTAGGAAGAAAAATTCTCTCCTGTAAGAATTAATATGGGAGAAAGGTGTCTCCTCTGTACTGATGCTTTATCACCAATCCTTGTTTCAAGAAAAACACCACATTTCAAAAACAGTTGTCATTGGGACGGAAAGTGAGGTGAAATGTTCTGAACAGGGGCACAGACAGCAAAACAAATGTTACAGGGGTGATAACCCTTACCTATGTTTTCCAAAAAGTTTAAAAATAGATTTTTGGGCTGGAGCTACACTTAAACAATGTACCTGTTCAAAATTACAAACAGATTCTACATAAGAACAAACCTACAGTCCCTGTCTTGTATGCACCGCCTGTATACGGCTGTTCAGAGTATATAGGGCCTTTTTTATTTTATGTGCGGGGTTCCCCTTAATATCCATACAAGACCCAAAGGGGCTGGTAATGGGCTGGGGTAGGGGGGGGGGGTCATGGGGTAGCTATGCCATTTTTCTTAAAGATTTTCATCCATATTATCGGGACCAGACATTACATTAAAGCCGCAAGCAGTTTTAAATGGCTTTTTTTTCCTTTAGAAGTGTCATTTTGTGCAGGGACAGTTCTAAACACAGGAAACACGTGGCACTTCACAGGCATACTTTAGACACCCCCCAGGTACGATATTTAAAGGAATATTTGACTTTTTTTTTTCACTTTATGCATCATTAAAATGACTGCTCCCGAAAAACGACCGTTTTTAAAACTTCTTTTTGCATTGATACATGTCCCCTGGTGCAGAACCCGGGTTCCCAAACCCTTTTTAGGACAATAACATGCATAATAGTCGTTATAATTAGCACTTTAGAATTCGAACGTTCGCATCCATTGTATTTAATAGGGTTCTAATGTTCGTACGAACTTTCGGTCCGTTCGCGGGTTCTGGTGCGAACCGAACCCGGGGGTGTTCGGCTCATCACTAATCCGCAGCTATCTGCAGCTTTCCTGTGTCCTCCTCCCCCCACCTCCCTGCCTGTCAGCTGTGTCAGGGCCCATCCACTTTCCTGCTCCTGAAATAACTTTGTAATAATAACGCAATCCCCTGTCTTTCGTAGACATTGGTGCATTCCTTTTGGCAAATATCTCTGAAACCGTGTAGGTTTAGGAGATATTGCAAACACCTACAGGTAAGCCTTAATCTAGGTTTACCTGTAGGTAAAACTTGTCAGAGAGGATTTACAACCACTTTAAGGATTGGGAAACTGTAATAAATGACATTTTCGTTTTTGGAATGTATCTCTTTTGTTTCTTCTGTAGCACAAACGTTTGTATTTATACACAATGGCCACATTATATAAATATCCAATAACACTAAGGGCTCTTTCACACGGAGGTCCGTTCAGGTCCGCCTGTCAGTTTTTTAGGCGGACCTGAAACGGATCCTCCATGTACCCCTATGGAGGCACGGATGTCAGCGGAGACATGTCCGCTGACATCCGCTCCGCTCCGCCAAAGTGTGACGGAGGAAAACCCTATTTTTCCTTCCGTCGGCGGAGCGGATCGGATGACAACGGACTCTACGGTCCGTCGTCATCCGATTCCCCATAGGGGAGAGCGGCGCTCTGACAGGGCGGTCCCTGCACAGTGTGCGGGGACCGCCCAGTCATCCGTCGGCTCAGCGGGGATCAACGGAGCGATCCCCGCTGAGCAAGGATCCGCCCCGTGTGAAAGGACCCTTTGACTGCATTCACACCTGAGTGTAGCGCTTCGAGTGTTTTTACCGACGTTTTTAACAGCGTTTTGTCGCGCGAATTTGCGCCCCGTAGAAACGCTCGTTGTCGCACTAGACGCTTGAATCGAGCGTTTCCATTACATTGTATGACTCCTAAAACGCCCAAATCTGCCCGATTTGCGCGACAAAAAAGCGTCCGGAACTTGTTTGAGCTTCAGGCGTTCGGCTTCAGGCGTTTTGGAGTGGAGATGTGAACCATCTCCATAGAGAATAATGGATTTTTTCCCCTCTAGCGTTTTGTAGCTTAAGGCTTCAGGCTACAAAACGCTCAGGTGTGAATGCAGCCTAAGAGCTGGTTCACACTGGGGCAACACGACTTCCAGCGCGACTTCCAGAAGCAACTCAGACACGACTTGAGCATGAATGACAGCAAGACTTGGAGAAGACTTCAGCGCGACTTGTGGTCATTAACAACACGACTTGAAGTAAATTCCTTGTGGCTTCTGGGTAAATTCCTTTCTGCTTCCTGTAAAGTTGCCTTCAAAATGAACAGTGATCAGACTTCTAAGCGACTTCCATTGAAATCAATGGGTACAAGTTGCCTACAGGTCGCCTAGAAGTCGGATTGAAGTCGTACAGGAACCTTTTTTGAAGTCGGAGCGACTGCAGTCGTGTGCATTAAAACATCTCCATTCACTTCAATTTGTTTTAAAAGTAGCGCGACTTGGGGCAACTCGGGGCGACCTGAAGTCGCGTCCGGAGTCGCCCCTGTGTGAACCGGGTCTAAAGGGGTTATTTACGAAAGGCAAATCCACTTTGCACTACAAGTGTAAAGTGCACTTGGAAGTGCAGTTGCTGTAGATCCGAGGGGGACATGCAAGGGAAATAAAAAAACAGCATTTTAGCTTGCACATGATTGGATGATAAACTCAGTGGAGCTTCCCCTCCGATTTACAGCTTCCAAGTGCAATTTCAGTGCAATTTCAAGTGCACTTGTAGTGCAAAGCGGATTTTCCTTTAGTAAATAACCCCCTAAGTGAGATTAGTACAAATCTTTAGCTCCCTGGGAAGTCTGCTGGTAGGCCAGTACATGCAGACACCTCTCAGGGGTTACACCAGGGAGGAGCCAGGAGCTTGCACGTCTAGAGGGATGCCAGGGATGCAACAATGGTACCCTGAGCAATGGCTTTGATTTTTTTGATTTTTTTTTGATTTTGTAAAACAATGGCCTGAAAATGTGAGGTTCTCCTTCTTCCCAGCATGAAATGTAGGATGCGATGGCTGCGTGCAGCCCCTTCATGCATTGACTTGTAAAGGAGAAAGGAGGCTGGAGAAGAAAAGGCGGACCTGCAGGGAGTCAGGGAGGGGAGAGGAAGAGCTGTCTTCCCAATCGCTACAATGCACAGTCACTCCCATCTCCCATCAGGACGGTGAGACGGTGCAGATTGTAGAAGGCACGGAGCAGCAGACGGTGCAGGAGGATGATGATGATGGTGTCCGAGTCCCCGGGAAGTGTCCCCGGCAATAGGAAGAAGATGATGGGGCTCTCCTTGCTGGAAGCGGCTCGATCCCGCTACGAGAGCCTTCAGATCTCTGATGACCTTTTTGGGGAGTCAGGAGAAGACAGCAGCGGGAACCCCTTTTATAGTACCTCTCCAGACTCCCGTTCTTCCAGCAAAGGCGGCTCCTCTGAGGATGAGGATGGAGGATGTGGAGAGGACCCACCTAGCTTCATAGAAGGGGACGTGGAGAACAAGACATGTTCTGGATTGTTGGCTGATCCCACCAACTTGACATCCAGGCCAGAGGCAGCTGATGTGAAATTGGGGAAACACAACCTATCCCAAGGAAGGAACAGACCAAAGAGGAAAGGGGAAGCTGAAGATGGGGAGGTGATACCTGCTGCCAGTGCCAAGGCTAAAGAGAACCCTGAGGATGAAGGTGAATGGGGTGAGGTGCCTAGCCACAAGACACAAGCAAGGCTTGGAGAAGAAGACCTGAAGGAGGACGAAGGATGGTCACACACCCTTCAAGATGTGTCCTCCCCTAGCTTCAAGGAGACAAGCGGTAGGAAATCGCCTGCAGATAATACTATCACTCTTAGAGATTCATCTGCTAATCCAGATCATACCTTGTACTATGTGTGTAGAGGGAGCAGCAAACAAGCTCACTTGGCATTTTCATTCCTGCTTGGTTCCAATCATGATTATGTTATAATGCTTTAAATGAAATACCCATTCTAGTATGGTGTGCTACAAGTATATGCTTGCTGGTTGTACTCATTTCTACTGAAATGAAATCTTTGACCTGTTGATCTATAAGACTGTAACGTAGTTACATAGTTAGTTACATAGTTAGTCAGGCTGAAAAAAGACACAAGTCCATCCAGTTCAACCATTAAAAAAAATAAAAAAATATCGTACAATCCCATATACCCAATCCAAACCCAAAGTTGATCCAGAGGAAGGCGAAAAACCCCAGCAGAGCATGATCCAACTGAGTACTAACATTTATAGGCTGAGTACTAACATTTATAGGTAAAGTTGATCCGGGGAAAATTCGATTGCCTCTCGGGGGATTGGGAAGGAATTTTTTCCCCTGCTGTAGCAAACAGCAGGGGAAAAAATTCCTTCCCGATCCCCCGAGAGGCAATCGAATTTTCCCCGGATCAACTTTACCTATAAATGTTAGTACTCAGCCTATAAATGTTAGTACTCAGTTATATTATGTACATTAAGGAAAGAATCCAGACCTTTCTTAAAGCAATCTACTGAGCTGGCCAGAACCACCTCTGGAGGGAGTCTGTTCCACATTTTCACAGCTCTTACTGTGAAGAAACCTTTCCGTATTTGGAGATGAAATCTTTTCCTCTAGACGTAAAGAGTGCCCCCTTGTCCTTTGTGTTGACCGTAAAGTGAATAACTCAACACCAAGTTCACTATATGGACCCCTTATATATTTGTACATGTTGATCATATCCCCCCCTTAATCTCCTCGTCTCAAGAGTAAATAAATTCAGTTCCTCTAATCTTTCCTCATAGCTGAGCTCCTATCAGTTTGGTTGCCCTTCTCTGCACTTTTTACAGTTCCCTGATATCCTTTTTGAGAACTGGGGCCCAAAACTGAACTGCATATTCCAGATGAGGCCTTACTAATGATTTGAACAGGGGCAAAATGATATCTCTCTCTCTGGAGACCATACCTCTCTTAATACAAGAAAGGACTTTGCTCGCTTTGGAAACCACAGCTTGGCATTGCATGCCATTATTGAGCTTATGATCTACCAAAACCCCCAGATCCTTCTCCACTACGGATCCCCCCAGTTGTACTCCCCCTAGTATGTATGATGCATTCATATTCTTAGCCCCCAAGTGCAGAACTTTACATTTATCAACATTAAACCTCATCTGCCACATAGTCGCCCAATTAGACAGAGCATTGCGGTTGGCTTATCACTTTGTGCTGTAAAGATAAACACATAACTGCCCAAGGCTCTGTCTCCCAATACGCCAGCCTCTGTCAACCTCTTTGCCACGGGGCAACCCTTGAAATAATTTCCAGTCTCCTGGAACTCCTGCTAAAGTTAATCTATTGGGTCAGTGGAAAGAATATCACCCCACACACATTTACAGTGGTGGTTAGAATGCCACCTTCACAGGAAAAAAGATCATTGGGGTCATGCAAGTGGCTCTGCTAAGTGGCACTGGGCCTCAAACTATGTAGGCACTGGATAAGGGGTCAATCAGCCACAGCTCAAAGAGCCACTACTAGCATCTCTGGAGGGACCCTGGCTAAGAATGGCAGCTATAGACTAACCTACACTAGAATAGTGTTTTGCGCTAAAAATACTATAACTTTATTTCACAGAAAGCATGTGGACTAACAGTAAAGTGGTTCTAAAGGCTCAAGGTTTTTTTTTTTTTTATCCTAATGAATTGCATGCATTAAGGTAAAAAAAAACTTCTGGGTGCAGCCCCCCTTATACTTATCTGAGCCCCATCTCGGTCCAGTGATGTGCATGAGAGCAGCAGCTCTCTGGGGTCTCTCTCTCCTCATTGGCTCATACAGCAGCAGGTCAATCACAGCCAGTGAGCTAATGAGGATAGTGTGGGACAAGCCCAGCTGCGCTCCATGTGTGAATAGGCAATGTCCATTCACTTGAGCGACTCAGGAGCGAGCCTGCTCGAGTGCCCCCATAGCAAGATGCCTGCTATTGGGGGCACTCAGTAGGGGGGAGGAGCCAGGACCACCAGCGGGGGACCCAAATAGAAGAGGATCAACCATTGCACAGAGCAGGTAAGTAGGACATGTTTGTTATTTTTGTAAAAAAAAAACTTGCGTTTAGAAACACTTTAATGTATGGTCTTCTGTACATGTGGGCATGTGTACTAGAGCTCATGTGTTAGATATGATACTAGCTAAAAAAGTTATAAATCATCAGTTTTCTTTTCTTGGGTCACCCCATTATCAGGCTTTATAGGCCTGAATTGTATTTTATCATACATTCATTTGTTTTTTTTACCAGCATTTCAGGAAAGTAAGTGATATCCCCTACTTATTAATTTCATCTAGACATGGTTCCAGTGTTCATTTTGACATCAAATTTCGATTAAATTTTAGTTATAGTCTTTTGACTAAAATGCCTTTTTTTGTTTTCATCGTATTTTCGTTCTCTGAATTGTTTTAGTTTAAGTCATATTTTAATCAATCGAAATCTCCAGTACATTTTAGTTGACTAAAATGATTTTAAGTGACTAAAATGGAATGGGTTTGTTAAATTGTAATGTATTTCTCTAGAATTTCCAAACTCATTATATACGCCTGGATTAAATTCGAATAACGTTATTATTTATGGTATTAAGGTTTGAACATGCACACAGATTTAGCCATTGTGATTTATAACCAGTGTTCATTATGACATGAAATTTCGATTTAGTTTTATTTATAGTTTTTTGACTTAAAGTTGTTGTAAGCCCACTTAGACAACTTGCACCTACAGGTAAGCCTAGATTAAGGCTTACCTGTAGGTGCAAGAAATATCTCCTAAACCTACACGGTTTAGGAGATATTTGCTAAAAATGACATGCATCGGTGTCTAGGGCGCATGCGTGTTGTAGACAACGGCGCATTCATAGGGTTAATCCCATTCACAAATCCGGCTTAGCTGGATTTGAGGGCTACCGCACGCATGCGCGGAGTCACGTCTTCGCTGCTCCGGCCAATCACAGCGCCGGAGCGGCGCTGTGATTGGCTGGAGCGGCTAAACCCGGAAGTAACCATCTGGCTATCGCGGCAGCGATGGCTGAGGCTGAAGAGGGAGACAAGGACGGCTTCGGGGGCCCCGATCTAAGGTAAGTGATGCATAATGAGCTAGTATGCTAGTCATACTAGCTCATTATGCCTTTGTCTTGCAGGTTGTTTTTTTAAAAAAATTTTTTTTACGGGGTTTACAACCACTTTAAATTGGATGTAAACCCTCCATACACCCAGTAAAGTGAACAGCCTCAGATGATACACAGAGATGAACCATATCTCCCGACATAGGTTTTACATGTAAATCTGCTGTCTTCACATTTATATACTGTTTAGAAAGTTCAGATCGTGTTAGGAAATGTTCTCTTCCTGTTTAACACAGAGTGTAATGTCTGGGCATACAGCCAAGATAGCTAAAATTGCTTATTGGAGGAAAGGCACACACCCCCTCTCATTCATAGGCAGAGACTCTCAGAGGTGTTTTGTAATAGGGCCAGCTCCCTGCTAATCTATTTTAGCAACTTCCCCTGACAGAAGTTTCAGGCTACTTTTATCTAATGTGTCAGAGATTTTGTCAGGAGTTATCAGGCTGATAACAGAGGAACTGATCAGGAGAGAGCTAAGGGACTTAGCTCTTTGAAGAGAGATAACAAAATACTGCACATAGATGTACCCAGCTCAAATTTCATGAATTGGGTTTATATCCACTTTAAATGCCATTTTAGTTTTAGTCGCATTTTAGTCATATGAATTGTCTTTATTTTAGTTGTATTTTAGTCAACTAAAATAGTGTTAATTTGGTCGAAGAAAACCTTTTCGTTGACGAAATTAACACTGCATGATTCCAATCAGGGCCGATCCTAGGGTCACAGACGCCTGGGTGCAGAAATATTTCTGGCGCCCCCACATGGGCGTGGTCATCTTACTAACTCCTCCCCTTTACAAATGTTTCTATGGCCATGACTCAAACACAGAGATGCTCCCCTAAGAAGTCTTCATTACCCTGGGATCCTCCTATGATCTTTTAACAATAAAGAAAATGAGTACAGGAGATGGTCAGAGACTGCAGACATGATACAGGAGATGGTCAGAGACTGCAGACATGATACAGGAGATGGTCAGAGACTGCAGACATGATGTTAGAAATGGTCAGAGACTGCAGACATACTACAAGAGATGGTCAGAAACTGAAGACATACTACAAGGGATGGTCAGAGACTGCAGACATGATATTAGAAATGGTCAGAGACTGCAGACATACTACAAGAGATGGTCAGAGACTGCAGACATACTACAGTAGATCGTCAGAGACTGCAGACATACTACAGGAGATGGTCAGAGACTGCAGACATACTACACGATATGGTCAGAGACTGCAGACATATTACAGGAGATGGTCAGAGACTGCAGACATAGTACAGGAGATGGTCAGAGACTGCAGACATAGTACAGGAGATGGTTAGAGACTGCAGACTGAAGACATACCAAAAAAGATGGTCAGAGACTGCAGACATAGTACAAGAGATGGTCAGAGACGGCAGACATAGTACAGGAGATGGTCAGAGACTGCAGACATAGTACAGGAGATGGTTAGAGACTGCAGACATACTAAAAAAGATGGTCAGAGACTACAGACATAGTACAGGAGATGGTCAGAGACTACAGACATAGTACAGGAGATGGTCAGAGACTACAGACATAGTACAGGAGATGGTCAGAGACTACAGACATAGTACAGGAGATGGTCAGAGACTGCAGACATAGTACAGGAGATGGTCAGAGACTGCAGACATAGTACAGGAGATGGTCAGAGACTGCAGACATAGTACAGGAGATGGTCAGAGACTGCAGACATAGTACATGAGATGATCAGAGACTGCAGACATAGTACATGAGATGGTTAGAGACTACAGACATACTAAAAAAGATGGTCAGAGACTACAGACATAGTACAAGAGATGGTCAGAGACTGCAGACATACTACAGGAGATGGTCAGAGACTGCAGACATACTACAGGAGATGGTCAGAGACTGCAGACATACTACAGGAAATGATCAGAGACTGCAGACATGGTACATGAAATGGTCAGAGACTACAGACATAGTACAAGAGATGGTCAGAGACTGCAGACATACTACAGGAGATGGTCAGAGACTGCAGACATACTACAGGAGATGGTCAGAGACTGCAGACATACTACAGGAAATGATCAGAGACTGCAGACATGGTACATGAAATGATCAGAGACTGCAGACATGGTACATGAGATGATCAGAGACTGCAGACATGGTACATGAGATGATCAGAGACTGCAGACATAGTACAGGAGATGGTTAGAGACTGCAGACTGAAGACATACCAAAAAAGAGGGTCAGAGACTGCAGACATAGTACAAGAGATGGTCAGAGACGGCAGACATAGTACAGGAGATGGTCAGAGACTGCAGACATAGTACAGGAGATGGTCAGAGACTGCAGACATAGTACAGGAGATGGTCAGAGACTGCAGACATAGTACAGGAGATGGTCAGAGACTGCAGACATACTACAGGAGATGGTCAGAGACTGCAGACATACTACAGGAGATGGTCAGAGACTGCAGACATACTACAGGAGATGGCCAGAGACTGCAGACATACTACAGGAAATGATCAGAGACTGCAGACATGGTACATGAAATGATCAGAGACTGCAGACATGGTACGTGAGATGATCAGAGACTGCAGACATGGTACATGAGATGATCAGAGACTGCAGACATGGTACATGAGATGATCAGAGACTGCAGACATAGTACATGAGATGATCAGAGACTGCAGACATAGTACATGAGATGATCAGAGACTGCAGACATAGTACATGAGATGATCAGAGACTGCAGACATAGTACATGAGATGATCAGAGACTGCAGACATAGTACATGAGATGATCAGAGACTGCAGACATAGTACATGAGATGATCAGAGACTGCAGACATAGTACATGAGATGATCAGAGACTGCAGACATAGTACATGAGATGATCAGAGACTGCAGACATAGTACATGAGATGATCAGAGACTGCAGACATAGTACATGAGATGATCAGAGACTGCAGACATAGTACATGAGATGATCAGAGACTGCAGACATAGTACATGAGATTATCAGAGACTACAGACATAGTACATGAGATGATCAGAGACTGCAGACATAGTACATGAGATGATCAGAGACTGCAGACATAGTACATGAGATGATCAGAGACTGCAGACATACTACAGGAGATGGTCAGAGACTGCGGACACACTACAGGAGGCTGCAGTTCCTATGGATGGCAGTAGATAATGGCCCACTCAGCCCCCTCACCAGACCCGGCAATACAGCAACTCCTCTGATCAGGAGTCAGCTCACTCTGGGTTGCCCGTGGTGACTCCACTGGGTAGTGCTCAGATCTGTATTCTCGCAATGTCTCCATTCCTTTCTTCACCAGTGATGGTGCCAGGCTGTGTGGCTTTCCCTCTGGTGGCGCAGGGCAGTGGGGTTCTCTGTCTGATGGTGTCCCCTCAGCACTGTCCTCTCCCTGGAGTCCTGGGTGCACTTCTCCAAAAGCTTTCCCAGACTCCTGGCTCTCTCTCTCCCTCCCTCTCCCATTCAGCTGGGCATGCTGTGTGGGCTGCAGTTTCCGGGTCACAATGGGGCCGCCAGTCCTCAGGCCTACATGTCCCACAATCCTCTTCTCTGCTCCTTTGTTATTGTATTTCTTCCCTGGCCATTATGAAGGAGGTAGAAGAAATATAGCGGGCAGCTGTCCTGGCAAGCGCCGCTCACTAGTACAACAATGTGAGGAGGAGAGGGGTCTAAGAGCCCGCGTCTGCTCTCTCTCCACTCAGACATGGGCGCTCCGATCTCTGGCTGCTTTGCTCTCCTCATTTGACAGGAGGAGGGAGGGGGATGGGCAGTAAACACAGAGAGCCCTCTTCCCATTGATAACAGGGGCGGCAGTGGCACAGTCTCTCCTCCCCTGATTCGCTCCTGCATATCTCCCAACTTTTAATGTTGAGAATGAGGGACATTCTGGGGAGAGAATGACCTGCGGCACTCGCAGCTTATATCAAAGTCCCCATCAGAATCCCTCCTTACATCAGGGTTCCCATCAGAGCCCCCCCTCCACAGCAGATGTCCCCCATCAGAGTCCCTCCCACGGCAGGGGTTCCCATCAGAGTCGCCCCCGACAGCAGGTGTCCCCCATCAGAGTCCCCCGACAGCAGGTGTCCCCCATCAGAGTCGCCCCCGACAGCAGGTGTCCCCCATCAGAGTCCCCCGACAGCAGGTGTCCCCCATCAGAGTCCCCCCACAGAGGAGCAGGTGTCCCCATCAGAGCCCCCACACAGCTGGTGTCCCCCATCAGAGCCCCCCACAGCAAGTGTCCCCCATCAGAGCCCCCCACATCAGGTGTCCCTATTAGAGCCCTCCACATCAGGTGTCCCCATCAGAGCCCCCCACAGCAGGTGTCCCCCATCAGAGCCCCCCCACAGCAGGTGTCCCCATCAGAGCCCCCCACAGCAGGTGTCCCCCATTAGAGTCCCCCCCACAGCAGTTGTCCCCCATCAGAGTCCCCCCCACTGGAGGTGTCCCCCATCAGAGTTCCCCCCACAGCAGGTGTCCCCCATCAGAGTCCCCCCACAGAAGGTGTCCCCCATCAGAGTCCCCCCACAGCAGAGCAGGTGTCCCCCATCAGAGCTTCCCCACAGCACGTGTCCCCCATCAGAGCCCCCCCACAGCAAGTGTCCCCATCAGAGCCCCCCCACAGCAGGTGTTCCTATTAAAGCCCCCCACAGCAGGTGTCCCCCATCAGAGCCCCCCCACAGCAGGTGTCCCCCATCAGAGCCCCCCACAGCAGGTGTCCCACAGCAGGTGTCCCCCATCAGAGCCCCCCACAGCAGGTGTCCCCCATTAGAGCCCCCCACAGCAGGTGTCCCCCATCAGAGCCCCCCCACAGCAGGTGTCCCCATCAGAGTTCCCCCCCCACAGCAGGTGTCCCCCATCAGAGTTCCCCCCCGCAGCAGGTGTCCCCCAGCAGGTGTCCCCCATCAAACCCTCCCACAGCAGGTGCCCCCATTAGAGCATTTCTGGGAGTGCACTGGATGATTGGCAGCAGCTCCGGCCAACCCAGAATCCTCTCATCACACCACCTATGGAAGAAGAGCCGACACGCAAAGGGGGCAGGACAGACAGGAGACTGCTCCATGCGCACTGGACAGAATATTATAATAATTAGTGGAGCCTAGTACCGGAACGTGTTTTCGGTACTAGGCTCTGCTGCGGTGCTCAGCCCGGATTCTGGGGACAGCAGGAGGTATGCGCTCTTGTCAGTTGCCAGCGGAGAGAGCAAGCGGAATGGAGAACCGCAGCACCCGCTACATGCGCTCCTCCTCTGGACACAGACAAGGAGGGAGGGGAGCACTCTGGAGCTTCGGCGCCCCCACCTCTGCGGCGCCTGGGTGCGGAGCACCTAGGGTGCCCACGTGTCCCGGATTGCCCGGGACTGTCCCGTAATTGACATATCTGTCCTGGGTCCCGGGCACCTTCATTCCGGGACAATACAATGTCCCGGAATTAAATAGAGGACACAGCCACCCCCTACTAACTAATAACTAAATTTTCGGAACTGGTTGCTAGGGCCAGCGCTGCCTGGCATCTTGCAACCAGTGTTAATTTACTCTCAGACAGTGAGACCGGGAGCGAGGCCTGCGCCTAGTGCAGCACTGCTGTCTCCACCCACCTCGGCACCTCCTCATTCTCTGGCACCCAGCGGCAAGCAGCAGGGACTGGTGTGATCTTCACTCTCCAGATAGTGACGCCACTCCTTTCCTTCTACGCACGTGGCTCATGCAGAGGGAGTGACAGCAGCACTGCATCTGGTGGCAGGCTATGGGTGGCAAGCGGCACTGCATCTGGTGGCAGGCTATGGGTGGCAAGCGGCACTGCATCTGGTGGCAAGTGGCACATTCACCTGATGAATAACCCGCCGCCAAATACCCCATCAACCCCCGAGACTACATTACCTAACCCCCCCGCCCTCCCTCATCTTTTCTTGGGGTAGGTGAGAGAGGGGGGGTGTCCCTGAATGGCAGTTTGGAAATGTAGTCACCCTAGGAGCACCACACGCACCCTGCCTAGGATCGGCCCTGATTGCAATAAGGCAAAAGTTAAAGTTATTTATAAAGTAGAATGTGAAATCCATAAATTCCCCCATATATGCTAAGCAGCATGGATAAAGGAAATTCAGCTGACAACTATTGTATTCATTAGCTGCTGCTCCAGCAACTGCCAAAGACCTGAACAATGCTTGCATCTGATAGGATGCATACAGTTTTCGTCAGAGAATTTTTGGTACTGGCTTCTTTGACAAAAGTCGGTTGAAAATGTTTCTTTTGGCAAGCAGAAGGAGGGGCTGGAGGGTGCCAACAGGGCCACCCACAGATTGAATTTTGGTCATTTCAAGAGGAATTGGTTGAACTTAGCTACGTCTATGACCCTCTTTAAGTTGAGAACACCCATTGACTGTACAGTACTGTAGCTATGGAGCAGTGTTCTCCCCAAGTATGAAAGATTCTTATAACTGTAGAACCCCTTCCCCTCCTCATCTACATAGCATATGGCAGAGATGGAAACTAAATGGTGTACTGGACAGCCCTGGATTTCTTGTAGGACCAACGTGTATTTTTTACACTAACTGAACCGATACATTAAGGGCCCATTCACACTGGGAACTGTGCGAATCACATGTAGTTCAGTGCAGTGCAATTTCAGCCCATTGATTTTGAATCCACTAATATCGCACCGCACTGAACCACATCTCACCAAACGTAGCGAATGCACTATTTTTGGAAACACTGTGACTGGATCGCACGGTACGTTTGTGCCATGCGATCCAGTGCGGGCAAACACACTGTGTTTGTAACCTACGTTTGGAGTGTCGTTAACCTTGCACTGACACCTGCTGTAGATAGAAAAGGCAGTGCGATTTGGAATGCTGTGCGGGAAACCGACATGGAATGCCGATTTCCTGCATGACATTCTAGTGTGAATGAGCCCTAAAACACTTTTAGGGCTCGTTTACACTTGCCGTTGAGGGGCCGTAAAACCCCATGCTTGAGCCACATTTTTACCACCCCCAACCACTCCCTCTTTAGCTGCCAGGAGTGTACACATGCAGCCACAATGCTTTGATTTGCCAAGGGCAACCCATTTAAGTGAATTGCACTGCTCTGCAAGTGCCCTGCAACTGTGTGCAGTACATGTGGTTGCGGTACACTCACGCAGAGTTCAAGGGGTTAAAGCAAGAGGTGGGGAGGTGATACAATACCTCCTGACTACCTGTGAAATGTTTTTTGAAGAACGATACGAATGCTGATTACTCTTCGGAGACTAAAGCAAGTGTGAATGATCCTTAACCCCTTCCATTCCGGGTCATTGTAAAATGACGCTGGCAGGAACCCTCTCTCCCTCCGGGTGGACGTCATATGACGTTCTGGGTTTGAGGGGGGGATATCTGAATGATGCCTGCAGCTAGAGGCATCATTCAGATATCCCTTTTTTCAGCCGGCGATCCTGCGTACCATAAGAACCATCATAGCGGCGGTTCCGCCGCTTGATGGTTCTTATAGGCGGCGGGAGGGGACATCCCCCCCCCTCCCACCGCCATCCGGTGTTTCTCCGGGCTCTCCCGTGCCATCAGGGACCCGGAGAGAATCGTCCGGCGCCGGTGGTGGGTCACGTGACGAGCTTAGAGATGACTGGTGACCAGATGGTCACCAGTCATCTCTATGACCTTCAGAGGCCAGGGCGCGATGTGATGACGTCACGCCCGGGTCCTCAAATGTAAACAAAGCCGCAATTGCGGCTGTCAGCATGAGATCAGTGAATTTTTTTTCACCGATCTCATGCTTTCCAGCCTGGAGGAGAGATGTGGGGTCTTATTGACCCCGCATCTCTCCATAAAGAGAACCTGTCACACACATTCCTATTACAAGGGATGTTTACATTCCTTGTAATAGGAATAAAAGTGATCAAAAAAAAAGTGTAAAAAAAAAGTAAAAATAAAAAAAAAATAAGTAAAATAAAAAAATATATAATTTTTTTTTAAAACGCCCATCCCCAATAGCTCGCGCTTAGAAGCGAACACACACGTAAGTCCCGCCCGCATATGTAAACGCCGTTCAAACCACATATGTGAGGTATCGCCACGTGCACTAGACCTCCTCTGTAATTCTAACCTGGTAACCTGTAAAAATTTTCAAAGCGTCGCCTATGGAGATTTTTAAGTACCGAAGTTTGGCACCATTCCATGAGTGTGCGCAATTTTAAAGCGTGACATGTTATGTATCTTTTTACTCGGCGTAACATAAGCTTTCATATTTTACAAAAAATTGGGCTAACTTTACTGTTTTGTTATTTTTTAATTCATGAAACCATGAAAAAAAGGCGCTTGAAAAATTATTGCGCAAATACCGTGCAAGATAAAAAGTTGCAACGACCGTCATTTTATTCCCTAGGGAGTCTGCAAAAAAAATAATACATAATGTTTCGGGTTTCTGAGTAATTTTCTAGCAAAAGAATGATGATTTGTACATGTAGGAGAGAAGTGCTAGAATAGGCCCGGTATGGAGGTGGTTTAAAAAGCCCTGTATGGAAAGGGTTAAAGTGTTATTAAACCCAGGACTCTGCATTCACAATATCTGGTCTCTCGCAATACACAGAACATGGAAATGCAATTACTTTAGTAAATATAAACTGCTAAATACCTTTTCTCATCAGCAGCATATAGCAGTTTTGTGACTTCCATCAGTGTTTGGCTGAGCGCTGGTTAAGCTTGTAGGAGGAGTTTTCATTCTCCTCTGACTGTCCTATAAGGCTGCATGACTCCTGACCATCTGCCTGGATGGTGCTGATTGGCCCTGTACCAATCACAAGCACCCTCCCCCAAAAAATAAACTCTTTAGCAATACACCAAACTGAGCATGTGCAGAGTGCCCCCAAGGCTCTGCACTGTCAGGAGATGGATTAGGGACTGTGGAAGAAGGGGAGGATCAGAGAAGACAAGATCAAACAGCCTTCTTACACAATGCACAGGATTAACCCCTTAGGTTCCACAGTGAGTATAACAAGCATGCTTTAGGGAGCAAAATCATAATGTTCATTGTTAGGGTTTGCACACGCTTTAAATGATTGTGCTTTTACATGGCAAACTCAAAATTTACATTGTGCTGATTTATATGGTGTTGCTCACCTGTACTGTAGTTACTAGTGCTATGTTTTTGATGCAGGACAGCAAACCAACTAGAGTTTGTTATGGCCAGCATTCATGATTTATATTAGAGCATGGTTTAGTGGTTTAGTTGTCATTTTGTTACATATTAAATAAGGTTGGAAAAAGACACATGTGCATCCTGTCCAACTTGGGTGTTGTGTGTGTGTGTCAGAGATTATACAGTACATATCGCTGTATATTGTTGTCACCGTAAAAGACACCTGTCACTTTGTATTGGTTTTGCATTTGTATTTGCATTTGTATTGCATTTGTATTAGCACCGTGAGACTGGCTTTTTGGCCTGTTTGTTAAAGGAGTATATATGTACACTATATTACCAAAAGTATTGGAACGCCTGGCATTACACGCACATGAACTTTAACGACATCCCAGACTTAGTTAGTTGAGTTGGCCCACCCTTTGCAGCTATAACAGCTTCAACTCTTCTGGGAAGGCTGTCCACAAGGTTTAGGAGTGTGTCTATGGGAATGTTTGACTAATCTTCCAGAAGCGCATTTGTGAGGTCAGACAACAATGTTGGACTAGAAGGCCTGGCTCGCATTCGCTGCTCCAATTCACCCCTAAGGTGTTCTCCTGGGTTGAGGTCAGGACTCTGTGCAGGCCAGTCAAGTTCCTCCACCCCAAACTAGGATTCACCCGGACAGTTAGGGTTTGGAATCATGCGTCCAAGTTTCAGACTGCCTGAAACCCGGACACATTTAGTCAGACCAGACTATGGCTTCCCAGCAGGGTTGCTGGCTGCAGTTGTCTAAGCTGAGAGTGTCTGTTACACTCTCTTTCACACTGCCCAAAGCCAACACTAACAGCCTCCCCCCCCCCCCAACCCACACACACGCAGACGGGAGAGGAGAGAGGGCTAGATCTGCTCCTCTTCCTCCCGCCCCTACCCCTCTGTGTCTGCCCAGACTCTTATCCCCAGCGCTGTGCCTCAGAAAAGGAAAGTGGGGGGCGGAAATTTGAAGTCCAGCAGCCTCAGATACATCTGGATGAGAGGTGTTGACTGCCAAGAGGTGAGTGAGCTCACCATCCATCCCTGTCTATGACTGAAGTCTCCCCCCTTCTCTCTCCTGCCTCTGAGTGTGTACACCAAGGTAAATCAGAGTTCTCAGAGAACCCCTTACATCAGAGTTCCCCTTTACACCAGAGGCCACAGTGTTACCACTTACATCAGAGTCCTCTCCGTACATCAGCGTTCTCAGTGTTATGTCAGAGTCCCCAGAGTTCTCCCTTACATCAGAGTCTGCAGAGTCCCCCCTTATGCCCCGTACACACGTTCCAATTATCGGATGATAAAAATCACTTTCGGATAGATCGTTCAATAATCTGATCGTTAGTACACAGCTTTCGACAGCCGATCACGACAGTCCATCCAACCAAATCCAAAGGGACAAACACGAAAACTTTGCTCGGACGACAGCCCATCGTAAGACAATCGTGTAATCAGTAGTACAGTATGCGTCCGCTAAAAGTCGATAGACAAACACCACGCATGATCGGAAACACAAAAATAACCCGGAAGGAGATGGGAGAACGTAAACCATGTTCGTACCGCAAAAATGCTGCTGGGGGCACCTGATGTAAGAACGGACTCTGCTGGGGGCAGAATGCCTGGTGTAAGGAGGGACTCTGCTGAGAATGCCTGGGGTAAGGAGGGACTCTGCTGAGAATGCCTGATGTAAGGACGGACTCTGCTGGGGGCACCTAATGGCATCTGGTGGCAGGCGACGTGGCAGTTGACACACTCAGGGCTCCCACTGATTCGGCATTATGGCGAATTGAATGATTTCCTTTAATATTACAATGTAATAATAGAAATAATGTGCTTCAATCACCCTGACACCATAACAACCTTGGTGTCGGGATGATTGAAGCGCTAACACCAGGTGTTTTTTAGTATCTTTATCTGCTGATTGTTAAACTTTCTGGAATACACATATTTCTATTGTGGTGTAGGATCTGGGCCTGCTCTTCCTTCTTTCCCTTCCTCCTTATCTCTTTCTTTCTCTCTCTCCCTCCCTCTTTCTCCCTCCATCCCTCGTTCATCTCAGACTCTAACCACACCCCTTGGAGCCACGCCCCACTTAAGCCACACCCAATATTCTGCTTAAACCACCGATTTTTATTTTCCCATTATGTCATGCCTACAAATGAATGCTCCACCTCCTAATTATAATAAGACTCTGCCTACATGCAAAAAAGTGTCCCTATACATTTTTTTTACAATGTTGGCAACTATGCTGCAACACACTGCAGTATTTAACATAAGGTTGTGACATGTCCCATTGACTTGGTAGGTGGCACCGCCTGTCAGACATGATGTGCTGTATAACACAGGGTTCGACAAACCCCTGGCGCCAGGTCGCCATTGCGACTAGAATTAGCGACCTGGCGCAGCACAGCTGGGGTATCCTGTGTGTCCGTGCGCCCCCCCCCACTGCGCGATCGCATTGCCCGGTTATTGAGGCCGCGGCTTTGCCGCCTTCTGCAGGCCTATGCTTCCTTCTGTGATCTAGCGCCATCTTGCGGTGGCCGTTGGTATGACAAGACAACCAGCAATGCTAATGGAGCTTCCACTGTCTGTTTTCACTGCCATCTCCTTCCCTCTAATTATAACCCCCAAACATTATATACATTTTTTATTCTAACACCATAGAGAATAAAATGTCGATCGTTGCAATACTTTCTGTCACACCGTATTTGCGCAGCGGTCTTACAAGCGCACTTTTTTGGGAAAAAATACACTTTTTTAAATTAAAAAATAAGACAACAGTAAAGTTAGCCCAATTTTTTTTATATTGTGAAGGATAATGTTACGCCGAGTAAATTGATACCCAACATGTCACACTTCAAAATTGCGTCCGCTCGTGGAATGGTGATAAACTTTTACCCTTTAAAATCTCCATAGGTGACGTTTAAAAAATTCTACAGGTTGCATGTTTTGAGTTACAGAGGAGGTCTAGGGCTAGAATTATTGCTCTCGCTCTACCAATTGCGTCAATACCTCACATGTGTGGTTTGAACACTGCTTTCATATGCGGGCGCTACTCATGTATGCGTTCGCTTCTGCGTGCGAGCTCGGCGGGACGGGGCACATTCCTGGCTCCTAACTTTTTTAGCTGGCTCCTAGATTCCAAGCAAATTTGTCAAGCCCTGGTATAACATTTGACACACCATGATGCTGCTGCAGCAATTTGTACGATCCTGATCGGCCAGCAGTAAAAATATAGATCAACCACCAGTTTTACTGCACGCACGGAAGAGACCTAAGGGAATTATGTTTTCATTTTGTTTGTTTATTTATTTCATAATCTCATGTGAAACAACGCTTGAAATAAAAAATGTTCTATTTCATTTTTAAATAAGCACCATGGTGTGTACCAGAAGCATAATTAAGTGTTTTAAGGATTTACACACAAATATGCTATGCAGTTATTTTTTTTTTAAGTGAATGTGACATTTACCAGTCATTTGCTGGTGTTTGTAACAAATTAGCTGGTGTTTGGAGCAGAACAAATCAAATCAAAACTAAATCTAGAATTAAATCATTCTTTGAAAACAAAACTACTGAAAGAAATTTGCTGTGGTCCTGTAAAAATTTACTTATCACTTATCAAAAGTAAACATGAATGCATAACCTACCGAATCAATAGGACCAAAACTGAAATATAAAAATTGCCGTGGTCCTTATTTGGTGAACAGAGTCAATATGTGATTTGGTTAATAATAAAGTAATTGCATATACACCACAAACTACTTCATGAAATATGAAGATTTCCCTTCAAGGTCTGAGAATATTTGACTACCACGACACCCACCTTCTGACCTTAACCACTTAAGCCCCGGACCATTTTTGCTGGTTAAAGACCAGGCCCCTTTTTGCGATTCGGCACTGCGTTGCTTTAACTGACAATTGCGCGGTCGTACGACGTGGTTCCCAAACAAAATTTACGTCCTTTTTTTCCCCACAAATAGAGCTTTCTTTTGGTGGTATTTAATCACCTCTGCGGTTTTTATTTTTTTGCGCTATAAACAAAAATAGAGCGACAATTTTTTTCATCAGTTTAGGCCGATACGTATTCTTCTACATATTTTTGGTAAAAAAAAAATTGCAATTGACTGGTTTGCGCAAAAGTTATAGCGTTTACAAAATAGGGCATAGTTTTATGGCATTTGCATAATTTTTTTTTTTTTACTAGTAATGGCGGCGATCAGTGATTTTTTTCATGAATGCGACATTATGGCGGACACTTTTGACACATTTTTGGGACCATTGTCATTTTCACAGCAATCAGTGCTATAAAAATGCACTGGTTACTGTGAAAATGACACTGGCAGTGAAGGGGTTAACCACTAGGTGGCGCTGTAGGGGTTAAATGTTCCCTGCATTGTGTTTCTAACTGAGGGGGGGTTGGGCTATGTGTCACATGTCACTGATCTTCGCTCCAAGTACACGGAGCCGAGATCAGTGTCATTGTCACTAGGCAGAGCAGGGAGATGCTTGTTTACACAAGCATCTCCCCGCTCTATACCTCCATGAGATGATCGTGGGGATCCCCGTGGCGATCGAGTCCACGGGACCCGCGGTCTGACTCACGGGGATGGCGGCAGGGTCGCGCGCGTGACCACACGGACAGGCACTTAAAGGGGACGTACAGGTACATTGATGTGCCTGTCCGTGCCATTCTTCCGACGTATATCTACAGGAGGCGGTCGGCAAGTGGTTAATGACAAAGCAACAACTTTCTATTTCATGCTACTCCCATGCATTCTGAAGTCATGACCTGCAATACACCTACTCCATCCTGCACTAGCAGCCCAAGGTAACATGATGAGCCTGGTGAGCACAGAAGCTGGTCGATGGTTTTATAATAGATCCCCCAGGTTTTCAATATACTAATGCGCTAAATCAGATATGGCATGCTGGCCACTTGAGGTGCCTGCTATTCAGAGCACTAAGGGCCAGTTCACACCAAAGGCAGTCCATTGGGGTTTTTTCTGTATCAAAAAAGCATTGGCAGTAAGTTACATGACTCCAATGGCAAAGTTCACACCATTGCAGTGCTTTCCAGTACAGTCAACAAAAGAACATGATTCATTTTTTCAGCACAGAATTGTACTGGAAAGCTACAAAATGCATAAAAAACACACTGAAAACCATTACACACATACAAACAAGGTAAATGAAGAAACATTTAAACAAAGAGAAAAGGCAAGAGAAAAAAACACACAACTGGAGTACATAAAAAATGCACTGGAATGCGTTTCTATGGTGTGAACCATCATGGTGTTTGAAACTTTCCTTACACAACTTTTATTTAAGTAGGGAAAATGCCACAATCATTGGTATCAGAACCATTAGTCTCATACATGGATAAGCGCGTTTGGGGTGGAGTCCTGACCTCCACCCGGTAGAACATCTTTGGGATGAATTAGAGAGGATACTGCGAGCCAGGCCTTCTAGTCCATCAGTGCCTGACCTCACAAATGCTCTTTTGGAAGAATAGTCAAACATTCCCATAGACACACTCCTAAACCTTGTGGAAAGCCTTCCCAGAAGAGTTGAAGCTGCTATAGCTGCAAAGGGTGGGCCAACTCAATATTGAACTAAGACGTTAAAGTTCATGTGCATGTAAAGTCAGACGTCCCAATACTTTTGGTAATAGTGTATATATATATATTTGTGTGTAAAGCTAGAATGTGATATTCACCAAGCATTAACTGTGCGAGAGGCTTCCTGCTGTATGTAAAATTATAATATTACAATGTGGTGAATGTCACATTTACAGCTTTAAAAAATTGATAGCTGTGAATTCATAATTTGTGTGTGGATCCTCAAATAAATCACAAACCAATTTTTTTTTCTATACAGTTATAGAGATTGTATTTTATCTAGTGACCTAGTTCCATTTTACAAAGAGACTTTTTTTTTTTTTAAATCCTAATAATTTATTCATATTCTTGCTCCATCTTCATTTTACACAACAAAATACATGTGGCAAAGTCAACCTTTGATTTTCTCTGCTTTTCAAGTGATATAAAGTAATATTAAAGGCTCTTTTTTTTTTTTAATAACAAACATGTTATACTTACCTGCTCCCCATTGCCGAATGCCTCCATTGCTCTAGGGGCACTCGTGTGCTCAATCCCAAGCTGCCTCTGTGTGTCCATAATAGACACAGAACGCTGCTTAGTCTGTCTCCCCCCCCCCCCCCCCCCTACACACTCTCCCCACTGGCTGTGATTGACAGCAGTGGAAGCTAATGGTTCCCGAAGGTAGGAGATACCCGGGACAGCCATCGCTCTTGTGCTTGAAGGTAAAAAACCTTCTGCCTTTACAGCCACTTTAAAGGTATATAATAATTCAAGGGTGTTCAAATGCATATGCAAAATGGTCTTGTCACCCAACAGTACAGTATATTATAAGTCAAGTGAACTAACCTTCCCTGAGAAAGGGGAGCAGTATGGGGCCACAGGTGTTTATTTAGTGTCCTTCAGACCTCACAAGGATGGATAAGGTAAAAGAAAAAAATAAGGAAAAATTTAATTAAATGTGGCCCCTCAAATAGTACTTGGTTATTTAAAATAGATACAAATTAAGGTATCAGGCATAGCAAGGAAAACAAACCATAGCCGTGTTGCATCGCAGTCACTTTTTTCGTAATAAGTCATAGGCCAATATCAACTGAATAGATCGGCATAATACAGGGTATTAATATTATGCACTTTTTAGATGTCCAAAGTAAGGGCAGCTCACCTGGGAACATAATCCAGTGCTTTGGTACATCAGACTGTGATCTTAGGCCAGGTGAACCAGATGAGCCTGTCATCTTTATTTTCTAGAGGAACCATGCTTTTTATTTATTTAAAAATTTTCACCAGTGACCAGTCATGTCTTCTTGTGAGTGCAAAGGGGGAGAGAGGAGATATGACAATACCAGTGGCAGCCCGTCCATACGGGTCACATAATTTATGCACCTGGCCCCTAATTTACATGCAGGGCTCTGGACACATGGATTCCAATGGGGGTTTATTTTTAATTTTTTTAGAAGGACGTGATTAGCGCCTGAGGCTCTAGTTGGCTTCAAAAAAGGGTGGGCTCGGGGCGTAGTTCTCATCCCAACTCAGGAAATGGGTCCTGAGATCCGAATGACGAGAGGTGAAGAGATCCTATTGGCCGCCCAGGAGGAGGGGGGAAGAGACGCAGGGGAAGCCACACCGCCGTGAAGCAGAGGAAGGAGGAGACACAGGGTGAACATGCTGCCTGGAGGAAGGGGTGGGTGGGTGTGGGAGACCTGACTGGGGGGGGGGTTGAGGGATTGCCGCCCCCCCTCAAAAAATATACCACCAGCCGCCACTGTTGATAACACTTTATATCCTAATCAGGGCAGCCATCAGGAATTTTGGGGCCCCTTACACAGCTTCAGGCATGGGCCCCCTGGAGCCGAGGAGAACCAGAAGGGGGGGGGTGCTGCCGCCGCGAATTGAGAAGCGGGGGGGCTGCCGCAAATTGAGAAGCGGGGGGGGGTGCCACGACTTGAGAAGCAGGGGGTTCGGGTGCTGACGAACACAAAAAAAACAGAAGACCAAAAAAAAAAGGGGGGTTGCCATCCAGGGCCCTGGGGACCTCTGGGCCCCTTCCAAAAAAAACTGGGGACCTCTGGGCCCCTTATTTTTTTACAAAAAAAATAAAAATAATAATTTTTATAAAAAATAAAAAAGGGAGGTTTCCATCCGGGGCCCTGGGGACCTCTGGGCCCTGGGGACCTCTGGGCCCCTTACAAAAAATAAATAAATAAATAAATAAATTAAATAAAAAAATGTATAATATTTTTTTTTATAAAAAATAAATAAAAAAAGGAGGTTTCCATCCAGGGCCCTGGGGACCTCCAGGCCTCTAGGGACCTCTGGGCCCCTTACAAAAAAATAAATTAAATAAAAATAAATTAAATAAAATAAATAAATAAATAAAAAATGTAATAAAAAAATTAATAATAAAAAAATTATATAAAAAAAAAAAAAAAAGGGGGGTTGACATTCGGGGCCCTGGGGAACTCCCGGCCCCTGGGGACCTCTGGGCCCCTTACAAAAAAAAATAGGGGGCCATCCGGGCCCCTTACAGGTGTACTGCCTGTACCCCCCTGATGGCGGCCCTGATCCTAATGCCAAACTAAGCTAATCACTTAGTGTTCATTTCAAAGGTATTACAAAATATTTATATATCAAATTTTTTACACAAAAGTCCCTTTTTTAGAGACACTCCACAATAAAAAAACATTTAATATCCAGCAGGGCACTGTGTACATTTACTTATAGATTAGCATCAACAAAATGTGATTCCAGTAATCTAATTTCTAATTTATCCAACCACAATAAAAATAGTTACTTCCGTGATGACCAGAGCATATTTCATATCATCCAATTATCAATTTTGTTATTATCCTCTGTTGTTTTTTGTTTTGTTTAAAAACAGCATTGCACATTAGTTGCGATCATGTGCACTGCTCCATGCACACCATAAATCCCATATTCCTATATTCTATACTCCATCTTGGAAGCAAGCAAGAAAAGGTGGCTATGTTACCACATACAGTGGGTCCGTGGGAAATAAATGTCTGGCCGAGCACTGTTTAAAGCTTGTAGAGGAGTTTTCATTCTCCCCTGATTGCCCTATAAGGCTGCAGGACTCCTGACCCCCTGTCTGGACTGTGCTGATCACATATGCACACAGAACAAAAAAAAGAAAAGCTCTTTAACAATACACACCAAACTGAGCATGTGCAGAGTGTCCCAAAGGCTCTGTTCTATCAGGAGATGGATTGGGGACTGTGAAAGAATGAGAGGATCAGAGAAGACAGGATCAAACAGCCTTTTTACACAATGCAGAGGATTAACCCAGCGCTGTATCCTGGCCTAGGCCAACAAGGCCCAGGCCTAGGGCAGCACTTTACAGGGGGGCAGCACATAAAAAGTTCCCGCCGGCTTGCGCTACACTATTAGTGTAGCGCCAGTCTTATAGGGCGGACTGGGCTGAGAGCCAAATTAGTTTAGTGCCCCCATAAAGTGGCTGCACTGCTTCCGTTATGCGGGCGGCCGGCATTCCACAACTGTGGGGGGGCGCTGCTTCTAAGTTTTGACTGTCCTAACACCCTGGACCACAAACTTCCTCACTGTGCTTAATGTTTTCTGTTGCACCATTGACATGGTTATATCTTCTTAGTCTGCTTAATAAAATTATCAGAACTTTTTGCCTAAAGTAGAGCTATAGGCAACACTTTTTTTTCATTTTGGTTAGAGTAAGGGAGGGTTATAGCCCCTGTCAGTTTATTTTTTACCATCCCTGTCCCATTGCAGAGATTTCCCTTCACTTCCTGCCCCATAGACAAAGAGGAAGTGAAAGGAATCTATGCAAATTAAGCAAATCCATTCCCCCCCCCTGCAGGCCCTCAGAACTAGTGTCCCCACTCGAAAATTTCAGGGCGGGTCAACAGAAAGGGGTGTGGCCTTGACAGGATAGGGTGGGTCATATTTAAATTAGGGGGTGCACGAGTTTAGTCAGGCCTAGGGCAGCACAGAACCTACATACACTACTGGATTAACCCCTTAGGTTCCACAGTGAGTATATCAAGCAAGCTTTACTGCATATACAGAGTGATTTTACTGTTGTGGGTTTAGTAACACTTTAAAATCCTCTGCCATTGCATCTGTAAGGCAGCCCAGACAGAGATGACTCAATATTTTTTCCTTCCAACACAGCCTGCTTATACATGGATCAAAATGTGTCTGGTTCCAATTGAACCGGCTGAAATTCAATCCATTTATGGCCAGCTTACATTTTGTCATTGCATACAGGAGCAATATTTATCAGGACCAGTTTTCCAAACTGCTCAGTTGACAGTTTGCACTTACATGGGTTGCTAAGAGTGGCTATAGATTGGCAAGTAAAATAAATGAGGCAACAGTATCTCACATCTAGGCAGATGGCATCTTGTGGTTTGCTCTGATAGACAGATTAAAGTGGCTGTTAACCCACTTATACAAAAACATCCAATCTGCACTGTAATAAACCAGTAAATGTCCCTGTGCCTGTGTTAGATAAAAAAATATTCTTATCTGTGTACATATCAGCGCGGCTCCCAGCGCTCAGCTGCCTCTTCGGGTCTCCTCTCTTTCTGACATACAGCTCCAGTGGGCGGGGCCGAGCACTCCCGCTGATGTCAGCCGGGGAGGAGAGGAGAGAGGCGAGAGAGAAAGCCAAATCAGCTGAGCGCTGGGAGCTGCGCTGTTATACATACAGATAAGCATATTTTGTTTACCTAACACAGGCACAGGGACATTTACTGGTACATTAGAGCACAGATGGGAGTTTTTTAAATGAATAATGAGAGCAGCGGGGGGAGTGGGGGGGGGGCGTCATGCGCTGACATGCAGATAGGGGAGGGGGAAAGGAGGACAGAGGAGAAACAGACACAGGAGAGCAGGCTGTGGATGACGGAGGCACGCAAATAGACCACAATGTCAGGGGCTCAGCAGCCATGATTATCGTGGTCTGTTTGCAGAGGGGAGGGGATAGCTAGGCAGGATCAGCCAGGTATTACAGGTGTTACAGGGTGCCAAATTACACAGCACAAGCACTGTGCTGTGTAACATGCTTTAAAGGAACAGAATCTGTGGGGGGGTTTTTGGGATTAAAGCGGTAGTAAACCCGCTGACACTTTTTTTTTTCTACACCTGTAAGGCAAAAGGCATTATGAAATACTTATCTTAGAATGAGGCGTCGGTATCCCACCCGGTCCTCGCCGAGGGAGCTGACATTTTGCCTCGGCGTGTCTTCCGGGTATCGCGGCTCCAGCGCTGTGAGTGGCTGGAGTCGCGATGTCGTCACTCCTGCGAAGTCAGAGGCTCATTGCAAGGGCAATATCTCCTAAAACGTTCAGGTTTAGGAGATATTCTTTTTACTTACAGATAAGCCTTATTATAGGCTTACCTGTAGGTAAAAGTAAAAAAAAAATGACTATACAACCGCTTTAACAAATGCTTTAATAGTTTACAAAAGGCTGATAACATAGTTTTAAATTTCAGTTCAGCTCACAGGAAGAGACAAGGACACTGCTTTTTAGGCAAGATTAGCAGGTTATATGTGTACTTGTTAAAAATATTCTTAGCCTGAAAAATAAAAATGAATGCAGCGACCACATGTAAAGACTAGTAAGCAACACTATATACAGTGACATTTTGGGTTTTGATATCCTTTTGCTGCCCATAGATGGATGAAAATTCATCTGGTTCAGCAGGGACTGGTTGAATTTTGATCCATCTGTGCCCATTCCCGTTCGACAGAATTTGATTTAACAATTTACTTCTGTCAAATGGGATTGTTGGAAACAACGATCAGCAGCCTATAACCAATCAACTGCAGGAGGTTTCCTCTATCTACCTCGCATGTGTGGATGGGGAAATACGTTAATCTTTTTTTGATCAGCCCCTGAAAAAAAAGTAACCATCTATGGCCAGCCTTATGGGATAGAAGGCAGCATGCAATATACACTTTTTTTTTTTTTTTTTTTTTATAAATTCCTTCCAGACAAGTTATGTAATATTTTTTTTTTTAATCAAAGAGCTTTTATTGAGCAAAAGAAAAAAAGACTTACAGCAGCCGATCATGGTAGACATCAAACGTTATAACAGTATTGCTCAATAGGGGTATACAACCACAACCCCCTGAATGTTTACAATAAAACGAAGCATAAGCATTGGTACCATGTATAGTCAGTTATATCAAATAATAAAGTATACAAATTGCGTCACGACAAACACTCTATCCCCCATTATGTACTGCCCACTGGGGTATCAGAGAGGCGAGAGGACTGTACTTGCGTCCTCCTTGATCAGGTGCATGTTGTGGGAGCCCTGAGCCATCTGTCCCAGACCTTATCGTACTTGGAGGGGCACCCTCTAAGAGAGTAAATGAGTTTTATGAACGGTAACACCTTATTGACCTCAGCCATCCAATGTGGGAATTCAGGTGGGTTGGGCCTCATCCAGACTCTGGCTATAACCTTCCGTGCCAGAAAGAGCGTTTCGTGTAGGAATATTTTACTGAATTTATTGATATCTGGGTTTGGGAAGATACCCAGGAGGCAAGGTTTTGGCTGAAGCGTTATGGGGGAGCCCATGGTGTCGTGCAAGAACCTCACTACCTGTTTCCAAAAGGCCTGAATTTTAGGACATCGCCACAGTAAATGAAAAAAGGTGCCCGTAGCTTGACCGCACATTGCACAAGTAGAGGAGAGGTCTCTTCTGTATCTGGAAACTCTAAGTGGAGTGAGGTATGCCCTGTGTGTGTGATATAGATTTGTGTGAGGCGGTCCAACAGCTTGGGAGATGCCATTTTACACGTGTCCAATGCATCACTCCATTCATCATCCCCCAATGTGCCCACCTCTCCCTCCCATCTGGATTTTAGCGCATATGCCACTACGGTTGCCTGTGGGAGTGTCAGCATTACATAGAATTGGGATATGAGTTTTTTGGGGTCGGGGTATTTAACTGCAGCCATTAAGGGGTTGTCTGCTAAGGGGAGAGCAGTTTGAGGGAACTGGGTTCGCTAAGCGTGGACGTAGTTGGAGGTACCTGTAGTACATATGGCCTGGAAGAGCGAACTCAGTTTTAAGGTCGTTGAAAGACTTTAGTCTCTCATTGCGAGTAATGTGAGATAAGTAAAACACTCCCCTAGAGCTCCACACCCCGCTATCTTGAATAAGGCGGAATTCCGGCAGGGCTGTGTTGTGCCAGAGAGGGGAATATTGGTGCAGGGATTCTATATGCAGCCTGTCTGACGCGATATTCCACACCTTCTTGTACTGATATACCAGAGTCCGGCGTTCCCGTCCCTCGCCTATAGTGCCCCCTGTAATCGCCACTAAGGGGTCCATTGTGCCCATGCAGGGCACAGGCAGAGGAACCTGTCTCTGTCCACCTTGTCCACATGAAAGATCTGTGACAGCTGAGATGCTAGGTAGTACGTGTTAAAATCGGGGAGAGCCGTTCCTGCAAGATCAGTCGGATTCTTTAACTTGTGCCACGGGTGTTTGTGTCTAGACTTACCCCAAACGAATGGTTTGAGAATGGAGTCCAGTATTTTGAAATGCCGAAGCACCAAGTACACAGGGGAGTGCCAAATCATGTATAGTATTTTGGGCAACATGACCATCTTCACAAGGTTTATACGGCCCATCACTCCCAACGGGAGGCGGGCCCAGGCCTGTGTCTTTAGCTTCAGCATCTCAGATAATGGACTGACATTGAGATGGATGTAGTCTATGGGGTCGCGAGTTGTCCGGATTCCCAAGTATTTAATCATATCTACCCTTTGTAAGGGAAGCAGGGCCCTGTCTCTAGGGGGTGGGAAACTGTCAAGTGGGAGTATCTGGGATTTATCCCAGTTGATCCACAGACCGGAAAATACGCCGAAGCGTTCAATTAAGTCCAAGGCCAGTGGCAGGGAGCCGTCTGAGTCATCCAACTACAGCAGAGTGTCATCTGCGTATGTACTGATTTTTTCTACAACCCTTCCCCGCCGGAGTCCCACTATTCCAGGGTGAGCACGAATGGCAATTGCGAGGGGCTCTGCCGCCAATGCATACAGCAGCGGCGACAGAGGGCACCCATGTCTCGTACCCCTAGATAAAGGAAACTGGTCTGAGGGCCAGCCATTAGCCAAGACCCTGGCTACTGGCGTCTGGTATAGGAGCTGAACCCATTTTACAAACCTAGGTCCCAGTCCGAACCTGTCTAAACAGGTCCACAAGTATCTCCACTCTACCGAATCGAAAGCCTTGGCGGTGTCCAAGGCCACGATCACTCTGGAACCCGGGTTGTCGTGTGGCATTTGTAGGTTGATAAACAACCTCCTCAAGTTGAAGGAAGTATTCCTTCCTGGCATAAATCCAGCCTGGTCCTCATGTATTAATGTTAGGATAACTGTGTTTAGGCGAAGGGCAAGGACTTTCGCAAGCACCTTGACATCCACCTGGAGAAGGGAGATCGGACGGTAGGAGTCTGGGAGGTGTGGGTCTTTCCCGGGTTTGGGGATCAATACTATAGTAGCCTCAGTCATGGAGGGTGGAAGTTCAGTGCTGTTAAACATAGAGTTATATAGTGCTAGGAGTCTAGGGGCAAGGACCTCGGAGTATGTAGAGTAGAACTCTGCAGGTAGGCCATCCGACCCTGGGGCCTTGGACCTGGGGAGCTCGGCTATCGCCCTGGTAACTTCTTCAATCGTCAGGGGTGCTTGTAGTTCCCTGATCTTCGGTCAGTCGGGGGATTGACAACTCAGCCAGGAATGATTCCATAAGGGATGGGTCGTCAGGAGCCCCTGTGGCGTATAAAGTGGCAAAAAAAAACTGAAACATCGATGTCACCTGGGCGGAATCCGTTATCATATCACCGCCAGGAGAGCGGAGTGAAATCACCACTGGGGGCCTCTCCTCGCAGTGCACCAAGTAGGCCAATAACTTCCCAGCTTTCTCCCCGTGTTCGAATGATCTCTGTCTTTGGAAGAATAGTTTACGTTTGGATTTCTCATAGTGGAGTTGGTCAAGGGCTCTAGAGCACATTTTAAGGTTAGAGGTTTTATCAGCCGTGGGGTCAGCCAGGAAAGCCCTCTCTGCCTCTAAGGAGTAGTGTTGTAGCCTTAGCCAGAGCCTCCGAGGCGGTCCGTTTGAGCCCATTGATTCGGGCATTAAGTGTCATGCGGGCATGTAGTTTGAATGTTTCCCAGACTATGTGCGAGGGCGATGAGCCCGTGTTGGTCTCAAAGAATCGCTCCCATTCCGAAGAAAGGTCCTCATCCTCTGGTAACAAAGTTAGCCAGAAGGGATTCAGTCTCCATGAGGAAATAGGGCGGGCATGGGGGAGGGAGAGCTCAGCCCAGCATGGGCAGTGGTCCGAGAGCGATCTAGGGAGGAACCCTGCTCCTGTCAGTCTAGGGAGGAGCGATGTGGACACAAGTATAAGATCTACACAGGACATTGTATTGTGGGTGGTGGAAAAACAGGAATAGGCCCTGGAGGTGGGGTTCCTAGTCCTCCACGTGTCTACAGGGTTGAAATCTGAAAGGAGTCTCGCGAATCTTGAGGGGTGTTGTGGCGTGGGGGGGAGGGGAGGCCCAGTCAGTCTATCCAGTACTGGATCCAGCACGTTGTTAAAGTCGCCAAGCCATATGGCCGGCACATTGGGGTGTGAGGCCATGAAATCGAACCCAGCCATAAGGATAATGGATTGGAACGGGGATGGGACATAGAAGGCCAGCAACAGCATCATATCCCCATGTACCTTGGCTTTAAGGAAGACATACCTGCCCAGTGGGTCTATCTCTGAATCCTGGAGGTCAAAGTGTGTGGTTTTAGCAATCAAAATTGAGACCCCCCTGGAGTGTGTGGTGTGGGCAGAATGGTAGGCCCATCCAAACCATGGGCGTTTAAGAGCTCTCTGAACTGATCCTTCGGCATGGGTCTCCACAAGGACCACCACATCTGCCCTCTGTTGTTTGAGCAGGCCAAATACGGCAGACCTTTTAATTGGGTCTCTCACCCCGCGGACATTCCAGGTTAAAAACCTCAGGGTGGCCATAGGGTGAGAGGTGTAGAGTTTGAGGCTCCAGGATCCAGACAACCCCGAAGCCACCATTGAAATACAAATAGGCCCCAGGGGAGAGTGAACACCAGCAACACAATATATTCAACATGGCACCAATAAGAGCATCTTTGAACTAAACTAAAAATACAGTCTCTAAACAGTAAAACCCAAACAACCCCACTCCCCGCCCTGCACTGACCCCAACTGGTGCGGGCATGAACCCTAAAGTGCCAACGTGGCGAATACAGTACCCAACCTGTAAGGAAGAATAGAAGTAGGAGACATAAAATCGTATATAATGTCCGCCAGCACAGAGAAGGTGGAGTGTCAGTAATGGAATAGAGATATAAAGTCTTCTCTGTGCCAGTGGCTTCCCTCAATCCTAGGTTGCGGACTGCAGCAACAGGTGGGGCAAAACTGCGCTGTTTGGCACAACGCATCACAGGACCTTGCCCACTTACTTAGTGAGCATGCTAGCATAGAGCTGTTCTCCGCCGGAGAAAAATGAAAAATATAAACAGAACTAAAGAAAATAAAATAATTTGAGAAAAAAAAGTTATTGTAGTAACCCGTATTAGTCAGTGGAGTAAGTATGCATTCCAGGGGTTAGGAAAATAAATGATGATATGTTCATAGAATCAGCATGTGGGCAATCCACCAGGAAAGGGGCAGACGCACGGAGTTGCATCAGGCCCGGGCGCGGGGGACCGCAGTGTCAGAGAGCAATGTCTATATGCATACTGCAGCCCCTGTTGCCCGTGGTGAAACGGAAAATTTAAATTTTTTGCAAAAATAGAAGCAAACATATGAAAAGCATAATGCAGGTGCAGATTCAAAGTACAAAGTCACTTATCTGTGTTCCTCTCTCTGCTCGAGCCAGGCTATGTCCTCCTCAGGATCCTCAAAGAAGTGTACTCGGTCTTCCCCCTCTACGCGCAGGCGAGCTGGAAACAGCATGGCATACTTTACATGCTTTATGCAGAGGCGACTTTTCGCTTCCATGAAGGTTTTACGTTTTCGCTGTACTTCTGCAGAGAAGTCTGGGAAGACTGCTATCATCTTATTGCCAAAGGGGATGTTGCCCTTCTCCCTACTGAGGCGAAGTATAACATCCCTGTCTCTGTAGTTGAGGAATTTTGCTATAAACGTGCGGGGGGGGGGGGGGGTGCCCCAGCCAGTGGGAGCCTGCCCGACATGCGGTGCGCCCGCTCCACAGCAAACGTGGGGGAGAAGGTCTCCCTGTTATAGGTATCACAAAGTAGGGACTCCAGAAAGGCAGGGGGGTCCCTCCCTTCCACCCCCTCCGGGAGGCCTATGAATCTGAGATTGCACCTCCTGAGTCTGTTCTCCAAATCATCCTGCTTCTGTAGGATTTGATTGATTTGCAGCTGCATGTTCTCTGTGTTGTGCTGCAGGGAGGGGAGGGAATCCTCTACTGTGCCCAGCCTGACCTCTGTTTCAGTGACTCTCTCCCTCAGGTTCTGCATGTCCTGCCTCACTAGGGAAATGTCTATCTTTACCTCCTCAATCCATGCTATTAGGGTGGTCTGACAAGCGGTGATCGCCTCTTGGCATGAGGTGATGGCTTGCAGCACCTTGGCAGTATCAGCGCTGACCGACTCCGTTCCCTGCTTCGCGCCGCCGCCATATTTGTTCTGAGGGTCCTTCTCCTGATGGCGGAACTGGTCCAGTTTAACGGCAGCAGAAGAGAGCTTCTTTGTTGGTGACATGTTCCCTGCACTGTCCGGTGCACAGGGAGACGTTCCTGGCTCACAGGCTGCGAGTATACGGGTAGGATAGACGGTAAAGGATACACGGCCGGCGGAGCTCAGCAGCCTGGCGTCCTACCTCATGCCGCTCCAGGCCACGCCCCTCAGTTATGTAATATTTAATTAAAACATTTTATTGGATAATATCGGCCGCGGCTGTTTTATTGGTATAAACAAATATTATATTGTATAACCTTTACTAAAATATATTAAAAAACATCTTATATCTCAATTACCAAAATACAACCTAACCACTACGGCTCAGGCTGAATGATATTGAAAAATTCTAAATAACAAAATAATTTACCCCATAAGGAAATAAGCAGAACCACATAAAAAGCACAAGGGATTGGGGGGTGGGGAGCTGTCTTCTTCAGTTCTTCTTTTCCAACTGTCAAAAAGCCCGTTATGAACGGCTTTATTTATTGGGGTACCATGCTTTTAAAATTAATTTATTGGTGGATAATCTTAAATAAAAGGACCTATCATACTCTAGTCTAATCTTATTTTTGTTGTAATTGGCTAATTTATATTGACCAATCAAAATCGAATAATTTCAAAACTGTTAATTTAAAAAACTTATTGCTGCTGCCTCAGATCCCATGAGGAAAGGGGGGCCTTATAAAAGGCTCTTTCCCCCCTTTATTCCCATTCTGCCAATCTCTTTGATAACTTGTACTTAAGCGCTAGACTGTATCTTCACACCCTCTACACCTGTGTCTTGTCTCTTTTTTGCTAGTGGCTGTTTGGAGATTTTGTCATCACAAGCCCAGTGCTGGTGCATTGTATAGGTTAGTATTATTGTCCTTGTGTAACCTATATTGCCTCAACCCCTCATTCCCCCAGCTCCTATGTGTTCCAAGTATAATACTGTAGGTGCTTCTGACAACTCAGCTAGTAACATTGTCTCTAATCTGTCTCTAATCTGCTGCCAGCCTGTCTAGAGATCATGCTAATACTTGCCTGTGATCCTGGTATGACAACACTTTGTTGTTGATATCAACTTGACCTCTTTAATTAGATCCACAACAATGTCTTCAGTTTCTATTTCATATGCTGTGATCCTCAACCAGCCCTGCCTCTGCACTACCATCCTTAAACAAACCAAAACTTCAACCATGAAAAACTTTAGAGGACACACTCACTAAAAGTCATTTAAACAAAGATGAGCAGATTTCTCACTGCATTTTGTTTTCACTTAAACAAAAAAATCTTTAGGCACCCTAATCTCATTCTCATCTGGGGGACATAAAATGTTGTCAAGTCTATGCCATCAGCAGACCTCCCCAACTGACCAAGCTGTGGGTGAGAGCACTCATACGGGTTATTAAACCTTGTCTGATCACTGATATTTACCCTGAAATGAACCAGTGCTATAGTCATCATAAGCCCTACCCTATTTGTAGGTGTAAATGTACACTATGTGACAAAAAGTGTATGAGCAGGCAGCGACATGTGCACTAGTGGAAAGCCATGATTGAACTCCATGAGTGGTAAAGAAGAGATAAGCTAGAGTTGAGGGGGTGCAGAAATGCTGCATTGTGGAGAGGGGTGCAGTAGTGAGCTAAGGATGAGGGTGCAGTGGTGAGCAGTGGATTGGGCGTGCAGAGGTAAACTGTGGATGGGTGGGGTGTATTAGTGAGCCGTGGATACTAAACACCATGCAAGTTGTTGACTTTTTTAACATCAACAGTGTTTTAACATCAACGAAAATTATCAGCGCACTCCATGCTTATGATTTAAATGAAGCCTGCGCCAATTAATATACTAAATATTTGCTATATATAAGCTGCACCTCAAATTACAGTGAAATACTGAAATCAATAGTGAAAATAGTGAGAGAGGAGGGCGCTGATATGTGAAAGTAAATCTAAATTCATTAAAAAACGGTAGACATATATATAGAAAAAACAATATGCTCTCCCCACTTAAATTAATGCTGTGTATAAAAATCAACCAGTGTATACAAAAAAATTCCAAATAAATTTGTGAACAACAAAGATTGACTATCATATAAATCAATACGAACAATGTGAAAATTCAATTGAAACTTATTGCAAATAAAGTCCAAACCAATGAACCCCCAAACAAGGGTTAATAAATGCAAATAAATGTCCCACAAAAAATGTTGTATAAACACCAATTAAATCCACTTCAAACAACGTATTGTGAAAAAATCCAATGTGATTCTTGAGAGAAATGAAGATCCACCTTCACCAATAATAATATTGACACCCGATAGTGCACATTAAGTAAGGATGGCAGCTTACCGCAGCAAATTGACCCTTTTAATTAAAAAAGAAGTCAAACAGGCTTTCAGCAAGTTCCAATTGCTAAGGATCAGCGAATTGTTGTCCACCATGCAGGTAACGATAACACTTGGATTCAGTGGTATATAATCAGAAAAAAGGAGAAGCGAGCAATAGCGTGATACCGTTTTTATTGCATATAACATTTCTAAAAAGCCAAAAACATGCTTACATGGTTATGTGCCCCGACCTGGCACTGAGGCTGTAAAGGCGTAGGGATAATGAATGAGAGTCCTGTGGATACTGGCGTGCGCTCCACCACTATGGAGCAGACAACCAGCTGGACCGGAAGTGACGTCAATTGCGTGACCTGTATTGCGCTTCGACGTACGTTTCGGGTTCCGTCATCAGGATGATTATATACCACTGAATCCAAGTGTTATCGTTACCTGCATGGTGGACAACAATTCGCTGATCCTTAGCAATTGGAACTTGCTGAAAGCCTGTTTGACTTCTTTTTTAATTAAAAGGGTCAATTTGCTGCGGTAAGCTGCCATCCTTACTTAATGTGCACTATCGGGTGTCAATATTATTATTGGTGAAGGTGGATCTTCATTTCTCTCAAGAATCACATTGGATTTTTTCACAATACGTTGTTTGAAGTGGATTTAATTGGTGTTTATACAACATTTTTTGTGGGACATTTATTTGCATTTATTAACCCTTGTTTGGGGGTTCATTGGTTTGGACTTTATTTGCAATAAGTTTCAATTGAATTTTCACATTGCTCGTATTGATTTATATGATAGTCAATCTTTGTTGTTCACAAATTTATTTGGAATTTTTTTGTATACACTGGTTGATTTTTATACACAGCATTAATTTAAGTGGGGAGAGCATATTGTTTTTTCTATATATGTCTACCGTTTTTTAATGAATTTAGATTTACTTTCACATATCAGCGCCCTCCTCTCTCACTATTTGCACTCCATGCTTAGCTCCTCTTGCTATATTTATTTATTGTCAGCTAGGTGACTGCATACAAAATGTCTCCACTTAAAACCTACCTTTCTTGACGCATTTCACCACTCCTGGACTTCCTCTATCCGTGTGAGCAAGACAGGAGTCTTGAAACTGGTCAAGGTTGGTTTTCAGTTGGAGATATGTTGTATGCAGTCACCTGTTAGTCAAAAAATGTAGCAAGAGAAGCTTAGCATGGAGTGTGGCTGATATTTTTTCATATATTTGATGGAGAGTGGAGACGGGCTATGGTAACCAGCACCCAGATTGTCCGTGTATAAGAGGACCGAGTCTTGAGTAGAGCCATGAATTTGTGTATGACATTTTCAACATATTTGAATAGACAAATATTAGATCTTCATTAAAGCAGTGCCAACCGATAAAAATGATTTACCTGAACAAATTACAAATAAAATTGACAGCATATTAATTCCCATACTTTATGTAGTTTAATTAAAATGGAACTTCAATCCCCTTAATTGCGGTTTGCCCCGCCATCCACCGATGCTGTGAATTCTTATTGTGCGGCACATACATAGATGTACTGAAGGCTCTGCCGGATCCAGAGGCCTGGCAGAATCCTTCAGCACATCTGTGTGTAGCGGCACACTACTTGAGATCACTTGCTTCACTTCACTGTCCAAATCAAGATTCCTGTCACAATTAGCACATGGCTAGGCCTCATTCTGAATAAGTCCTAACGTTTCCTAATAGCCCATTACAGGCAGGGGTTTTCGGTCCCCTTTGAGGTAGCAACCATTTTAGATGAGAAGAATAAATGTGCTAACTGACACTTGGTGGACTACTGATCCCAGCACGTCCGATGCAAATCCTGCCAGCCCTCCTGTCCCCACAGTCTCTCTCTCTGGCTCCACATCCAAATCCTGGCATTTCTCTTCCAGAGCTTTCCACTGTGCTTTTCACTCACCGACCCGGCATGGATCCTTCCTGAATGACTTGCCTGGACGTGCTCCCAACTGTCCTCTTTCCTGCTCCTCTTCCAGGACACCTTTCAATGACTGTATAATGAGAGGCTCTCTCCGAGCTCCCGGCCTGAGGTACACCCCCCATAAAGGGGGTTCCCTCAGACCACGACAGTCTAACACTCCATCATTCAGTTCTTCCACCCGATAACTCCTCCCACAGCAAGCTGACCATGGGTATATATAGGAGGCCTGCCCCCTGCCAATTCTTGTTGGGGATTTGTTTAGGGCTCGCACATACACCCCATGTCACTCCAGCCCTCAGCCCTGCCCCTTTTCCAGAACCTTCTCCCTGGAAACAGAGGAGGCGGCTAAGAGCTGAAGTACCTGTCAGTCACCCACTGCTACACTAAACCACTCCCCTGCCACCAGATCAAAGCAAACAGGCCTAGCTCACAGCATAGGCCTGCCTAAATTTACCTGCGCTGACAATAAAAAAACAAACCCACTACTTTAGCACCTACCTAAAGGTAGGGGGTGCTACATGTTTCATTCTCACCTATCCAATTGTGGGACAGGGAGGGGACTGGAGCCAGGTTCACGCACATTGTCTTTGGGGTGAAGGTTTGCTTTAACGTTTGCTGTTATTCTATATAATTATATATAGTAATATGCTGTCATTGAACTGTAATAATATAATTAAAGTGATATATTTCAAATACTGTATCTGTAGCAATTTAGTTATTCTAAATGTGTGGGTGTCTGCCCATATGGGTTGCTCATTAATCTGTGTGTGAAATTATGTGCAGATTGTTTTTTGGCAAGTGGTTGGCATATCGTTTTTTTTTTTTTTTTTTTAACTTGGCATTTAATTATTTTGTGGAAAAGGGATTTAGAATATTAGTTTGTTAGAATTTTGGAATGTGGTAATCCTATAATACAGATTTCTAAATTAAGCAATCCTTTTGTTTATGAATTCAGCAACATTTTTTCACAAACAACCAAGCAACCCAAATATTTGTGTTTCATTTTAGATATACAGTATATGCATTTCCAAACAAAATTGTATTTAGAAAATAAATTACTACAAATTAGCTTTGCCAAGAGCAAAAACTGTATGCTAAACTGCATTTGTCATTCTGGTTCATGATCATTTTCTCACCAAAACAGTCATTCTATATACCGTATTTGCCGGCGTATAAGGCGACTGGGCGTATAAGACGACCCCCTAATTTTCCAGCTAAAATGTTGGTTTTGGGATATATTCGCCGTATAAGACGACCCCCTTCTGACTAGCCATTTCATGCCTCACTGTGCCAAGGCATACCTCACTGTGCCATTGCATACCTCACTGTGCCATTGCATACCTCACTGTGCCATTGCATACCTCACTGTGCCATTGCATACCTCACTGTGCCATTGCATGCCTCGATGATCACATACCTTATCCCTGACATGTAGAATCTCAGTCAGACTGCGGCCGTCCATTTTTCAAAAGCCGCGCCTCCTCCTCGTGCTGTTCTGTGATAGGCGGAACACTCAGCTTCCCAGCAGACACTGTGTTCAGTGTTCTGCCTATCACAGATGCCCTCTCATCCGAGGCCGAGGACGAGAGGGCATCCGTGATAGGCGGAACACTGAACAGAGGCTCTGCTGGGAAGCTGAGTGTTCCGCCTATCACGGAACAGCACAAGGAGGAGGCGCGGCTTTTTAAAAATGGACGGCCGCGGTCTGACTGAGATTCTACATGTCAGGTACTGGCGTATAAGATGACCCCCGACTTTTGAGAAGATTTTTATGGGTTAAAAAGTCGTCTTATACGCCGGAAAATACGGTACAAAAATATCATAGAGGTGAGCAATCTTCATAGTATTTATTTGTCATTAAATGGGCATTTAACCACTACAATGTTTTTTATTTCTCATAATTCAGAATTTTAATTTATTTATTTTTGCATGAATCACTTTTTTTTGTTCCATTTGACTATTTCATCCTCCACAATATCTCATGAACCAAGATGGTTATCTCACTACTAGTACAGAAAGTAAAAATTAACTAGTGGGACAGGAAATTAAGATTTTAAAGGCATACCTGCTCATTGTTTATCAGTCCCAAATGGCAAGTTGTCACAAGTACTCCAGTCTGGAGAATTTCTTTGATTTAGGTTTTGGTGTTTTTGTAAAGAGTAAAGTGGTGGTATTGTCAGTTGGGAAAAGAGAGTAGTAGGATGGGGACGATCATCTGGCTTCTCCTGGCATTAGTCCCCTATATTGGACATTATATAAAAACCTCATGCCACTAATTTGTTTGTTATGGTAAAGGTGCATATAGGTCTTACTTGATCCCCTGGGCTATAGGCTGTGTAGGAATATATGCAGGGACAATATCATCTACTGGACTGTGGGTTCGGTAAGGCTATATGCTATGACATAATCATTCTGCAAAACTGGAGGCTCTGTAGGATCACATAAAGGCCTCACTCTGTCAGCTGTATACTAGGCTTCTTACTGACATTAGTTTGTTGACTTCACAGGCAGCCAAGAAGGCATCATCTTCCAACTTGATTATGGGCTGTGTAGGCTTTATTCAAGGCCTCATCCTCCCATTAGACTTTGTAGGTAGCATATTTGGCCTTATCCTCCTGGTACTATGGACTATGATGCTGCAGAGTGGCAGTGGACACCCTGTGCTGGAAAGCTAAGAGCCCAAGCTGTATTTGACATCACAAGAAGATCCCTTCCAGAACTGCCATTAGGAGAGGCACCCACTGGGGAATGAAGTCCCATACTTACTCTCTCCCATCATGTAAACAATCACATCACTGGAGAGAGGAAGAAGTTTCCCTTCCCAACATACACCCTTACTGATAGTAGGTCTGAAGCAAGGGGAGCAAAGAATGAAAGTGGAATATCTGCTACATTCATCCCCTATTGTTCCCCATCCAGTCCCCCGGGAGCTTCAAGCTAGCTGGAAATCTTCTAACCCCTCACAGTGGCCCCCAGCTCCCATGGTGTTTCCTAACCTGCCATAGTGCCCCCCCCCCCAACCTCCCGCAGTGGAACCGCCATCCCACCACCTTAAAGACCCCTGTAGCTATCCATCCAATGACACCAATGTCTACTGTTGACTTATTGCAGAGTATTCTTCCTTCTACTGACTAGCAAACACCCTATTTTGCATTCTTATACTTTTATTGTAAAATTATAAACTTCTTTTTACTGTTGGGGCATAAAAGAATTGGTAAGAATTTACCAAGCCCTGGTAAACTAAGCACTAAGGTTGAGTCCCACTGTTCTAGATGTTCTTTGGTTCTGTGCTCTATTGAAACCACCTTGTTGTGCTGCCTTCAATATCCTTCTACATTCTATCTAAGAGCCCTCTCTTGGTTGGCTGCTGCCTTATAATTGGAACTGCTCATCATTCTATTCAAGTGGCCTGACCGTGTGTCTTCATTATCTTCCCCTATAATAGCAAAAAGCAAATAAAGTAGGCATTGGCAGGCAGAAAAAATGGGAGCTGAGCATCAATGAGCCAGGGAAGTCTGGGACACTGGAAAGGAGGGGCTAAGAGCAGGAGGGACAGAGGGTGGCAAGAAAAGGCAGGACATCAGGGCAGCAGCAGGAGGAAGCTGGGCCTGTGCTGCTAGAGGAGAAGGCAGAGAAGAGATTGAGGATAAGATGGGAGGAAGAACAAGTTTGTTGTGTGGTCTGCTATGGATAAACATCTTGGCCACATGATTTTGAATGTACCACCACTCACACGGTCACTACCATGTAATTCTCACACATGTACACACTATTGCATACTACATGTGTATTGCACTTACTGCTCACACAGTACATGTGTAAATATTACTGCTTTCCTCTCTACTGTGTACAAAGGATAGAAAAACTTCTGCTCACATTTCTAATACATTTATTACCTCCACTACATGCACATCCATTACTCTCTCTTTCTCTTTCATAGTACTGTATATCCACTTACTACTTCTTACTACTCAAAATACAAGGCCACACTAGTTATACAACACATGAAACACGGGATATGCTTTCATAAACATGTAACATGTAAACAACAACATAGCACATGTACAGTACACTCACTGCTTATTTAATATATGTATGTATATATTTAGGGCTGTGATAGTGGAGAGTAGGATGGTCAGATGTGAGTGAATTCTGTTTTGACTCTATTTCTTTATTAAAATTTTTAAGGGCTGGTTCACACCAGAAGCAGTGTGGTGCGTTTTTTTTCTGCATCAAAAATGCATGGACAGTGTTAAACATTGATTCCAATGGCCCTAGTTCACACCAGTGTACTGCGTTCCAGTGCAGTCAATAAAAATAGAACATGTTTTCTGTATGGAATGCGTCTGGAACAAATGTGTCAAAATCACACCAGAATGCATACGTCCTCCATTGGGAAGAAAAAAAAGAGGGGAAAATTCACCGAAACGTATCAAAACGTGCATACAGAAACACATCTGGAACACAGAAATTGTGGTGTGAACTATCCGTTAAATATTCTCTAGTCCTGAAAAGACACTCCCTGGAATTCATAAAGACTGGTACAGACGTTTTTTGCGTAAGTGTTTCCCATTCATTATAAAAGTGGTGCAGCATGCGTCATATTCATTAACCTAGCTAGAACCTGTATTTGAATTTGACGCCTGCTGCATCAATTTTAGAATGCAAAATCTGTCTGCGCCAGTTACTCTCTCTGTACGCCAAAAGAGAGTTGTTCTTAATTAACTATCTGTATTTTTATTTTGTTTGCCGCATTGATTGCGCCACAATGTAAAAGTGGTGCATTGTAGGACTACCTGAATTTGGTGCACGCGCCAAACCAAAAGTGTCGCAGATGCTTTATGAATTTGGCGCTAAAAATAAACAAGAGGGATTAACACCAGCAGAGTGGCTTAGCAGCTTATTGAATTCCCCCCCACTGACTCCTGTGTAATAAACCAGGAGAGAGAAGGCACTGCTTGGCAAGTTCCCCATGGGTTCCATGTCCTTGTTCCAGTACTGGGCTGAGTAGGTTGCATATAATGTCTTAAGCCTGGTACACACGATCGGATTTTCCATGGAAAAAGCGTAGGACTTTTGTCCGAAGGGCGTTGGCTATGAACTTGTCTTGCATACAAACGGCAAACAACGTGTTTTTTCATCTCTTTAGCGCCACCCTTTGGACAACTTCTGCTAATGTTGTGTTATGGTTAGCATTGCTTCTGAGCATGCGTGTTTGTACTTTTGATTTTTTTCCGAAGGACTTCTGTACACACGATCGGATAATCCGACAGCACACATTTGTTGTTGGAAAATTTGAAAGCATGCTATCCAAAAAAAATCCGACAACAATTGTCAGATGGAGCATACAAACGGTCGGATTTTCAGACAAAAGCCTGCCATCACACAGTTCCCGTTGGAAAATCCGATCGTGTGTACGGGCCTTGATCCTCCCACTAGGTTGTGCAGTGCGTAAGTTTAAATTTGTTTACTATACAGCTACAAAATGTTTTGACATGCCGATGTTTCCTGGCCATTACTACAAAAAATACATATGTATCTGGATTTCAGCTTCACAAGTTTTTTCTTAGTTATCCTGGTCTTAGTGCTTATGCAGTCTTTCTGTTTTGACCTGGTGTATGGACTTTAGCCTATATCATAAGGTTACAATCAACTTGATACCATGCATTTATTCTATATGCTAAAGAGTTCATCCTGCACTGTGATGATTTTTTTTTTTTTTTTTTTAAACATTCCCATATCATTTCAATTTTTTTTGCTGTATATTCCGTTATTCAAATAACTCTGTTCTTCTTGCCATTTTTCATAGCAGAATATTGTTTTGCAATACCAGCAAACTTTCTTGTTTGGTAGGTACCGTACTTTTTATTGAATTCTGCAATAGAGGTGACAATACAAAAACAGAAAACAATTAGGAAATCATTAAAATAAAGAAACATAATTGGTCTGGACGTCTGATTTTGGTCTACGCCCCAAAGTATTACAAACATAAATCAGACATCACATGGCAACAGTGATTAAAAAGGGTTTGCTGCAAAACAGGAAAGGGAAAAAAAACGTGTGAAGTGAGGGAAATTTAATCCATGGTCTCCAGATCTTATCAAATTGTTCCATATCCGATGATAAGTTCATTATGTCAGTTTGTAAAGAGGTAGGTAAGTTATTATTCAAAGAAAGCCATTCTGCTAGAGCACGTGGTGAGGTCTTTTTCCACTTGAGGAGAATGAATTTCTTGGGGTAGAACAGTAGGGATCTAAGAAGCTATTTAACAGCTGCGTGGAGTGGCAGATTTTGCAGCAAACCAAGTAAACATGTTTTCTTTCTCGTACATCACGGGACACAGAGCGACATAGTCATTACTAATGGGTTATATAGATACCGTCAGGTGCTGGCACTGGCAACTTCCAAAACCGGAAGTACCCTCCCCTATATAAGCCCCTCCCATCCGGGAGCACCTCAGTTTTTTGCCAGTGTCTAAGGTGTTGGCCAAGAAGAAACATGTGTTTTTCACTGAGCTTGCGTACAGGTTCTTTTGGGCCTCAGTAAGCTATTCCGGATCCGACCAAAAAAGCTTCATAGCTAAACGGTCGGTACCCGGGCCTTGCAGAGAAGAGCAAGGTTTTGCCTGTAATGCTTCTCTTAGGAGAGCTGGACCCTGGGATCCAGAGCTCTGGTCATACCCACGACCAAGATGTTTTCTGTGCAGGGTGCTATACAGGTCCAGGGGAGTGGAATCCTTGGGAACCCGGTCCCTGAAGGTTTGATTACAATGCCTGCCGTGATAGGTGAAGTTTGGGCTTTTGTGGACCAAACAAAGTCCTGCGGCGGGGAACAGGTAAGTGGGGGCCCCCAGGAACTTGGTTCTATTGGGGGACCCCCAAGCCTAATTTGTCTTTCTGTCTGTTACCTAACGGTATTCCCGCTAATATTCTGTGTATGCCTGTTACTACTGAGAAAATGTAAAAATTTTAATAGTAGGCAAGAAAAAAAAAAAAAAAAAAAGTAAGACCGCGGTACCTGTGTTAGACACTAGAGGCCGCTATGGTTCTTTTTCTTGTAATGTGGATTTTTTTCTTCCAGAATCAAATCCAGGCAGTTGGTATGTTCTCTGCTGGGAAGCTGTCTCCTCTGCCCTGTTGCTGCGCTCATCCATCCCCGGGCCCTGCGGCAAAGGGACCCTGGCTCCCATCTAGCTCCTTGTTGTTTTCAAAAAAGGCGCCGAAGGCGCACGTGCCCGCGCGCGTGCGCGTGCACGCGCCTCTATTCATAGAGGCGATCTGGAAAAAGGGGCGGAGCGGGTGGATGACGCTCAGGTGTGCGCCGCGGCGCTACTGCACATGTGCGGGCGTCCAGCGTGTTTTGAAGCACATTATAGCTGGCTGTTGAAGTGCACAGACAGAGCTAGCAACAATATAAAGGCACATAGAGGCGGTTGATGCAGGCATCCCCTAGAAAGGCACTTTAGTAGACACCAACTGTGATATAGCAGCAATTGTGCTAGACTATTCTCAGTAAAAGTGGTGTATTACGGCTGGAATACCTCAGCTTTAGGCTTAGGAATATGCCGTCCAGAAGCTCCGGAACTGAATCTTCCAGGAAGCGAAGGGGGTCTCATCGGGCTCTGAGGATCTTGGGCATACTTCTGCTGCACCAGTCTCCCCTGAAGTTCAGAGGTAAGTGACCGTAGAGACCCCGCAGGGGTACTTGGTACTGTGGCTGTCCTCAGTTCACCTGCTCCTGTGTATGTAACAGAGGAGGTTTTTTCCTCAGCTCTGGGAGGATTAGAGAGAGATTGTCAACATTGATCGCTGCCTCCCTGTCAGGGAAAGCACGCCCGATCTCCGTCTCCTCCTTCAGAGTGCCTGTTAGCAGAGCAACAGTCCCATACAGGGATCGACCTGCCTGAAGGGGATCAGGATAAGGTTGATTCTGTTATAGAGGAGTCAACAGTGGGGGAACCTTTTCTCAGCATCTCAAGCTGAAAGATTATGGGTTCAGTCTCTGATTAACATGGTCCGATCAGCATTTAAAAATGCACCTTGCGGAACCATCAACCACTACTGTATCCTCGTTGGGGTCGCTAGAAGCCCCCAGACTGTCTGTTCTTTTCCACTTCACCCTTTACTGAAAGGGCTTATTTACCAGGATTGGGAACGTCCTGAGAAAATATTTATTCCCCCAAGAGATTTCCGGTGGTCTATCCCATGGAGGATAAGTTCATCAAAAAAAAAAAATGGAAGGTCCCTACAGTGGACGCAGCCATCTCTTGTATGTATAAATCACTGACATGTCCAGTGGATAATGTCCAAATGTTCAAGAACCCAATAGATAAAAGATTGGAGTCCTTATGAAAGTCTGCTTCTTTCTACAGCAAGCTTGGTGACACAACCAGCAGTAGCAGCTATTGGGGTCTGCTAAGCAGTGAAGGATCAGTTGAAACAGGTCTTGAGGGACTTGACAGATCAGCAGGCTTTGCCCTAGCTGATCTACCTAGAGCCTTAGGCTTTGCGGTTGACGCCATAAGGATTCAGTCCATCAGGCCTCCCGCCTTACGCTGTCTATAGTACATATGCGTAGGCTTCTATGGCTCAAAAACTGGTCTGCTGAAGCTCCCTGTAAAGAATGGCTGGTTAGCGTCCCATTTCATGGTGAACGCTTATTCAGGGAAAACCTGGACAAATATATCCAGAAAATTTCCAGCGGTAAAAATACGCTCTTGCCGGTTAAAAACAGAGTTAGAGGTCCCTCTTTAAGAGGCCTGCTTCTCCAGTCCCTGGGGCATCGGCTGTGTAACAGTTCCGACGGCCTCCTCGGTCAATTCCCGGGGGTAAAAAACAGGGACAATAGCAGGGTAATGAGAAACCCTGGGTCAGGGGAGGTACAAAACCTCCCCCAAAGTTAAATTCATTGAAGGGTTGCCCCCACTCAGTCGGGTGGGGGGAGGACTCCAGTTGTTCGCAAGAGACCTGGCGGGACACGATCAAGACAGATAGGTGCTCTCCGCAGTATGTTTGGGATACAGTTTGGAGTTAAAAGACTCTCCTCCTTCCCATTTTTGAGGTCAAACGTGCCAAGGGATCCCCGGAAGATAGAGTCCCTCTTGTTGGCACTAGAACAACTATTGCTCCAAGGAGTAATTATGGAGGTTCCCCTGTAAGAATGAGGGTTTGGGTTTTACTCAAACCTCTTTACAGTCCCGAAGCAAACGCGGACGGGAGGCCCATATTAATTCTAAAAAGGGCTATACAAATTCCTGTATATCAGGACTTTCCGATGGAGTCGATCCGATCGGTGGCCACTGCCCTACAAGGGGAGGATTGGTTAGCCGCGATCGACTTCAAAGATGCTTATTTGCACATTCCCATCTTTCCAGTCCACCAAAAATTTCTACGCTTTGCAGTAGAAGGGCGCCATTTTCAGTTCAGAGCCTTACCCTTCGGTTTGGCCACAGCACCACGAGTGTTTACAAAAATTCTGGCCCTTTATTGGCCAATCTAAGAACACAAGGTGTAATGATAATGGCATATCTAGATGACTTGTTGCTGATAGACCACTCAGTGAAAAAACTAGACGTGGTCGTTCACAAGACAATCAAGTATCTGGAATCTCACGGTTGGATTATCAACCGAGACAAGTTAGCCCTAAAAACCAGTCAAAAGTCTGGAATACTTGGGGCTAAGGTTGGATTCAGGCCAGAGAAAAATATTCTTGCCTCGAGGAAAGGTGTTGTCTTTGAAAGATTTGATCCACTTAGTGGGTACAAAAAAGACAGCCGTCCATACGCCTGTGCATAAGGCTGCTGGGAAAAATGGTGGCATCATTCGAAGCAGTACCCTACGGTCAATTCCATTCAAGGAATTTGCAGGGGGCCATACTGTCAGCCTGGAACAAAAAAGTTCAGGCCCTAGACTTACAATGTCCTTGTCCCCTTCCGTTCGCAAGAGCCTCCGTTAGTGGTTGGTTCCCCAGAATCTGGAAAAAGGGAAATCCTTCAGTCTGATTTCTTGGAAGGTGGTCACTACAGATGCCAGCCTTATAGGCTGGGGAGCAGTACTGGAGCAATAGTCTCTCCAGGGCAGATGGTCGGATGCAGAAAAGGCCCTGCCCATCAATCTCTTAGAGATACGAGCAGCCCGGTATGCCCTAGTAGCATGGACATCCAAACTCCAAGGGTCCCCTGTCAGAATTCAATCATCAGGGGGGCACCAGGAGTCGTGCAGCCCAGAGGGAAGTAAATTACATCCTGAAATGGGCAGAAAAATATGTCCCAGCCATATCTGCGGTATTCATTCCAGGAGTGGAGAATTGGAAGGCGGACTTTCTAAGTCGCCAGCAATTAGGCCCAGAGGAAGGGTCCCTTCACCCCGAGGTTTTCTGGACAATATGTCAGCGGTGGGGAACATCGGATGTAGATCTTCTAGCATCCAGATTCAACGCAAAGGGGGACAGGTTTGTCTCTCGGACAAGGGATCCCCTAGCTTGCGGCTCGGATGCCCTAGTGTTCCCTTGGGATCAGTTCAAGCTGATATATGCATTCACACCGCCACAATGGTTACCTCGATTACTCCGCAGAATCAGGGTAGAAAAGAAACCAGTGATTCCGGTGGCTCCAGCGTGGCCCCGAAGAGCGTGGTACGCGGAGATTGTAAAATTTCAGTGGGGAGTCCTTGGACTCTCCCACGTCGTCCGGACCTGCTTTCGCAAGGACCGATATACCACCCTTCCTTACCAGCCCTAGGTTTGACGGCCTGGCTATGGAAGCCCACATTCTAAAAAAGAGAGGGCTCTCTAATCCTGTGGTATCTACCATGATCAATGCCAGGAAGCCGGTATCCAGGCAGATCTAATATAGAATCTGGAAGGCGTACATCGCGTGGTGTGAGGCCAAGAAATGGCATCCACATAAGTACGTAATAGGTAGGATTCTGGACTTCCTACAATGGGCTGTAGATAGGAAGCTTGCCTTGAGTACTATCAAGGGTCAGATTTCGGCCTTGTCAATATTTTTTCAAAGGCCCTTGGCTTCGCATTCACTAGTCAAAGCCTTTATACAAGGAGTGATGCGTATTAGTCCTCCGGTTAATATTCCCATATGTCCATGGGATCTAAACTTGGTTCTGTCGGTTCTACAGAAACAACCATTTGAACCATTACAGCATATTTCTTTGGTGCTTCTCACCAGGAAATTGATTTTTCTAGTAGCCATTTGTTCGGCTAAAAGAGTGTCCTGTAAGGAGCCATATCTGGTTATCCATAAGGATAGAGTAGTATTACGTCCTCATCCAGCCTTTCTTCCTAGGGTGGTACCGAGGTTTCATTTGAACCAAGATGTGGTTCTTCCTTCTTTTTTCCCCAAACCTACTTCGGTAGAGGAAAAGTTATTGCATTCTTTGGATGTAGTAAGAGCAGTTAAAGCTTATCTAAAAGCCACTGCTCAGATTCGCAGAACGGATACTTTGTTTATTCTGCCGGAAGGCCCCAGAAAGGGTCAGGCAGCGTCAAAATCTACTTTAGCCAAGTGGATTCGACAGGTCATAATACAAGCCTATGGCTTGAGAAGGAGACCGCCTCCGTTCAAAGTTAGAGCGCACTCCACGAGAGCAGTTGGAACTTCATGGGCAGTGCATCACCAGGCCTCCCTGGCTCAAATCTGTAAGGCCGCAACATGGTCTTCAGTTCACACGTTTACTAGGTTCTACCAGGTGGACGTTAGAAGTCAGGAGGATGTCGCCTTTGGGCGCAGTGTGTTGCAGGCCGCAAAAGATCCTCATGTCTGATAGCGCTCAGCTTATATATGGTGTATCCCCCCCCCTCATTTGGCATTGCTTTAGGACATCCCATTAGTAATGACTATGTCGCTCTGTGTCCCGTGATGTACGAGAAAGAAAATAGGATTTTTATAACAGCTTACCTGTAAAATCCTTTTCTTAGGAGTACATCACGGGACACAGAGCTCCCGCCCCTCTTTGGGGACACTTATTGCTTTGCTACAAAACTGAGGTGCTCCCGGATGGGAGGGGCTTATATAGGGGAGGGTACTTCCGGTTTTGGAAGTTGCCAGTGCCAGCACCTGACGGTATCTATATAACCCATTAGTAATGACTATGTCGCTCTGTGTCCCGTGATGTACTCCTAAGAAAAGGATTTTACAGGTAAGCTGTTATAAAAATCCTATTTTTTATTTACAGATTTTGGGAAATGCCATCTGCCATTTTTGGCCTCTGTTTGCGTGAATTGGTCAGTCTGCTATATGGCTTTTGAATGTAGAATCAGTTTTTCATTTTACAGATTGTGAGATAATAAGTATTTTTTTAAAGGGGTTTATTACGATTTTTTTGCATAGGAAAAACACAAAGTACATACAAAGCCCGGTACAACACTGAACAAAATGTTGTACATTAAAAATGGAACGCTGTGTACATAATTCGATGATGGCATAGTGCGGAGAGGTTCACAAGCAAAACAAACAGAGAGAACAAACAGAACACCTGTTTACATTCAACCATAAACACACACTGGGACATACATGTGCCTCCCCTTTCCCCCCCCAAGCATGTTACATAGCCCATGAAGTACATAGAAACAGTACCCTGAGGAGTTGTGTTCAAAGAGGGCACTTCCTAGCAGGAAGCCATAGATGATTCCAGCCATGGACTCCAGATTTTCTGGAATTTTCTGAGGCATGCTGTACCTTCGTATATTACTTGAATAATTTTGCATTAATCATACAGAAGACTTGTGTTTGGTATAGTGGGGTGAAACTTTTCCAGGTGAGCAAAACAGCTTTCCTTGCTTGAAAGAATAATGCAAACATGAACCGGAGGGGCAAAATCATTTAGGATACCAAGTAAGCATACTTCTGTTGTTTTGGGGGCGGGAAAACAAAGATTAATTTCTAGGGCATTGTGTCTGTAGCTATTAAGTATTTTTGCTTTGATATTTGCCTTTTATGTTACATACATAGTTAGTCAGGATTAAAAAAGGACATAAGTCTATCTAGTTCAAACAACAGGGAAAAAAATTGAAACTCTCCATATACACAATCTTATACCTACAGTTAAGGAGGGCAAAAAAAGAAAACACTAAAGCAAGATCCAATTTGCTCCAACATGGGGAAAAATTCTGTTATAGTCTTTTTTCAGATTAAGGTTGGGTTCCCACTATTGCGAATTGAATGCGGGATCCCAGCATCCAATTCGCAATAGCAGGAGATTGCGACTGGCTCTCTATGGAACCGGTTTACATATCTCCGATGCGGCTCCAGTGTGAATTTGCACAGGAGCCCTGTGCGTCTTTTGGTCCAGTTTAGGTCCGAATTCAGCCCAAAATTCAGGCTGAAATCGGACCAGAAATGCTGGACATACAGGACCCCTGCTGTGAGCCGCATCGTCATGCAGTGTGAACCGAGCCTCAATTTGCATTGTAGCACTCGTATTCTTTTGGTTTCATTCTTTGCTATGATTAATGGTTTATAGCGAGATCTGGAGGACAGCAAAAGTATTTGCTATTGTTATAGTAGGTGTCAGAGGCAACCTGTGTGGGGCAAGCTCTTGGTTGGCTCCAACAGTAATTATTAAAGTGATTCTAATGCCGCGTACACACGCTCGGAATTTCCAATGGAAAAAGTCAGACGGAATTTTTTCATCGGATATTCCGACCGTGTGTATGCTCCATCTGACTTTTTCCGTCAGAAATTCCGACGGAATTAGATAGAGAACATCTATCGGAATTTCTGTTCGTCTGGATGCAATTCCGACAGACTAAAAACCACGCATGCTCGGAAACAATTCGACACATGCTCGGAAGCATAGACCTTAATTTTCTCGGCTCGTCGTAGTGTTTTACGTCACCACGTTCTTGACGGTCGGATTTAAGTGTGACCGTGTGTATGCAAGACAGCTTGAGCGGAATTCCGTCGGAAAAACCGGTCGTGTGTACGAGGCATAAAGGTTACATTTTTTTAGTATCAATAGATTTTTATTAATTTTGCCAATGGACATAACAACATAGTTACAGCGTTACTTATACAAAAGAAACTGCGATTGCTGGTTACTACAATAGATATGTTTACATAACGCAACATACGTGGAGATAATGACTCGAATGCTAAGAGACATCTCAAATCATTCTACAAAAGTACCATTCTCAAGGCAAAAAGATATAAGCAGAAACAAAACATTATTAAGCAAAGAACAAAGAACAAAAGAAATAGGACAAAACAAAAAAAAAAAAAATATAGAACTTAGAACTTTGCCAAGTCCAATTAAGCACTTTTCCTAAACCCCGTTTGGACCTAATATATTTAACGATCCTACTATGAAGGAATGTCAGTCAGTATCGGGAGCCTTGGGTAATGAACCAATCAGTCCAGGGACGCCAGGTAGGCAATCTGGACTGATACATCCCTTGGGAAGCCGCGAACATCAATTCATAGTTAATGTGCAGATCAGTTGTTCTGATTACATCCATGAGGCTTGGTGTCAGTGAGCTCCGCCACTTTCTAACAATGTTCAGTCTTGCGCTCATAAGTATATGGGAGACGACATGTCTAACGTTTGAAGGGATTACCTCCATCCCTACCGACAGAACCGCCAGGCCTGGGGTCAAGACAGTAGAAGTGCGTGTAATCTGTCTTATGAGGTCAGAGATCAGGGCCCAGAAAGTTGTCAATGCTGGGCAAGCCCATAAAATGTGGATCAAAGAGCCTCGGAGGCCACAATTTCTCCAGCATAGGGGGGACGAGTTGGCTACAAATCCCGCCAACCTTGTGGGTGTCAGGTACCATCTCAGGAGAATCTTGTGATGTAGTTCCCATAAGTTTACACACTTAGTGGAGGCAAATGTTACCCTAAGGGAGCACTGCCATTGTTCTGTTGAGTACTGGGATGACAGATCCAGCTCCCAGGTGGACATGGAAGGAGTTTTATGGAAGTCAGTTTTCTGATTCAAGTAATTATAAAAATAAGATATACCCCTGATAGAGGTATTCGGTTTAGAAAAATAAAGGAAACTTCTAATTGGTATAGAAATGGATCTATGGGGAGTGGATGTAAAGAATGTGCTATTTGTTTGTAAGTGTATATCTCTTTAGTGTCTAGACCAAATTCTATCTGGAGCGTCCTGAATGTTTTATGAGTAGGGCCAATAATTAGGTCTTCCATGGTGGCGATGCCCTTCATTTTCCAAGGGTTTATATGTAAGTCAGGTATAAATAGTTGTAGACTAGAGATAGGAAGCGATAAATCCTTAGTTAAGGAATGCGAGGAGGGGCTGTCTAGGAATACCTTCCAGGCTCGAAGAGTAGCTTGCATTGTGGGCGAACTATTGGTTAATTTAAGTGGATGCAGGGTGCTTGTCAGGAGAAGGTCATATGTGTTGTTGTTAATGCATTGCTTTTCTTCCAATTCCATCCACCTGGGTGCAGGATCGTGCCTAAACCATTGTCTAGCCTGAGCAAGAATAGCTGCACTGTAATAGTCCCTTAGTACAACATGGCCCATCCCTCCGGCTTTCTGCGATTTGAATAATTTCTGGAAAGCACACCTTATCTTTTTACCTTGCCATAGAAATGCATTAAGTGTGGATTGTGCCTTCTTAAAAAAAACCTCCGGGACTGGAATCGGTAAAGCTCTGAAGAGATAGAGAAATTGTGGCAGTATCACCATCTTGAAGGCTGCCAACCTCCCAGACCAAGATAATTCTGTTCTGGACAGGTTACGGAGTCTAGGCTCTAGGCCCTTGAGAAATGGCGTGTAATTTGCTTCTACCAGTTGGGAGGAGTGTTCTGTTAACATTATACCTAGATATTTAATACCCTTGGGACTCCAGTCATATGGAATTGACTCCTGAATTTTGCTTTTAACTTTACTGCTAATTCCCAGTCCAAGAATTTGAGATTTATTCTCATTAACTTTGTAGTATGATACTCGATTAAACAGTGCAAGAGCCTCATAAGCTGCTGCCAGGGAAGTCTCCACTTCGGATAAGATCATAATAACATCATCCGCAAAAAGGCTGATGACGTGTTCTGACCCACCTATAGAGAAGCCTTTAATTTGGGGATGGGATCTGACATATGTTGCTAGTGGTTCTATCAATAGGTTGAAGATTAAAGGGGATAACGGACACCCCTGGCGAGTGCCATTAGTTATAAGAAAGGGGGAGGAAAGTATTCCAGATAAGTAAACCCTAGCCGAGGGTTTTGAGTATAAGGCCAAAATGGCCGACACAATATGACCATCAAATCCAAATTTCTGCAATACTTTAGCCATGTATAGCCAGTGTATACGGTCGAAGGCCTTCTCCGCGTCCAAAGTAAGGAGCAGCGAAGGCCTTCTCCCCACCTCAGCCATATGTATAATGTTGATTAGCCTCCTAGTGGCGTCAGATGTTTGCCTATTCTTGGTGAAACCTGTTTGGTCTGGATGGATTAAAGTGGGAAGGATATCCACCAACCGGTTCGCTATCAATTTAGCGTATACCTTTAAATCTACATTTAACAGGGAAATCGGCCTAAAGTTTGCTGGGGAATCAGGAGACTTCCCCGGTTTCGGTACTGTTACTACCAGGGCCTCCAGCATCTCAGGAGGGAAAGAGGCAGAGGCAGCGGCCTCGTCAAACACCAGTTTCATATGTGGCGATAAAATGTCTTTGTAGATTTTATAGTATTGGCTACAAAACCCATCAGGACCCGGAGATTTATTCATGGGTAAGGAGTCAACAATTTTTTGAATCTCCGGTACTGTGAACTGGGCGTTAAGGAATGTTAACTGGTCAGGAGTTAAATTAGGCATCGACAATAGAGATAGGAAACCATTAATACCCTCAGTTGTCGGTTGATGGGTCTCAGGGTCCTTTTTTAAATTATATAGAGACTCATAATATGAGCTAAAGGCATCCGCTATTTGTTGAGGATGAAAAAGTTTCTGCCTCGTTACTGGGTGAACAAGAAATGGGATTTTTGTCTTGTTTTTGCGCTAATAATTTCCCCGACTTATTCCCATTAGCATAATACATCATTTTCATTCGTTTGCTAGCCCTCTCAAAATTTTCTAATAGTAAGATACGAAGTTCGCTACGACGTTTTGATAGTTTTGTGGATAGTAAGGGGGAGGGATTAAGTTTATTTTGTCTTTCCAAGGTAGAGATTTCATGGGTAATGTCATTAAGCTGCTTCTGCCTCTGCCTCTTGACCCTAGCTCCCAGCTGGATACATATCCCTCTTATGAACGCTTTGTGAGCATTCCATATCACAAAAGGGTCCCTCACCGACCCCACATTGTTAGCAAAAAATTCTGACAGATGGGCCTTAATAGCCCTGGCGTGTTCCTCCTTTTGGAGAAGAAAGGAGTTCATTCTCCATATCGGCCTCCCATTAATAGATGTTGGGTCCGCCAAGGATAGAACTACAGACGCGTGGTCTGACCACGTGATATTGTTGATTGAAACCCTGGAGGACACTAATAGGGCCTGCTGGTCCACTAAAAATAAATCGATTCTGGAGTAAGTCATATGGGGCGCAGAAAAAAAGGTGAAATCACGTTCATTGTCATGGAAGCAACGCCAGGCATCAAACAAATTATGAGATATAATAGAAGGCATAAGGGAGGGCAGAACTCTCTTAGACCTGGATGTGGTATCTAAGGAGGGATCAGGTGTGATGTTGAAATCTCCGCAGACCACCAGAAGGCCTCTTTTTATACGTTCTACCTTTTTCAGTAATTTGTTGAAGAATTTAATTTGATGGGTATTTGGTGAATAAGCATTCACGATGGTGTATGTGGAAGAGTTCAAGTCACAAGTTATAATGAGGAATCTGCCCAAAGGATCACACAAAATCTCATGCAGTTTAAATGTTACAGTGTCTCTAATAGCTATTAGTACCCCCTTGGATTTTGACTCTGCGTTGGCAAAAAAGACATGGGGGAAGCTTTTATGGGAACACCTGGGTGGCTTAGAGATCAGGAAGTGAGTCTCCTGGGCACATATTATGTCACATTGCTGTGAGAGTGCCTCCTTCCACAACGAACTGCGCTTTGCTGGATGGTTCAGTCCCTTAGCATTAATGGAAATAATATTCAGAGCCATCTAGCTGGATGAGCCTGGTGAAGTAGCTTGCCGTGTGAAGTGTAGCAGTGACTTGGGGTGTCAGACCCAGTCCCCACCGCCTCTGCAGGCAGTAACAACGGGGGGCGCCCCCATATGCTGATAGAGATGGGATACTCACTAAGCATGGATGTAGAAACCGTCATACGAAGAGAGTGTGGTGCAAGAGGACCTCTTCTCTTCTCCCTTATGTCCATACCGGATATTTGCGCAGGTTTAGGACTTCGTTGAGGTCTTTTAATCTGAAAGACTTGGCAAAAAAAGTGGAAACCAAAAAACAGAAAAAAACATAACAGTAACCTGTGCGTCAGAAACAGACTCACTGTCACGTACCTGGTAGGTGAGCCCGACGTGCAGGGAGTGGCCTCTCGTAGACCTCTGACTCGAGAACCCCTGATAGAGCAGACAGGGGCTCAGGAGGGCAAAGGAGCACAAGTGCCTGGCAGGAACTGAGGCAGGCGGAAGCAGAAGCAGCAGACTGCAGCGGTGGATAACTGATGGGAGACGTGCAGCGGTCCGCAGCAGGCACTAGAGGATCAGGAAGCAGACTTGGTGAAGACAGGCCGGGTCAGACACAAGCGGGCAGATGAGTACAAAGCGGGATCCAAGAATAGTTAAAGTCCAGGCCGGGTCGGTGTATCAGGCGGGCAGCAAACTGGTTAGAGGAGAAGGCAGAAGAGAAGTCGGGACGAGCCGTGGTCAGAGGCGGGCAGCAGAAAGGAGAAGCCAGGGGAAGCCGGGTCAGGTACCAGAGCAATTAGATCAGAGGTTCAGGTAACAAGGGTCTTCAGGAAACGCTGTAGAACGGACAGCAAGGATGCAGAGTGACAGCTCTCTTTAAATAGGCAGTCTTTGGCGCCAAACTGCGTCATAGGCGCGCGCGCGCCCGCTCGCCACTATCGCGTGCCCGCGCACGCTCGTTTGCCGCTATCGCGCATGCGCCGAACGGGTCTGCCTGTGCATAGAGATTCTGAGACCCCGATTGCTGGGATGAGTGAGAGAACGTCTTTCCTGACATTGCCCCCCTCCTACGGGCAGCCTCCGGATGCCCAACTGAGCCAGCCTACCTGGGTGAGACCTTTTGAAGGCCGTGATCAATCTTTTGGCATGAATGTTGGTTTCCGGTTCCCAGGAATTTTCCTCGGGGCCATAGCCCTTCCATTTAACCAGATATTGGGTTTGGTTGCGTCTCTTCCTGCAGTCCAGGATAGACTCGATTTCGAACTCTTCCTCACCATTGATGAGCACGGGCTCAGGAGGGCCAATACCTCGATTGGGAAAGGGATCTGGGACTGCAGATTTGAGTAGCGACACATGGAATATCGGGTGTATCCGAAAAGATTCCGGTAATTTCAGCTCGTATGCCACGTCATTAATTTTCCTTGTTACAGGGAAGGGACCCACAAATTTGGGGCCCAGTTTCTTAGAGGGGCATGTCATCTTTAGATTCACTGTGGACAGCCAGACTAGATCTCCGGGTGTAAGGTTAAGTTCCCCCCTCCTCTTTTTGTCGAACACCTCCTTATTATGCGCCTGAGTCCTTGCCATTGTCTCCTGAAGCAACTTACTGTTGGTACTGAGGAAGTTCAGGGTATCCTGGGCGGCTGGGGCCGCACATTCTGGAATATTATTAGACAGGAACAGAGGGTGGAAGCCGTAGTTCGCAAAGAACGGTGACTGCTTGGTCACTGAATGAACGGAATTGTTGTAGGCGAACTCGGCGAGGGGTAATAGTGGTACCCAGTCGTCTTGAGAGAAGGAAGAGAAACAGCGCAAATATTGCTCCAGGGTCTGATTTGTGCGTTCCGTCTGACCATTGGTCTGGGGATGATAAGCTGAAGAGAAGGAAAGGTCAATCTTTAAAGATTCGCAGAGCGCCCTCCAGAATCTGGATGTAAACTGCACCCCCCGATCAGATACAATGTTCACAGGAATGCCGTGCAATCTTACGATTTCTTTGATGAATAGTTTTGCGGTCTCGGGGGCAGAAGTTGTACACCTCATGGGCAGAAAGTGGGCCATCTTGGAAAGTCTGTCCACTACCACGAAAATGGTAGTGCAATTTTCTGATGATGGTAGTTCCAGAATAAAGTCCATCGAAATCATTCTCCAAGGTCTGTCTGGAATGGGTAAAGGCCTCAACAGACCCCAAGCTCTGGTCTTGCTGCCCTTGTTCTGAATGCACGTAAGGCATGATTCCACATAGTCCTTGCAGTCCTTAGACAGTTGAGGCCACCAAAACGTGCGCTGGAGAAGTTCAGATGTTTTGTGCACCCCAAAGTGGCCAGCCAGTTCATGATCGTGACAAGATTTGAGAACGTTAATCCGTAATTGTGGAGGCACGAAGATCTTGTCCTTGAACCACAGCAGGTCGTCTTTCAACTGTAGGGTAACATCCGGTGGGTAGGCCTCATTGGTAGAAGCCTGCTTAATCTGAGAAAGTAGGTCTCCTTGCAGCAGAAGGAAATTTCCGGGAGTCAGGATGGTGTCTGGGGGTGAGAGAGCTTCAGCTCCGCTAAACATCCGTGAAAGCGCATCTGGCTTAGTGTTCTTGGACCCGGGCCTGTAGGTTATATGGAATGAAAATCTGGTGAAAAAAAGTGCCCATCGGGCTTGACGTGGTTTCAATCTTTTGGCTACTTTCAAGTACTCCAGATTTTTGTGGTCTGTGTAGATCAAAATAGGATGTGCTGCCCCCTCTAGTAAGTAGCGCCACTCTTCCAACGCGGCCTTAATTGCGAGTAGCTCTCTGTCCCCCACATCATAGTTCCTCTCAGCTTCGGACAACTTCCGAGAGAAGAATGCGACTGGATGCAACTGCGACTTGGGACCCTGTCTCTGGGAGAGCACCGCCCCCACTGCGATCTCAGAGGCATCTACTTCCAAAATGTAAGGCAGAGCGGGGTCTGGATGTTTCAGGACCGCGGCCGAGACAAACTGATCCTTTAAGGTGGAGAAGGCAACTTGGGCCTCCGGGGTCCAATGGAATCGTATGCCTTGCTTCGTCAAACTGGTGATGGGCGAGATGATGGTAGAAAATCCCCGGATAAACTTGCGATAAAAGTTTGCAAATCCTACAAAGCGTTGGATCCCTTTCTTGTCTGTTGGAATTGGCCAATCCAAGATGGCGGAAACTTTTTGTGGGTCCATTTTGACACCTTCTATGGAGATAATTAGTCCCAAAAATGGAATGCTCTGTTGTTCAAACTCGCATTTCTCGGGTTTCGCGTAAAGGCCATGCTGACGGAGTCGGGTTAACATTTTCCTGACATGCTCTCGGTGAATGGACAAGGACAAGGAGAAAATCAGGATATCGTCCAGGTAAATTATCACAAACAAGTCTAGGTAGTCTCTGAAAATGTCATTCACAAAGTGTTGGAATGTGGCAGGAGCGTTACACAAACCGAAGGGCATCACGAGATATTCAAAATGCCCGAATCGGGTACGGAAGGCAGTCTTCCATTCGTCCCCATTACGAATCCGGACCAGATTGTAGGCCCCACGAAGATCCAATTTAGTGAATATGGCTGCAGCCCCGAGTCTCTGGAATAGTTCTGGCACCAAAGGGAGAGGGTACCGGTTTTTAATTGTAATCTTATTTAGCGCACGGTAGTCTACGCAAGGGCGTAGGGAATGGTCTTTTTTTTCGACGAAAAAGATTCCTGCTCCTGCTGGTGAAGTAGAAGGGCGGATGAACCCCTTCTCCAGGTTGTCGTCGATATAGGTCTTGAGGGTCCCGAGCTCTAGTTCGGTTAGAGGGAAGATCCTTCCGAATGGCACCTCTGCCCTGGGGAGGAACTCAATCGGACAGTCATAGGATCGGTGCGGGGGAAGTGTTTCTGCACCCTTTTTGCTGAATACATCCAAAAAATGATGGTAAACTTCAGGAACGGACTGGCAGGTTTCAGAGTCAGCGTCTAAGCAGAGCAGTGAGGAGGGAGCGTCAGCGACTTCTGGCACACAGTGCTGACGACAGTAAGGAGAAGGGAAGCTGATCTTACTCGTGGTCCAGTCAATTTGTGGGTTGTGTGCCCTCAGCCAGGGCATACCCAGTATGATGGGAAACAGGGGGGATTCAATGATGTCCAGGCGAAGTAACTCCCGGTGATTACCGGAGATGGTTGCACTTAAAGGGACGGTTTCCAGTATGACTGGCCCTGACTTAATAGCTGATCCATCGGCCAGGTGTACAGAAAGTCCCTTAGCTCGGGGTTGCAAGGGGACCTGGAATCTGTTGGCAAAGGAAGCGTCCATAAAACCGCTGCATGCTCCGGAATCAATTATTGCGGTAGTTAGTATATTCCTTCCTGGAAGCTGTAAGGAGACAGAGACAGCCAGATGAGTTGAGTTGTCAAACGAAGTAGGTGAGAAGGTAGAAAAGATAGAGGAACACTTACGGGTCTTAGCAGGACAGGTCCTCACGAAATGACCTGGTTCCCCACAGTAGAGGCAGAGATTGTTGAATCGCCGCCGTTGGCGCTCTTCGGGGGTGAGCGAGGGGCGAAGCAGGCCAAGTTGCATGGGTTCCGAAGTATCAGCGGACGGGTGAGCAGGAGCCAGAGAGGCGGAGTGAGCAGGGTTGAACACACGAGGTAGCATCCATACAGGACGAGAGGGACCAGCGGTACGTTCAGCTCTTCGTTCCCTTAACCGCCTGTCAATTAAGGTAGACTGAAGAATTAGAGCGTCCAGTGTTGCTGGGATGCCAACTCGAGCCAGTTCATCCTTAAGGGGCTCGGAGAGGCCCATACGGAACTGGTGGCGCAGGGCGGCATCGTTCCAATTTGTGTCCGAACTCCAACGTCTGAATTCGGACACGTAGTCCTCCACGGGCCTGCGACCCTGCTGCAGGGAACATAATGCTGCTTCCGCGGTGGCTGCTTGTTGGGGATCCTCGTAGAGAAGATCCATGGCTTCAAAGAACGTGCGCAGGAGGTTGAGGCAGGTGTCTTTATGCTCCAGAAGGCGGTGGGCCCAAGACTGAGGTTCGCCTGATAGTAGGGCGATGACGAAGCCCACCTTGGTGGTTTCAAGGGAAAAGGTCCTGGGTTGAAGAGCGAAAAAGAGCTCACAGGCGTTACGAAAAGCTCTGTATTTACTACGATCTCCAGAAAACCTCTCGGGAGGAGGAACCCGGGGTTCAGGTGGTAACATGACAACCGAGGGTGTGGGAGAAGCTCCAGATGCGGCAGGTGCCGTGTTAGACAGGGTCTGGACACGCTCCTCTACGCGGGTATAGCCCTCCTGTAAGTTCCGGACTGCCGTAGTAAGTCCATCTAGGTGACGGCAGAGTTCCTCCATGGGAGAGGCTCCCTGCGTGGGCTCAGACATGGCTGTCCGGTACTGTCACGTACCTGGTAGGTGAGCCCGACGTGCAGGGAGTGGCCTCTCGTAGACCTCTGGCTCGAGAACCCCTGATAGAGCAGACAGGGGCTCAGGAGGGCAAAGGAGCACAAGTGCCTGGCAGGAACTGAGGCAGGCAGAAGTAGAAGCAGCAGACTGCAGCGGTGGATAACTGATGGGAGACGTGCAGCGGTCCGCAGCAGGCACTAGAGGATCAGGAAGCAGACTTGGTGAAGACAGGCCGGGTCAGACACAAGCGGGCAGATGAGTACAAAGCGGGATCCAAGAATAGTTAAAGTCCAGGCCGGGTCGGTGTATCAGGCGGGCAGCAAACTGGTTAGAGGAGAAGGCAGAAGAGAAGTCGGGACGAGCCGTGGTCAGAGGCGGGCAGCAGACAGGAGAAGCCAGGGGAAGCCGGGTCAGGTACCAGAGCAATTAGATCAGAGGTTCAGGTAACAAGGGTCTTCAGGAAACGCTGTAGACCGGACAGCAAGGATGCAGAGTGACAGCTCTCTTTAAATAGGCAGTCTTTGGCGCCAAACTGCGTCATAGGCGCGCGCTACCGCGCATCCGCGCGCGCCCGCTCGCCACTATCGCGTGCCCGCGCACGCTCGTTTGCCGCTATCGCGCATGCGCCGAACGGGTCTGCCTGTGCATAGAGATTCTGAGACCCCGATTGCTGGGATGAGTGAGAGAACGTCTTTCCTGACACTCACTCTCTGTAGGTTAGTCTCAGAGAGCAACACAAACGGAACAGTTAAAGACAGCATAAGCTGCTAGATCAATTTAGGGGGATAAGTTCAGCCTTGGGTATCACAGGAACTTATCCATATATCAACTACATCTGAGGAAATTTAATCATGGGATTTTGCATTCTTCCCTGTCACCTTCTTCCACTCATTTTCTATAGGGCGTGGGGTGCTGGTAGAGTGTGCATTCCCTTCTGTCTCCAGGAGAATGCCCCAATCCCGCAGCAAGGCAATTCCCTTCTCCAATGAAGTAATCGTGTGTGTGTGGTTGTCTTTCGTCACAGTAAGTTTGGTTGGATATCCCCATCTATACAGAATCTTGTGGTTTCTAAGAGCTTTGGTCACCGCGTTTAGACTCCTCCGCTGTTGAAGCGTATATTGGGAGAGATCCGAGTAGAATTGTAGGTGCTGATATTGCGCGGGGACCTGCTCCTGCTTCCTCGTGACTGACCTAATAATCTCTTTAACATGGAAAAAATGGAGGCGCATTAGGACGTCCCTGGGTACGCGTTCAGATAGGTGTGCGGGCTTAGGGAGGCGGTGTATTCTGTCTATGGTGACATCCATGTCAGATAGATCGGGTACCAATGTTTTGAACAGCGTCGCAGCATATCTGTTCAGGTCAGATTGTTGAACCGTTTCGGGGACATCCCTTAATTTGAGGTTGTTCCTCCTGGATCTATCCTCCATATCTGCGAGTTTGGCTTTGATCCAGTCTATGTCCCCTTCCCTCGTTTCATCTGCATCCACTAAATCATTTATAGTCTCTGCATACTCCCCCATTTTGTTTCTATACGGTCCACTCTGCGTTCCACTGCTTGGATTTCTCTACTGAATGTGTGCATGCATGAGGCCATATCGGACTGAATAGTGCTACGTAATGATAGCAACATGTCCTTTAACACCGTATCCAACACTGGCTGATTCATGGTAGGAAAGGATTCTATGGGCTCAGGCAGCTCCCTGGTGTCTTCCCCCGATTCAGAGGCCTGGCTGCAGGCTGGACTGGATCCGTTGCCATCCATCCTCGGCCTTGATTTAGCAGGGCTGCTGGTGGATGGGGAAGGAGGGCAGGGGCGCTGGCTAGAGGGAGAGGTGTGTTGTTTTTGCTTTTTACCTTTTCCAGATGCGATCTCTCGTGCAGAAGTGGGAGAAGGTGAGCAGGCCGCCGCGCCATCTTGCTTCCCCTCCCCTCCGGGAACCACCAGGAAGAAATCTGTGAGCCGTTTAGGCTTCTTAGTTCCTCGGCGCTTGCCTGTCATGGTCCGGGTGGTTACTCGTACCTCTCCCGGCTCTTTGAGGTGTAGTAATCCCTCAGATGTATTCGCTGAGTGCCGCTTATCGTTCCGTGATTACGGAGCTCCGGAGCTATGCGACCATCCGGTTCACTCGTCAGGCCACGCCCCCAAGGTTACATTTTTTTAATTAAAATAACAAGTATGTCATACTTACCTGCTCTATGCAGTGGTTTTGCAAAGAGCAGCCCCAATGCTCCTCTTCTGGGATCCCCGAATATGCTTCTGGCTCTTCCCCCAGCCCCATGCCCCAGTAGAAAGCCGCTAAACCACCCTTTCAGCATCTATTGACACAAACAGCAGTGCTCGGCCCGAGCAACACCCCTGCCCCGGTGTTCTCCCCTTTATAGAATTTGATTGACAGGAGCGTGAGCCACTCTATCCAGTGAGGAGGGAAAGAGGGGAGAGAACTGCTGCTCTCATGTAGATCGCTGGATCGAGATGGGGGGATCCTGCAAAGAAGAAGATTTTTTGCCATAATGCATATAATGCATTAAGTTAAAAAAACTTAAAGTGATACAAAGTTTACATCCACTCATTTCTCTGAACAATTAATTTCCCCATACACTGTCCAATCAGATTGGACAGTGTATGGGGAAAGAATTGTCCAGAATGCACAATACAAAGACATGTGTTGAGAAGATGTTTTCATGGAAGTTTTGGCTCCACCAATGATTATAGACTATCACCAGGGATGAGCCGAACACCCCCCTGTTCGGTTCGCACCAGAACCTGCGAACAGACAAAATGTTCGTGTAAACTTTAGAACCCTATTAAATACAATGGACTCGAACGTTCGAAATCTAAAGTGTTAATTATAAAGGCTTATATGCAAGTTATTGTCCTAAAAAGTGTTTGGGGGCCTGGGTCCTGCCCCAGGGGACATGTATCAATGCAAAAAGAAGTTTTAAAAACGGCCGTTTTTTCGGGAGCAGTGATTTTAATAATGCTTAAAATGAAAAAATAAAAGTGAAATATTCCTTTAAATTTCGTACCTGGGGGGTGTGTATGATATGCATGTGAAGTGGCGCATGTTTCCCGTGCTTAGAACTGTCCCTGCAAAAAATGTAATTTTTGAAAGAAAAAAATGCATTTAAAACTGACTCGCGGCTATTAATGAATTGTCGGCTCCCGGCAATACATACAAAAGTCATTAATAAAAAAAAAAAAAAGCGTGGGGGTTCCCCAGAATTCAATTACCAGGCCCTTCAGGTCTGGAATGGATATTAAGGGGAACCCCACCGCAAATTAAAAAAAAAAATGACGTGGGGTTCCCCCAAATATCCATTCCAGGCCCTTCAGATCTGGCATGGATTTTAAGGGGAACTCCACCCCAAATTTAAAAAAAAAATGGCGTGGAGTCCCCCTAAAAATCCATACCAGACCCCTTATCCGAGCACGCAATCTGGCCGGCCGCAGGGGAAAAGGGGGGGACGAGAGAGCGGCCCCCCCCTCCCTCCTGAACCGTACCAAGCCACATGCCCTCAACATGGGGAGGATGTCCCCATGTTGATGGGGACAAGGGCCTCATCCCCACAACCCTTGCCCGGTGGTTGTGGGGGTCTGCGGGCGGGGGGCTTATCGGAATCTGGAAGACCCCTTTAACAAAGGGGACCCCCAGATCCCGCCCCCCCCTATGTGAATTGGTAATGGGGTAAATTGTACCCCTACCATTTCACGAAGAAAGCGTAAAAAAATGTTTAAAAAAACACACAAACACCTTGAAAAAGTCCTTTATTTAAAAAAAAAAAAAAAACATTCCAGCGGTGAAATCCAGTGTCCCGCGGCGATCCCGATGTCCAGCACTGTCCTTCATTGGTTGTGCCTGAGCGGACCTGATGGGGAACTCCCTCTCAGTATTTTAAATGTATAGACCCGCCCCTTCTAAAGTTCCCCATCAGGTCCGCTCAGCGGACCAGATGCGGAACATGAGAAGGGGCGGGTCTATACATGTATTACCAAAGTGAGAGCAGTTCCCCATCAGGTCCGCCCCCTCGGTATGTCGGACCCGCCTACGTCATTGGCTTGAGCGGGGAACTTCCTTCACTGTGTAATCTCATTTGTTTTTGAAAATTAAGAAAGACATTTTTTTTTCTTTTTTTTTTCTTTTTTTACATTTTCAAAACTTTGTGACAAAAAGCGAGATCTGCAAAATACTCAACATACCTCTCAGCAAATAGCTTGGGGTGTCTACTTTCCAAAATGGGGTCATTTGGGGGGGTTTTGTGCCATCTGGGCATTCCATGGCCTCCGAAACTGTGATAGGCAGTGAGGAGTGAAATCAAAAATTTACACCCATAGAAATCCTGAAGGCGGTGCTTGGTTTTTGGGGTCCCGTACGCGACTAGGCTCCCAAAAAGTCCCACACATGTGGTATCCCCGTACTCAGGAGAAGCAACAGAATGTATTTTGGGGTGTAATTCCACATATGCCCATGGCATGTTTGAGCAATATATAATTTAGTGACAACTTTTTGTACATTTTTTTTTTTTGGTCATTATTCAATCACTTGGGACTAGTGTTGAGCGGACCCGAACTGTAAAGTTCGGGTCCGTACCGAATTTTGGCGTTTTCCCGACCCCGGACCCGGACCCGGATTTTGCGCTAAAGTCCGGGTTCGGGTTCGGATTCGGGAATTTAATGGCGCAGTTAGAAATGCTTCAGGGGCCAGCCAATCACCATTTGATTAGCTGGTGTGCCCTTAGAAGCCATCATAGCCATGCCTACTAATGGCATGATTGTAATTGGTCAGTGCAACATGTGACCCAGCATGTGACCAGCTTCTATATAAGAAAGAGGCACACAGCACAGATCGTCACTCTGCTTTTAGACAGTGTAGGGAAAGGATCCTGGCTGCTGTTGCTGTGAGGGAGAGAATTATATGATAGGCGTTAGTCCTGATTCTGCAATCTACTGATAGAAAAGATAGGGAGACAGTGTAGTGTAGTGTAGGGGCAGGATCCTGTTTGTGCTTTCAGGGAGAGAGATTTAGATAGGAGTCCAGATTGAGAGATATAATAGCTCAGCGATCTGCATAGGTTTATCTGTTTGTGTTGCAAGCTCAGTGCACCAGCACTGCATTACGTTGAGTGATACACCTATTCCATACTGTGGCTGTATTGTGCTCTTGCTAAAAGACCTATTTTGGTCAGAAAAAAAAAAAAAAAAAAGGCACTTTATTGTGCTTTTGCTAAAAAGACCCATTTTTGGGCCCCAAAAAAAAAAAAAGGCACTTTATTGTGCTGTTGCAAAAAAAAAAAAAGGCACTTTGTTGTGCGCAAAAAAGACCTATTTTTGGGCAAAAAAAATATTTTGCAGTGTATATCTCTAGTTGTGTGAAATAACCAATTTCTATATATTTTTCTTGTACTATGCTATACTAAAAAAAAAAAAAAAACTTTTTTTTGAATAGCATTCTCTGCAGCTGTGCGATTCAGCGGTTATATACTGTGGTTGTGTTGTGCTCTTTCAAAAAACGCCATTTAGGGCCACAGAAAATATTTTGCAGTGTGAAATACACATGTGGAGGTGTGTAAAATAAACAATTTCTATATATTGTACAGTGCTATACTAAAAAAAACAACATTTTTTTTGAATAGCATTCTCTGCACTTCTATAGCTGTGCGATTCAGTGGTTAAATACTGTGGTTGTGTTGTGCTCTTTCAAAAAACGCCATTTAGGGCCACAGAAAATATTTTGCAGTGTGAAATACACATGTGGAGGTGTGTAAAATAAACAATTTCTATATATTGTACAGTGCTATACTAAAAAAAACAACATTTTTTTTGAATAGCATTCTCTGCACTTCTATAGCTGTGCGATTCAGTGGTTAAATACTGTGGTTGTGTTGTGCTCTTTCAAAAAACGCCATTTAGGGCCACAGAAAATATTTTGCAGTGTGAAATACACATGTGGAGGTGTGTAAAATAAACAATTTCTATATATTGTACAGTGCTATACTAAAAAAAACAACATTTTTTTTGAATAGCATTCTCTGCACTTCTATAGCTGTTCAATTCAGTGGTTAAATACTGTGGTTGTGTTGTGCTCTTTCAAAAAACGCCATTTAGGGCCACAGAAAATATTTTGCAGTGTGAAATACACATGTGGAGGTGTGTAAAATAAACAATTTCTATATATTGTACATTGCTATACTAAAAAAAACAACATTTTTTTTGAATAGCATTCTCTGCACTTCTATAGCTGTGCGATTCAGTGGTTAAATACTGTGGTTGTGTTGTGCTCTTTCAAAAAACGCCATTTAGGGCCACAGAAAATATTTTGCAGTGTGAAATACACATGTGGAGGTGTGTAAAATAAACAATTTCTATATATTGTACAGTGCTATACTAAAAAAAAAAACATTTTTTTTGAATAGCATTCTCTGCACTTCTATAGCTGTGCGATTCAGTGGTTAAATACTGTGGTTGTGTTGTGCTCTTTCAAAAAACGCCATTTAGGGCCACAGAAAATATTTTGCAGTGTATATCTCTAGTTGTGTAAAATAAACAATTTCTATATATTTTCCTTGTACTGTGCTATACTAAAAAAAAAAAACTTTTTTTTTGAATAGCATTTTCTGTAGCTGTGCGATTCAGCGGTTACGTGCTGTGGGTGTGTTGTGGTCTGGCAAAAAACGCCATTTAGGGCCACAGAAAATATTTTGCAGTGTGAAATACACATCTGGAGGTGTGTGTAAAAAAACTATTTATATATATTTTCCTTGTACTGTGCTATACTAAAAAAAACAACCTTTTTTTTTTTGAATAGCATTTTCTGCAGTTCTGTAGCTGTGCGTTTCAGCCATTACGTACTGTGGGTGTGTTGTGGTCTTCCAAAAAACGCCATTTAGGGCAAGATCCTAAATTTGGAAAATATGAGGGGAAGGTCAAAGGGACGTGGTGGCCCCGGTCGTGGTGCTGCTGGTGGAGCTCCTGTTGCAGGGAGAGGACGTGGTGGATCTGTGCCAGCTACACGCACAAGTGAAACACCTTCCTCAGGTGCGAGTAGGCGACCGAGCCTGCGGCGGTATTTTGTCACGCCTAATGAGGCTGTACCAATGTTTAGGCCAGGACAAGTACAGGCGATAGTAGATTGGGTTGCTGACAGTGCCTCGGGTTCCTTCACATTGTCTCCCACCCACTCTTCTGCTGAAAGATCAGAGTTGGCACCTGAAGCCCATGTCCATCAGTCTTTCACCTCACCCCCTTGCAAATCAGCCAAGCAGTCTGAGCCCCAAATCATGCAGCAGTCTCTTCTGCTTTTCGATGACTCTGTTAGCAGGGTTTCCCAGGGCCATCCACCTAGCCCTGCCCCAGAAGTGGAAGAGATTGAGTGCACCGATGCCCAACCACTTATGTTTCATGATGGGTACATGGGAGGACCATCGCAGCACGTCTCGGATGATGACGAAACACAGGTGCCAACTGCTGCTGCTTTCGCAATTGTGCAGACAGACATGGAGGGCAGGGGTGAAGACTGGGTGGAAGATGATGTGGAGGACGATGAGGTCCTCGACCCCACATGGAATCAACGTTATGCAGGTGACCAGTGTAGTTCGGAGGAAGAGGCGGTGGTCGCACAGAGCCACCAGCACAGCAGAAGAGGGAGCAGGGTGCAAAAACGGAGCATTCGTCCCCTAGACAGTACATCTGCTACTGCCCAACGCAGCAAGGGACCGAGCACACCAAAGCCAGGTCCAAGGACTTCCCTAGCGTGGCAGTTCTTCACACAGTGTGTTGATGACAAGACACGAGTGGTTTGCACGCTGTGCAATCAGAGCCTGAAGCGAGGCATAAACGTTCTCAACCTGAGCACAAGCTGCATGACCAGGCATCTAAGTGCAAAGCACGAGCTGCAGTGGAGTAGACACCTCAGAAACCAAGAAAGGTCTCTGGCTCCTCCTGCTTCCTCTTCTGCTGCAGTCTCGGCCTCTTCATCCACCTCTGTAGTGACAGTGGCACCTGTCACCCCGCAAACAGAGGATCTGCCAGCAACACTACCACCTGGGTCACCGACCATCTCCACAATGTCCCATGGAAGCGTTCAGCTCTCTATCTCCCAAACATTGGAGCGGAAGAGGAAGTACCCCCCTAGCCACCCGCGATCCCTGGCCCTGAATGCCAGCATTTCAAAATTCCTGGCCTTTGAAATGCTGTCATTCCGTCTGGTGGAGACGCAGAGTTTTAAAAGCCTGATGGCATTGGCTGTCCCGCAGTACGTCGTGCCCAGCCGCCACTACTTTTCCAGGCGAGCCATCCCTTCCCTGCACAACCAGGTGGGGGACAAAATCAGGTGTGCACTGCGCAACGCCATCTGTGGCAAGGTCCACCTAACTACGGATGCGTGGACCAGTAAGCACGGTCAGGGACGTTATATCTCCCTAACAGCACACTGGGTAAATGCAGTGGCTGCTGGGCCTGAGGCAGATAGCGGTTTGGCGCATGTCCTTCCACCACCGAGGATTGCAGGGCGCTTCAGTTTGCCTCCTGTTGCTAACTCCTCCTTCTCCGCTTCCTCATCCTCTACCGCCTCCTCATCCATTCAGCGTAACACCTTCACCACCAACTTCAGCACAGCCAGGGGTAAACGACAGCAGGCAGTTTTAAAACTTTCCTGTTTGGGGGAAAATCCCCACACCGCGCAGGAGTTGTGGAGGGACATGGAACAACAGACCGATGAGTGGTTGCTGTCAGTGAGCCTCAAGCCCGGCCTGGTGGTGTGCGATAATGGGCGAAATCTCGTAGCAGCTCTGGGTCTAGCCGGTTTGACGCACATCCCTTGCCTGGCGCATGTGCTGAACTTGGTGGTCCAGAGGTTCCTTAAAAATTACCCCAATATGCCAGAGCTGCTGCAGAAAGTGCGGGCTGTGTGTGCGCACTTTCGGCGTTCTCACCCTGCTGCTGCTCGCCTGTCAGCGCTGCAGCGTAACTTCGGCCTTCCAGCTCACCGCCTCATATGTGACGTGCCCACAAGGTGGAACTCCACCTTGCACATGCTGGCCAGACTGTGCGAGCAGCAGCAGGCAATAGTGGAGTTTCAGCTGCAGCAATCACGCGTGAGTCGCTCTGCGGAAACAGCACCACTTCACCACCAATAACTGGGCCTCCATGCGAGACCTGTGTGCCTTGTTGCGCTGTTTCGAGTACTCCACCAACATGGCCAGTGCCAATGACGCCGTTCTCAGCGTTACTATCCCAGTTCTATGCCTCCTTGAAAAAACGCTTTGTGCGATGATGGAAGAGGATGTGGCACAGGAGGATGAGGAGGAGGAGGAGGAAGCGGGATCATTTCAAAGGCTTTCAGGGCAGTCTTTCACAAGTGGCTACGAGGGTGGGTTCCTGCACCAACAAACGCCAGGTACACAATTGTCCGGCAGAAAGGGCACAGTTCTGGAGGATGACGAGGTGGAGGAGGAGATGGAGGAGGAGGAGGAGGAGCCATGTTCACAGCAGGGTGGCACTCAGACCAGCTCGTGGCCATTACTGGTGCGTGGCTGGGGGGATACAGAGGACACAGACGATACACCTCCCACAGAGGACAGCTTTTCTTTGCCTCTGGGCAGCCTGGCACACATGAGCGATTACATGCTGCAGTGTTTCCGCAACGACAGCCGAGTTGCCCACATTTTAACTGGTGCTGATTACTGGGTGGCCACCCTGCTGGATCCCCGTTACAAGGACAACGTACCGTCCTTAATTCCCTCACTGGAGCGGGATCGTAAGATGCGCGAGTACAAGCGCACGCTGGTAGACGCGCTGCTGGTGGCATTCCCACCTGACAGCGGGCGTACGGTGGAAGCACAAGGCGAAGGCAGAGGAGGAGGAAGAGGTCGCCAACGCAGCCGGGGCACCGGCAGCACCTCAGAAGGCAGGGTTAGCATGGCCGAAATGTGGAAAAGCTTTGTCAGCACGCCACAACAACCAGCACCACCAGCTGAGATGGAACGTCTTAGCAGGAGGCAGCATTTCACCAACATGGTTGAGCAGTATGTGTCCACAGGCCTACACGTACTGGATGACGGGTCTGCCCCCTTTAACTTCTGGGTCTCCAAATTGGGCACATGGCCTGAGCTTGCCGTTTATGCCTTGGAGGTGCTGGCCTGCCCTGCAGCCAGTGTATTATCTGAACGTGTATTTAGCACGGCAGGGGGCGTTATCACAGACAAGCGCAGCCGCCTGTCCAGAGCCAATGTGGACAAGCTCACGTTCATTAAAATGAACCAGGCATGGATCCCACAGGACTTGTCCGTACCTTGTGCAGAATAGACATGTATACCGGTGTTGTGACAAAAACTGTCCGGCCATCGGATTGTGCCCGGCCCGTACTTGCGCAGTACAGAGGACAAGGAGATTCACAAAATCTCCGAAGATGAACGGCGCCTGCGCTGTGAGTGCAGGTTCAAGCCCCACCATCCAAGAGGACATACGGTAGCACATAGTAACAGGGCCCCTCACGGGCTCGCTTCGATCGCGGCCTTGCTTGGCTCGGCTTGAACCACGGATGGTGTGGCCTTCACCTGAACTCAACACGCAGGCGCCGTTAGTCTTGGGAGATTTTTGAAATCCCCTTGTCCTACATACTCAGCAAGCGCAGTACAGGGCGGACACTATTCGACAGGGGACAGAATTCGACACATCACCGGCCTTACCCAGCCATTGTTGTATTTTTGAACCAGTGTTGGCTACTTCGTCCTCCTCCACCGCCGCTTCCACCTACACAGCCACATCCACCGCCACCTCAACCTCCTACTCCATATGGACCTCGTCCTGCTAGGCCAAGATTAAAATTTTTATTTTATTTTTTTGTAGCGCACAGATCCTTTCCCCCTTACCTGCCTTTATGTTGTTGGCTCTTCGCAGGAGGGAGAAAGGCACACCGCACTACCAGCCCGTATCATCCTATATAAAGAGGTTGAGCGGTGTACTTGACGGGCCGTGTCCACAGCCGGAGTCAAAACTCCTCCAGAGGATGATTCTCACCTCTACTGTAGGTAGAGGCAAGTCCTTTAATTGCCAGTAAAGTCAATGTCCACACCAGCTGAAACTCCAACTCTTATTCTCTCATGGCAAAATAAACTGTACTCAGATAGAAAAGGTTAGAGCAAAGAAACAGGACAGCTTAAGGTGTGGAGGAGGTCCAGGCACAAACGTAGCACATTCACTTCACTGCTTAGGTTTCTCAAACAGTTTTTGGCGCACGGTCTCTGCCACAGACATTGAGGTTGGTCTCTGCCACAGACCGGGTGTACAAGGCCCCTGCCACGGGCCTGGAGAACTTTGGTCTCAGCCACAGACCAGGGTGTAAAAGGCCCCTGCCACGGGCCGGTTGAATAAGGCCTCTGATACAGTCAAGGTGACCTTGAGCTTCTCCTTCTACGAACCTAGCCCATATCAAGGGGAAGACATCTCTCCAGGGAGTCAACAGACCATTCCTTCACCGTGACTCCCGCATCGGTCCATCAGAATGATCCTCCCTTCCCTGGAACAGGGTCCCCTACACGAGGCGGCTCTGGACTCCAGGCTTTACTCCCGCCCCTAGGCCTCCATACCCAGGGCAGCAAGAACTCCAGGATAGTACCTCACCCCGGGCTAAAGGTGCCCGAGATGGAACAGGAACACATGCACCCAGGCCGAAGGCACCTGGGCGTGGACCCCACTGGACATCAGCCCCCAGGCCAAAGGTCTGCCCCTTTTATATGCTCTCCCGGCATGCACAGCAGGTTCCCCGCCCCGCTGTACTACTGCCAAGAGGGGACACAAAAGGCGCCACCTGTAGGCCGCAGGGAACTGCACACCAATACTGTCCCCCGAGGACAAAATGGTCCATGAATCCTACAGAATTAGGGTATTTGAGCCTATTTACCACTCAAACACTTTCCTTAAATTTAGCACCCCGCTACATTTTTATTTCAAAGTATTTTATTTTCCCACTAGCTTATCCATTAAATTAAATAATTTATTCCAGAAAGGGCGTATTCTGGGGCATTCCCACCATATGTGTGGCATTGTGCCGTTGAGTTTCTGAGGTTCTTAATGACTTCCTGTACCTCTTCTGCTGAAAAGGGGGCCTCCAGCATATTTTTTTATTTTTTAATTTTATTTATGTTCTTTTAAGTTATTTCCTATCCACATTTGTTTGCAGAGCACTTGCCATGTTCTTAACAACATTTTGCTGCCATTTGCAGCCCTCTAGCCCTTTCCATTACTTTTTTAGAGCCTTTTTAGTCGTCAGAAGTCCGGGTCCCCATTGACTTCAATGGGGTCCGGGTCCGGGTTCGGGTTAAAGTTCGGTCCCGAATCCGAACTTTTTTCCGAAGTTCGGCCGGACCCGAATATCCAGCTACCCGCTCAACTCTACTTGGGACAAAAAAAAAAATATTCAATGGGCTCAACATGCCTCTCAGCAAATAACTTGAGGTGTCTACTTTCCAAAATGGGGTCATTTGGGGGGGTTTTGAACTGTCCTGGCATTTTATGCACAACATTAGGAAGCTTATGTCACACATCATCCACTCTTCTAACCACTTGAAGACAAAGCCCTTTCTGACACTTTTTGTTTACATGAAAAAAAAAATTTTTTTGCAAGAAAATTATGTTGAACCCCCAAACATTATATATTTTTTTAAAGCAAAGGCCCTACAGATTAAAATAGTGGGTGTTGCATTTTTTTTTTCCACACAGTATTTGCGCAGCGATTTTTCAAACACATTTTTTGGGGGAAAAACACACTTTTTTTATTTTTAATGCACTAAAAAACACTATATTGCCCAAATGTTTGATGAAATAAAAAAGATGATCATAGGCCGAGTACATGGATACCAAACACGACATGCTTTAAAATTGCGCACAAACGCGCAGCGGCGACAAACTACATTCATTTTTAAAAGCATTTAAAAGCCTTTACAGGTTACCACGTTAGATTTACAGAGGAGGTCTACTGCTAAAATGACTGCCCTCGATCTGACCTTCGCGGTGATACCTCACATGCATGATGCAATTGCTGTTTACATATGACGCTAGACCGACGCTTGCGTTCGCCTTTGCGCAATAGCAGGGGGGGACAGCGGTGCTTTTTTTTTTTTTTTTTTTTTATTATTTATTTGGCTTTTTTATTTTATTTTTAAACTGTGCCTTCCATATTTTATTTTTTTACCATTTTTATCGTTATCTCAGGGAATGTAAATATCCCCTATGATAGCAATAGGTAGTGACAGGTACTCTTTTTTTGAAAAAAATTGGGGGGTTAGACCCTAGATCTTTCCTCTGCCCTCAAAGCATCTGACCACACCAAGATCGGTGTGATAAAATGCTTTCCCAATTTCCCAATGGCGCTTTTTATATCCGGGGGGGGGGGGGGGACATTCCCTCCCACTGCTTGTAAAAGCAGTCTAGAAGCTAATTATCTGCTAGAATTGCTTTTACATGAAAGCCGGCTGCTGGCTGAAAAGAATGATACCAAGATGATACCTAAACCCGCAGGCATCATTCTGGTATAAACATTCAAAGTCCAGCAACATACCAGTACGTTGCTGGTCCTTGTTGGACATGTATTGTAATCTTTTTTTTCATACAGCCTATTGGCTGAACGAAAAAAAGAGATTGATTGGTGGGTATGCCCACCATTAGAATACCTCCCTTCATCCACCCACTTCTAATGATGGGCATATATGCCGAAGCATGGGGGCATCCTCCCGCAAAAAAGTTATGCCGCGTACACACGGTCAAGCCTTCGTCGGAATTTCGACCGTATGTACGCGGCATAAAAGGTTATGCCGCGTACACACGGTCGGACTTTTCCACGGGCAAGCCTCCGTTGGAATTTCGACCGTATATACGCGGCATTAGGAGCAAAATCGCTCCTCCGCCCCTGCTGCCCCCATGCTTCAGCATATATGCTCTTTTTTTTAACTGTGGTGGTGAAATCACCTCCTACAGCGTTGGAGTCACGGCTTTATGTATCGTGGGAGCAAACGCTGTTGCTGTCAAGATAAATAGATCCTCGCTGCAACTGAATGGCGTACCTGCTAAGCAAATGGTGGTTAACATTAAAACAAAGTAACATTACAGTACAACAGTAAGACCTTACCATGCCATACCTGCAAAGCAAATACCAAAACAAAACCTAGTAAAAAATAAAAAAATGTTTTAACGCAACCTGTGCCTAAAATATATATATGCCGAAGCATGGGGGCATCCGCCCGCAAAAAAGTTATGCCGCGTACACACGGTCGGAATTTCGACCGTATGTACGTGGCATTAGGAGCAAAATCGCTCCTCCGCCCCTGCTGCCCCCATGCTTCGGCATATATGCTCTTTTTTTTAACTGTGGTGGTGAAATCACCTCCTACAGCACCGGAGTCACGGCTTTATGTATCGTGGGAGCAAACGCTGTTGCTGTCAAGATAAATAATTCCGCGCTGCAGTTGAATGGCGCACCTGAAAACAAAAAATTACATACCTGAAAAGCAAGCATGATAAAACATTGCAGAATAGAATACAGTAAAAAAGAGCAGAACAATAGAGAGAAAATAGAGAGAGAGAGAACAATAAAACGACAACTATTTTTGGTTTTTTTATTTTATATTTTTTTTGTGTTTTGTTTTTTACGTTTTTTTTTCTTTTTTACACTTTTTTTTGTAACTTTACAACTGTAATGGTTCGGGTCTCTCAAAATGTAATGGCATCTTGGGAGACCCTGTGTAAGTGTGTCCTTGTCTGTGAAATGCTGTACCCTACGCTAAAACTTCACTTTTGAGTGGTAGCGTTCAAAACATTCACCTTGGCAAAGACCAGGCTTGTCAGGACAGAGTGGACAAAAACTACGGGTGTCACGCCTAAATCCGCGCTTGCTACAGACACGACATCTTTTTTGGGGGTGGCTTTGGGTACAGGTACTCGGGAGGACATACGAATAATGCCTCTCATGCAGCCGGCTTACTGCATTTGGTTGGGGATGGTGAGGTGCAGAACCGCCTGGATACAGGAGTTCTGTGACTATCTCATTCTGGAATTTTAGAAGAGATAACGTCCCGCCTGAAGCTCTGTATAGCACATGAGCGTTCAGCAAAGCCAATTGGAATAATGATAGAGACACTTTTTTGTACCAGCGTCTCGCCTTACGGTCAATTAGATACGGCGCCATCAACTGGTCGTTGAGGTCCACCCCTCCCATATTTTGGTTATATTCGTGGACACAGAGGGGTTTCTCCACAACACCAGTCGCCGTACGAATTTGGACTGTCGTGTCTGCATGAAGGGAGGTAAGAAGGAAAACATTCTTATTGTCCCTCCACTTCATAGCGAGCAAGTTATTACACTTCAAGCAGGCTCTCTCCCCCAGCCTAAGACGGGCATCTACAAGCCGCTGGGGAAAGCCCCGCGATTAGGTCGCACGGTGCCACATGCTCCAATCTTATGATCAAACAAGTGACTAAACAGTGGCACGCTCGTGTAATAATTGTCCACATACAAGTGGTACCCCTTTCCGAATAAGGGTGACACCAAGTTCCACACTATCTTGCCAGCGCTCCCTATGTAATCCGGGCAGTTGACCGACTCAATCTGACTGTCTTTTCCCTCATAAACCGTAAAGTTCACTACATAGCCTGTTGCCCTGTCACAGAACTTGTAGAGCTTGACCCCGTATCTGGCACGCTTGCTGGGAAGGTACTGCTTGAAAGACAAGCGGCCAGAAAATTTAATCAGGGACTCATCAACGCAGACAACTTGATCGGGAGTAAACAAGGCTGCAAAACGTTCGTTGAAGTGGTTTATGAGGGGCTGAATTTTATAGAGCCGGTCGTATTCAGGGTCCCCACGTGGACGACAAAGTTCATTGTCGTTGAAGTGCATGAACCGCAAAATCTGCTCGTATCGTGCCCTGGACATGGAGGCAGAGAACACGGGCATGTGGTCAATTGGGTGCGTGGACCAATAAGCACGCAATGACGGAAATTTATGTGTGCCCATGTTGAGGGAAAGGCCCAGAAAGGTCTTAAATTCGGAAACCGTAATTGGTTTCCAATTTCTGGCAATTTTAGGCAACTGGGGGTTAGCGGCGATAAATTGACCAGCATATAAATTACTCTGGTCCACAATAGATCTATAGAGATCTTCCGTGAAAAACAGCGAATAAAAATCAATTGGAATAAAATCAGCTGTTTCCACCTGAATACCGGGTTGGGCAGTGAATGGGGGAAGTACGGGTTCTGCAGAAGTGGTGGGGACCCAATCAGGATAGGCGAATTCTGCAGGAAGGGCAGTATGGGCACGACGGGCCTGCCTTTGTCTTCTTGGTGGCAGCGGGACACTACTTGTGCTTGCCACCTCGCCAGCTTGAACTGCACTTATGGGACTCGCCACGTCACCAAGTGTTACTGCAGTGCTGGATGTACGTCCAGGCTGTACTAGGCCGCTGGTGCTTGCCAGTTCACCAGAAGGAATAGCGGCGCTAGTACTACTCTGCTCCATGATACGAGAGACCTGCGGTTCTTGCTCCTCAACAACCTCAGAAGATCGGGATCGGGTACGCCTGACCTTAGCAGGGACCTCAACTTCGTCGTCAGAGCTATCTGACGTGGGGCCGCTGACGTCACTGTCTTCTACGGGAAGATATTCTGAGCCTGAATCTGACAGATACGTGACCTCCTCTTCACTATCTGTCATACTCAGAATCTCGTAGGCCTCTTTACTAGTGTACCTTCGTCTTGCCATTTTGGGCTCTAAATTTAGGGGTACACTAGTAAGATTCACAGGAAAAAAAGCACCTGACTGTCGTCAGCAAATATATCAAACGCTACAAAAAAACTGTTAGCGATCGCAGGGATCAGGCCTGTCTCTGCGAACGCTGCAGTTATGTGTGTTGTGTTTGGTAAGTGACAGTGATCGATCGATACTGCACTTGGGTGGGCTGGGCTGGGCTGGGCTGGGCTGGGCTGGGCGGAGGGGCTAAACGCAGGCGCTAGCAGGTATCTGGGCTGATCCCGCTAACACTGCGTTTTTGGGAACCCTAAACCGCTGGGGATGCTAGTATAGATCTGATCAGATACTATACCACTAAGGGGGGTGTATGCTTTGCGCGTGGGTGTTAGTGTTACTGGCACTAACCTAACACTGCCTGGGGCGACGCAGACCCTCTCTGGCGCTAAAACCTAATTGATCTCACCCGCCGGGCGATCAGGGGGGTTAAACCTTTATTGGGTTATATACGGCGGGTGCCCTGATGCTATAAAAAGCAAACTAATCAACCAGCGTCACCCGTAACCTTTATATGGTGATCACTGGTGAAAGGGTTAACTAGGGGCAATCAGGGGGTTAAAACCTTTATTAGGTTAAATATGGGGGTACCTGACACTATATAAAAACCTGACGGGTAACCTAAATAACTAAATAACTTACTGGCTAACCAGTGACACCAGTGACGCTTATACGGCGATCACTGGTGAAAGGGTTAACTCTAGGGGCAATCAGGGGGTTAAAATAATATATGGGGGTACCTGACACCAATAAAAACCTGCGGCGAACCTAAAAAAAAAATAACTGCCTATCTAAAACACCAGCGACACGAATACAGCGATCGGAAAAACAATCGCTTAGTGACGCTGAAGTTAGGGGGTGAAAGGGTTACCTGGGGGGTGATCAAGGGGTTAAACCTTTATTAGGGGGGGTTAGGGGGCTACCCTGGACCTAAAGGGGCCTAATCCTAACTGCCCTGCAACTTTTTACAATCACAGATGACACTAAATGCAGTGATCAGTAAAATAAATGATCACTGCAATCAGTGACACTGTGATTGGGGGCTTTGGGGTGACCTGGGGGGTGATCTGGGGGTGACTGGGGGGTGATTTGTGTGCCTATGTGTACCTACGTGTCAGTGGACTGTTGGAGCACTAACCTCTGTCTTCACTCCTCGGCGCCGGGAACGAAAAGACCGCGGCGAGGGAGATGACATCACTTCCTCCAGCCTGTGTTTACATCACATGGCGGAGGAAGCAATTTCATTGGCCGGGAGCGATCGCGAGGGGGGGGGGCGGAATCGAGCGGCCGCCCCCTCATGCCTGATCGCTCCCGAACACTTAACGGCCGCTCACTGCAGTGAAGGGGGGTCCGGATGGACCCCCCAACTGCACAAAGGCGATCACGTAGATCTACGTGATTCTGCCTGTCCGTGCCATTCTGCCGACGTAAATCGGCGGTGGGCGGTCGTTAAGTGGTTAAATAATGTCAAAATGACATCCTTTGATTCCTATTTGTCATAGTGTAGGGCTTACTGATTCTGTTTTGAATTTAAAGATATACTTTCTTGTCAGAAAGCATTATACATACCCCTTTTCCCTTTTTTTTTTTTATAAATGATCACATTCCCTCTGTTCTTAGCTGCATAAGAGCTGAGGGGAAGAGAAGCAGCAGCACACTGAGCTTCCCAGTGAATGGCTGTGCATCAGCGGCATGTCAGGACAAGTCTGATCAATGGAGGATAGTGCACTAAGTTTCCAGCATAGCTAGAGAACTGACCATGGTGTGTGTTCTCCTGCTTAGTGTGGTCAGTTTTTAATAGGAAAGCAAGGAGACTAGCAAGAACACCAGGAATTTCACATAAATGAAGCAATACAAAGAGAACAGAATATTTTCTCATACAAGTACATCGTGCAGCAGGCACATATCAGGAATATGAAGTGTTGGGGTAACAAACTCTTTAAGCTTGAATTAAATTAAAGTAGTTACAGTAAAAGAATGAACCTGACTGAGGCGAGACACCCTTCCCTCTCTCCTCTCCGAATAAATGGGCCTCTTAGTATACTTTAATACTGAGAAAAATGTATACATTTTAACTTTTTTTTTTTCTAGTGAAAACTGTTTTATTATCTTAATTGCTCACTTCATAGTTAAAGTGGTAATAATCACAGAAACAAATGGTAATATATTGCAATACATTTATTAGTAGTGATGGTTTCATAATGTAGCGCTACCCCCAGCTAAGAGAGCCGCTGGTTTGATTTTTTTCGGGCCCTGAGCACAGCTCCACCAACCCCCGGCAATCTACTCAACCCACTTATGGCACAGTTAGTCTAGGGGATGTTATCTATCACAATCTATACCTGATTGTACACACACCTCAACTATATTAAGAGGCAAGCCCTATGTGCAATGATAACACAATGATAGCAAGTGGTAAAGTAGAACTGTTTTACTTTTGGTTAAAAGGCATAGGTTAAAACATAACACATAACTTGCTTACAGAGCCCTGCAGCTTCTGATATAGTATACACTAATAGCGCAGCGCGGTTATACACCACGTGCAGCTATTAGTATGTATGCGCCCTGTGGCGCACCAAACAATATTCTCCCCCCCCCCGGTCAGGCCTGACACAGATTTAATTTAGTCCTTAGAATAACACTTTCTTCGCATGCAACTTGAACGGTGGTGCACATACAGGAAACAACACTTGTAATCCACAGAGTAGGCAATCAAAAAGAACAGTTCACTGGAGACCACTCACTCAGTTCCGCTACTAGTCTCCAGTGAAATAGCAAATAAAGGCCGGTGGGCCAAGGCAGTCTCTAGGCCTAGCAACAGTACAGCCTATAGGATTGAGCAGGTGCTCGCTCACCACTCTGGACGCGATCCCAGTCCGGGACTTCCACCAAACGTGTCTCCGCACACAGCGTCTGAACGATCGGGTCTCTGATCCGATGAATGTCAGCAACTTGAAGAAAGTCAGATGCCACCCAGGCTCGCATCAAGGTGAAAGGCTCTTTGGAAGTTGTACCAGGCCCCAGGCTTCAGGCCCGATACTCCAGCAGATCCGCACAGGAAGACCGGTTGATTGCCGCGCGGTGTCCAAAGAGGCCGAGCTTAGCCTCGCCCCCTCCTTTTATCTCTCCACCCACAAGTCTCTGCGGTAGCAGCATTGCACCCTGGGTGCCAAACGGGGTTCTGGGAAATGCAGTCCTAGAGTCTTAAAGGAGACCCCACTACAATAAGTTTTCTTTTTTTAGGCTTTTTCCCTCTGTTTTCACCTGGGGATAACATGCCTCCTGTGTTAGGGTGCCCCCACTGTGGATGAAGAAGTACAGGGGCACCTTTAGACAGCAGTATTGTCAGTCTCAGGGAAGAGGGAGCGTGTTGTAGCATATTTAGATACAATAACACATTGAAGCTGAACTCCAGCTAATACTTTATAAGTATTACATTTATACGTTACAGCAAACAGTTTTTACTCTTTTGTCCATGGACCGACACAGCTTCTCTATTGACAAAGTGGGTATTATCCGTTAATTAGGAGTGACTAGGCAGAAAAACTTGTAAAAAGTATTGCATCACACCTTCTACAGTACCGCCCAGGGGGCGGACCCTCTGGGTATACCCTCTCAGTCTGCATCTTCGCAGATCAGTTTTTTTCTGTCTAGCAAGGAATAGGACATGGCTCCCTTCGGGCCCATTGGTCCGGGGGAAAAAAGATATATATATATTTATTTTTTTGCTACATTTGTTGTTTCCTGCGATCTTCGATCAACTGCCGACTGGGTGACAGGCTGGATCCTCGATCCTTGTAGTCTCCCCAGTTTCGGCCATCGAGCGTGTGCCGACCCTAGCTACGCGCTGGGTTTTCCACGACATGCCCGTCGCTCCACGGGTGGCCGGTGAGCCTACACTCCAGGGCCTGCATCGGACCGCTCAGCTTCGGCTGACCTTACGGCCGAGTTGCAGCAGCCTGGCCGGTGAGCTTACGCTCCAAGGCTTGCATCGGACCGCTCAGCTTCGGCTGACCTTACGGCCGAGTCGCAGCAGCCTGTCCGGTGAGCATCATGCTCCAGGGCATACATATGATCGTCCCTTCTGGGTCCAATCACAGCATGCCTGGCCAACAGTCACCTTCCGTGCGCGGACGATGATCTGTTTGGAATGTCTTCCAGCAGAATACATGCAGGATAGGTAAGTAAAACTCCCCTGCCTCGGCTGGGTGATTTAGCTGGACATTCCTGGAGAGATCAAGTAAGTGGTTGTGGCCCCTTTCTTCCCTCTCTCCCTGCCTTTCCCTCCTCCCTGGACTTCTAGCTAAAGGTTGCTGGGTGCTGGGGGTCACCTAGGGGGTCCCACTGGAGCAGGGCTGGCTGTAACTAACATTTAAAAGAAATGTCATTTTTTCTTACCTGTGTTTGTGTCCTTCCTCCTCCATGCTGTCGGCGGCCATTTTGAGGTGGTCCATGCCAAGTTTGGCCTCTTGTGACTGCCCGGCGGCCATCTTCCTGTGGTTCGGCCACACCCACTGGCCCCTATCAGCTGATTGGCGGCCATGTTTGTCCACCCTGTATGCAGATATTGCCGTTCGGCGGCCATCTTTTTGTGGGCTATGGCTGCTTGACATCTATCTTCTGTCGGCGGCCATTTTCTTAGAGCCCACATTATCTTCCATACAGATGTTTTTGGCAACCATTTTGCGAGAGCCTCCGGCCTCTAGGGTGCATTACACTGGCGCGAAAATTCACACAGGAAGTGCTGATAAAAGAAGCAGACTGACACAGCAGCAAGGGGACAGCATCACAGGCGCAGCATAGCAGTACCTATCCAGGGTGGTGAGTCCTCTGGGTGACCCAGCCTCTCTGCAGCACAGGAGGGTGGCCTATTGATATCTTGCCTGGAGCCCTGTGGGTGTCAGCGTGTGGTCAGCATGGCATCTGAGCCAGATGTCTTCTTCCCTGAAACACCAGATTTAGCAGCTGGTATCCCTGAGGTGTCTATGGACGCTATGTCGGCAATCCTAGAGGCGTTTGCTGCCAGGGTGGAAGCAGCACACGGGAATACAGGGGGTAATAAACGCCCCCGTCCCCTGCAATCTTCTGGGGATATTTCTGATGCAGAACCAGGTCCAGCTACGGCTCATGGGCCAGATTCTGATGCATCAGAGACTGCAGACCGTGACCGATCGGACAGTGAGGAGGACTCCAAGTCCAGGTCAGTACGCGAGACGGCTTTGGTATCTGACCTTATTACTGCAGTGCGGGATATGCTAAAGTTGGAAAAGACTGCAGAAGTAGCAGATACTCCAGTCCCCTTTGGGTTTCATAAACCTGCCCGCACTGCTAAGGTGTTCCCTTGTGTGTCTTATTTTGACAAACTCTTATACAAGGAATGGGAGAACCCACTGAGGGTCTTTACAGCCCCAAAGAGGTTTGCAGTACGGTACCCCTTTGAGGAGAGTTTTCTGAAGATATGGACCTCTCCCCCTATAGTGGACCCTTCGGTGTCCAGACTTAATAGAGCCACCACTATTCCAGTAGAAGGGGCTCCTGTTTTCAAGGACCCTGTGGATAAGAAGGCTGAATCGCTTGCTCGCTACCTATACTCAGTGGTAGGCTCGGCAGTACACCCGGCATTGGCGGGGGCCCTAGTGTCTCTGACACTTACTGAATGGGCAAAATTGCTACTCCAGGGGTTAAAGGAGCGAGATGCTCCTCCTAATGAGATAACTTTGGCCGACCAGTTGGTCCAGGGCCTTAAGTTTGTCTGCGAGTCAGACATGGATACTATTCCCCTGCTGTCAAGAGCTTCGGTTTATGCAGTAGCAATACGCCGCCTGATCTGGCTAAAGGGCTGGTCTGCGGACCAGACTTCCAAGAAAGCCCTGTTGGATCTGCCTTTTAAGGGCGACAGACTTTTTGGGGCTTCTCTGGATGACATCATCAAGGATGCCACAGGAGGTAAAAGCACTTTGCTTCCCCAAACTAGCAAGGATAAGGGACCACGCCAAGGGCAAGGGCCCTCCTTTACTGCACGTAAGCGTTTTTTTCGCCCCCTTAAGGCGACAGGGAAAAGACCCCAGGCCGATAAAGCGCCTGCCCAAGGACAGAAGCGTCCTTGGTCCCGCAGACCCAACAAGCCTGCGGACAAATCTGCATCCACATGAAGGTCCGCCCCCACCCAGCTCTCGGGTGGGGGGACGTCTTCGCAAATTTGCGACTCAGTGGACTGCTCTAGTCTCCGACAGGTGGGTTTGCGAAGTAATCTCCTCAGGCTACAAGACTGATTCATCACCTCCAATCTCCAGCTACTACCGACCCGTCGGGAGGCCCTGTATCGGGCGGTCCAGGGTCTACTGGAACGCGGGGTAGTTATTCCAGTTCCAGAACAGGAACGGGGTCGGGGTTTTTACTCAAATCTGTTCATTGTGCCGAAGAAGGAGGGGGTTCGTCCAATCTTGGATCTCAGAGCCCTCAATTGCTTTGTGAAGGTACAAAGATTTCGGATGGAGTCGGTTCGATCTGTAGTCACGGCTCTACAACCGGGGGACTTTCTGGCCTCCTTGGACATCAAGGACGCATACCTGCATGTCCCCATATACTCCAGACACCAGAGGTTTCTGCGATTTGCTATCGGGAAGAACCACTACCAGTTTGTGGCCCTCCCGTTTGGCCTTGCCTCAGCACCCAGGACGTTCACCAAGGTGCTCGCTCCGATTCTGGCACTTCTAAGACAGCGGGGTATCGCTATCACAGGTTACTTGGATGACCTTCTGCTGAAGGCCCCTTCAAGCTCAGAATTAGAGGTAAGCGTGTCCATTACCTGTCAGACTCTTCGAGACTATGGTTGGATACTAAACACGCAAAAGTCAGTATTGGTGCCGACTCAACGCCTAGTGTACCTGGGGTTGATTCTGGATTCCTCAGAGGCAAAGGTATTCCTCCCTGTGGAGAAGTTGCAGACCCTCCGGGCTGCAGTACGGCAGCTGACTTCCAGGAATTGGTCGTCACTCAGTTTTTGCATGCGAGTGTTGGGCCTCATGGTAGCCTCCTTCGAGGCGGTCCCATATGCTCAATACCACACTCGAGTGTTACAGAAGGAAGTTCTGTCCAGATGGAACAGATGCCCTTCATCTCTGGATTATCAAATCCGAGTGAGCCACCTAGTCAGGAGACCCCTGGTATGGTGGCTGACAGCATCGGCTCTAATGGCCGGGAAGTCATTTCTTCCGGTTTACTGGATAGTGATCACGACGGACGCCAGCCTTACAGGTTGGGGGGGAGTCTGGGATGTCCAGTCGGCGCAAGGTCACTGGACCCCAGAGGAAGCCCTCCTGCCGATCAATGTCCTGGAGATCTGGGCGATCAAGCTGTGCCTCTTCAAATGGTCTCAGAGGCTGCAAGGGCGTCCAGTCAGGATCCAGTCAGACAACGCCACAGCAGTGGCATATGTCAATCATCAGGGAGGAACAAGAAGCTCAGCTGCAGCATCGGAGATCGCTCGCATCCTGAAGTGGGCAGAGAGGAGCGTACCGGCACTGTCGGCCGTGTACATTCCGGGTGTGGAAAACTGGCAGGCGGACTACCTGAGCCGCCAGATGCTGGACCAGGGAGAATGGTCCTTACACCCGGAGGTGTTCCAACTCCTCTGCCAAAGATGGGGCACCCCAGACGTAGATCTTCTGGCTTCCCGACTCAATCGGAAGGTATTGAGATTTGTGGCCCGGTCAAGAGACCCATGGGCAGACGCAACGGACGCGTTGGTAGCATCGTGGGGTCAGTATCGGCTAATCTATGCCTTCCCTCCCTTAAGGCTTCTTGCTCTTCTGCTCCGCAGAGTGGAGGCAGAGGGAATTCCAATGATCCTAATCGCTCCAGATTGGCCTCAGCGTCCTTGGTACGCCGATCTAGTACGTCTGGTAGCAGACGTCCCCTGGCGCCTACCACTACGGAAGGACCTGCTATCGCAAGGTCCCATATTCCATCCTGCTTTACAGTCATTGGCTTTAACGGCATGGCTGTTGAGAACCAGGTACTGAGAGACCGGGGCCTGTCAGACTCAGTAATCTCTACTATGAGAAGTGCTCGGAAACCATCCTCTAGGAAGGTCTATCACCGCACTTGGAGGGCCTACATCTCCATGTGTGAGGAAATGAAATGGCATCCGCGTACCTATTTGGTTTCCAGAATCCTGCTGTTTTTACAGCATGGGGTGGACCAAAGGCTTGCCCTAAGTATGATTAAGGGACAGATATCTGCCCTGGCTGTCTTCTTTCAGCGACCCCCGGCGACTCACTCTCTCGTGAGTACATTTGTGCAGGGGGTTCGACATGTGGCCCCTCCGGTCCGTCCCCCGTTACCTCCGTGGGACTTGAACCTGGTCCTCTCGGTGCTTCAGAAGGCACCGTTTGAGAATATTAGAGATATTCCCCTGTTGACACTTTCTCAGAAAGTGGTCTTTTTGGTGGCTGTTACGTCAGTTAGACGAGTCTCTGAGCTGGCAGCCTTGTCCTGCAAGGCTCCCTATTTGATTTTCCACAAGGATAAGGTGGTGCTGCGGCCGCAGCCTTCCTTTCTTCCGAAAGTCGTTTCGGCTTTTCATCTCAACGAAGACATTGTACTTCCATCCTTGTGTCCTCAGCCGTCGAATCCTAAGGAGTCGGCGTTGCATTCCTTGGACGTTGTCCGAGCTTTGAGAGTATACCTATCTGCTACTTCCCTGTTCCGGAAGTCAGACTCACTGTTTGTTTCGGTGGCTGGTCCCAAGAAGGGCCAAGCAGTCTCATCGGCCACCATCTCTAGGTGGATCCGACAGATAGTAATCCAGGCTTACGCCTTAAAGGGTCAGGCGCCCCCCTTTCCTGTCACGGCGCATTCGACCAGGGCAATAGGTGCCTCTTGGGCTTTCCGACATCAAGCGTCTGTTTCCCAACTATGTAAAGCGGCGACTTGGTCGTCCGCTCACACTTTCACAAAATTCTACAAGGTTGATGCAGGTGCATCTTCGGATGCCTCTTTCGGCCGCAAGGTTTTGCAAGCGGCTGTTTAGAGTTGCAACTCCTCCGTTGGAGGAGTGCTGTTTTTGTGTTTTGGGGTGAAGTTTGTTTTTATGCTGTTACCACCTGTAGCAAAATACTGAAACTGAGAAATGGTTTGGATCACTTCAGAGGTGACAGCAAAGATTCATTCCAGGAAATGTAGAGACAGAATGTCTACTGATGTCTGAATAAGTAAATTGGGTTAATTGGGGGTCTGAGGTAGCGTTCCATTCATCTATTGTTCAGTGTGTTAATGAAGTCACCTATTATCTGCTACGGGAGGTAATTACACTCCTAGTAATGTGTCTGGCACGGTTCCATTGTTATGAGTAAATATGTGGAGCTCTGTTCATGGGGAGACAAACGTCTCACGCATACCAAATGTGTTAGAAGTAGTCCCAGGTAATTAAATCACTGTCATCTGTTAATTGTTGAAGGGAATGCCCCTGTAAAATGAGTTAAGAAAACCCTTGCATGGGAAATGATATAAAAAGCCAGCCTGGGCAAAATAAAGCGTTGATTTACTCCCGGAACTGTGTGTCGTCCAGTTACTGGGGGGGTAACAGGTTGCCTTGGATAAGTCAGTACTTCCTCAGCTTCAAGGATTTCCCAGCGGACGTTGGAGCTCCGCAACGCTGGTTGGCAGCGGTGGGATTAAAGCCTTGCAGCAAGAGGAAGCAGCATTCATGCAAATTCGGCTACACGAATGGAAGTGTGAATGGAGACAAACTATGCTGGATTAAAACGAGCGACGTTAAAGGATTTGCTGGAAGCAAGAGGGAAGAGCGCCAGCACTAAAACCAAAGCCGAGTTGATTGCAGAACTGACCGAGGGAGATCGGGCACACAGTATGGCTACAGAAGCCATGGAGACCGAGTTTAACCTAGAAGTGAAACGCAGGCTAGCGTTTTATGGAGAAAACCCCTCCACCGAGCTGGTACAGGCAACGTTAGCCCAAGTGGATGCCTTTATCACGGCGAGAGAAGAAAGGGAGACCCAACTCCGGCTGGCGGAACAGCATGCCTCTGAGAGACTGCTAACGACTACACCGGCACCAGAGACAAAACTAAAAGTACCCCATGATGCCTTTAAAAAGTTTATGGAAGCAGAGGAAGAGATCGATAGCTTCCTGCAAGATTTTGAACGGCAATGCAAGCTGTACCAGGTACCCCAGACAGACTGGGTACGGATCTTAGCTGGTAAGCTGTCAGGCCGTGCAGCAGAAGCCTACAGAGCCGTGCCAGAGGAGGAAATCGCAATCTATAGCCGGGTAAAGGAAGTTATTTTGGCAAGGTATGCCATCACCCCAGAAGCATACAGGAGACGCTTCCGGGACACAAAGAAACAGGAGAAGGACTCCAACACCGAATGGGCTTGCCGAATGCAGAGGGCAGCCCTAGCTTGGCTACAAGCCAGTCAGGCAACCACAGCAGACGCGATCACCCAGCTGATTTTACTGGAGCAATTCTTTAATGGACTAAACCCAGAGGTACAGGAGTGGGTAAGGGATCGCAAACCTACCACTCTCTTGGAAGCAGCCAGGCAAGCTGATGAATATCAAGATGCCCGCCGGCCATCACAGACTAGCTTCCGACCAAGCACCAGACCACTGAACCATAACCCAGGGCCCCCAGCTACACAACGACCCGGGCTAATCCCTAACTCCCCTGCAAATCGATACCTCGGGCGCAAGGGAGTGCAGTGCTATTCATGCAAGCAATTTGGACACTATCAGAGAGACTGCACTCAGAACCAGGACCAAGCTGCATGGATTCGACCAGGGCCACCCCCTCCAGCACGGGCTGCCGCTCATTGCTATCACACGGAAGCGGCCCCGGTCAACCGAGGAGCAGGAGAATTGGAGGAACACTGGAGTATCCTACACGAGGCTGACCCAGTACAGGCGGCTACTGACAACAGGCAACACCATCGCCAGTCAGTACAGCTGAACGGGAAGACTGCTCAAGGTCTACGAGATTCCGGTGCCACCCTCACACTGGTCAAACGTCACCTGGTTCCAGAGGCCGACCACACCGGGAGTTCCGTAGTTGTGCGGGTTGCAGGGGGAGCAGTACACAGGCTACCCACGGCAAGAGTACACCTGAACTGGGGTGCCGGCTCCGGATTAATTAAGGTGGGGTTGATACAGGAACTTCCCGCTGATGTCCTGCTGGGGAACGATCTTGGCCAGTTGACTTCTGCTTTTGCATCAGCCCCGGTTACCAACGAGATCTACCCCGTTACCACCCGGTCCCAGGCTCACACCACGGAAAACAGAGCATCCTCTGAGGCTCGGATGCGTCAATGTTTGGATTGGGCGCAGTATTGAGCCAGGTAGGAGCAGATGGCGGAGAACACCCCGTAGTTTACTTGAGCAGGAAGCTTCGCCCCAGGGAAGTGAGCTACGCCGCCATAGAAAAAGAATGCCTGGCTGTGGTGTGGGCCCTAAAGAAGCTTCAGCCCTACTTGTACGGACAACAGTTCACCCTACTCACAGACCACAACCCGTTGGTATGCCTAAATCGAGTGGCAGGGGACAATGCCCGGTTGTTGCGCTGGAGTCTGGCGTTACAACCGTATGACTTTACTATCCACTACTGACCCGGGAAACATAACGGCAATGCTGACGGATTATCGCGGCAACTGAACTGGAAAAGTGATCCGTGAGTACTCTCCGGACATCCCCAAGCCGATCCGTTAAGGATCAGACTGTGTATGCCGGCTTGTGGGTAAGGGGGAGCAGTGTAGCAAAATACTGAAACTGAGAAATGGTTTGGATCACTTCAGAGGTGACAGCAAAGATTCATTCCAGGAAATGTAGAGACAGAATGTCTACTGATGTCTGAATAAGTAAATTGGGTTAATTGGGGGTCTGAGGTAGCGTTCCATTCATCTATTGTTCAGTGTGTTAATGAAGTCACCTATTATCTGCTACGGGAGGTAATTACACTCCTAGTAATGTGTCTGGCACGGTTCCATTGTTATGAGTAAATATGTGGAGCTCTGTTCATGGGGAGACAAACGTCTCACGCATACCAAATGTGTTAGAAGTAGTCCCAGGTAATTAAATCACTGTCATCTGTTAATTGTTGAAGGGAATGCCCCTGTAAAATGAGTTAAGAAAACCCTTGCATGGGAAATGATATAAAAAGCCAGCCTGGGCAAAATAAAGCGTTGATTTACTCCCGGAACTGTGTGTCGTCCAGTTACTGGGGGGGTAACAGGTTGCCTTGGATAAGTCAGTACTTCCTCAGCTTCAAGGATTTCCCAGCGGACGTTGGAGCTCCGCAACACCACCCCTCGTTTTTTTTTCTCTGACACTGCTTTGGGACGTCCCACTTTGTCAATAGAGAAGCTGTGTCGGTCCATGGACGAAAGAGTAAATAGGATTTTTTACTCACCGTAAAATCATTTTCTCTGAGTCCATGGACCGACACAGCACCCACCCCTCCTTTTAAGTTTGTACTGCTTTTTGACGAACTGATCTGCGAAGATGCAGACTGAGAGGGTATACCCAGAGGGTCCACCCCTGGGTGGTTCTGTAGAAGGTGTGATGCAACACTTTTTAAAAGTTTTTCTGCCTAGTCACTCCTAATTAACGGATAATACCCACTTTGTCAATAGAGAAGCAGTGTCGGTCCATGGACTCAGAGAAAAGGATTTTACGGTGAGTAAAAAATCCTATTTTTTTTTCCTTTTGGGATAAAGGTTTTACATAAGTAAAAGTTGATCATTGTAAGCACTCCTGTCAGTGGTAAATGATTTGTCTCATCCCTGTAACTGGATCTATCTGCAAGAGAGCTTGTTCTTTTGAAAAACAGCAGACTCACTGGCTGGATCACAAGATAAAATAGAGGAAAGAAAGCCTAAAAAACAAAATGAATGCAGCCATCATATCTAAGAACTGGTAAGCTGCAAAATAATAAATGTTTGCTTTTGGGTTTAATACCGCTTTAATACAATGTGCTTTTAGCCCAGGTTCACACTGGGCTGCGGGAATGAAGCCGTACGAGTTCAGCTGAACTCGCACGATTTCCCTCCCACTTGTCAGTCCCGATTTTGGCCACGATTACAGAGACATCTGTGCAGTTTCTGCACAGATGTCAATGTAAATCGCGGGCCGAAATCGCAAAAAGTAGTACAGAAACGACTTTTTGAAATCGGCACAGCGCCGCAGGTGCGGCGTTGCAACGATTAGGACGGTGCAAATTGGTGGCAAATGCCGCCGATTTGACATGCGATGTCAAAACGCATGTCAAAACGCACCAGTGTGAACCAGCGCTAAAAGTTGCTGTTTTTGCCTGTTCTCTGGATCAGAGCTCCATCATAATCTTCACGTTTATAACTTTCAGGTGTATCCGATGCCTGCGTTCCCAGCCACATGCTGTGGTTCCATCTGCCACAACTGGTTCCTGTAGTGATGTAGTGACTGTTGCTCTGCAGGAGAATGAAAAGATGAGGAAAGGGAAGCAGAATAGGTGGATAGTATTGTTCCCGTTTTGCAGGCTGCTATTTTGGGGGCTTTAACCCATTGTTTGCTTCTTGTAGCTTGGAACAATAGAGGGATCAGATTAAAGTTCTATATTACTGTAGCGGGTACTTACTTTCCCGGGTGCATTTTTTGAATTTAGCTGTGACCTCAGTGCTATGTTCCTTGCGGTTCACTAGGTGACGCTGTCACCGTGGCCGGGGGGGATGAATATCACTGTGTGCCGAGGTCCTTTTTGTCCTCTCTCGGCGGCGGTATGGTGGGGCGGGGAACCCGCCGGGCTTGCTGGGAGAGGAGATAAAGGGGCCGGCCATCTTGGTCACGGGGTTCTTCGTCCCAAGCACCTTCAGCTTGCGGACGTGGGTTCGTGCCCGTCCTCTAGGAGGCCTCGGCCTAGAGGACCACCGGAGATCGTGTTCCACCCCAGGCACCTTCAGCCCTGGGATGAGGTACTTGCAAGAAGGTCCGGAGCTCAGTGCCCAACACTGAGTTCCGCGAGGGAAGGGTCCTAAGGCACTTTGGGATGGAGGCCTGAATCTGAGTAAGACGCAATGGACCGGGGAGAGCTCCTCACTCGAAGACCCGGTGCAGCAGACTGCCGGTGACGGGTGAGTCTCTTGTCGGAGACCGTCCAGAAGGATCCCCTTTACCTCGTGCGGAGACCATATCCCACTCTCCAGGAGGAGAGTGGAGGACCGAATTTGTGTCTGGGCCTATTCACACTCACACCTCCTTTTCTGTTCTATCTATCAAGGGAGTCCCTGTATGGTGTGTTCTAATAAAGGAGTGTTGGACTTTAATGGTGTGAGGCTCAATTCCTGGCGGACGAAGTTCATGGTGACTCTTGGAGGGAGGATCCGGGTGCACAACACAGACCCGAAGGTAAATGAGCCATTGCTGATACCACCGGTATTCTACACGTGGTGGAGGCTAGGCGTAGCCCACCCGCTCTCTCTCTCTCCACCCTACCAGATACCCCTAGACAAGAGACAGTGCGAGCCGCACGGAGAGAGGAGAGGGGCAGGCGCTACATTACTAATCTAGAACTAATCCATCCATGACCATATGCTAGCCAGCTTTTGATACATGTTGAAATATCAGAACATTGCATGTAGTTGACTAAGATTTTCACAGTGGGGTTGATTTACTAAAACTGGAGAGTGCAAAATCTGGTGCAGCTCTACATATAGAAAGCTTCCACTTTTTTGTCAAAGCTTAATTGAACAAGCTGAAGTTAGAAGTTGATTGGCTACCATACACGACTGCACCAGATTTTCACTCTCCGGTTTTAGCAAATCAACCCCACTGAGTACTAGCATAAAATATTTTTTTTTAAAACCTTTGGCTATAGTAAATACAAGAACAGTTATTTATAAAGTGAATTAGCAGAACTTCACTCTCTGAATCAACATTGACTATTTTTAGTTCCTATGCTGCTAGCATTAGTAAATAGATAAGAACATTTATCATATTTACCATTTAAATTTTTTTATTTTTTTACATTTTTTCTGTTAATTACTGGTTTTCAAGCCTAGGCAAATGATGACATACATCCCAGGAGTCTTCAGGAGGGGAGGAGGGGTTTTCTCAACTAAGCACACCCTCCCGCCTTCATGCTTGAGCTAAGCGCCAATAGATTCCAGGACGTAAATACTACATGCATCACCTGCTCTTACCTCAAGATGTCCACACAGAAATTCTAAAGTGTTTTTCAACGTGATTTCTCAGCAAAATTAGGCATAGAGATTTGAATGGATGGGTGAGTTTGCTTTGAATATAAAAAAATAGGGCTGTGGAAATTAACTATTAATTCCTCAATTAATCGATTAATTCTTTTGATCGATCAAAATTCTTTTGATCGGTACTCACCTCTCCGCCGGCTTCCGGGTCTTCGGGGAGTTCCGTCGGAGATCCGGTGACGTCACGGACACTGGCGGGGCTTGCAGTGTCCATCTGAAGGGCTCCTTTGCTGTGCCTTCATATCTGCATGCCGGCGGGACCTTACTATCTGCCACACGCAAGGGATGTTACACTTCCCTCTATCACTTCCCTCTATCAACCTGGGATTCTACAGCCATCCACTGGGAGTTGTGATAGTTCCCTTCACGGGACATCTACATGCCGACGGACTGATGTTAACCCCTCCTCATCTGGATTCAGCAGTGGTATCGTTGTACACATTTTTATACCAGTAACATACTTAGCTACATGTTTTTATGACTGCTTTTGCTACCGCTTGGTATTACTCGCACAATTTTTACAGTTTATGTAGCTACATCGATTTTATTTCCAGTGCAATATTTATTTTGTTACTTACTTGAAGACTATAAAAGTTTTAATGCTATTCCCATCGAGCGCTGCCTTTTTGTGTTTTTTGTATCCTGTTATCCATTTTTCCAGTGGTTGGTAGCTGCACTGGGAATCAGCCTGCAAGGAGATCAGCTAAAAGTAGTTGGATCTGTATGTGCGTTATAATTAATCGAGATTAGTCGATTAATCGATTTAAAAAAATTGATTAATCGAACACGAAAATTTTAATCAGTACCACCCCTATTAAAAATGAATTAAAAAACGTTTTTGGTTGGTGGTGCTCGGATGAAGTGTAGTTCCACTTTAAGCTTTAAATATTGAGTTTTATGTATTGTTTTGAAACTGCATTTAAGCCCTGGTTCACACTGGTGCGATTTGACATGCGATTTGACATGTCAAATCGCATGTCAAATCGGCGAAATTTGCCGCAAATTGCGGCCAATGGCACCGTCCTAATCGTTGCGACGCCGCATCTGCGGCGCTGCACCGATTACAAAAAGTAGTTTTTGTACTACTTTTTGCGATTTCAGCCATGATTTACATTGACATCTGTTGAAATCGCGGCCGAAATCGGGACTGCCAGCGGGAGTGAAATCGTGCGAGTTCAGCTGAACTCGCAGGCTTCACTCCCGCAGCCCCAGTGTGAACGTGGGCTTAAGGTGGTAGTTTTCAAGGGCAAATACAGTATAAAGGTTTTTGCATGCACCAACTCTCTTTCTGCAATCATTTAAATATTTAAAAATATGAGCAAAAAATATCCTGACTATAAGAAGAATGTTGTTTTGAACAGATATTAACAAATGTACTGTTTTCATTTGTTTGAAATGAACATACGTTCTGTGGGAGTGCAACATCTTGCAAAACAGATGATAGTAAAATCTAAAAAGAGAACATATACTGATATTAAACTTTTTTTTATAAAATATATCTTTAAGTCTTATTATAATAATAATTATTATTACTCATTACTTTGCTTTATCTTAAACTGCAGTAAATTACAATTTTTATTATTTTGGATACCAAGAAAAAAACATAAATAAAACTTACCACTCACCACGACTCTGATACGTCTTTGTGTATGCTAAGCTCTACTCTTTGCCATTTGGGATTATATATACATGTAACATATTGTGCCTCCTACAGACTAATCAACTTGCTAAACATTGATTATAAAATCCTAGCAAAGGTCCTTCGCCATGACACTTAAGTTTTCATGTACATGGGACATTGTTCAACCTCTCCTGAACAATTTAATTTGACAGCTAGAAACCAGTGTCTAAAAACGTCCGTTTAGCCGCGTTTACATGCCGCGTTTAGCCGCGTTTGCGTCTTGAAGCATTTGAAAAAAAATATATATATTCTTTTGTTAAAATTAAAAACGTCTGTAAACGAATCGCTGCTAAATGCGAGTTGCCGCATTTAGCCACGTTTGGTGTTTCAACTGCCTCTAAACACAGCTTCTGAATGCGTTTTTTTGGGGGTTTTAAGAAAAAGCCTCTAAAAACAACTGCCTATAAACGACTATAAACGAACCAGTGTACATGTACTGATAAGATAACATAGGAGAGTTCAGGAGCAGTTGAAAAAAATGCCCAACTGTTCCTAAACATCCGTTTACCAGCAGCAGTGTACATGAGGCCTAACACATTTTTTTTATCTATCATTCATAGTGATCAAACAAGCTTTATGCTGGGCAAATCAACATCTATCAGTATTTGAAGAGAGCAGCAGATGCAGGAGTTTCTCCCTGACCCTAGTGCCTTGGCATCCCTTGATACTATCAAGGCATTTGACTCCATAGAGTGGCTGTTTTTACAAGGTTCCCTGAAACACTTTGGCTTTGACACCAAGTTTAGACAATAGGTACATATTTTATATGGTCACCCCCACTCCAACTTTTTGGTAAATGAGCTATTGCCTCCCCCCCATTTAACTTTATACAGAGGAACCAGACAGGTATGCCCATTTTCCTCTCTCTTATTTGCTATAGCGATAGAGCCACTGGCCCTCAGATATAGGAAATCAGTGTCCTTTAAGTGGGAGGTGAGACCAGTCATCAGTCCACGATGCAGGTTGTAAAACCATCAAAGCAAATTTCTACCAATTATTCTTGAGCCCTGAATGCACTGTTTAGCCACTGTTAAGGTGGTGTCCTGCATATACAAATTGATATCATCAGCATAAAGGTTGATACTTTCTGCACTACTTCCCAGAGTGATGCCCTGTTCCTCTTAAATATTTAAGGATCTTTATCACAGTGCACCCGCCTGACGCATTAGTGGCTAACATAGCTCCCTAATGAATTTTATTAAATGTATATTAGCGATATGGACCAAATTTTCTCTATCATTGGCAGGTAGAATAAATGTAATCAACAGGACTCTCCTACCTAAAATGTCTATATGTCCTATCCTACTCCTCTGTTGTCCCCAAATAATTTTTCAAGGCTGTGAATTCTCAGCTTACACTGACAGCAGATGTCCAACAGCAGATGTAAGCTGAAAAAAAAAAGGAGTGGGACTTTGAATGAAGTATGCGGTAGCAAAATAAGTTGGATAATGAGTATATATTTGGTTTTTATATATTTTATTTTTGTACATATGGATATATATATATATATATATATATATATATATATATAAATATAGCGCACCCACCCCAGCCTTTACCTGCTTTTCTATTAGTTGGCTCCTTCGCAGGAAAGACTGAGGCACACCGCACCACAAGCCCGTACCCTCCTGGATGGGGAGGTAGAGCGGTGTTAGTTTTCTCGGGCCTGCTTGCAGCCAGTGTTTAAAACCTCCAGAGCTGACCTCGTTTCTGGGGTAGCCAGAAACAAGTCCTTAGTTTTCCCCAGTAAGCAACTGTCCACACCAATTGAAAAGTCCAACCTCTTATTTATTCTTAAGGGCAATAAATAGTCTCTTTGAGAGCAGACAGGTTGAGACAAAAACGGGTCAGATAAGGTGGGAGGAGGTCCAGGCACAAACTTAATTTAAGGTCTCTCCTGTTCTGGTTTGCATGAACAGGCTTGGCGCTGGGTCCCTGCCACGGACCATGGGGTTGGTCACTGCCACTGACCGGGTGAATAGTTGCAAGTCACTGCCACTGACCTGGTGTGCGTAGAGTCACTGCCACTGTGACATGAAGAACCCGCACTTCCTTCCTTGAGTAACTTAGCCCTTTTTTGTAGGATAAGAACATCCCTCCGGAGAGTTACCAGAGGCCCCCTCTGTCACCAGGACTCTGTGCTGGGTCTTCAGAAAGGGTCACCTCTCTGGCCTCCTCATCCTGGATAGAGGTCCCCTCGCAAGGCAGATCCCTGGGAGCCTCGATCCTTAGCGGACCCCAGCTGAAGGTTGCTCGGTTCCGGGCCCACACCAAAGTACCTCACCCCAGACTGAAGGTGTCTGGGATGGAACAGCAGCTCCATCTCTGGGCCTAGGGCACCCAGAGGCGACACACACACACACACACCCAGGCCTAAGGTGCCTGGGCGTGGACTCGACGACCCCTCTGGAAGATGGCCGCCCCCTTTTATATCCTCTCCCGACAGGCACAGCAGGTTCCCCGCCCTGCCGCACTGCTGCCGAGAGGGGACAAAAAGAGGCACAACCTTGTACTGCGGTTCAACCCGGGCCCATGGCAACAGCGCCACCCATAGGCCCCAGGGAACCGCACACCAGTACTATCTCCCAGGGATAGAAATGGTCCATGAAACCTAACAATTAGTGCATCTGAGCCTAGTTACCACTCAGATGCTCCCCCTAAATATGACACACCGCTACACATATATATATATATATATATATATATATATATATATATATTGGGCTTCACCCACACTATTGGTTGTAAATTTTCACTTAACCCCACTCTAATTGTAAGCACTGGGTTTTAGTGTTTATTGTGGATCAAACAATATATTTTTATACTTTCTACAGAAGTCCCTCACAATGGACATCACCAGACCTTGCTAATCTGGATTTTTTTTGACACCATCATATATATACAAGATGCTGGCCTGTTCTGATGAATTAAAAAATTGGTTTTAGGAACACAACAATGAGTTTGAGGTGTTGACTTGGCTTCCAAATTATCCAGACCTCAATCCAATTGAATATCTGCGTAACAAGTCTGATACATGGAGGCCCCACCTTGCAACTTACAGGACCTAAAGGATCTGCTACTGACAGCTTGGTGCCAGACATTACAGCATAACCTCAGAAGGCTAGTGGAGTCCATGCCTCAATGAGTTATGGTGGGTTGTCATTGGCTGATCAGTGTATTTGTGCTCTTTAGTGCTTTACTAAATAAACATAAAAATACACCCAGCTCAAAACAACAATTTGGTGCTGATTGGCACTGAGCTCTTTTGTGCCACTTACCTGGTCATTATACCAGTTTTTATTTCTTGGGTCTACCTTCATATGTCCCATGTTAGGTCTCTTCTCTTTAAAAGGATGTTAAAGTCAGTGAGAAAAACTGAATTTTAAGGAAATAAATAATGACAGAAGCTGGATTGTAGGATTGTTCCATGGTCTTAATTGCCTGGATCTCATGTTGACACTTTCTCTTCAGTGCTACAACCATAGTAAGTGAATGAGTCCAGCACTGGCACAGGTAATCTGGAAAATTAAATCATTCAGTGATGATCTCAGTAAGCACTCTGTGACCTTACCAACAATCTGTTGTTGGAAATTTCTCAGGAAGAATTTATCAGTTTAGTGAGATTTAACTACCAAACCACTGCTTTTTTCATGTACAGAAAGATAGGTCTTGGTGGGGAGGGGGGGGGGGTTCTAAACAGTGCCTTCTTCTTCTTCCCTTGCACATCTGTTGGAGTATGCTATAGGCCCACTAACCAGAGGGAGGAGGCGGACCTCCTATCACAGCTTCTGGAGGGGATGATAAGGGACTATATACAAGATTTTAGTAATGAGAACGGTATCATTAGCAGTAATCAGCATGGATTCATAACATAAAGAATCGTTCTTGCCAAACCAATCTATTAACCTTCTATTAGGAGGTGAGTTGCCATCTAGATAAAGGAAGGCCCGTAGACGTGGGGTTTTTGGATTTTGAAAAAGCATTTGACACAGTTCCCCATAAACTTTTACTGTACAAAATAAGGTCCGTTGGAATGGACCATAGGGTGAGTACATGGATTGAAAACTGGCTACAAGGGCGAGTTCAGAGGGTGGTGATAAATGGAGAGTACTCAGAATGGTGAGGGGTGGGTAGTGGGGTCCCCCAGGGTTCTGTGCTGGGACCAATCCTGTTTAATTTGTTCATAAACGACCTGGAGGATGGGGTAAGTAGTGCAATCTCTGTATTTGCGGACGATACTAAGCTTAGCAGGGCAATAACTTCTCCGCAGGATGTGGAAACCTTGCAAAAAGATCTGAACAAATTAATGGGGTGGGTAACTACATGGCAAATGAGGTTCAATGTAGAAAAATGTAAAATTATGCATTTGGGTGGCAAAAATACGAATGCAATCTATACACTGGGGGGAGAACCTCTGGGGGAATATAGGGTGGAAAAGGAACTGGGGGTTCTAGTAGATGATAGGCTCAGCAATGGCATGCAATACCAAAGCAAACAGAATATTGGCATGCATTAAAAAAGGGGATTAACTCCAGAGATAAAACGATAATTCTCTAGCTCTACAAGACTCTGGTCCGGCCGCACCTAGAGTATGCTGTCCAGTTCTGGGCACCAGTCCTCAGGAAGGATGTACTGGAAATGGAGAGAGTACAAAGAAGGGCAACAAAGCTAATAAAGGGTCTGGAGGATATAATTTATGAGGAAAGGTTGCGAGCACTGAGCTTATTCTCTCTGGAGAAGAGACGCTTGAGAGGGGATATGATTTCAATTTACAAATACCATACTGGTGACCCCACAATAGGGATAAAACTATTTTGCAGAAGGGAGTTTAACAAGACACGTGGCCACTCATTAAAATTAGAAGAAAAGAGGTTTAACCTTAAACTACGTAGAGGGTTCTTTACTGTAAGAGCGGCAAGGATGTGGAATTCCCTTCCACAGGCGGTGGTTTCAGTGGGGAGCATCAATGGTTTCAAGAAACTATTAGATAAGCACCTAAACAACCACAACATACAGGGATATACAAGGTAATACTGACATATAATCACACACATAGGTTGGCCTTGATGGACTTGGGTCTTTTTTCAACCTCACCTACTATGTAACTATGTAACAATTTGGATTAGCGGCAAGAATGGGAAGTTTCATTATAATGGGGGATTTTATTTATCCAGACATAGACTGGGTGGAAGGAACCGCGCATTCATCTAAGGCTCGCCAGTTCCTAAATGTCTTGCAGGACAATTTCATGGGTCAGTTGGTAAATGCACCAACTAGAAACAAAGCGTTACTAGATCTACTGATTACCAACAATACTGACCTGATCACGGATATGGAAATACAGGGCAATTTAGGAAATAGCAATCACAGTTCAATTCGTTTTGGTATAAATCACACAAATAGGAAACATAAGAGGAATACAAAGACAACAGCCAATATCCCTAAAATACAATCCTTGCTAGAAGATAATAATTGGGATAAAAACTTAGGAACAAAAAACATGGAGGAAAAATGGGTATGCTTTAAGAGCATATTAAATAAGGGCATTAGCCAGTGCATCCCAATGGGAAATACATTTAAAAGAGCTAATAAAAGTCCTGGGTGGCTTAACTCCAACGTAAAAATGCATATAAAAGCAAAGGAGAAGGCCTTTCAAAAATACAAGGCTCAGGGATCATCATCAGCATTCCAACTTTACAAAGAATGCAGCAAGAAATGTAACAGTGCAATCAGGGCGGCTAAGAAAGAATACGAAAGCCACATAGCGGAGGAGAGTAAAAAAAATCACAATAAATGCTTTAAGTACATAAATAGTAAGAAAGGTAGGTCAGATCATATTGGTCCCATAAAGAATGATGAAGGGAATCTGGTTACTAAGGATGGAGAGATGGCGAAGGTATTGAATTTATACTACTTCTCAGTCTTCACGGGGGAATCAGGGGGCTTCAGTAACCAAAACTACAAGGTTTATCCTCATGACATGTCACAGGAAGCACCCTCATGGCTAACTATAATTTGAAGAACTTAACATTAATAAGTCACCGGGACCAGATGGCTTGCACCTGAGGGTCAAGTAATTGCAAGACCATTGTTCATAATTTTTACGAACAGTCTACTGATTGGAATGGTATCAGCGGATTGGAGAAAAGTCAATGTAGCACCAGAATTTAAAAAAGGGCCAAGATGCATCCCTGGGAATTACAGACCAGTTAGCCTAACATTAATTGTATGCAAGCTCTTGGAGGGAATGATAAGGGACTATATACAAGATTTTAGTAATGACAACGGTATCATTAGCAGTAATTAGCATGGATTCATGAAGAATCGTTCTTGCCAAACCAATCTATTATCCTTCTATGAGGAGGTGAGCTGCCATCTAGAAAGGAAGGCCCATAGATGTGGCGTATCTGGATTTTGAAAAAAGCATTTGGTTCAGTTCCCCATAAACGTTTACTGTACAAAGTAAGGTCCGTTGGCATGGACCATAGGGTGAGTACATGGATTGAAAACTGGCTACAGGGGCGAGTTTAGAATGTAGTGATAAATGGGGAGTACTCGGAATGGCCCGGGGTGGAAAGTCCCCAGGGTTCTGTCCTGGGACCAATCCTATTTAATTTATTCATAAATGACCTGGAGGATGGGATACAGCTCAATATCTGTATTTGTTGACAATACTAAGCTAAGCAGGGCAATAACTTCTCCGCAGGATTTGGAAACCTTGCAAGAAGATCTGAACAAATTTTTTTTTGGAAATTCTCAATTTTTATTTTCTTAAAACAGGGTATACAGATACAGCGTTCCCTTTTAAACAAATCATATAAAGCAATATCAATAATCAATCTGTCAAATTCCTTATTTTTCTATAGTCTTATGATCTATTCTTCCTATTGTCCCTCTACTTTCCTTTCCCGCTGCATCTCCTACTTCTTTTGACCCTGCTATCCTTTCCTATTTCCCCTATTCTCCCCCCTTCCCCTTCTCTCGACCTCCCCCTCCTCCCTTCTTTATCCCTGCTTTACGCAGGAAAATATCAAACAGACAAACATAAAAAAAAAAAAATATGGAAACCACGTATTCTTTAGCTGGATATGAAACTTCTCTGAAGTCCCTTACTCTTATTTCACGTCAACCTAGTTTTTTTTTTTTACTCTCCTAATGCCGCGTACACACGATCGTGATTCACGGCGGTGAAAACACCGCCGTGAATCACGACATGAAAAAAAATGAAAAACGAGGGAACGGCATTTTCCCCCACACACGACCGTTTTTCCCGTCATTTTTTTCTTTGTCGAGAAAAACGACCGTCTGTGGGCTCCGCGGCAGTGTCTCCCTATGGGAAAACTGCCGCGGAAAAAAATGATGGAAAAAACGATGAGAAAATTTAGAACATGTTCTAATTTTTCTCGTCGTTTTTCCTGCCGTTTTTCTCAACGAGCCCACAGACGATCGTTTTTCTCGGCGAAAAAAAAAAATGACATTTTTCCCGACGGGAAAAATGATCGTGTGTACGCGGCATTATAGTTTCTTCCCTTCCTCTGTTTTTACAAATTGCTTCCATGGTGCCCATATATCTTGTACTTGTTTTTTTCCTTCCAATGTTGTCGGTAGGTATTTCTCCATTATTCCTACCCTTCTAACTTTATTTAACCACATTGAAATCGTAGGGGCTGTAGGATCTTTCCATTTCATCGCAATACAACTTTTCGCCGCGTTTACCAAATTACACAAGACTGAATTTATATATTTTTTCAGGGGGATTTGCGTATGTTGTAGATGTAGCAGGAAGAAAGCTGGTTCTTCTGCAATCTGATGTTCAGTAAATATTTGAGTAATTCTCTGTACAGTTTGCCAAAATTGTCTAATTACTGGGCATGCCCAGAATATATGTATCGTAGTCCCTTTTTCATTGATCTGAACAAATGAATGGAGTGGGAAACTACATGGCAAATGAGGTTTTAATGTAGAAAAATTTAAAATAATGCATTTGGGTGGCTAAAATTTTGAATGCAATCTACTCACTAAAGGGAGGACCTCTAGGGGAATCTAGGATGGAAAAGGACCTGGGAGTCCTAGTAGATGACAGGCTCAGCAAGGGCATGCAATGCCAAGCTGCTGCAATCAAAGCAAACAGAATATTGGCATGCATTAACCTCCCTGGCGGTATGATTATTTCAGATTTTAGATGCTGAAAGCGGTACCATTATTTTGCATGTAAATTTGGCGTTTTATATTGCAGGCCTGTAATTCTTAGGAATAACACACTTGAATCTGTCCAAACAAGAGTCTAGTAGACATCCCGGATATGATAAAGTTCAAAAAACAAAATCATAAATTATAATATAATAAATAACTATAAAATAATTATAACAAATAATAATATAATAATAATAAAAGTGTTTTTCAGTGTTTGATGACGAATTTCCCCACAAATCACTATCGCTAAATTCTGCAAGTGATTCTAATTTATTATCGCTGTTTTCTAGCTGGTCTAAAACCACTTTTTGACATAAAGGGACACTTTTTGGTTGCTATGGACAATCTCCAGTTTCCAGGCAGAAAGAACAGTTTTTATAATATAAAACTGCATGCAAGACACTGGACAGACCACTAGGGACAAAGGGGATGTGTTATTATTTGATACAGTACTGTAATCTGTAAGATTACAGTATACTGTATGTATACTGTGTGTTTCATTTTTTGAATTTGGCGCCGAACTCCGTCCCCGAGCTCAGCACTTGGGCACTGTGAATCGAGTGAGATGACACATCGCAGGATCCAGGGAACAAGGTAAGTAACTTCCCCTGTATCCTGCAATGCGATCCCGAGTCTGGCTCGGGGTTACCGCTTTAGGTACTGAAATCTTACCCTGAGCCAGACTCGGGAATACCGCTAGGCGGGTTAAAAAGGGGATTAACTCCAGAGATAATACAATAATCCTCCCACTCTACAAGACTCTGGTCTGGTCGCACCTGGAGTATGCTGTCCAGTTCTGGGTACCAGTCCTCAGGAAGGATGTGCTGGAACTGGAGAGAGTCCAGAGAAGGGCAACAAAACTAATAAAGGGACTGGAGAACCTTGGTTATGAGGAAAGGTTACGAGCACGGAACTTACTTTCTCTGGAGAAGAGACGATTCAGAGGGGATATCATTTTAATGCACAAATACCGTACTGGTGACCCCACAATAGGGATAAAGCTTTCCCGCAAAAGTCAATTTAATAAGACACGCGGCCATTCACTAAAATCAGAAGAAAAGCGATTTAACCTTAAACTGCGTAGAGGTTTCTTTACTGTAAGAGCGGTTAGGATGTAGAATTTTCTTCCACAGGCAATGGTTTCAGCAGGAGCATCAATGATTTAAAAAAACTATTAGATAAGCACCTGAACGACCACAACATACAGGGATATACAATGTAATACTGACATAAAATCACCCACAAATAGTTTGGACTTGATGGACTTGTGTCTTTTTTTCAACCTCGCCTTCTATGTAACATCTTGTCCAACTTTAATCTGATGTTTGTATGTAGCTTTCAATGGACAGAACTGTGAGAATGCCACGGTGCAAAAATCCTAATTTACAGTAGTTTAGAGGTTCCAGCTTTGGGACACTAGTGAAGATACATCCACTTTATCTTCTTTAGTCACGCAGACCATTTACATAACAGCATCTGTTTGCTGAAATGTTAAAGCAAATCTTTTTTGTTAGACAAGTACCTGCTCCCACTTCCTTAATTTTTGCCTTGAAGAGAATAATGTCTGCTTAGGAATCAACCCAGCCTCCTGGGACATGATGCATGTCCCAGATGGTTGCAGGACCAGCCCCACAGCACTGCCATGCCTTGCACACGTGCAGTGGGGAGTTGGCTATGAGACATCATAGGCTGATATCTGTTTGTTTTTTAAAAGTCAGCTCGGGCAGGAAGGTTTACCTAATAATGTGACAACTGCATAGCTCCCAACTGTCCCTGATTTTGAGAGACTGTCCCTGATTAGGGACAAATGTCCCTCTTTCCTCCTCATTTGTCCTTCATTTTGGTCTGATCTATATAGTAGTTGTATATAAAATGCACTATTTATCTTTCAAAAAGTGTTAAATCTTTTATCCAATTTCTAAATTGCTTCATTTGTAAGTTTCAAAAGCCATTATAAAGGAATAGTAGTGGTAAAAAATAGTATTTGTTTAACTAATAATTATTTTTGTATAATTCTCTTTAAAGGGGGCATGGCAGGGGGTGTGTCCTACCCCTACATACTTTTGCTAATAGGTGTCCCTTGTTCCCATCTCAAAAAATTGGCAAGTGTGCAACTGGCATTGGCTCTCATAGTGGTCACATGATCGGGAGTTGATCCTGTTGGTTCCCAATCATAAGTACAGACCAGGAGATCTCTTTGACAGCTCTGTCTCTGTGCTGGGAGCGCACAGTAAGCACACTGTCATCACAGAAACCTATGCCGCCCATAAGCGCATATCAGCAGTGTGTGAGCATTAAAGCCCACCTCTTTACCACCACACATATGCACACCTGGGTAACAAGAGGTAAAGAAACAACCTAATTGTATGTATCTATCTATTTTTTTTATGTGTAGCGCCCTACTCCCAATGACTGGGCACTATGTCAAATTTAGTGGGTATCTGGGCCAATAGTTGGGCTCAGATTTAAGTGATTATGCTAAATCAGCCTCTGTTCCGGCTATGGCTGTGTTGGGAAGACTTCCCACTGTTTTCCTGTAGGTGATGTTACCACCTCAGGCCAAAGTGGAAGACTGACAGGCCAAAGTGCATTGGGTATCTTTCCTCGGGAACAGTTCAGTGGGCGTGGTCTACCCGCTGAGCATGCCGGGGAAGGGTACTTAAGGGGCAGACGCCATCTTTTGGGGTCCGTCCTTCGTCCCCTCGTGACCCTCCTGGCGCGGGGAGTGTGTTGTGTGATTTTGGCCTCGGGACCATGTTGGTCCGAGGCTACAACTCTACCAAGTAGGCCCAGTTATGCTGACTGGGCCTACACTTTTGAAGGTGATCCTGGCTGTCCGTCCTGCGGGAGGAAGCCACTCAATGGATGAAACCAGGGGAGGACCTGTCCTGGAAAAGACCGAGCGGAAGGCTGGTGTCTTGAGGAGGGCCTGGTAATTCTATTGGAGGATGCACCATAGCTTAATTTCACCTTGCAGTCTGCTGGGTTGGCTTAAAGGCTGGAAGTTCTGTGGCAGAGGATCCCGGATTATCCAATTTTGTGCACAACCAGTCTGTGGCAGAGACTGGTCCTGGTCATTGTCTGTGCATCATTCCGGCTGCTAGGCCAGGTGAGAGGGGCCTATCCGGGTGAGCAATACCCACTCCAGGAAGAGTGGTGAATGACTGTATAGTTGAGAAGTTTTTTCCAGTGATCTGTACTGCGTACCTGAACCTACCCCTTCCCTTCACCCTTCTACTATTATTCATTTGTTTTATGCAAAGGAAAATAAAACCTAACTGCTTGAGGTTTTACATCTTGTGTGGACATTGGCGTTTCTACAGACTTTCTTCCCCTAGACAACGAATACTGAGGTAACGTGCAAGGCCCAAATTAAAACCAGCAGCTCCTACGGGGGTGTTCTACATATGGATCCAGAGAAAAGGGAGTCTCAGAGAGGTTTTTTGTTTTTTATTAGATTTAATTCTATTCAAACCTTGCTTAAGTAGCCTAATACTGCATATAAAAATCTCTGCCTGCTACAAATATTTCTGCTTTGTGCTCCCTATTATGTGTTAAAATGTTTGAGGCCCCTTTCCATAGTTGCCAACAGTCCCGTTTTTCCCGGGACAATCACGGATTTGGGACCCTCGTCCTGTATTTATTTTGTCCCGTCTATTTTCCCGGTATTTTGCCTTTGTCCCGGCCGCCGGGAAAATCGGGAATGCTTGAGGTAAAAAAACGGCGGGCTACACAAAGATGGCCGCCGCTGCAGACACAAGGATTATTTCCTCTTGTGTTCAGTGGTGAGGGGAGGAGCAGCCAATCGGCTTCTCCCCTCTCTGTGTTCACACATGAGAAGGCGGGGCGGTATTATGAGCATTCGTGAGGGAGCGGCAATGTACAGGGCTGGGGAGGCGGAGTTCCGATAGGAGTCGGGAGAGCCAGGGGGAACAGAATCCGGCGGGGGAACCATTCTCGGCACGACACCGCTGGGAAATGATCATGGACCGCGGAGCTGCCTCTGCCTCCAGCACACACACGGAGACGCCGGGAGGTGAGAGCATCTGTTCCCCGGGGCTGGCTGCCGCTGCTAGGGGACACAGACCTGTAAGGAGGGCTCCGCTGCTGGGGGACACCACCAGATGTAAAGGAGGACACCAGATGTAAAGGAGGGCTCCGCTGCTGGAGGACACCAGATGTAAAGGAGGACTCCAGATGTAAAGGAGGACTCCGCTGTTGGGGGACACCAGATTTAAAGGAGAGCTCTGCTGCCGGGGACACCAGATGTAAAGGAGAGCTTTTCTGCCAGGGACACCAGATGTAAAGGAGGGCTCCGCTGCTGGAGGACACCAGATGTAAAGGAGGGCTCCGCTGTTGGGGGACACCAGATGTAAAGGAGAGCTCTGCTGCCGGAGACACCAGATGTAAAGGAGAGCTCTGCTGCCGGGGACACCAGATGTAAAGGAGGGCTCCGCTGCTGCCAGCTGCTGGGGACACTGAAGTAAGGAGGGCTCTGTTGCTGGGGGACACAGATCTGTAAGGAGGGCTCCACTGCCGGGAACACCAGATGTAAAGGAGGGCTCCACTGCTGGGGACACCAGATGTAAAGGAGGGCTCCGCTGCCAGGGACACAGTTCTGTAAAGAGGGGCTCTGCTTCTGGGAGCACCTGATGCAAGGACGGACTGCTGGGGAGGCATCTGGTGGCAGGTGACACACTTCCACTGATTCGGCATTATGGTGAGTTGAATGATTTCATTTTATATTACAATGTAATAATAGAAATAATGCGCTTCAATCACCCTGACACCATAACAAACATGGTCCCGGGATGATTGAAGCACCAACAACAGGTGTTTTGGAGTATCTTTATCTGCCGATTTTGTTAAACTTTCTGGAATACACATATTTCTATTGTGGTGTAGGATCTGGCTTCTTTCTTTCTTTCTTTCTTTCTTCATCTCGGACTTCAACCACACCCCTTCTGATCCACGCCCACTAACGTGTGTAAACCACGCCCACTTTTCCCTATCGGGGTGACACGCCTACAAACGAATGCCCCACCCCTAATTATATAAAGGCCCCGCCTCCATGCAAAAAAAGTGTCCCGGATTGTTTTTTTCCAAAGTTGGCAACTATGCCTTTCACACTGAGGCGGTTTGCAGGCACTATTTTGCTAAAAATAGCGCCTGCAAACTGAGCCTAGACAGCGGCTCCTGTGTCTCCAATGTGAAAGCCCAGAGGGCTTTCACACTGGAGCGGTGCGCTAACAGGACTTAAAAAAAAGTCCTGCTAGCCGCATCTTTGGAGCGGTGAGAGGAGCGGTGTGTTTACTGCTCCTACACCGCTCCTTCCCATTGAAATGAATGGGATACCATGGTAATACCGCGTTTGCGGGTGATATTAACCCTTTTTCGGCCGCTAGCGGGGGTTAAAACCGCACCGCTAGCGGCCGAATACCTCTGCAATCCCGACGGTATAGCGCCACTAAAAATAGCGGCGCTATACCATTGCCGCCCCAGTGTGAAACCGGCCTAAGGTTAAAACATTGAAACCGCTCTGGGTATTTCAGTTATAAAAAATGCAAAACAACTAAAATGATGTTACAGTGCTTTCTGTGAGACATGCTTCTGTTCCAAAGCAAATATTTACTGTCAGTTTCCTCTGTTTGTTTTCTAGGATGTGTGCTTATTTTACTTGTGTTTTTGTTTTAGTATACTTTAGTTCAGAATATGCACTGCTCTGTACAGTAAGCGTGAGGTGTTTTCAGGCTGCAGTATTTTTTTCTTAAAGTATATCTCAGGGCAAAATCTTTAGTTTGGATAGTGTAGAGAGGGATTAGAACAGCTGTCAGGTTTCCATTGCTGTCTGTACCCCAATTAGGGAGATTCACTCTTTCCATTTGTCCTGTTTACCTTTATTGCCAAGGTTGAAAGTGAAAGAAAATCCTAACATTTGGGTATTTACCAGAAAAGGAACTGAGGGGAAATCTTCCAATAGGGCACACTTCTTCTGTTGAGCCTGGTCATAGAAAGGGATTCCATCACTTTAGAGGGATTTTCTTTGAATTCCTGTTTTGGCTATTGGACAGGAAGTGAAGAGAAATCTCCCAAATGGGACCCAGGTGGCAAAAAAAAAAAACCTGACAGGGGTTATAACCCTCCCTTACTTTATTTTTGTACAGAAATGTTTTGCCTTTAGTTCTACTTTTGTACTTGTCTATTTTTATTAATAGGTTTTACATCACACTAAATTATAAGTGTAGCGGGGTATTGCTCTTTAAATTCCTCAGAGACTACATTACCCAGTACACTTTTAGGCACCCAGGGTGCCTTGCCCGCGCAAGGACTGCTGGGGTGGACTTTAAAAGGGAGAGGCGGGGCCCAGTTCTTTCTCTTTGGACACCGCCGGCCCAGCAAGCTGAACTGCTGTCTGAGCTCCTGTGACTTTAGGCCAGAAGCCTGGCCATTTTCTCCAAAGAGCCTTCCGCGTACACCGAGGAACCAGAGGGACGTCTCTCTTTTATACTGCATCTTTACCAGGAGGGCCGAAGACCCGGATGTCGAGGGATCGGTGTGTTTAGGCACCGCAGCGGAAGAAACGGACGCGGACTGGTCCGGTTGGGTGAGAGAGCACCTGCTCATAAATAGACACAGTACCTTTGTTACATTGGTGGATTACAATTCTGTTCTTCAAGTGCACCACCGTTGCTATCGAAAATTTCCCTACAGGACTTCACCTTTAGTTCAGTCAGGCCTGACTGGGTAGCATAGACATTCCTGGGCGCCATATTGCCCACCAGGGGAAGTAGCTGCAAAGGGGACTGTTAGAGTTGCATAACGTTAAATACCTGTTTGCTTGTTAACACTGTTTATTGCAGGGCTCTGCTTATGACATGTACTCACCTGTTTTACTGCTTACCCACTAATCTAAGTAAACATACAAGGGATAATCATATTGGTGTCTGTGTTCTTTACTTTACAGAAAAAGTAGGTAAAGGAAGTTTTAAAGCCTTACTGTGTATTCTTGTCATAGGATTGTGCCGCTGTGAGTTACAGGCCGCACAATCCTATCATCCCCTACTAACTGTGCCAAGGGAGGTTAGAGCCGATTGCCAGGGGTTGACAGCGGTGCACTACAGGGCCCAAAAATCATACAGACAGCCCTCTTAACTGGGGGTATCGCTACATAAGTATCTAGCACATTATGTTTTTGTGATCAAATCAACATTTTAAACCAGAGTTTATATTGTGGCATGAGATTGCTGGTGATCGTTGACAGTCTTTTAACCTTTTTTTGTTGCAACCTGTTTGATCCAGACAATTGCCCATGTAGCACTGTAGCAATTTATATTTTATTAGGAAGAATTGGTCATGCATTAGCTTGATGTCCTCTGCACTTTTATTAATACATTTCCGTGCAAAGCACTGAATAGCTTAAAGCAGGGGTGCCAAACCTTTTGAAGAGCGAGGGCCATTTAAGCAACTTGGTAACCGGTTGCGGGCCACAATGAGCGGAATGGGTGGATAGCAGCCCACTCTACTCTATAGAGCCCACTCTACTCTATTTTTTTGGCGGATCGGATTGGGGGTAGGCGTTTGTAAACAGACACAAGTCCATTTACATCTGCTACTCCTTAAAGGTGAATGGAGGGTCCAATTGGGTCGGACTGACCGTGTGAAAGGGGCCTATGGCTCAGTGCAGGTAACCTGCAGGTGCACCTGCAGGTCAGTTTGAAAGCAGCCCAGTAACCACTGCAGAACAGATATGCCCATATATACACTGATTTTAGTAATAGACTTACCTTTAATAAGAGTATTGTATTCTATTTCATCCCAGAGCAGGAGGTCGCGGGCCACATCAGAGGGCCAAAGTATAACTAAACAAATTTTTTTTTGTTTTGGATAGAGTGGAGAGGAATTAGAACCCCTGTCAGTTTTTATTGCAGTCTGTGCCCCCGTTAGGGAGATTCACCCTCTCTATGTGTCTGGTTTGCCATTATCATTGAAAATGAAAGTAAAATAAAATCCTACATTTTGGGTTGTCCTCAGAAAAGTAGTTCTGGTGACCTGGGGGTCCCCAAGGAATTCCCTTAATTTACAGGGATTTCCTCTAACTTCCTGTTTGGCTATGGGACAAGAAGTGATGGGAAATCTCTGCAATGGGACACAGATAGTAAAAAAAAAAAAAAAATTGACAGAAGTTATAACCCTTCCTTACTCTATCCAAAATGGAAAAAAATAAGTTTTGCCTATCGTTCTCCATTAAAGCGGTAATAAACCGCAGAAAAAAGAAAAAAAAAAATCTTCTCCCTGCAAATTATTGCCATAATGCATCACATACTAACACAATATGAAATACTTACCTGAAAACGAACCCCTCGCTGTCACCGCTGAGAGGGCTTCCATCTTCACCTGGTCTTCCTTCGGGGTTCATGGGCTTCGACCGTTTGATTGGCCTATAAACTATAACTGGCCTGTAAACTAAACTATAGGCACTTTTTTTATTTATTTTTTTGCATTTTGGATAGCGTAAGGAAGGGTTAAAACCATCTGTGTCCCATTGCAGAGATGTTTCTTCACTTCCTGTCCCATAGCCAAACAGAACTAGTGTCTCCATTGGAAGATTTCCCCTCCTATTACTTTTCTGGGGACAACTCAAAATTTGGGATTTTCTTTTACTTTCGCTTTCAATGATAATGACGTAATTGTAGCCGTATTAGTGCAATTGTGACAGAGAAAATTAAGTACTGTCCGTGATACTTTTTTTATTTGCACTAACATAGAATTTTTCAGGACAAGCTTTCGGGGTATGTCCCCTTCTTCAAGGTCCAAGCAGTACTGATTCACAATTTTTTTAGCAGAATGTTGAAACAAAACAAGAAAAAAATCTCAGAGGGAAAGGAAAAAAAACACATACAAATCAATGGTAATAAAGATAGCAGCAGAGTTAGTGAGATAAGACAGAGTTAGTGAGATAAGACAGAGGGAGAGCTATAGACTTGAGGGGGGAGATGCTAGTCACAGAGGGGGTCATAAAACCTTAGTATAATGGGTAAGGAAACCAATATCTAAATGATAATGATAAACAGGACAAATGGAGAGGGAGAATCTCCCTAATGGGGACACAGACAGCAATAAAAACAGACAAGTGTTCTAATTAATACCTTTCCACTCTATCCAAAACTAAAAAAAATAAAGTTTTGCCTTTAGTTATACTTTAATAATGCTTGATGCTGCAAACAAGGAGAGGCAATTTTGACCACAAAAAACGTTGAACACTGTTAAACTAGGGTGACCACATTTCCAAACTCTAATTCAGGGACACCCCCCTTCCCAAAAATCAGCTTGTGCTGTAACAAATTACAGCACAGTGATTGGACACAAGAGGCGGGATTTATGATTTCTCCAATCACAAACAGGGGGGGGGGGGGATTGTGCTCCTCCGGGCATTCCCGGCCAGGACAAGTACTGTCAGTGAGTAAAGCGGTGATGTGGCAGCCTTTTTTGGGGGCATCAGATTGGCCTGGGGGGTTGCCGTGTCAGTTTCATTCTGGGACACTGTATTGTCCTGGAATGAAGGTGCCCTGGACAGACCTGCAAAATGCGGGACTGTCCCGGGCAATCCGGGACACGTGGTCACCCTATGTTAAACGCGCTTAAGCGGTAGGTGCGTTTATTTATTTCAAAGGCCAGAATGAATTCAAATTCTGGCCAATTAAATAAATTAACGGCCAAACTCTATACTCTGTTAAACTCTGCTAAACTCACCTAAACTGTTTTGAGAAAATGCAGCTTAGGTGAGTTTATGATGCTGATTTTCTCCTGTCAGGATAAACAGTGCTTACAAGAAACCAGTATGCATGAGGCCTTAGTGTTATTGTTTTAAATGGAAGGAAAAAAGTTTTAGGCTTCATGCACACTAGGGTTTTTTTATAAGCTGATATTTATACGCTGGACGAAAAATGGTGATAATAGCAATTTTATGCCAACTTGTAGTAACGCTTTAGTAGCATTTAGGAGCGTTAGCATTTTTATTAGTGTTTTTACAGTACATGAAGGAAACAAAAAGCTCCAAAAAAGCTGTTAGCATTTTAGCATCATTTAGAAGTGTTAGGCTGGGTTCACACCAGTCCGGTGCGAATTCCAGCTCCGTTCTCTGTGCGAAGAGAAGAAGCAGCTGTTCAGTAGGGATGAGCCGAACACCCCCGGGTTCGGTTCGCACCAGAACCCGCGAACGGACCGAAAGTTCGCACGAACGTTAGAACCCTATTAAATACAATGGATGCGAACGTTCGAAATCTAAAGTGCTAATTATAACGACTAATATGCATGTTATTGTCCTAAAAAGGGTTTGGGAACCCGGGTTCTGCACCAGGGGACATGTATCAATGCAAAACGAAGTTTTAAAAACGGCCGTTTTTCGGGAGCAGTCATTTTAATGATGCATAAAGTGAAAAAAAAAAGTCAAATATTCCTTTAAATATCGTACCTGGGGGGTGTCTAAAGTATGCCTGTGAAGTGCCACGTGTTTCCCGTGTTTAAAACTGTCCCTGCACAAAATTAAATTTTCTAAAGGAAAAAAAGCCATTTAAAACTGCTTGCGGCTTTAATGTAATGTCTGGTCCCGGTAATATGGATGAAAATCTTTGAGAAAAATGGCATAGCTACCCCATCACCCCCCCCCCCACCCCAGCCCATTACCAGCCCCTTTGGGTCTTGTATGGATATTAAGGGGAACCCCGCACACACAAAAAAAAAGGCCCTATATACTCTGAACAGCAGTATACAGGCTGTGCAAACAAGACAGGGACTGTAGGTTTGTTCTTAAGTAGAATCTGTTTGTAATTTTGAACAGGTACATTGTTTAAGTGTAGCTCTAGCCAAAAAAAATCTATTTTTAAGCTTTTTGGAAAACATTGGGAAGGGTTATCGCCCCTGTAACATTTGTTTTGCTGTCTGTGCCCCTGTTCAGAACATTTCGCCTCACTTTCCATCCCAATGACAACTGTTTTTGAAAAGTGGGGTTTTTATTGAAACAAGGATTGGTGATAAAGCATCAGTAGAGAGGAGACACCTTTTTCCCATATTAACTCTTACAGGAGAGAATTTGCCTTCCTAGGGATAGATTTCCCCTCACTTCCTGTTGTCTCCTTCCGTTTGCAAGTAGGAGTCGTTTGTAAGTTGGATGTTTGAAAGTAGGGGCCTGCCGTATATACTCTGCAGAAATTTGCCCCTTAGGTGTCGGTGTTGCCACAACACTGTAAGCCCTCACAGTTACTCTTGGTGGGCGCTGGAACGCCCTGCTGTGAACTATTATATCAGGAATTATATTTACATGCCATTGTTGAACAGTGGTAGGAAAAATTGGGCCTTTGGTGGTGGTGCTGGTGCCACAACACTGTAAGCCCTCACAGTTACTCTTGGTGGGCACATGAATGGGCCCTGCTGTGAATTATTAGATCAAGAATTGTAATTGCATGCCCCTGTTGAACAGGGGCTGAAAAATTGGGCCTATGGTGGTGGTGGTGGTGGTGGTAGTGGTGTTGCCACAACACTGTAAGGCCTCACAGTTACTCTTGGTGGGCGCAGGAATGGGTCCTGCTGTGAATTATTAGATCAAAAATTGTAATTACATGCCCCTGTTGAACAGGGGCAGAAAAATTGGGCCTTAGGCACTGGCGCCACAACACTGCAACCCCTCACAGATACTGTACTTGGAGCACAGCAATAAGCCCTGTTGCAAAGTATTGCATCAAAAATTTAAATTACACGCCCCTGTTAAACAGGGGCTGAAAAATTGGGCCTTAGGCACTGGTGCTGGTGCCACGACACTGCAATCTCTCCCAGATACTCTAGTTGGAGTGCAGGAATGAGCCCTGCTGCAAAGCATTGCATAAAAATTTTTAATTACATGCCCTGTTAAACAGGGGCTGAAAAATTGGGCCTTAGCCACTGGTGGCGGCACCCAGAAACAAAAATGTTCTTCCAAGCTATCATAAGGAATCGGATCATTGAGAAGGAGGAGGATAGTCAGTCAACATAACAGGACAGTCACTCAGCATCAGCATCAGTCTTGAAGGGATGTGACATTTGAAAATAAATTATTCTGTTATATCAGCTTCAGGTGCTTGGTAGCTGGTGGTGATCCAAGACTGGTTCATCTTTATGAAGGTCAGTCGATCAACCGAGTCGGTGGACAGGCGCACCCTGTGATCCGTGACAAATCCTCCAGCAGCACTGAATGTGCGTTCTGAAAGAACGCTGGATGCAGGACAGGCCAGTAGCTCAATTGCATACTGTGCAAGCTCTGGCCAGTGATCCATCCTCAAGACCCAGTGAGCCAGAGAATCTTCGGTGGGGAAGGTGTCCAAGTCTGACCTTGCCCCTAGGTATTCCTGCACCATGTATATCAGACGCTGGCGATGGTTGCTGGAACCGATCATACCTTGGGGCTGCGGATTAAAGAATTGTCTGAACGCATCGGTCAGACGGCCACCTTCCCCACCGCTCCTTCTTTGACTGACCGAAGCCTCAGCAACTCGTTGTCCAGGACCAGAAGTTTGTAACCTCCCAGTCTCTGGGAACGCGTTGCACAGACCTTTCTGCAAGGCCTTCCGGAGTTGTCTCATCCTCTGCTCCCTCTGCGACAGTAAGATAAGGTCCGCAACCTTACCCTTGTACCGTGGATCAAGGAGAGTGGCCAGCCAGTAATGGTCCCTCTCCTTGATCCGAAGAATACGAGGATCCTTCCGCAGACTTTGCAGGATCAGGGAGGCCATGCAGCGTAGGTTAGCTGAGGCATTCGGTCCGGAGTCCTCTGGGTCACTAAGGATGACATGATCCGCAGCCACCTCCTCCCAGCCACGTACAAGTCCACGGGTTTCTTGGGACTGTAAATCATCCCTAAAAGACTGCTGCTGATGATGCTGAGTGCCAGGCTCCACCTCCATGCTGACACAATCCTCCTCCTCCTCCTCCTCCTCTTCCTGTGCGATGGGTGGGACAGAAGGAACACTGTCTGGGTAAAGGGAGCCTTGAGAGGCAAGGAAGTCCTACTCTTCCTGCCTCTGTTCTGCCTCAAGTGCCCTGTCCATTATTCCACGCAGCATATGTTCCAACAGGTGGACAAGAGGTACAGTGTCACTGATGCATGCACTGTCACTGCTCACCATCCTCGTGGCCTCCTCAAATGGTGCCAGGACAGTGCATGCATCCCTGATCATGCCCCACAGGCCTGGTGAAAAAAAAACGAGCTCCCCTGACCCTGTCCTGGTGCCGTAGTCGCACAGGTACTCATTGATGGCCCTCTGCTGCGTGTGCAGCCGCTGCAGCATGGCCAACGTTGAGTTCCACCTGGTGGGCATGTCACATATAAGGCAGTTCTTGGGCAGGTTCAACTCCTTTTGCAGCTCAGCCAGCCGAGCACTGGCATTATATGATCTGCGGAAATGCACACAGACTTTGCTGGCCTGTCTCAGGACATCCTGTAAGTCCGGGTACCTGCCCAAGAACCGCTGCACCACCAGGTTAAGGACGTGAGCCACACAGGGCACATGGGTCAGTTGTCCCTGTCAGAGGGCCGAGAGGAGGTTGGTGCCATTGTCGCAAACCACCATTCCTGGCTTAAGCTGGCGTGGCGTCAACCACCTCTCGGCCTGCCCCTGCAGAGCTGACAGAACCTCTGCCCCAGTTTGGCTCCTGTCCCCCAAACACACCAGCGCAAGCACGGCATGGCATCTTTTTGCCTGCGTACTTGCGTAAGCCCCTTGAACAGCTACGGAGCACCGCTGGTTCCAAGGACAAAGCACAGGAAGAGGCCATGGAGGAAGAAGAAGAGGAGGGGGTGGAGGAGAGAGGTGTGTCACAACCAGTAGTAGCATTTTGGAGGCGTGGCAGCGGAACAACCTCCAACACTACTGCACCTTGTCCTGCATCCTTCCCACTGCCAAAAAAGTGACCCAATGGGCCGTGAAAGAAAGGTAACGTCCCTGTCCATGCCTGCTGGACCATGAGTCAGCGGTAATATGCACCTTACCGCTGACCGCCCTGTCCAGCGAGGCATGGACATTGCCTTCCACATGCGGTAGAGAGCCGGAATCGCCTTCCGTGAGAAAAAGTGGCGTTTGGGAACCTGCACATTGCAAAAACTCACGGAAGGAGGCCGAGTCTACCAACTGAAAAGGCAGCAGTTGAAGTGCTAGCAATTTAGCCAAGCTAGCATTCAACCGCTGGGCATGTGGATGGCTGGGAGTGAACTTCTTTCGACGGTCCAGCAGCTGGGGCAGGGAAATTTGCCTGCTAGAATCAGACGTCGTTGTACTGCTAGCAGAGTGCCCGCAAGTACTTGGTTGTGACACACCTAATTCTACACCTTCATTCCTCTCAGAGCAGGTTTCAGAGAGGACTGAAGGTATAGTGGTGTTGGAGATCCCAGCTGATGCGGAGCAAGGAGAGGTCAGCTTTGTTCTTTGGTGTGGGTCTTTAAGATAGGCTTGCCAACGAGCTGCATGGCAGGTCAACATATGTCTGGTCAAGCATGTGTTGCCCAAGCGGCTGATGTTTTGGCCACGCGAGATACGCTTGAGACATATGTTGCAAACAGCAGCGGTGCGATCTGATGCACTCGACTCAAAAAAGGCCCACACCAAAGAACTTTTGGAATAACGGGCAGAGGCAGCGCCCTGCACAGGCGGAGCTCTGCGGTGTGATTCAGTCGTTGTGCTGCCCTTACGCTGGCCCCCTGAGGGCATCCTGCCTCGTTGGAGATGTGCCTCCTCCTCATCCTCCTCCTCCTCCTCTCTCCTATCAGGCACCCACGTGGAGTCAGTGACCTCATCATCCCCTCCCTCCTCATCACTGGAGCCAATCTGGCAGTATGCTGCAGCTGCTGGAACATGACTGCCAGATTTCTGTCCTTCTTGAGCATCCCCTCTCTCTGCTCTCACGCTACTGCCTTCCTCTAGCTGGGTATCATCATCAGACCCTTCGAAACGCTGGGCATCCTCCTGGAGCATGTACCCAACACTGTGCTCCAACAGTTCGGGGGACTCCTCAGGAGGACACGGTGGGTTTAGGGAAGGAGTGACTGATGATGACATAGATACGAGGGAAGAGGACGCTTTGGCAGCTGCTTTGCCAGTACCCTGAGCCTGGGTGAAAGAGGATGAGGAGGATGAGGAGGGCTTGGTCATCCACTCTACCAAGTCTTCGGCATGATGCGGCTCAACACGTCCAGCTGCCGAAAATAAGGACAAGCGTGTCCCATGGCCACGTGCTGATGACGATGCACCGCGTCCACGACCAGTACTGTTGTCTCTAGAAACAGAGCCTGCTTGCCCTCTTTTATTGGCTCCTGACTGTCTGCCTCTCCTTGTTTGCCTTCCTGACATTCTAAAGGCCTGCAGGGAGATGGAAAAACCAGCAATAAGGGGTAGCTTCAGGTGTATAATGTGCAGGAGGCACAATACACCCGCTGTAAGTGCTGCAGATGCCTGCCTGTGTTACTCAACAGGAAATCACAGCAATAAGGGCTAGCTTCAGGTGTATATTTTGCAAGAAGCACAATACGCCCGCTGTAAGTGCTGCAGATGCCTGCCTGTGTTACTCAAACAGGAAATCACAGCAATAAGGGCTAGCTTCAGGTGTATATTTTGCAAGAAGCACAATACGCCTGCTGTAAGTGCTGCAGATGCCTGTTAGTGTAACACAAAAGACAAAAAACTACGAGCAATAAGGGGTAGCTTCAGGTGTATAATGTGCAGGAGGCACACTACGCCTGCTGTAAGTGCTGCAGATGCCTGCCTGTGTTACTCAAACAGGAAATCACAGCAATAAGGGCTAGCTTCAGGTGTATATTTTGCAAGAAGCACAATACGCCTGCTGTAAGTGCTGCAGATGCCTGTTAGTGTAACACAAAAGACAAAAAACTATGAGCAATAAGGGGTAGCTTCAGGTGTATAATGTGCAGGAGGCACACTACGCCTGCTGTAAGTGCTGCAGATGCCTGCCTGTGTTACTCAACAGGAAATCACAGCAATAAGGGCTAGCTTCAGGTGTATATTTTGCAAGAAGCACAATACGCCCGCTGTAAGTGCTGCAGATGCCTGCCTGTGTTACTCAGCAGGAAATCACAGCAATAAGGGCTAGCTTCAGGTGTATATTTTTCAAGAAGCACAATACGCCTGCCGTAAGTGCTGCAGATGCCTGTTAGTGTAACACAAAAGACAAAAAACTACGAGCAATAAGGGGTAGCTTCAGGTGTATAATGTGCAGGAGGCACACAACGCCTGCTGTAAGTGCTGCAGATGCCTGCCTGTGTTACTCAAACAGGAAATCACAGCAATAAGGGCTAGCTTCAGGTGTATATTTTGCAAGAAGCACAATACGCCTGCTGTAAGTGCTGCAGATGCCTGCCTGTGTTACTCAAACAGGAAATCACAGCAATAAGGGCTAGCTTCAGGTGTATATTTTGTAAGAAGCACAATACGCCTGCTGTAAGTGCTGCAGGTGCCTGTTAGTGTAACACAAAAGACAAAAAACTACGAGCAATAAGGGGTAGCTTCAGGTGTATAATGTGCAGGAGGCACACTACGCCTGCTGTAAGTGCTGCAGATGCCTGCCTGTGTTACTCAAACAGGAAATCACAGCAATAAGGGCTAGCTTCAGGTGTATATTTTGCAAGAAGCACAATACGCCTGCTGTAAGTGCTGCAGATGCCTGTTAGTGTAACACAAAAGACAAAAAACTACGAGCAATAAGGGGTAGCTTCAGGTGTATAATGTGCAGGAGGCACACTACGCCTGCTGTAAGTGCTGCAGATGCCTGCCTGTGTTACTCAACAGGAAATCACAGCAATAAGGGCTAGCTTCAGGTGTATATTTTGCAAGAAGCACAATACGCCCGCTGTAAGTGCTGCAGATGCCTGCCTGTGTTACTCAGCAGGAAATCACAGCAATAAGGGCTAGCTTCAGGTGTATATTTTGCAAGAAGCACAATACGCCCGCTGTAAGTGCTGCAGATGCCTGCCTGTGTTACTCAAACAGGAAATCAAAGCAATAAGGGCTAGCTTCAGGTGTATATTTTGCAAGAAGCACAATACGCCCGCTGTAAGTGCTGCAGATGCCTGCCTGTGTTACTCAAACAGGAAATCACAGCAATAAGGGCTAGCTTCAGGTGTATATTTTGCAAGAAGCACAATACGCCTGCTGTAAGTGCTGCAGATGCCTGCCTGTGTTACTCAACAGGAAATCACAATAATAAGGGCTAGCTTCAGGTGTATATTTTGCAGGAAGCACACTACGCCTGCTGTAAGTGCTGCAGATGCCTGTTAGTGTGACACACACGGAAAACACAGCAATAAGGGCTAGCTTCAGGTGTATACTGTGCAGGAGGCTTAGCAAAAATATCACTGACACTGTCCCTGCCTATCCTTCTCTCTCCCTGCACACAAGGTTTAGCAGAATTCACTGACACTGTCCCTACCTATCCTTCTCTCTCCCTACACACAATTTCACTAACACTGTCCCTGCCTATCCTTCTCTCTCCCTGCACGCCGGAACACACTACACAAGGCCGCCGCGCTGGCGGCCTTTTATAGTGTTGGGCGTGTACTAAACCCCCCGAGCTATAATTGGCCACAGGCATCCTGCCTGTGGCCAATTATGGCTCTCCTCGCTGCCGGCGCTGTGATTGGCCAAGCATGCGGGGTCACAGTGCATGCTTGGCCAATCACAGCGCCGGGATTTTGGGCCGTTCGCGTCACTCGAATTTGGCGCGAACGACCCAAATCGTTCGATCTTCGTCGAACGATCGAACACACGATGTTCGAGTCGAACGTATGTTCGACTCGAACGCGGAGCTCATCCCTACTGTTCAGCCCTTCCTCTGTGTTGTAGCTGCGGATCAGATGAGCAGGGAGAGGGGGGAGGTGTAGTGAGCAGGGGGAGAGAATGCCTGTTCACAACGGAATGCAACTGCGAATCAGAAGTGTGCTCATCTGATCCACAGCTACAATGCAGAGGAAGCGCTGAACAGCTGCTTCTTCTCTTCGTACAGAGAACGGAGCTGGAATTCGCTCCGGACTGGTGTGAACCCAGCCTCAGTGTTTTTTTTTCTGCTGTAAAAACGCACTATTTTTTTCTGCTCCTAAACACTGAAGCTCAAAAAGCGCTAATACCTAAAGCAGTGTGCATGGACACATAGGAGTTGATTTTCTGAAGGAAAATACACTTTGCACTGCAAGTGCACTTGGAAGTGCAGTCGCTTTAGATCTGAGGGGAAGATCTGAAATGAGGGGAAGCTCTGCTTTTTTTTATCATCCAATCATGTATAAGCAAAAATGCTTTTATTTTCCTTGCATGTCCCCCTCAGATCTACAGCGACTGCACTTCCAAGTGCACTTGAAGTGCACTTGTAGTGCAAAGTGGATTTGCCTTTAGTAAATAACCCCCTATTTAGCTTCTAGGAGCAGAAAAAAAAATGCTAATGCTAAAAGATCTTTTTCTATTGCATATTTACCACTGCATCCAACACCGCTGTGTGTGAATGCCAGCATACTAGCAGCCCACAGATCCTTAGAGGGAAGCTGTCACATTCATTACAATTTGCCAGTGCACAAGCCCTGCTCTTTACAACAGTGGCCCCACGTTTAAAATTGGCCTCCCTCTTAATAGGACTATAATGCCAGAATATTGTTATAGACTTTGGATATACCGGTACTTCTTTGAACATTCAGAGATTGAAGAAATTTGTCAGGAGAAGGTAAAACGCTGTAGACAAGGCAAGCTACAGTAGATCAGACATTGTAATCCCTTTACAAAGCAATGCTCTTATATTTGTGTTTCCAACTGCTCTGATCAGTTTAGATACATTTTAAAGATCAGATATAAAAAAGAAAAGGATTAGACAGCAAAGAAGACATAAAAAAGTGTGACAAAATAAACCAAGCCTTTCGAATAGCAGAAGCCAGTTTAAATATTTTCCCTTACTGCTTTGAATTTTGGCTCTGGCAGAGTGGCAGTGCTCATATTGAGGTACAGTGAAGCAGTTCTGTATGTCCAGGTTGCACCATATTTCAGTTATCATAGTGCCTGAAAGGTGCTACGCTGAGCTTTGCTGTATACTGCAATGCACATTATGGCACGTTAGCAAGTTGCAGTGCCATTCATTTTGCATGGTACCCCAATGCCTATTACATCGCAGCTCCAATGCATGTGTTGCAGGGCACCATCACACATGGGAACACACTACCATGAATTGTGGTGCTCTGCATCAGAAAAATGAAGATTTTTTAATGTTTGCCTTATTCCTGTGTGTTTTCAGCCCATTCAAAATTAATTTGCAAATGTGACTCAATGCGGAAACTGTGGGTAGGTTGTGTATCTGTCACATGTGCATGTGGCAGTCTATGAAGGGAAAAGATTTGTGTATGTTTATAGATCAAAAGCTCAGCAAACTTCTAAAGTGGGCAAAATACTGTGTAGCGGGTATTTGAATTTAGGGGAAGCATCTGGGTGGTAGTGTAGCCCAGATGCACTAATTGCTAGGGAATCCGGGACCTTTTTCTGGTTCTTGGAGGACTCTGGTGGTGTGAGGTTTCTTGTGGTCCACAGGTGGCGCTGTTGCCTGGGCCGGAGCTGAGCTCACACCGCAAGACTGTACCTTTTTGTCCTCCCCTGGAGCTGGTACAGCGGGGCGGGGAACCCGCTGTGGCGCAAAGGGAGAGGGGATAAAAGGGGCGGACGCCCTTACCAAAGGGTTCAGAGTTCAGAGTTCGGTGTGGGAGTGGGAGGACTCGGCCGCACCCAGGCACCTTCAGCTTGGGTGCTGGCGTTCCGGTGTTCCAGACCTAGGTGCCCTTGACCTAGCCGGAGCGAGAGATGGAGTCCATCTCAGGCACCTTTAGCCTAGGGTGAGGTACTATGGTGGAGGCCTGGGGCTCAGTACCTTCGACTGAGTTCCGCGAGGGTGGAGGAATCCGAGGGGGCTCTAACTCCTTGGGTGCCCGTGTCTGAGTTCGTGAGAGCTGGTGTGCGGAACTTCTCTGAAGAGTCCGGTGCAGCATTGCTGGTGACAGAGAAGCCTCCGGTTTCTCCCTTGGACGGATTTCCTTCCCCTAACAGGGGCCGTGCTAGCAAAGGTAATTCACATTCTACTCAATATAGTCAGTGGCAGTGACTACCCGCCACTGGTGATACCACAGTGGTTAGCATCAGAAGGGAAGGGATTGTGCCTCGATCTATTCCCCATCACTACTCAGAAGAAACTGTATGTTTGTACACCAAGAAGAATAAAACTGAGTTGGACCTATTCACTGTGTGGAACTCTGGTTACTAGGAGCAAAGGAGTCAGGGACGAAGTACTGGACTTGACTCTAGGACACCTACACAAAACCCAATCTTCTGGCCTTCACCTCTCAGCTATGGAGGACATGGGCCGTGGTGTATCTCATCCCTCCCCACAGCACTGAGACCCCTAGACGAAGAAAGACAAGCCGAGCATGAGAAAGGGAGTGAGGGATGAGGCCGCTATAACTGTTTTGTATTGCAATGGACACAGATACAAGAGAGACAATTGCTGTGTTGGCTATTTACAAAGTAATGCTGAGCTTATCATTCATTCATAAATACCAGTCTCCAAAAAACTTGGAAATGGTACAAATACACTAAGAACCAAGTGTTGCTTGCCAAAAAATGTGTGTATAGCCCCATACACACTATCAGTTTTCTTGCAGGTTTTTCTCTTCAGGTTTACCAAAACCATCTAATATGAGGTCAAACCTTAAGAGTTTCAATTCGTATGCAATCAGGCAGGCCCTTGCACTACATGGTTTTGGTAAACCTGAAGAGAAAAACCTGCAAGAAAACTGATAGTGTGTATGGGGCTTTACAGTATATAAATGGCAAAGGAACAAAGAAAATATGGGGCTGTCATAGGTAAAATAAAAAAGGTTATATGACCTAGATTAGCAGAGCAATGCTCAGGGTGTTGCCATGAATAAACCAACATGTTCAATACCAGGGCTTTTTTTCAGCGGGAACGCAAGGGAACGCAGTCCCGGCACCTCCAGCACATCCAGACTGTATGTACTGTAAAGGGGTACTGGAGGGTCTATTGATGCTGGCTGCTGGGGTATCTATTGTCACTGGTGGAGATCTGTTTTGGGGTGGGGGTCTATTGTTGCTGGGTAAGTCTGCTGTTGCTGGTGGAGGGTCTTGTCATTCTGGGGGGTTTATTGTTGCTGGGTGGGATCTACTGTTGAGGGAGAGGTCTATTGATGCTGGCTGCTGAGAAATCTGTTATTTCTGCTAGGGGTCTATTGTTGCTGGGGTGCTATTTTGTTGTGGGGGTCCATTGTTGCTGGGGGAAAGTCTTTTGTTGTGTGGGGGGTCCATTGTTGCTGCGGAGGGTCTACTGTTTCTGGGGTGGAGACTTTTGTTGCTGGTGGGGTCTATTGTTGCTCATTGCAAAAGATCTTTCTTGTTTTCATGAACAAATTTCATAGAAATTATTGAGTAGCACAAAATACTTGGTTCTGTATTCTCTGAAAGGTGCTGTACGGGGAGGTGGGTAGGGGGTGGAACCAAGGGACGGTGCTCAGAGACGGGTATGGGGCATAGATGAAGTGTGACTCGGAAGGGTGGAGTTCCTGCACCTATTCCCTGAGAAAAAAAGCCCTGATCAATACAAATACATTTTATTAAAGCGGAGGTTAGCCTAAAAAGAAAATATTAAAAGTCAGCAGCTACAAATACTGCTGCTGCTGACTTTTAATAATCGGACACTTACCTGTCCCAGGGTCCCCCTCCTCTCCGTCTCCCCCTCCTCTCCACGGCGCCGGAATTGTCACTGTGGGCACCCAGCTATGGCTTCACAGCCGGGCACACCGTGACTGGCGGAGCAATCACCTGGGTTCTGTGACGTGTCCCAGATGATTGCGGAGAGCGAGGGGGCTGAGGTGAGCTTACTTCTGCCACCGAGGCAGTCTAGGGAGGAAGTAGGAGCTGGAACCCTCTAAAAAGAGTGTTTCCACTCCCCCCCCACAAAAAAATGACATGCCAAATGTGGCATGTCAGGGGGTCACCTTCCCTTAAAGTAGAAGTTCCGGGGGGGCGTGTCCGGATGTGAGAGCCAGAGGACGTGTTTTTGAAGAGCTCCGGCTATCCTGTATGAATCCTTTGCCATCCGTGCATTTCCATCGATTTAAAAGAGAAACAACTCACTCCAGCCTGTTCCCCTGTGTCCCCTGTCTCATCCTGGGACAAAATTGTGGAGACTCTCTGCCCGGATCGCCTGCACGCCTGCACGCCTGAATCCTCCACTCACCTGAGGCCGCCGCCATCTTCCCGGCCTGCTACGGTGCTGCACTGCAAGGACCTGATCCCAGCTTGCCTGCAGGTAAGGGACTGTCATCCGGCCACATCTGCCTGCCCATCCACCTTCCTGGCCCGATCCGGAGGTCCGCTGGGCCGAAAAAGGGATCAGTGGAGGCCGCGACCCGGTGCGGCCTAGTGCGGCCTACGAAGCACCGGTCTTTCCTAGACCGCCGCCCCGCCGGAAGTGCACCGCGGCCGACATCGCCGAGCGCAACAGCGCGGATCGCCTGCCTTCTCACGCCCTGTCATCCCTGCCTAGGCCTGGGGTGCTGTGGCACTGAACTTGCCTAATTTGGAGCGGCTGCGTTGCCCCTGGAGCCCAGCTTCTCCGGTCCTCCGCCACCCTTCTGCCTCAGCCTTGCTGCGCTGGTCCCAGCTTCTCATCCTTATCACCCTGTCCCTACTTCTTTGTCTACTGTGGGGTGGGGGGCGGCCGGTGACCGCTGTCGTTGCCTGGTACCTGCAGCGGCACCTTACATAATCCCTCCCGAGACACCTGCTGTGGCCTAGGTCGCCCCTTACCTACCTCCTGGGTGCTCGTCTGAACACCGTCAAATCTCCTGAGAGTGGGCCCCCCCTGTCGAATTGTCAGATGTCCTCCTCCTCCAAAAAAGGGAACAGGTCCTCGAAAGCCGCAAAGACCAACGTACCACTCCTTCTGCCACCGCCATCTTCCCCACAACCTGATCCCATACTTCTGGGTCGGCTTCGGGCCTTGCTGGCTGGCTTAGAAATGGATCCCATTGAAGCTCCGCCGACAGAGGGGCCAGCCCCACTGGCTAAAGATGGTACAGCAGTGATCCTCGCTGCGATCGAGCAGAGTAGGACCTCGCTTTTGGTGCATATTGACCACCTCGCTGAAGAATGTAACCTCATACGAAACGACCTTGACAAAATGAGGGGTAGAATGGCGGAAACTGAATCCAGAGTGTCGACCACTGAAGATCTTACGGCCTCCCATACCGCCTCCATTACCGAGCTGCAGCGCACAGTGCAGTCCCTCGTCGCAAAGTCAGATGATGCCGAGAACAGGCTGAGGCGCAATAATGTCAGAGTCCTAGGTTTGCCTGAGGGAGAAGAGGGAGACCACCCTGCTATATTTGCGGAGGAGTTCTTTAAAAATCTCCTGGGCCTTACAGATGTTCCCCCTACCTACGTGGTGGAGAGGGCCCACCGGGTGCCCGCGGGCCGAGCCACCCCGGGGAAACCCCCCAGGCCCTTCTTAGTCCGTTTTCTTAACTATCGGGACAGGGACAAGATTCTGTCGGAAGCCCGCCAACATCCCACGCTCAAATATTGTAACTCCTCTGTCCTCCTCTTCCCTGACTTTTCGGCGGACTTGCAGAGAAGGAGGAAAACCTTCAACGATGTCCGCAAACGACTTAGAGATAAGGACATTAAATATGGCATGCTTTACCCAAGCCGCCTACGAGTCCAACATGAGGGGACGGTCCGCTTCTTTGATAACCCAGCGGATGCTGACGACTGGCTGACCAACCTGCGTTGATGAGATCTTCTCACGGTCACCTTTGATGCACGGATCTTCCACTTCCTTGTTCGCTATATCCTATTACACCTTCTTCAACCACCGGAGTTACTTCAAATGTACTTTTACACAAGACCCCCACGAGGCTTTAGATTGCCCTTGTTTTCGCTTTTGGTTTTGTTTTTTGTTTTTCCTCTTAGAGCACGACTTTATTTTCCGCTGACTTTGAGGATACAGGTTTATGGGATAGATATCCCACGTCCCTCTGCTTCTTGTTCGTACGTGATGGATGCGACACTGTCCGTCGACAGAGTGGATGAACTGCTACAAGAAGTGTAGGGCCCCCAGTGTAAGGGTTCACTAACACTCTTTATAAAAGTTTTTCGTTTGGGTAAAAACTGTTCCCAGACTTTCCCCCCCTGTTAGGAGGTAGGCTGGGTATAGTAGGATAGGCACCGTGCCTGGGAAGTTGATTAGGGATTTAGTCATCCCTTGTTCTTATGGTTTTATATTTCTTATCTGTATGCTTTTGTTTTGTGTTACGCTTAAGTACTGTCAGCATTTTATGCAGTGTGACTGGGATCTTGCTGCCTGTGGGGTGCACCGGTACATGCCCTCTAGAGTATCTCCTTAATTGTTTTTCCCCTTCATCCAATGGCTAGTCAAGTAGTAGACTCCTTCACCGTTCTCTCCTGGAATGTCAGGGGTCTTAACTCCAAATTTAAGCGAGCCCTTTTATTCAAATACTTAAAATCTCACTCCCCCCAGATTATTCTCCTTCAGGAGACTCACCTCACGGGCAGCAAGATTTTGACTCTCAAGAAACCGTGGATACAGCGAGCGATACATGCCACCTATTCTACATACGCCAGAGGTGTATCGGTTCTTGTCCATAAGAATTTCCCCTGTGTAATTGAGGAGATCCGTACTGATCCCCAGGGGAAATTTGTGATAGTGGTGTTCACACTATGGTCTGTCAGGTATATTGTTCTTAATGTATACATCCCTCCCCCGTTTTCCTCCGCATTATTATATGAGGTTCTAGAAAAAATTTCACCTTTCTGCCCGGGGAAGGTTCTGGTAATGGGCGACTTTAATGCCATCTTATCACCTGAGCTAGATAGACCTGCCCCGACTAAGAAACAGTGTATGGACCTGGCGGTGGGGCTGGGCTGGTGGAGATCTGGAGGTGGAAGCACCCTACCACAAGGGCCTATTCATGTTTTTCGGCATCATATAAGACTGCGTCGCGGATAGACCTAGCCTTCTCCAACCCTGCACTGTTAGCGGATGTTCTGGAGACGTCCTATCTGCCTAGCAGTCTGTCCGATCATAATCCCTTAGTGGTGGTGCTTCGCTCCCCGGCTTCCCGGAGCGCTTCGCTCTGGAGGTTGGGCACACAATGGGTCTCTCATCCTGACCTCGCTGGCCAGCTGCCGCCCCTGCTGTCTGAGTTCTGGGAAAATAATAAAGACTCCTCTTCTCCCGATATTGTATGGGATGCCTTTAAAGCTTTCACGAGGGGACAGTATATTTCTTCTATTGCTAGCATCAAAAAACAACAATCGGCTGCAGCGCTGGCGCTGCAGAAGGCTGTTGAAGATCATACTGCTAAGGTAAACAGAGGGCCTTTGAACAGGGTGACCGGAATGGCCGCCTACTAGCCATGATGGCACAACACGACCAACCCCTTACACTTGTATCCACCCTGCAGACCCCGGGGCGGGACGGTGTCCTCCCCCTCTGATATTCTACAGACGTTTAACTCCTTTTATGGCAAGTTATACTCGTCCGGTCTGTCCTCAGAGTTTCGGCCGGAGGCGCTGAATGGTCTGTTAGACCCGTTGGCGCTTGGCTGGCTCTCGGACCACGAAAGAGAGATTTTGGTCCAACCTTTTGCGGTCTCGGAGGTCGTAAAGGCTATCCGATCCTTCCCCCCCGGCAAGGCGCCGGGGCCGGATGGGCTTCCAATAGACTTTTATAGGGCTCATGTGGAACTTCTAGCACCCCTGCTGGCACAACTGTATACTGTATGCCTGGCAGACGGTAGTCTGCCTGTTTCAATGTATCACGCATACTTGACACTGATATATAAGGCTCCCAAGGACCCCACTTCCTGTGCTTCATATCGTCCTATTGCATTGCTTAATTCTGACTTTAAAATTCTGACTAAGCTTCTGGCCCTTCGGTTATACCCCATGCTACCCTCAGTGATAGACCCAGACCAGACAGGTTTCATGCCCCGTAGGTCCACGGATGTGAATCTCAGAAGACTATTCACCAACATACACGCTCACCACCTCAATAAGGGATCTCGTACTGTGGCCTCTCTGGACGTGGAAAAGGCCTTTGATACGGTCGAGTGGCCCTTCTTGTGGGAAACTTTGCGCAGGATGGGGTTTCCTTTGCAGTTTATCAGGTGGCTCCAGGTGATCTACAAGTGCCCCACTTCCTCTGTGCGCTTGGGGGGTGGACTATCAGCCCCCTTCGGGCTTACCAGGGGAACGAGGCAGGGCTGCCCTCTCTCGCCGGCTTTGTTTGCCCTCGCTATCGAACCGGTGGCGGAGGCACTTCGCACCTCACCGCACATTAGGGGTCTCCGACTCGGGTTGCTGGAGGAGAGGGTGGCCCTGTACGCCGATGACATGCTACTCTTCCTAAATGATGCCGGCCCGTCCTTGCAGGGAGCGCTAAATATTTTGGACACCTTTGCAGAGGTCACCGGTCTTAGGGTAAATTGGTCTAAATCCCTCCTGTTCCCAATTGATCCAGCGGCTAGGTCCACATCCCCTCCTGATAGCCCCCTCCTGTGGGTAGACTCCTTTACATACTTGGGGGTACATGTCTCTGGTTCAGCCTCAGATTATATATCCTTAAATCTAGCCCCGGTACTGTTGGAGTCCCAGGCGAAGCTCAAATCCTGGAGTAATCTGCCCCTGTCATTATGGGGGCGAGTTAATCTCATAAAAATGAAGATTATTCCCAAACTGACATATCTTTTCCGCCACTCCCCACAATGGGTGCCCAAGTCCTTTTTTTAAAAATTAAACTGCATCTTTTCTTCCTTCTTATGGGGCCCCTCTCCTCCCAGATATAGGTTGACTACTCTAATGAGGCCACGAACGCAGGGTGGCATGGCATTCCCGGACTGTCATAAGTATTACCTCTCCGCGCAGTTGGTGACTGCGGCGTGGTGGCTGCAGCCGGACAGAACGAACTCGTCGACTGTGCTGGAAGCAACGGTGGTCGGTTCGTGGGAAGCTCTTCAATTACTACTTTTTAGGGGCCCTCGTGCCCCGTATCCTCTGACCCCTTCTATGCTTTCCACCCTGCGGGCATGGCGGACAGGATTAGCTATTGAGAAATGTAAACAGTCTGAAATCTCCCCCAATGCCCCTATCTGGCTGAACCCTAGTCTATCTCACATCTACAAGATCCCTGACCCTTACGCGTGGACAAAATACGGCATCAAACTTGTGTCTCACATAATATCTCAAAACTCCCTACTCCCCTTCTCGCACCTTTCCTTCCAATACAACTTACCCGACCATTTCCTATTTAGATATCTGCAACTGTCCCACGCATTTACGGCGCAATTTCCACAATCTTCGTGCATTGTGGCCCAGTCGGAACTAGAGAGGACACTTAGATATAGCTGTGAAGACAAACCCAACCTCACATCTTTATTCGTTCTTGATCTTTGTGTCTCTTCCACCTCTGGATAAACTCTGGAATAAATGGCAGACTGATATCCCCACATTAGATAGGGATGACTGGGACGACGTGTGGGACCTCCCCTTCAACTCCTTAGTTTCCATGCGAGACAGATTAGTGCAGTACAAAATAGTTCATAGAGCTTATTTTACCCCACACAGACTGCATAGGATGGACCCGGCCCACTCCTCGGGGTGTTGGAGATGCGGCGCCTCACCAGGCGACTTCTCCCATATCTTCTGGCGGTGTTCAGGGGTCCAACAGTATTGGGAAATGGTGCTGGATCTAACTAACAGAGTTGCTTCAGTCGCTGTGCCTTTGGCAATGGAGGTGTGCCTTTTGGGGCTCATTGAGACCATTGTACCATCCTCTGCCAAACGCACGCTAATTTCCTTGCTGCTCTTTTATGCCCGAAAGAATATTGCTATGCAGTGGAAGAGGCCTACCCCCCCCACTTTGGCGCAATGGAAACACTTGGTAAACGACAGCCTTCCTTTATACAAAGATACCTATGCCAATCGGGGCTGCCCACTGAAATATGACAAGGTCTGGCGCAATTGGTTAGATGAGCCCGAAACAGCCTAGGGAGTTGGGGGTGAACCAGATCATCGTGTCAAGGTTTTGCCTTGCTCTTCTACCTCCCTCTTCCTCCGATGACCTCTGATATGTGTTCATTGACTAGTGGGTCTTACCATATTGGGTGCCCTACTTGATCTATTTGGGCGGTGCTGCTGTACCCTTCCATGGCTGTGCATTGTATCGTTGGGTTCACATTGCAATTGTATTCTCATCTGTACATGTTCTTTTTTATGACTGTAGGTGCTTAAGCTGTATGTTTTGTACGTGTTAGAAAATTCAATAAAAACAATTTATAAAAAAAAAAAGTAGAAGTTCCATTTTTGGGTGGAACTCCACTTTAACCTCCCTGGCGGTATGATTATTTCAGATTTTAGGTGCTGAAAGCGGTACAATTATTTTGCATGGAAATTTGGCGTTTTATACTGTAGGCCTGTAATTCTTAGGAATACTTCACCTAAATCTGTCCAAACAAGAGTCTAGTAGACATCCCGGGTATGATAAAGTTTGAAACACAAAATCATAAATTATAATATAATAAATAACTATAAATAATTATAACAAATAATAATAATACAAATTATTCAATAATGTAATCAAATCAAAAACACTGAAATTTGCTCAGTTGCAGAATTTTCGCTGTCATTACTTTCAGAAGTATTTGATGACGAATTTCCCCACAAATCGCTATCGTTAAATTCTGCAACTGATTCTAATTTATTATCGCTGTTTTCTAGCTGGTCTAAAACCACTTTTGACATAAAGGGACACTTTTTGGTTGCTATGGACAATCTCCAGTTTCCAGGCAGAAAAAAACAGTATTTATAATATAAAAGTGCATGCAGGACACTGGACAGACAGACCACTAGGGACAAAGGGGATGTGTAATTATTTTATACAGTACTGTAATCTGTAAGATTACAGTGTACTGTATGTTAACTGTGTTTTTACTTTTTTGAATTTGGCGCCGATCTCCGCCCCCGTGCGTTGCAACGTCGCAGGGAACGGAGCTCGGCGGCACTCGGGCACTGTGTGAATCGAGCGAGATGACAGCTCGCACACACAGTGGGGAGACATCGCAGGATCCAATGGACAAGGTAAGTTACTTTACAGCAAGGAGCACTGGGGTGGGCGAATCGCATATAAACAAAGACACAAAAAGACAGACAAAACCCAAGCTCAACTACCAACCAATCAGCAACCAACCAAAATCACCTGTCTAATAGTGCGTTTAAAAACAGGGGCTTAGCCGCACGCACCCGCAAATACACGCGTAAGCCGCAGGCCCCGCCAAGGCCCCCTGTGTACTGCAGACCTAACTCTAAAATTTAAAGTCTTCTCAGTGGAAGCACATGTATGCTGATGGATAGATAAAGGGCAGATAACTTCTATGCGCTGGGTGCCTAGTGTGCTCCTGCCCCTTTAAAGGAGGGTTGGTCCCCTCCAGTTATCTGCCCTTTATCTATCCATCAGCATACATGTGCTTCCACTGAGAAGACTTTAAATTTTAGAGTTAGGTCTGCAGTACACAGGGGGACTGCGGCTTACGCGTGTATTTGCGTGTATTTGCGGGTGCGTGCGGCTAAGCCCCTGTTTTTAAAGTGGTTGTAAACCCTGTCGATAATTTTTATTTTTTTTATCTAACCTGCAAGACAAAGCTATAATGAGCTAGTATGACTAGCATACTAGCTCATTATGTACCACTTACCTTAGATCGGGGGCCCCCGAAGTCGTCCGTGTCCCTCCTCTAGCCGCATCCATCGCTGCGGAGATAGCCGGAATGTTACTTCCGGGTATCGCCGCTGCAGCCAATCACAGCGCCGCTCCGGCGCTGTGATTGGCCGGAGCGGCGAAGACGTGACTCCGCGCATGCGCGCGTGATCCGTCGAATTCGGCTACGTCGTCGAATGTTGCGACCTAGCCGAATTTGTGAATGGGGTTAACCCCATGCGCATGCGCGTGATGTCAGCGTCGCCACATTTAAATGCAAATATCTCCTTAACCGTGTAGGTTAAGGAGATATCTCCTTAACCGTGTAGGTTAAGGAGATATTTCATGCACCTACAGGCTTACCTGTAGGTCTTTGTTTATAAAGTGGGTTTACAACCACTTTAAACGCACTATTAGACAGGTGATTTTGGTTGGTTGCTGATTGGTTGGTAGTTGAGCTTGGGTTTTGTCTGTCTTTTTGTGTCTTTGTTTATATGCGATTTGTCCACCCCAGTGCTCCTTGCTGTTAAGACCAGTCATAGATAAAGGCAGTGACATTTTGTTTGTTGTAATGTTGGCATTTTTTGTCATTGTGGTCAGGCAACGCACTGGCACCTCTGCTTCTATGCGCTGGGTGCCTAGTGTGCTCCTGCCCCTTTAAAGGAGGGTGGGCTCCCTCCAGTTATCTGCCCTTTATCTATCCATCAGCATACATGTGCTTCCACTGAGAAAACTTAAAATTTTAGAGTTAGGTCTGCAGTACACAGGGGGCCTTGGCGGGGCCTGCGGCTTACGCATGTATTTGCGGGTGCGTGCGGCTAAGCCCCTGTTTTTAAATGCACTATTAGACAGGTGATTTTGGTTGGTTGCTGATTGGTTGGTAGTTGAGCTTGGGTTTTGTCTGACTTTTTGTGTCTTTGTTTTTAAGGTAAGTTACTTTGCCTGGATCCTGCAATACGATCCCGAGTCTGGCTCGGGGTTACCGCTTTTGGTACTGAAATTCCACCCCGAGCCAGACTCGGGAATACCGCTAGGGAGGTTAAAGGTTATGAGGGGGGACCTCCCCAAAGAGGACATTGCCCTAAACCTGTATGTAAATAAGAGATCCAGAACCTTCACTAAGTGAGAAAGTGGGTTTGATAATAAAGTTGGCATTGCCTCCACCTAGGACACTGCCTCTGTGAACAGAAGGCATTCTCTTCCCAGGAAATTAATCAGTAATCTAATCAAAGTAATTGGGAGCAGAGGAACTACTGCAACCAACATATAACATTAACCATAAGTATTGTTGTGGAATTTTTAGGCTGTTTGCAGAGCACACAGCCTATAATTCCTGTGCTATCTAAGCACACACTTTAGATTCATCTTTTTGCAATAATGCTATCTTTAGCTAAGTTTGCTAAGATCCACTCACCGTTTATCCCATCATTCATCCAAGAAAGGCAGCACCAACACAGCTTATCTTCTCATCAGGCCATTCCAGCATAGACTGACTAGCCGACGCCTAATCATAGGCTTTTATTAAACTCAAAAGATCTCAGACAGGAGGTGATTGGCTGCAGCAAGCAATCACCTCCCCCCCATGGGCGGGGACATCACAGGATGTCCCTACCATACAAGGAAAATGGCAATACCTGGACATTCCTTCCAACAGGAGATGTCATACATGAATCCCACTCAAGAAATATAGTTTAAAGGATTCAATACAATAATACATACAATGAATACAATAACGTATGATGGCTAAAGTTACCGTTGATAGGAATTCTTATTCTGCGCTATTCCATAGAATAACGCATATTAAGATTATACTATTATTGAATGGGGGAGGGAGGCTATCTGCAGACGCACGCTATGAATCCCAATCAATGTTGATCAGACACAGCAGAGACAAGAGCGCGCATCCGCCTATAACCAATGATGTCGTTGCAGAGTGAGCATATCCCCTCCCTAACGATCGTCCGTGCTAATGCACAGAGGGCCCCCGTCGGTGGACATATCCGCACCCTGCAAACATCACACTCCAACCTCAAGACGTTTTCCCCTATCAGACGGGATTCAACCAGCCTCAGACTACCCCAATCAGCTCTTTTAGAGCGGGTTGCGGAAGTACTAACACTGGGTGACACTATGACAATACATATTAAATACATCTCCATAAAAATCTCCACAACAGTCCTCCCTTTTTTGTCATATGCACCCCATGTGTCCATCGATGAAATTTGATCTGCTTCTTACACCTGGAAATGAATCAGTCCTTAGTCCATAAAAAGGAAAACACGGCTTGACATGTAGACTCTACTCTTCAGGGGCATGACTTATAAAGGAGGACACGACATGGTGAGCTGTAGTAATCGCCGATCGGTCTGTGATCCTCTGTGTCTTGTATGTGGGTCTGGCTTCGGGGCGTCTCATCAAGGAAACTCTGGTCACGCGTCAAATCAGGCAACAGGAGCACCTCGTCACGACATAGAAAGAATAGAAATAAAACCGACATGAGTATATATATTCCCACTTCCTTTAACCACGATCCGCTGTAAAATAAAAATTAGATCCCCAAAGATTCCCAGACCCTTAAAATAGACTCCCAACCTTCACTTAGCTACAGCTCTGGCTTCAACAATTACATGAAGAACCCTATCCTTAACGGATGAGAATTGTTCAATCGTATCCCAAGCCCGAGCCCCCCCACATGCAGGACACCATGCCCAGACCTGGTCGGGGTTGGTGAACAAATCCCTTCTAGCTGTCCCTGCCTTTCTTAATTTCCTGCGCCATCAAATCCTCGCGATCGGCCAAGAGATAAGGTGCTGGGACAGCTTCACCATCACGCATGAACCTCTTGCTTTGGGGGAATTACCTTTATAAGCTGCAGATCCACATAAACACCAAACTAAAGTTCAAACACACTTGTGGCCTACTTAGATACTTAAACCGACAAGAGACAGAGCCATTAAAACTAAAAACAATTTTACCCTCTAAAAATGCATCGTTAGATTCCATTGACAAGTGTCTGTTTGGAGTCTTCACCAGTTTGTCAGAACTCCTCATACCCATAATAACATCATAAATGACATGTACCGCTGTCATCGCTGGGGACTAAAACTTGGTGAAGACTCAGAACAGACCATCGGTCCTGTTCGCTTTCTGAGCTAGTCAGGACATACACTTTAAATAATAACTTGGGATGCTTTTCATCGTTACCCTCGCTAAAATTTACTAAACAACAAAAATATAAATAAACAAAGATACTCCTCATTCTTTGGTGTGGTTGAGCCGCTTCTTGCAGTGGCTGGCGTGGTCTCATCCCTCAAGCTTCTTTACAATGACCCAGTCACCTGGTTGGAAAGAATGTAAACTGATTATTAAGTCAGGGTCCAGGAGGGACTCGTGAAAACCTTTTGGTGGACATTTTGAAGTTCATGTCACAACGATCGCACCTCCCCCATCAGCCGAGAATATAAGTGACAGCTAATGAGGAGAGTACGACTATGGTTTTGATTGACCTCCAAACAACCCTCATATGACAATAACCCAGACATCGGGACTGTGGTCACTGCATAACCTGTGCGTGGCTTACAATACCTGGAGCCATTGACAAGGTTCTTAGCCTCTGGGATGGGAACCTACTTCACCAGACTGCTGCTCGCCGATTCAAATTCTATCAAAGAAAGACAGTCTTGGCACAAACTTGGTTAGAATTACAGAGGTTATTATTAGTTTGAAAAAAACTGTCACTCTTACATTTATCACTTCTCCCCCCTTTTCTTCCTCATTACAGACTGAAGGAAGAAATGTGTGGTGCAGGAAAAAAGAAACAATGAAATAGCCTATGATACTTTTACCTCCCTTAGACTCATATTTATCCATATGTACCGCTGTCTACATACACCTGTTCTCTATGTACCCAAATCCTTGGACCTGAAAAATACTTATAAGCAAAATCATTACTCTATTCTTCATATTTAACCTGCAAAGAATGGTAAACAATAATGACATTCCTGTACATTGGTAAATTGTCAATGACATTCTTTCAAAACTGATTCAAACAAAACCCTCTGTAACCCTTACTTTTCCCGTTCCTACAAAAATACAACAGCCGCGACGCATCGAAGGATCGCCACGGTAAGTTCGAACATATTCACGTTACTACATATAAACACTCAGATACAAACGTGGGGGAGATACTTCAAAGTTTCCAAAACCAAAAATGAAAAAAAACAAACAGCCAGAATTCTCCCTTCACTCTTTCAGCAATAGAAAAAAAAAATACAATGGGACAACCATGAGAGCAGCTCGAGAACCTTCCATGTACCAGCCATACAAAGTTCAAACAAACGGGCATGAGCCACCGTTCCTCATCATTACAGATTTCTGAAGCCGCAGCTCAACTACATCCATTCCAGAGGGATACCCAAAATAGTATCCTTGGACCACCTATGTTAATCTTTTTGGGGTTCAAAGGCCTTTGCCCCAAAACTAGGCTTCGTGCACTGTGTGACCGTCTGACTATGGGAAGCCTCCATTCCTTCCCTTTGCACAGGCCTCCTTGTGTCCATGGCGATTCGAATCGGCTTATCGTCTTAAACCTGCGTCCAGGTTAAACCGTTGCACCCATTTCGGAGATCACCGCCCGGTGTCTTCTTATACGGTGAATTGCAGAACTACAACCACTATATGGTCAAGTCCTCCAACTAGAAACCCTAACCGAATCTATCTGGTGTTCAATAAAAACCTTTTTGATTCAAAAAAAAAAGAAACCCTAACCGAGGTGTCAACTTTATGGCTTGTTGTCCCAACACTTTTGGAACTACAGAACAACCACAGATCAACCCCCGAATTAGGCCTCTACCCCTCACAGTGCATGCATACACAAGCATTTTCCGCTATACACCCATACACTGCGTTGTCAGACTAAACCTCACAGAACACTTACGCCAGTTTACCACCTGCAGAACAATGTGGCTTCTCTCTCTGTATCTAGATGATAAAATAATGGTGATTCCCCCGTTTGCTCTCTACCCAAAACTGTATTACAGTACAAAACTTCACAAAACTGGAACAAAATATAAAAGACTTTTAAACGCCAAAATGCTTTCCATTTTCCTTCCAAGCACAAATCTCATTCAGACAACCCCAAGCTCCTCCCACCAACTTTCTGCTGATATATAAATGCTGAAAAGAAACTTCCGGTTATGCTCAGCTACTTAAAAAAAAAAAACTGGTTTATTTACATATCAATTGTTCAGGAAGAGGGAGGGGGAGGGGAGGCCTTGGGCCTTATCGCCTTGTCTATCAAGACTTCAAAAAAAAAAATCCATGGCTACACATCATATATATTTCAACCATTTAAAACCTTGTCAAGGAAATGATGGAGTAAACCCCCCTTTGCAAATGGGAGGGAATCCCCCCTGACCCACATTCCCTGGAAGTCAAACCATAAGTTGGGACTCAAAATACAAACTCCTGCCAAAAGATGGCTATACAGTACAAGTTCCAAAAAATGAATTGCTCTCTGGGAAACTCCCAAATATTTAAACATAAAAACACATCATTGTACAAAAACTCTGTTAGTCTTACAATCTATCAAAATTCAGTGTAAAGTGAAGTTTTTCTTAAAACCAAAATCCAATGCAAAAAAAAAACGCCGCGCATATACTGCAAAGTCAGCTGACCCTGCAATAGCTTACATTCACTTAAATGAAAACAGAGAAACCTTCCTCCTAACACCATCTGCATGGAGTTTGCATGTTGTCCCTGTCTCTGCGTTGGCCTCCTCCCACACTCCAACTGCTGGTAGGTCAGCCAGATCCCATCCATAAATAGGCCCCAGCATGTGCGTGTGTCCGCAAGCACGTTGTGGCCCCTCGGGGTAAGACCGCGCTATTTCAAGATACCACTCTACTCAACTCAAAAGGCGATGCTTAGAAAAACAATTTAAACCAGCGAATTCATTAAACAAAAACCAGTCTCTCAGTATGTCCCCCTGGTGTCTCACTACTCTTCCCAGCAGTGCACAGGTCAAACTGTAAACGCATAAAACATAAGAAAACTGCGCCGATCAACAAATGCCAATACAGCATATTCAGGAGCCGTGTTTGCTAAACTGGAACTTCCTATCTCAAACTGTAAACGTCTCTCAAAATGGCCGACAAGCCAGGACAGCAAAATGGTGGATGAAAACCACACACCTCATGGACAACAATGGCACCATTAACGCATGCAATTTTTCCCGCCAAAACCAGCATGGGACGTCACAATGAACACCACATTGGTTCCCCTACACAAAGAAAAACACAAATGGCCTCCACCAGGTTCCAACGCAGAAAAGATCACACTATATTCGCACCAAACATCAAAATCTGCCCCAAAGGCTGAGAAATTCCACCAGCAACATAGCTGACGAATGCCACAGCATGGTCACATGATATCATACCCAAAGGAAAGGTGGCTGCACCTTTCCTTATAGGATACCCACAGGCTAAGGAAAAACTGTGCCTCAAAATGGCAGACAAACCTGCAAGGCTAACAAAAACCAAGAATGGCGCCATTACTTTTTCCCGCCAAAACCAGGATCTCTTCACTAGAGAACCAAAAATGCTTTTCTCCACAAAGACTGACTACACCATTGAAACTTTTCTAAATTATCATCAAAATCCACTGAAATAGGTGTCACCTACACTCTACAAGGACCACATGTACACTTACAAACATAGCCTCCCTTTTGCCAACTAAACAGCACATTCAATAAATGTTAGTTACATGAACAATATTAAAAACATATTCATTTCTCTAAGTCCATATACTCTGAGATATTCACCACTTTTCTCTACCTAAAGTTCACACACACAGTGGCCTCAGCTTCCATAACAAGCCATTGCACAGACATACTATTGTCTGCCTTCTAGCAATGCCTGGCCACTTGGATATGCGGCGGGAACTTTCAACTTAAAAACCAAACACTTTTGTTAAAATATTTTTACACTTATGGGGACATGTGTCTTTGTCCCCTATAAAGGCAAAAATCACAATTTATCCATTTCTATTTTTCATAGAAATCACAAACACTACACACATACAGTACAATGTTGCTTGTAACATCAGATCATCATCCCTCAGGGCCCTTCCAGCACCATTGTCCTTCCCTTAGGGCATAGGCGCAGCAACACAAAACATTCTCCATTGCAAACAGTGGGCAAGCCCTTCCCCCATTCAAGCACATAGCTCACAAACAAACCTCTGAGAAATACAAAAAGCTCACTCAAACACACACCATTGCAGGCTGAATAATCCCACATCTATACCTTCATTTCATACACAATATACAGTTTCCATCAGCATTCACACAGGCACAAACACTACACACAACTTTGTTCTGAAAATTGGAAAGTCAGATATACACAACTTTCAAACATGTTGGCAGTGATAGCCATGCTGTCTGCCCCTCCCCCGCTAAACCTCATGGGGGCAGCCATTTTCAGCTTCTCTCACACAAACATCCAGGCACACCCAGGCATACCCACACAGGCACACACAATCAAATTCACAGGCATACGATCCATGACAAAATCACACACACATCTCTCGTACTGCAAACAGCATTATTTCAAAAAGACAAAAAAATGTGTTCTTTTATAAAATAGAGCCCCCACACATTGGAACGTAGATGCACTCCCCCCCCCATCTCGATCCGATGTCCAAAGGGACTCCATCTATTCCCAAAGGTCCTGGCCCGCCATACTATTGTGGAATTTCTAGGCTGTTTACAGAGCACACAGCCTATAATTCCTGTGCTATCTAAGCGCACACTTTAGATTCATCTTTTTGCAATAATGCTATCTTTAGCTAAGTTTGCTAAGATCCACTCACCGTTCATCCCATCATTCATCCAAGAAAGGCAGCACCAACACAGCTTATCTTCTCATCAGGCCATTCCAGCATAGACTGACTAGCCGACGCCTAATCATAGGCTTTTATTAAACTCAAAAAATCTCAGACAGGAGGTGATTGGCTGCAGCAAGCAATCACCTCCCCCCCATGGGCGGGGACATCACAGGATGTCCCTACCATACAAGGAAAATGGCAATACCTGGACATTCCTTCCAACAGGAGATGTCATACATGAATCCCACTCAAGAAATATAGTTTAAAGGATTCAATACAATAATAAATACAATGAATACAATAACGTATGATGGCTAAAGTTACCGTTGATAGGAATTCTTATTCTGCGCTATTCCATAGAATAACGCATATTAAGATTATACTATTATTAAATGGGGGAGGGAGGCTATCTGCAGACGCACGCTACGAATCCCAATCAATGTTGATCAGACACAGCAGAGACAAGAGCGCGCATCTGCCTATAACCAATGATGTCGTTGCAGAGTGAGCATATCCCCTCCCTAACGATCGTCCGTGCTAATGCACAGAGGGCCCCCGTCGGTGGACATATCCGCACCCTGCAAACATCACACTCCAACCTCAAGATGTTTTCCCCTATCAGACGGGATTCAACCAGCCTCAGACTACCCCAATCAGCTCTTTTAGAGCGGGTTGCGGAAGTACTAATACTGGGTGACACTATGACAATACATATTAAATACATCTCCATAAAAATCTCCACAACAGTATATAGATGCACGCCAGTATGGAAATAATACAAGCTTTATATGAGAGATTAATAATAGTAAATACATGCAATGTACAAACGGGTATTATAAGCAAAGGGCCCGATATGAGTCCCAGTGGAATTGTATACTTACAGTGCCTTGCGAAAGTATTCGGCCCCCTTGAACTTTTCATCCTTTTGCCACATTTCAGGCTTCAAACATAAAGATATAACATTTTAATTTTTTGTGAAGAATCACCAACAAGTGGGACACAATTGTGAAGTGGAACGAAATCTATTGGATATTTTAAACTTTTTTAGCAAATAAAAAACTGAAAAGTGGTGCGTGCAAAATTATTCGGCCCCTTTACTTTCAGTGCAGCAAACTCACTCCAGAAGTTCAGCGAGGATCTCTTAATGATCCAATGTTGTCCTAAATGACTCATGGTGATAAATAGAATCCACCTGTGTGTAATCAAGTCTCTGTATAAATGCACCTGCTCTGTGATAGTCTCAGGCCTGGTTCACACTGGGGCGACAAACGCTCCGACATTGGGAGCTCATGTCGCATGACGTGTGAAAATCAATGTTTCCCTATGAGAGCCGTCTTAACTGGTCCGACACATGTCGGTCCGACTTTGAGAATGTTCCCTGTACTACTTTGGTCCGACTTTGATCCGACTTCAGCCCATTGACTATCATTGAAGTCGGATCAAAGTCGGACCGCAGTCTTGCATGGTCCGACTTTGGCATGCGACTTGTGCTGTACTGCTCTTGAGGGGGAACTCCAGGCCAAATTTTAAATAAAAAACCGGCGTGGGTTACCCCTCCGGGAGCATACCAGGCCCTTGGGTCTGGTCTGGATTTGAACGGGCACCCCTACGCTGAAAAAACGGTGTGAGGGTTCCCCCCAAAATCCAAACCAGACCCTTATCCGAGCACACAACCTGGCAGGCCGCAGGGGAAGAGGGGGGGACGAGAGCGCCCCCCCTCCCTCCTGAACCGTACCAGGCCGCATGCCCTCAACATGGGGGGTTTGGTGCTCTGGGGCAGGGGGGCGACCTGCGGCCCCCCACCCCAGAGCACCCTGCCCCCATGTTGATGAGGACAGGGCCTCTTCCCGACAACCCTGGCCGTTGGTTGTCGGGGTCTGCGGACGGGGGGCTTATCGGAATCCGGGAGCCCCCTTCAATAAGGGAGCCCCCGGATCCCGGCCCCCCCACCCTATGTGAATGAGTATGGGGTACATCATACCCCTACCCATTCACCTGGTGGAAAAAAATTGCAATAAAAAAACACTACACAGGTTTTTAAAGTATTTTATTACACAGCTACGGGGGTCTTCTTCCGACTTCCGGGGGTCTTTTCCGACTTCGGGGGTCTCCGGTGTCGTCTCCGCGCTCTCCGGTTCTTTCTTCCGCCGGGCCTACGCTAACTTCTTTTTAGCTCTCTTGCTAACGGAGGCCCGGTCTTCTCCGTCGCCTTCTTCTTCTCCCGCTCTCCGGTTCTTTCTTCTGCCGACCCCTCCGCTAACTTCTTTAGCTCTTTCGCTAGTGGAGGGGCCGGGCTTCCCGTCGCCGTCAGCGTCTTCTTCCCTCTTCTCCTCCTCGATGTTGACGCGTCGCTTCCTCCCGCTGTAATACTGGCTCTCCGCTCCGCTCCGCATTAATATAGGCTTCCCATGACGTCACAGTCACATGTTCCCATGACGTCACAGTCACATGCTCCGGGGCCATGTGCCCCGGAACATGTGACTGTGACGTCATGAGAAGCCTATATTAATGCGGAGCGGAGCAGAGAGCCAGTATTACAGCGGGAGGAAGCGACGCGTCAACATCGAGGAGGAGAAGAGGGAAGAAGACGCCGACGGCGACGGGAAGCCCGGCCCCTCCACTAGCGAAAGAGCTAAAGAAGTTAGCGGAGGCCCGGCGGAAGAAAGAACCGGAGAGCGCGGCGACGACACCGGAGACCCCCGAAGTCGGAAGAAGACCCCCGGAGCTGTGCAATAAAATACTTTAAAAAGCTGTGTGTTTTTCTTATTGCAATTTTTTCCAACAGGTGAATGGGTAGGGGTACGATGTACCCCATACTCATTCACATAGGGTGGGGGGGCCGGGATCCGGGGGCCCCCTTATTGAAGGGGGCTCCCGGATTCCGATAAGCCCCCCGCCCGCAGACCCCGACAACCAACGGCCAGGGTTGTCGGGAAGAGGCCCTGTCCTCATCAACATGGGGGCAGGGTGCTCTGGGGTGGGGGGGCCGCAGGTCGCCCCCCTGCCCCAGAGCACCAAACCCCCCATGTTGAGGGCATGCGGCCTGGTACGGTTCAGGAGGGAGGGGGGCTGCTCTCTCGTCCCCCCCCCTCTTCCCCTGCGGCCGGCCAGGTTGTGTGCTCGGATAAGGGTCTGGTTTGGATTTTGGGGGGACCCCCACGCCGTTTTTTCGGCATAGGGGCGCCCGTTCAAATCCAGACCAGACCCAAGGGCCTGGTATGCCTCTGGAGGGGAACCCACGCCGTTTTTTTTTAATTTAAAATTTGGCCTGGAGTTCCCCCTCAAGATTCATACCAAACACAGTGCCTGATTTTGGCTGGGATCCAAGTCGGATCCCCGTTCATTGAAAGTCGGACATATGTCGGCTTCATGTCGCAGGGCAAAGTCGGATCCAAAGTAGGACGGATGTTGTGTCGCACTAGTGTGAACCCAGCCTCAGGGTTCTGTTGAAAGCGCAGAGAGCATCATGAAGACCAAGGAACACACCAGGCAGGTCCGTAAGGCCCCTTTCACACTGGGGCGGGCAGGAGCGGTGGCGGTATAGCAGCGCGATTTTCAGCGCTGCTATACCGTCGTTCTTACCGCGGTATGCAGTCGCTAGGGGGGTTAATTTAACCCCCGCTAGCGGCCGAAAAAGGGTTAATACCGCCCGCAAACCGCGGCTATTGCCGCGGTTTGCGGGCGGTATTACCGCGGTGTCCCATTGATTTCAATGGGAGACCGCGGTAAAGGAGCGGTGAACACACCGCTCCTTTACCGCTGTAAAGAAGCGGCTAGCAGGACTTTTGGAGCGGTCCTGCTAGCGCACCGCTTCAGTGTGAAAGCCTTCGGGCTTTCACATTGAAGGCACAGGGCAGGATTTTTTCATGCGGTATAACAGCGCTATTATTAGCGCTAAACCGCATGAAAAACGCCCCAGTGTGAAAGGGGCCTAATACTGTTGTGGAGAAGTTTAAAGCCGGATTTGGATACAAAAACATTTCCCAAGCTTTAAACATCCCAAGGAGCACTGTGCAAGCGATCATTTTGAAATGGAAGGAGTATCAGACCACTGCAAATCTACCAAGACCTGGCTGTCCCTCTAAACTTTCAGCTCAGACAAGGAGAAGACTGATCAGAGATGCAGCCAAGAGGCCCATGATCACTCTGGATGAACTGCAGAGAACTACAGCTGAGGTGGGAGAGTCTGTCCACAGGACAACAATCAGTCGTACACTGCACAAATCTGGCCTTTATGGAAGAGTGGCAAGAAGAAAGCCATTTCTCAAAGATATTCATAAAAAGTCTCGTCTAAAGTTTGCCACAAGCCACCTGGGAGACACACCAAACATGTGGAAGAAGGTGCTCTGGTCCGATGAAACCAAAATCGAACTTTTTGGCCACAATGCAAAACTATATGTTTGGCGTAAAAGCAACACAGCTCATCACCCTCAACACACCATCCCCACTGTCAAACATGGTGGTGGCAGCATCATGGTTTGGGCCTGCTTTTCTTCAGCAGGGACAGGGAAGATGGTTAAAATTGAGGGGAAGATGGATGCAGCCAAATACAGGACCATTCTGGATGAAAACCTGTTGGAGTCTGCAAAAGACCTGAGACTGGGACGGAGATTTATCTTCCAACAAGACAATGATCCCAAACATACAGCAAAATCTACAAAGGAATGGTTCACAAATAAACGTATCCAGGTGTTAGAATGGCCAAGTCAAAGTCCAGACCTGAATCCAATCGAGAATCTGTGGAAAGAGCTGAAAACTGCTGTTCACAAACGCTCTCCATCCAACCTCACTGAGCTCGAGCTGTTTTGCAAGGAAGAATGGGCAAGAATTTCAGTCTCTCGATGTGCAAAACTGATAGAGACATACCCCAAGCGACTTGCAGCTGTAATCGCAGCAAAAGGTGGCTCTACAAAGTATTAACGCAAGGGGGCCGAATAATTTTGCACGCCCCACTTTTCATTTTTTTCTTAGTTAAAAAAGTTTCAAAAATCCAATAGATTTCGTTCCACTTCACAATTGTGTCCCACTTGTTGGTGATTCTTCACAAAAAATAAAAATGTTATATCTTTATGTTTGAAGCCTGAAATGTGGCAAAAGGATGAAAAGTTCAAGGGGGCTGAATACTTTCGCAAGGCACTGTATACCTGAGTGTATATATAGTTATTAACAGAGATATCCCCAGATGAATGTTGCAGCAAAATCCAGTTGCAGGGGCCCCTGAGGATAATAAGACGTCTGTCTTTGTGTTGGAGACCTAAAGACAAGATCAGTGGTCATGGTAAGATCATCCAACTGTTTTCCAAGCAGCCTGGAATGCAGCTTCTCACTGGCACTCAGCAGCTGTAGTTAAAGTGGTTGTAAACACTTTAAACCACTTTATGTTACAGGTAAGCCTATAATAGGGCTAAAGCTTGGTACACACGATCAGATTTTCCGCGCACAAAGCGTAGGACTTTTGTCCGAAGGGCGTTGGCCATGAACTTGTCTTGCATACAAACGGCAAAGAATTTACGGCCAGCAAACACGAAACTACGTGTTTTTTTAGCTCTTTAGAGCCACCCTTTGGGCTAATTCTGCTAATGTTGAGTTATGGTTAGCATTGCATGTGTGTTTGTACTTTGGATTTTTTTCTGAAGGACTTCTGTACACACGATCGGATAATCCGACAACACACATTTGTTGTCGGAAAAATTTAAAGCATGCTATCCAACATTCGTTGTCGAAAAATCCGACAACAATTGTCCGATGGACCATACAAATGGTCGGATTTTCTGACAACAGCCAGCCATCACACAATTCTCGTCAGAAAATCTGATCATGTGTACGGGCCTTTACCTGTAGCTACCCAGGATATCTCCTTAACCTGCACGGCACATGCGCACTAAAGCAAACTGAAGACGTTGCTTCAGTCAGTGTGTCATTACCGGTGGCTCCCGTGCGCATGCGGAGCCGCGATACCCGGAAGTAACCCCTCTGGGTATTTTTACAAGGGTTTACAACCACTTGAAACTATTAGAATACTTGCATAATGTTCCTTTCTGGCTTGGGGTTTAGCAGCATGGACAGGACACCTGGCTGAGACTTTCTCTCCACTTCCTGCCTCCAGGTTTCAAAGCCAACAACCCATGGACAGGAAGTGCATACATATTGTATTTACAGGCATTAAAAAATCCAGACAGTAAAGGGCAGCACATTCCTACATAATTAAAGTTCCTTAGAAATAGTTACATAGTTACGTGGTTATTCTGGTTGAAAAAATACACAAGTACATCCAGTTCAATTAACAAATAGCAAAAATATAGATTCAAAAACTGCAAAAATAAAATAAATAATTAAAAACAACACAACAACAAACTGAATCAAAAAGAGAAAATGCCACTGTGTCAGGAGTCACTTTGGGTGGGGGGTTTGTCATAGCCACCTTAACTGCCTCCTTTTAAAATTACTGCATATACTCGAGTATAAGCCGACCCGAATATAAGCCGAGGCACCTAATTTTACCACAAAAAAAATGGGAAAACTTATTGACTTGAGTATAAGCCTAGGGTGTCCATCTGCATGCCTCACTGTGCCCATACCTCACTGTGCCCATGCCTCACTGTGCCCATGACTAGACTGACGTTTAACATAGGAGTCTATGGAAGGGGTGCCCAGCTTTGAAAAATCAGTGCTCCCCGGCCGTAGGTCCCCGAGACAACAAACTTTTCACACCTGTAAAGGAGAAATGGGGTTACATGTGTGCCAAGTTACGGGTCCGAGAGACCTATGACCGGCAGGTACTGGGTCCCCAAAGTCACCGGAGAAATGACTGTTTAACATGGGAGTCTATGGAAGGTGTGCCCGGATTTGAAAAATCGGTGCTCCCCGGCCGTAGGTTCCACGGACAACAACTTTGCACACTTGTAGAGGAAGAGTGGGGCTACATGTGTGCCAAGTTTAGGGTCCAGGGGACATACGACCGGCCGGTACCAGGTCCCCAAAATACGGGAGATTAGGCGCAAAAAGGTGACTCGAGTATAAGCCGAGGGGGGCATTTTCAGCACAAAAAATGTGCTGAAAAACTCGGCTTATACTCGAGTATATACGGTAGGTAGTTTGAATTAATATAAGTAAAAATAACACACTAGTCATGTAAACTTCCATCGTGGATTATTAAATCTCTACATTAATCATCACACCACCGAGGAGTTGAAAGTCAGAATCCACTTATAGTATATATCTCTTTAAGGTGATAAAAATCCAATCACTAAATAAAAAAGCTTGTTTAATTGTCTCACACTCTTGTATACAGCTGATTAGTCAATAACACATTGCAGAGCACGTGAAAGGTAAAGATGAATGTGACACAGTCAAGCAAAGCTCAGCAAAGAGAATTAGTCAGAATATTATCCATGAATCCTTAGAAGCAAAGCGTATATAGGTAAGGCTTGTACTTTGTATAATAGCACAATTATTACGATTTATGGAGCACGTGCAAAGCACAAGTAGCAAGGCAAAAGATTTTCTCTGTAGGTATAGTATCTGAATTCTCAGTACATTTTTGTAATAAAAGGCACAAGCATATTGAGCTGATCTAATGGTTATACATATGCTGAAATGCTTTGATTCTAAAAGTCAACATGGCATCCCTCCACAGCTCATGTTGGAACCGAATGATCATCTACAGAAAAACTGTTGCACTAATGCCTGTATCACAGTAGCTGAAGTTGCCAGTAACACTGATGGTAACAGGTATTTAAATCCCAAATATAGTATATCTTCCACTGATGGATGCATACAGGCATTCAGTGGTAAAGTGCTCATACAGAAGAACAGATTTGTAAGTTCACCCATTTAAATGCCAACGGTAGTGCTAGAGATGGCAACTGTTCAAATGTGCAGTATATTCAAATATACTTGGTTGAACTAGATGGACTTGTGTCTTTTTTCTACCAGACTAACTATGCAACTATGTATATCTTTAACCACTTGACCTCCGGAAAATTGATGGGGGGGGGGGGGTAACTTAATGACCAGGCCATTTTTTGTGATACGGCACTGCGTGACAATTGTGTGGTCGTACCCAAATTAAATGTATGTCCTTTTTTCCCCACAAATAGAGCTTTCTTTTGGTGGTATTTGATCAACACTGAATTTTTTTAATTCTTTGCAATTTAAAAATAAAAAAATAAAAACAATATTTTTTAATTTCTGCTATAAAACACATCCAATACATTCTGCTACATATTTTGTTAAAAAAAATCCCAATAAGCATATATTGATTGGTTTGTTCAAAAGTTATAGCGTCTACAAACTATGGGATATTTTTATTTATTTATTTTTTATTAGTAATGGTGATAATCAGCGACTTATAGCGGGACTGCGATATTGCAACACTAACTGACACTTTTGACGCTTTTTGGGGACCAGTGACACTAATACAGTGATCACTGCTAAAAATATGTATTGTCACTGTACTAATGACACTGGCTGGGAAAGAGGTTAACATCAGGGGCGATCAAAGGGTAAACTGTGTGCCCAGCCTGTGTTTTATTACAGCGTGGGAGGTCCTTTTACTCGGGGAACACATGGATCCATGTCCCTGCTTTGCAGAGACAAAGGATCTATGCCTTCCCTCCTGTCAGGATGATAATCTGCCTTGTTTACATAGGCAGACCATAGTTCTGCCATCTGCTGGATCATCGGCAGGTGCTGGCGAACATCGAGTCCGCGGTATCCGCCGCTGTGTTCCTGCTGTGTGGGATTACAGTGGGAGCGAGCTGCCGGTGACACGCATTGCATGCCTCCTACCCGGAAGAGCCGGATCACGTATTTATATGTGATCTGGCACACAGGTGCCACCCTGTACCAGTAAAACTGCTATGGGGTGGACCTGAAGTAGTCTGCAGTCCACAGAGTAAGGTGCTCGAGCAAGGTATTACATTTATACTTCACCAATATGAGGGGACAAAGTAATCAAATAAACTTCCTGGGGATGACTCCTTGTAATGACCTTCTATGTTATGGAAGTTCTAGAGATCTAACTAGGCAATGATAGAAGAAAAAGGGGGTAAAGAAGGCAACAGGTGGCTGCAGGGACAGCATTGTAGCCGCTATGCACTTGGTCACCATTAAAAGTGTCTCTCTGATTGGATGAGGCAGAGAGGAGGGGCAAATATTGTTATGATCTCTACCTCGCCCAAACAAAGAACACCTTATATCCACAGGAAAAACAGATGTTCTCTGAATGACGGAGGTGCCAAGCGAGCATCCCCCTATGTTCAGTATACAAATGCAAATTGCTCTAGCAGCACTTGGAAGAGGCCAATGCAGATTGTATGTATCATAGGCTACTACAGTGATTTTATACATCCCCAGCAGCCCTGTCATATTTGAATAGTTAAATGCAACTAATCTGGGCCAGTCTAAGGTAATTTCCCTGTGATATATGAATAGTTCGATGCAACCAAGCTGGGCCAGTCTAAGGTAATTCCTAGCAGCCCTGTGATATATGAATAGTTAGATATAACCAAGTTGGATCAGTCTAAGGTAGTTGCTGAAGATCAGTATTAGGATATATAAAACCAGTTTTATAAAGGTATTTTATCTTCTGATTGGTGTAGATTATAACACCACCTGCCTGCCTTTTCACCTTAGCCAGTCAGAGGAAGCCTTGTATTTATTTATAAAAATACAAAGTTTCCTGTGAATGGCTGAGTAGTGTCAGGCCTGACTCGAATTTGTTCTTACAGCAGTCTGAAAGTCTCAACATCACTTCTAGAACACAGCAATGTATACTGTATGTAATTACAGTGGGCTCATCTATTAGTAAAGGAAATACAATGGAACCTTGGATTACGAGCATAATCCGTTCCAGGAGAATTCTCATAATCCAGAGCACTCGGATATCAAAGCGAGTTTCCCCATAGAAGTCAATGGAAACAAAAATAATTTGTTCCGCATTGACTTCAATGGCATGCAATACCGCATGTGGCCAGAGGTGGAGGGGCGCTGGAGAGCCTCGGAAATGATTGGGGACAGCTCGGCTGACCTCGGAAAGGCTCGGAAACACCTGGAGTATTTCTGAAAGGCTCAGAACGGCTCCGATCGGCTTCACTCGGCTCTGCTGGGCTCCGGCGCCCCCGCACCTCAGGCCAAATGTGGTGCTGCACACCCCATTAGCTTGAATTCTGCTTGTTTTGCAAACCAAGGCAGAATTAAAAAAAATAAGTTGCTCGTCTTTCAAAATGCTCGTTAACCGCGTTACTTGTAAACCAAGGTTCCACTTTAGTTCGTTTTTGGCCAGCTTGGCCCAAACAATCTATTAAATATGAACGTAAACCTGGAGTTAGGCTTTAAAGTAACAGCCAGAAGCAGAAATTAAGTTTTTTATTTACTTTTTTATCTCTTATTCTGTGATATACATTTATTTTATATTTTGGATAATAACTCTGAAATATATATCTGTGTTTATTTGCAGGACCTACACATAAAATGCCACCTACTTCCAGCGCAATGGATTTCTTTCAGCTCTTTGTCCCTGACAATGTAATTAAAAATATGGTGACACAAACAAATATGTATGCCAAGAAATACCAGGAGAGGTTTGGATCTGATGATTCTTGGGTGGATGTCACTCTTGCAGAAATGAAAGCTTTCCTGGGCTATATGATATCAACCAGCACTCATCACTGCGAGTCAGTGCTCAGTATATGGAGTGGTGGGTTTTATAGCAACAAGAGTATTGCTCTTACAATGACGCAATCTAGATTTGAGAAAATCCTGAAGTTCTTCCACATTGTGGCCTTTCGCTCCAGCCAAACAACCCATGGGCTGTACAAAATTCAGCCCTTCCTTAATGCTTTGCAGAATGGCTTTGACTCGACTTTCAGGCCTTCACAAACACAGGTAAAGCTATTATCTTTTTTTATAAAATAATCTTACTCTGCAATATTTTACAGTATTTACCTGAAAACAAAGAAAGTGAAACATTTAAAAAAGGAGGTATGTTAACAGTTAGGCTGTTTAGGTTTGCGGTACAAAGCATCAGATTCACCTTAAAGCGGAGGTCCACCCTAGAAAAATGTTTTCATTAAAAATCCCCAAAAAAAAAAATTTATATAAAAAAAAAAATTATACTCACCCTAAATGCCTGTTGCTATGCGGAAGTCCCCTAATCTGCCTCTGATGTGCCTCTTCTCGTCCGCGGTGGGTCTCCTTCCGCTTCCTCTTCTTGTGAATGGGGCGCGCTGCCTTCTGGGAACTGTGTGTATCCCAGGAGGCAAGCCACCCATTCACAAAGCGCCATGCGAGTGGCGCATGCGCAGTAGGAAACGGGCAGTGAAGCCATAGGCTTCACAGCCTGTTTCCCTTAGTCAGGATGGAGGAGCCGGGACCTGACAGCAGCGATCGATCGCCGTGCTAGGACCGACATCGCGGGTGAGTAGGACAGGTAAGTGTCCTTATTAAAAGTTGGCAGCTACACTGTTAGTAGCTGCTGACTTTAAAAAAAAAAAAAAAATGACTGCACCTCCGCTTTAATGTCCCCTTCTGAGTAACACATACTCACCTTTCATTTTTCCTCTGCTGCTCCATCTGAACACCAGGAAGGAAGAATCAGCCCTGTGTAAGCTCAGAACCCCAAGTCAGAGCTTACAAACGGCAGAGAACCCCCTTGAAAAACACATTTTTTTTGGGGGGGGGGGGAGAAGTGTTACTGGTCAGATCAACAGAGGGAAAAGCCTAAAAAAGAAAACTAATGATTGGAAAGCTGCAATCTATTATCATTTGGGGTTTTGGGTTTAATACCACTTTATTTAAAGTATAACTAAAGGCAAAACTTTTTTTTTAGTTTTGGATACAGTGGAGAGGGATTAGAATGCTTGTCATTTTTTTTTTTTATAGCTGTTTGTGCCCTCATTAGGGAGCTTCACTCTCTCTATTTACATAGAGAGACAAACCAAATTTTAAAATGAAAGTGGGTAGGGCTGATGGCGCTGCCTAAATTTATATGGTGGGGTGCCCTAATGGTGCACCCTGACCGGGGCTGGGTGGACCGTGAATAAACTTATTGAAGAAAGCAATAAATGTGATATGCTGAGTGCATAAAAACTAAAATAAGGAGATAATCGTGCTACAAACAATTGATCCTAAAAAAGTGAGTGACGTCCCCGTGAGAATGAGGATAATACAACTCCTGGGTCCTATTCAGTCCCAGGGTATAGCTGTACAGTGTGTACTGTGTGTTGGAGAACCTCCTACCTCGGTAGAGGGCTCCTGTATATGTGAGTGATACTGGTCAAAAATGGCCTTCAGCTGAAAATCACACACTGTGTGTTTTAGGTGTATGGTGTATAAATAACTTACAGCATACTATAAGGAAAAAACTGAACAATACAACAATTAATAAATGCACATCTTAACGACAGTCCTGAGGTTCAAATTCACAAATGGGTGTGATATTCATGCACTAAATTTTCTCTGAGATCCACAAATAGTCCTTAGGGTCAGTGTTGGCTCCTTGCTATGTTTGATCACCCATTTCAAACCATAGCCAAATTCAGTTCAAGCAGACAGATTAATTATAAGCTGATAGGTTGCAAGGTGACTTGGTGTGATTACTATCCGTACAAACCTCCAGTGGCATAGGTGACAGTCGTGCCCCCCCCCCCCCAATGTATATGCACTCACCAGAAGGCTGCACCCCTGCAGGGGTATTAGGCATCTCAGGGGGTGTCCGGGTGTTCCTCCAGAGTTATCCCGGTTAGACCACTCACTGCTCCTCCGCTATGCTCCTTTAAGGATAGCTGAAATTCCTTCCAATGGGTCTCACGTCAACTCCTCCACCAGGTTTTAATGGAAAAAAGACATGAAGTAGGCTTCCATAGTGTAAATCCGTATGACAGTGGAGAGAAACGAACACTTCCTGGAACCCACTACCCCGTTACCCACTAACGTCAGCAGCCTCCGCTTTTGATCTTACGGCAGCTAGATCGCTCGCAGTAAAGTTAGTTTGCTGCAGCAGGGTCCCGCTGGCCTAAAAGTTTTTATCTTATATTTTTTGTTCCAATTACCTTTTTTGTCTATGGTAACAAAATGTAAAAACATTTTTTTTTCTAATAATATAATACGGATTTACACTTTTTTCCATTAAAACCTGGTGGAGGAGTTGACGTGAGACCCATTGGAAGGAATTTCAGCTATCCTTAAAGGAGCATAGCGGAGGAGCAGTGAGTGGTCTAACCGGGATAACTCTGGAGGAACCCCCGGACACCCCCTGAGACGCCGCCTAATACCCCTGCAGGGTTGCAGCCTTCTGGTGAGTGCATTTACACTCGGGGGGGAGCATGACTGTCACCTATGCCACTGGAGGTTTGTACGGATAGCAATCACACCAAGTCACCTTGCAACCTATCAGCTTATAATTAATCTGTCTGCTTGAACTGAATTTGGCTATGTTTGAAATGGGTGATCAAACATAGCAAGGAGCCAACACTGACCCTAAGGACTATTTGTGGATCTCAGAGAAAATTTAGTGCATGAATATCACACCCATTTGTGAATTTGAACCTCAGGACTGTCGTTAAGATGTGCATTTATTAATTGTTGTATTGTTCAGTTTTTTCCTTATAGTATGCTGTAAGTTATTTATACACCATACACCTAAAACACACAGTGTGTGATTTTCAGCTGAAGGCCATTTTTGACCGGTATCACTCACATATACAGGAGCCCTCTACCGAGGTAGGAGGTTCTCCAACACACAGTACACACTGTACAGCTATACCCTGGGACTGAATAGGACCCAGGAGTTGTATTATCCTCATTCTCATGAGGACGTCACTCACTTTTTTAGGATCAATTGTTTGTAGCACGATTATCTCCTTATTTTAGTTTTTATGCACTCAGCATATCACATTTATTGCTTTCTTCAATAAGTTTATTCACGGTCCACCCAGCCCCGGTCAGGGCGCACCATTAGGGCACCCCACCATATCAATTTAGGCAGCGCCATCAGCCCTACCCACTTTCATTTTAATTTAGTTTCCTATTTGGAGATCTTTAGGGGGGCAGCAGCCTTTATCCTTAGCGCGGAGATTTTTTTGTTTTAAACAATCCTAATTTTGGCTATGGGACAGGAAGTGAAGGGAAATCTCCGCAATGGGACAGAGAAGGCAAAACAAAATCGGACAGGGGTTATAACCCTCCCTTACTCAATCCAAAATGAAAAAAAAAAGCCTATAGTTCTACCTTAAGACCACTTTCACACTGAGGCGCTTTTCAGGCGCTTTCACGCTAAAAAATGTGCCTGAAAAGCTTACGAAAACGTATTTCCATTAAAATCAATGAATGCTTTCACACTGGGGCAGTGCGCTGACAGAGCGGCGAAAAAACACCCCTCTCCATTGAATGAATTGAAAGCTCTTCAAAAGCGCCTGAAAAGCTCTTCAAAAGCGCTCAGTGTTTTACTGGCAGTTTTTTCTTATACTTTCACTTTTAATGATAATGGTAAACAGGACAAATAGAGAGGTTGAATCTCCCTAACCGGGGGGGGGGGGGGGCACAGACAATAATAAAAACTGACCAAGCATTCTAATCCCTCTCCACTGTATCCAAAACTGAAAAAAAACGTTTTGTCTTTAGTTATACTTTAAAGCCTCGTACACACGATCAGATTTTTGGACGACCGTTCATCCGTTTTTTGTTGCATGCTAGTCTCATGTTGAAAGTGAAGAGGTTACTCATTATACGAAAATTCTCCTACGACAAGTGACCTAATGTGTTGACTAGTTTTGTATGTATTCTTTCGTTTCTGAGCATGCATAGTCTTGCTCTTATGATTTTTTTTTGTATGAAAACCGTACTAATTAAACTAAAATCAGACGTTGAGTGCACGTACTACAAAAATGTTATAGTCTGCACATCCAGCTTTTGTCTGACGAAAAAACTGACTTGCTGTCGGAAGCACAATACTAACGATCTAATTCACTCCTTCCTTCCCTTCTCCTCATAGCTATTTTTCTGCTGATATATTATATTTTTTTATATTAATTCCTATTTGTTTTTATTTTCATTTGTTTTGTTTTGTTTCTTATTTGTGTTGCATAACAACAAAATGTGCAGTGTTGAAAAAAAAAAAACGAATGCTTTTTTTTCATGTGCACGTAAGGTTTCCATGTTTTGTTCAGGAAACATAATTTCAGTGTAATTTCTAAAGGGGACAGGTTATAAAATAAAACGTATGCTTTTTATTTACACCAAAACTACTTTTTTAAAGTAACCCCGGTGAAAACATTAAACACACATTTTAAATGTTTGTTTACGTCTTTTTGTAAAAAAAAAAACAAAAGTGGACTTTTGTTATCTTAAAGTGGTTTCTAAACTCAAATGTTTTTTTGTTTTTTTTACCTTAATGCATTCTAAAAAGTTTTTTTTATCTTAATTATTATTTAAGGTACTTATATAGAGCTGTCAATTTACGCAGTGCTTTACATATACATTGTACATTTACATTGGTCCCTACCCTAAAGGAGCTTACAATCTAAAGTCCCCAACTCACATTCATATACTAGGGCCAATTTAGACAGAAGCCAATTAACCTACCAGCATGTCTATGGAGTGTGGGAGGAAACCGGAGTACCCGGAGGAAACCCAAGCAGGCACAGGGAGAACATGTAAACTCCAGGCAGGTAGTGTCGTGGATTCGAACCAGCGACCCTTTTTACTGCTAGGCGAGAGTGCTACCCACTACACCACTGTGCCACCCTTGTGCCATAATTCATTCCTAATTTATTCTAAGTGTAGCAGGTATTTGAATTATGTGAGGACTCTGGTGGTGTGAGGTTCCTTGGGGTCCCTGGGATGGCGCTGTTGCCTGGGGCCGGAGTTGAACTCACACCGCGAACCGTGCCTTTTTGTCCTCCCCTGGAGCTGGTACAGCGGGGCGGGGAACCCGCTGGGACACAAAGGGAGAGGTCATAAAAGGGGCGGACGCCCTGTTTTGGGAGGAGAGTCTGAGGACGCGGCCGCACCCAGGCACCTTCAGCTTGGGTGCTGGCATTCCGGTGTTCCAGGCCTAGGCGCCCTTGGCCTAGCTGGAGCAGGGATGGAGTCCATCTCAGGCACCTTTAGCCTGGGGTGAGGTACTATGGCGGATGCCTGGGGCTCAGTACCTTCGACTGAGTTCCGCGAGGGTGGAGGAATCCGAGGGGGCCCTAACTCCTTGGATGCCCGTGTCTGAGTTTGTGAGGACTGGTGCGCAGTAACTTCTCTGAAGAGCCCGGCGCAGCATCGCTGGTGACGGAGAGGCCTCCACTTCTCCCTTGGACGGATTTCTTCCTCTGACAGGGGCAAAGTGAGCGAAGGTAAATTCACGTTCTATATTACCTAGTCAGTGGCAGTGACTATTCACCACTGGTGACAGCACAGTGGGCAGCAGCAAGAAGGGAAAGGATTGTGCCTCGATCTGTCCCCTCATTTTCCAAAGGAGAAAGATTGTTTTATTGCTTGGCAAGAAGAATAAAACTGAGTTGTACCTATTCACTGTGTAGAACTTGGGTTACTCAAGCAAAGGAGTCAGGGACGAAGGACTGGACTTGACTCTAGGACACCTACACAAAAGCCCAATCTCTGGCCTTCACCTCCCAGTTACGGAGGACACGGGCCGTGGTGTGTTTCTCTCTCTCTCCCAGGTACCCCTAGACAACAGCCATATAACCACCAAAGAAAGAGAGAGAGGTGAGGCCGCTACATAAGGTAAAAACAAAAACAAAAAAAACACTTCTTTTCCTATGTACTGCCAGTCTCTAAGCACTTACCTGTCACCTGTCATTGCTCCAGCACTGTCTCGGCTGCAGCATGGCATGGCTCCCCTCACTTCCTGGTCTCACAGGAGACAATGAGGACAGCAGAGCCATTGGCTCCTGCTGCTGTCAGTCAAACATCTGTGATGAGGGAGCGGGGGCTTGGCTTACCGGCGCTGTGTGGGTTTATGGAAGAATATGGGCCGGGTCAGGAGCACATGCGTATGGATACCCCCTTAGCACCGGGCCTGCTAAGGAGGCAACTGAGGAGGGAGGAATAGACAGGGCCATTGAGGAACTGCCAGGTAAAGAGGTAAGCGGCATCTCTGTGCGATATCATTGCACAGAGCAGGTAAGTATAACCTCTTTTTTTATTTTAACAAAAAATCCTTTAATATAATTTTAAAGTGAAGGTTCTTTGAGAAAAAAAATAAAAGTCAGCAGTTACAAATACCGTAGCTGACGATTTTTAATAAGAGGACCCTTATCTGTCCAGGCTTCCAGTGCTATCTGTACCTGGGCTAGTTCTTCATTAGCCTTCGGGTTCCCAGTACAGGCATCCTAACTGTGGGCAGCCGGCAATGCGGCTTTCAGCTTCACAGCGAGTTGCGCTGATCTTTGTGAATGGTCCCCCAGTCTTCTGAGACCTATAATGTGTCCCAGAAGACTGCTGGGAGGGAGGGGGAAAGGAGAGCTTCCATTCGGATCACCTTAGCAATCTGAGCAGAAGTGGGAGCGGGCATTGTCAAAATTACGTACCCGCACCTCATCCCAAAAAATGGCATACCAAATGTGGCAGAAGAGGAGGGGAAGAGAACTTAAAATGGAAATTCCCCTTTTGGGTGGTGCAAAGTAGTGATGAGCGAACACCCCCGGGTTCGGTTCGCACCAGAACCCGCGAACGGACCGAACGTTCGTACGAACATTAGAACCCTATTAAATACAATGGATGCGAACGTTCGAATTCTAAAGTGCTAATTATAACGACTATTATGCATGTTATTGTCCTAAAAAGGGTTTGGGAACCCGGGTTCTGCACCAGGGGACATGTATCAATGCAAAAAGAAGTTTTAAAAACGGTCGTTTTTCGGGAGCAGTCATTTTAATGATGCATAAAGTGAAAAAAAAAAGTCAAATATTCCTTTAAATATCGTACCTGGGGGGTGTCTAAAGTATGCCTGTGAAGTGCCACGTGTTTCCCGTGTTTAGAACTGTCCCTGCACAAAATGACACTTCTAAAGGAAAAAAAAGCCATTTAAAACTGCTTGCGGCTTTAATGTAATGTCTGGTCCCGGTAATATGGATGAAAATCTTTAAGAAAAATGGCATAGCTACCCCATGACCCCCCCCTACCCCAGCCCATTACCAGCCCCTTTGGGTCTTGTATGGATATTAAGGGGAACACCGCACACAAAATAAAAAAGGCCCTATATACTCTGAACAGCCGTATACAGGCGGTGCATACAAGACAGGGACTGTAGGTTTGTTCTTATGTAGAATGTGTTTGTAATTTTGAACAGGTACATTGTTTAAGTGTAGCTCCAGCCCAAAAATCTATTTTTAAACTTTTTGGAAAACATAGGTAAGGGTTATCACCCCTGTAACATTTGTTTTGCTGTCTGTGCCCCTGTTCAGAACATTTCACCTCACTTTCCGTCCCAATGACAACTGTTTTTGAAATGTGGTGTTTTTCTTGAAACAAGGATTGGTGATAAAGCATCAGTACAGAGGAGACACCTTTCTCCCATATTAATTCTTACAGGAGAGAATTTTCCTTCCTAGGGGTAGATTTCCTCTCACTTCCTGTTGTCTTCTTGCGTTTGCAAGTAGGAGTCGTTTGTAAGTTGGATGTTTGAAAGTAGGGACCTGCCGTATATACTCTGCAGAAATAGGCCCCTTAGTTGTTGGTGTTGACACAACACTGTAAGCACTCACAGTTACTCTTGGTTGGTGCTGGAACGCCCTGCTGTCAACTATTATATCAGGAATTGTAATTACATATAATTGTTGAACAGTGGTAGTAAAAATTGGGCCTTTGATGGTGGTGCTGGTGCCACAACACTGTAAGCCCTGACAGTTACTCTTGGTGGGTGCAGCAATGGGCCCTGCTGTGAATTATTAGATCAAGAATTGTAATTGCATGCCCCTGTTGAACAGGGGCTGAAAAATTGGGCCTTTCGTGGTGGTGGTGGTGGTGGTGGTGTTGCCACAACACTGTAAGCCCTCAGAGTTACTCTTGGTGGGTGCAGGAATGGGCCCTGCTGTGAATTATTAGATCAAGAATTGTAATTACATGCCCCTTTTGAACAGGGGCTGAAAAATTGGGCCTTTCGTGGTGGTGGTGGTGGTAGCGTTGCCACAACACTGTAAGCCCTCAGAGTTACTCTTGGTGGGTGCAGCAATGGGCCCTGCTGTGAATTATTAGATCAAGAATTGTAATTACATGCCCCTGTTAAACAGGGGCTGAAAAATTGGGCCTTAGGCACTGGTGGCACAACACTGCAACCCCTCACAGATACTGTACTTGGAGCACAGCAATGAGCCCTGTTGCAAAGTATTGCTTCAAAAATTGTAATTACACGCCCCTGTTAAACAGGGGCTGAAAAATTGGGCCTTAGCCACTGGTGGCGGCACCCATAAACAAAAATGATCTTCCAAGCTATCATCATCAATCGTATCATTGAGGACTCGGAGGAGGAGGATAGCCAGTCAACATAACAGCACAGGCACTCAGCATCAGCATCAGTCTTGAAGGGATGTGACATGTTAAAATCAATTAGTCTGTTATATCAGCATCAGGTGTGTGGTAGCTGGTGGTGATCCAAGACTGGTTCATCTTGATGAAAGTCAGTCGATCAACCGAGTCGGTGGACAGGCGCACCCTGTGATCCGTGACAAATCCTCCAGCAGCACTGAATGTGCGTTCCGAAAGAACGCTGGATGCAAGACAGGCCAGTAGCTCAATTGCATACTGTGCAAGCTCTGGCCAGTGATCCATCCTCAAGACCCAGTAAGCCAGAGGATTTTCGGTGGGGAAGGTGTCCAAGTCTGACCTTGCCCCTAGATATTCCTGCACCATGTTTATCAGACGCTGGCGATGGTTGCTGGAACCGATCATACTTTGGGGCTGCGGACTAAAGAATTGTCTGAACGCATCGGTCAGACGGCCACCTTCCCCACCGCTCCTTCTTTGACTGGCCGAAGCCTCAGCAACTCGTTGTCCAGGACCAGGAGTTTGTAACCTCCCAGTCTCTGGGAACGCGTTGCACAGACCTTTCTGCAAGGCCTCCCGGAGTTGTCTCATCCTCTGCTCCCTCTGCGACGGTAACATAAGGTCCGCAACCTTACCCTTGTACCGTGGATCAAGGAGAGTGGCCAGCCAGTAATGGTCCCTCTCCTTGATCCGAACAATACGAGGATCCTTCCGCAGACTTTGCAGGATCAGGGAGGCCATGCAGCGTAGGTTAGCTGAGGCATTCGGTCCGGAGTCCTCTGGGTCACTAAGGACGACATGATCCGCAGCCACCTCCTCCCAGCCACGTACAAGTCCACTGGTTTCTTGGGACTGTAAATCATCCCTAAAAGACTGCTGCTGATGATGCTGAGTGCCAGCCTCCACCTCCATGCTGACACAATCCTCCTCCTCCTCCTCCTCCTCCTCCTCCTCCTCTTCCTGTGCGATGGGTGGGACAGAAGGAACACTGTCTGGGTAAAGGGGGCCTTGAGAGGCAAGGAAGTCCTCCTCTTCCTGCCTCTGTTCTGCCTCAAGTGCCCTGTCCATTATTCCACGCAGCGTGTGCTCCAACAGGTGGACAAGAGGTACAGTGTCACTGATGCATGCACTGTCACTGCTCACCATCCTCGTGGCCTCCTCAAATGGTGCCAGGACAGTGCATGCATCCCTGATCATGCCCCACTGGCGTGGAGAAAAAAAACCAAGCTCCCCTGACCCTGTCCTGGTGCCGTAGTCACACAGGTACTCATTGATGGCCCTCTGCTGCGTGTGCAGCCGCTGCAGCATGGCCAACGTTGAGTTCCACCTGGTGGGCATGTCACATATAAGGCGGTTCTTGGGCAGGTTCAACTCCTTTTGCAGCTCAGCCAGGCGAGCACTGGCATTATAAGATCTGCGGAAATGCACACAGACTTTCCTGGCCTGCCTCAGGACATCCTGTAAGCCCGGGTACCTGCCCAAGAACCGCTGCACCACCAGGTTAAGGACGTGAGCCACACAGGGCACATGGGTCAGTTGTCCCTGTTGGAGGGCGGAGAGGAGGTTGGTGCCATTGTCGCAAACCACCATTCCTGGCTTAAGCTGGCGTGGCGTCAACCACCTCTCGGCCTGGCCCTGCAGAGCAGACAGGACCTCTGCCCCAGTGTGGCTTCTGTCCCCCAAACACACCAGCGCAAGCACGGCATGGCATCTTTTTGCCTGCGTACTTGCGTAGCCCCTTGAACGGCTACGGAGCACCGCTGGTTCAGAGGACAAAGCACAGGAAGAGGCCATGGAGGAAGAAGAAGAGGAGGGGGTGGAGGAGAGAGGTGTGTCACAACCACTAGTAGCATTTTGTAGGCGTGACGGTGGAACAACCTCCAACACTACTGCACCTTGTCCTGCATCCTTCCCAGCTGCCAAAAGAGTGACCCAATGGGCCGTGAAAGAAAGGTAACGTCCCTGTCCATGCCTGCTGGACCATGAGTCAGCGGTAATATGCACCTTACCGCTGACCGCCCTGTCCAGCGAGGCCAAGACATTGCCTTCCACATGCCGGTAGAGAGCCGGAATAGCCTTCCGTGAGAAAAAGTGGCGTTTGGGAACCTGCCACTGAGGAACCGCACATTGCACAAACTCACGGAAGGGGGCCGAGTCTACCAACTGAAAAGGCAGCAGTTGAAGCGCTAGCAATTTAGCCAAGCTAGCATTCAACCGCTGGGCATGTGGATGGCTGGGAGTGAACTTCTTTCGACGGTCCAGCAGCTGGGGCAGGGAAATTTGCCTGCTAGAATCGGACGTCGGTGTACTGCTAGCAGAGTGGCCGCAAGTACTTGGCTGTGACACACCTAATTCTACACCTTCATTCCTCTCAGTGCATGTTTCAGAGAGGACTGAAGTTATAGTGGGGTTGGAGATCCCAGCTGATGCGGTGCAAGGAGAGGTCCGCTTTGTTCTTTGGTGTGGGTCTTTGAGGTAGGCTTGCCAACGAGCTGCATGGCAGGTCAACATATGTCTGGTCAGGCATGTGGTACCCAAGCGGCTGATGTTTTGGCCACGCGATATACGCTTGAGACATATGTTGCAAACAGCAGCTGTGCGATCTGATGCACTAGCCTCAAAAAAGGCCCACACCAAAGAACTTTTTGAATGACGGGCAGAGGCAGCGCCCTGCACAGGCGGAGCTCTGCGGTGTGATTCCGTCGGTGTACTGCCCTTACGCTGGCCACCAAAGGGCATCCTGCCTCGTTGGAGATGTGCCTCCTCCTCATCCTCCTCCTCCTCCTCTCTCCTATTAGGCACCCACGTGGAGTCAGTGACCTCATCATCCCCTCCCTCCTCATCACTGGAGCCAATCTGGCAGTATGCTGCAGCTGCTGGAACATGACTGCCAGATTGGTGTCCTTCTTGAGCATCCCCTCTGTCTGCTCTCACGCTACTGCCATCCTGTAGCTGGGTTTCATCATCAGACCCTTCGAAACGCTGGGCATCCTCCTGGAGCATGTACCCAACACTGTGCTCAAACAGTTCGGGGGACTCCTCAGGAGGAGGACATGGTGGGTCTAGGGAAGGAGTGACTGATGATGAGTCTGACATTGATACCAGGGAAGAGGACGCTTTGGCAGCTGCTTTGCCAGTACCCTGAGCCTGGGTGAGAGAGGATGAGGAGGAGGAGGAGGGCTTGGTCATCCACTCTACCAAGTCTTCGGCATGATGTGGCTCAACATGTCCAGCTGCCGAAAAGAAGGACAAGCGTGTCCCATGGCCATGTGCTGATGACAATGCACCGCGTCCACGACCAGCACTGTTGCCCCCAGACACAGAGCCTGCTTGCCCTCTTTTATTGCCTCCTGACTGTCTGCCTCTCCTTGTTTGCCTTCCAGACATTCTAATGGATGGCCTGCAGGGAGATGGGAAAAAAGCAATAAGGGCTACCTTCAGGTGTCCTTCTCTGTCCCTTTACTTAAGGATTTCTAAATATGGTTGAGGATGATTGCTTTCACACAGAATAGCACAATGACAATTTCCCTGACTGTCCAAAAAACAAGGATTTCAAAGATGGTTGATGAGGAATGCTTTAGCACAGTATAGCACAAGGAGAATTTCCCTCACTGTCCTTCCCTGTCCCTAGAAACAAGGATTAGCACAGTAAAACACATTGACACTCTCCCTACCTATAGTTTTCTGTCCCTAGAAAAAATGTTTTTTTAAAGATGGTTGATGATCAATGCTTTAGCACAGTATAGCACAAGGAGAATTTCCCTCACTGTCCTTCCCTGTCCCTAGAAACAAGGATTAGCACAGTAAAACACACTGACACTCTCCCTACCTATAGTTTTCTGTCCCTAGAATTTTTTTTTTTTTAAAGATGGTTGATGATCAATGCTTTAGCACAGTATAGCACAAGGAGAATTTCCCTCACTGTCCTTCCCTGTCCCTAGAAACAAGGATTAGCACAGTAAAACACACTGACACTCTCCCTACCTATAGTTTTCTGTCCCTAGAAAAAATGTTTTTTTAAAGATGGTTGATGATCAATGCTTTAGCACAGTATAGCACAAGGAGAATTTCCCTCACTGTCCTTCCCTGTCCCTAGAAACAAGGATTAGCACAGTAAAACACACTGACACTCTCCCTACCTATAGTTTTCTGTCCCTAGAAAAATGTTTTTTTAAAGATGGTTGATGATCAATGCTTTAGCACAATATAGCACAAGGAGAATTTCCCTCACTGTCCTTCCCTGTCCCTAGAAACAAGGATTAGCACAGTAAAACACACTGACACTCTCCCTACCTATAGTTTTCTGTCCCTAGAAAAAATGTTTTTTTAAAGATGGTTGATGATCAATGCTTTAGCACAGTATAGCACAAGGAGAATTTCCCTCACTGTCCTTCCCTGTCCCTAGAAACAAGGATTAGCACAGTAAAACACACTGACACTCTCCCTACCTATAGTTTTCTGTCCCTAGAAAAAATGTTTTTTTAAAGATGGTTGATGATCAATGCTTTAGCACAGTATAGCACAAGGAGAATTTCCCTCACTGTCCTTCCCTGTCCCTAGAAACAAGGATTAGCACAGTAAAACACACTGACACTCTCCCTACCTATAGTTTTCTGTCCCTAGAAAAAATGTTTTTTTAAAGATGGTTGATGATCAATGCTTTAGCACAGTATAGCACAAGGAGAATTTCCCTCACTGTCCTTCCCTGTCCCTAGAAACAAGGATTAGCACAGTAAAACACACTGACACTCTCCCTACCTATAGTTTTCTGTCCCTAGAAAAAATGTTTTTTTAAAGATGGTTGATGATCAATGCTTTAGCACAGCATAGCACAAGGAGAATTTCCCTCACTGTCCTTCCCTGTCCCTAGAAACAAGGATTAGCACAGTAAAACACACTGACACTCTCCCTACCTATAGTTTTCTGTCCCTAGAAAAAATGTTTTTTTAAAGATGGTTGATGATCAATGCTTTAGCACAGTATAGCACAAGGAGAATTTTCCTCACTGTCCTTCCCTGTCCCTAGAAACAAGGATTAGCACAGTAAAACACACTGACACTCTCCCTACCTATAGTTTTCTGTCCCTAGAAAAAATGTTTTTTTAAAGATGGTTGATGATCAATGCTTTAGCACAGTATAGCACAAGGAGAATTTCCCTCACTGTCCTTCCCTGTCCCTAGAAACAAGGATTAGCACAGTAAAACACACTGACACTCTCCCTACCTATAGTTTTCTGTCCCTAGAAAAAATGTTTTTTTAAAGATGGTTGATGATCAATGCTTTAGCACAGTATAGCACAAGGAGAATTTCCCTCACTGTCCTTCCCTGTCCCTAGAAACAAGGATTAGCACAGTAAAACACACTGACACTCTCCCTACCTATAGTTTTCTGTCCCTAGAAAAAATGTTTTTTTAAAGATGGTTGATGAGCAATGCTTTAGCACAGTATAGCACAAGGAGAATTTCCCTCACTGTCCTTCCCTGTCCCTAGAAACAAGGATTAGCACAGTAAAACACACTGACACTCTCCCTACCTATAGTTTTCTGTCCCTAGAAAAAATGTTTTTTTAAAGATGGTTGATGATCAATGCTTTAGCACAGTATAGCACAAGGAGAATTTCCCTCACTGTCCTTCCCTGTCCCTAGAAACAAGGATTAGCACAGTAAAACACACTGACACTCTCCCTACCTATAGTTTTCTGTCCCTAGAAAAAATGTTTTTTTAAAGATGGTTGATGATCAATGCTTTAGCACAGTATAGCACAAGGAGAATTTCCCTCACTGTCCTTCCCTGTCCCTAGAAACAAGGATTAGCACAGTAAAACACACTGACACTCTCCCTACCTATAGTTTTCTGTCCCTAGAAAAAATGTTTTTTTAAAGATGGTTGATGAGCAATGCTTTAGCACAGTATAGCACAAGGAGAATTTCCCTCACTGTCCTTCCCTGTCCCTAGAAACAAGGATTAGCACAGTAAAACACACTGACACTCTCCCTACCTATAGTTTTCTGTCCCTAGAAAAAATGTTTTTTTAAAGATGGTTGATGATCAATGCTTTAGCACAGTATAGCACAAGGAGAATTTCCCTCACTGTCCTCCCCTGTCCCTAGAAACAAGGATTAGCACAGTAAAACACACTGACACTCTCCCTACCTATAGTTTTCTGTCCCTAGAAAAAATGTTTTTTTAAAGATGGTTGATGATCAATGCTTTAGCACAGTATAGCACAAGGAGAATTTCCCTCACTGTCCTTCCCTGTCCCTAGAAACAAGGATTAGCACAGTAAAACACACTGACACTCTCCCTACCTATAGTTTTCTGTCCCTAGAAAAAATGTTTTTTTAAAGATGGTTGATGATCAATGCTTTAGCACAGTATAGCACAAGGAGAATTTCCCTCACTGTCCTTCCCTGTCCCTAGAAACAAGGATTAGCACAGTAAAACACACTGACACTCTCCCTACCTATAGTTTTCTGTCCCTAGAAAAAATGTTTTTTTAAAGATGGTTGATGATCAATGCTTTAGCACAGTATAGCACAAGGAGAATTTCCCTCACTGTCCTTCCCTGTCCCTAGAAACAAGGATTAGCACAGTAAAACACACTGACACTCTCCCTACCTATAGTTTTCTGTCCCTAGAAAAAATGTTTTTTTAAAGATGGTTGATGATCAATGCTTTAGCACAGTATAGCACAAGGAGAATTTCCCTCACTGTCCTTCCCTGTCCCTAGAAACAAGGATTAGCACAGTAAAACACACTGACACTCTCCCTACCTATAGTTTTCTGTCCCTAGAAAAAATGTTTTTTTAAAGATGGTTGATGATCAATGCTTTAGCACAGTATAGCACAAGGAGAATTTCCCTCACTGTCCTTCCCTGTCCCTAGAAACAAGGATTAGCACAGTAAAACACACTGACACTCTCCCTACCTATAGTTTTCTGTCCCTAGAAAAAATGTTTTTTTTTAAAGATGGTTGATGATCAATGCTTTAGCACAGTATAGCACAAGGAGAATTTCCCTCACTGTCCTTCCCTGTCCCTAGAAACAAGGATTAGCACAGTAAAACACACTGACACTCTCCCTACCTATAGTTTTCTGTCCCTAGAAAAAATGTTTTTTAAAGATGGTTGATGATCAATGCTTTAGCACAGTATAGCACAAGGAGAATTTCCCTCACTGTCCTTCCCTGTCCCTAGAAACAAGGATTAGCACAGTAAAACACACTGACACTCTCCCTACCTATAGTTTTCTGTCCCTAGAAAAATGTTTTTTTAAAGATGGTTGATGATCAATGCTTTAGCACAGTATAGCACAAGGAGAATTTCCCTCACTGTCCTTCCCTGTCCCTAGAAACAAGGATTAGCACAGTAAAACACACTGACACTCTCCCTACCTATAGTTTTCTGTCCCTAGAAAAAATGTTTTTTTAAAGATGGTTGATGATCAATGCTTTAGCACAGTATAGCACAAGGAGAATTTCCCTCACTGTCCTTCCCTGTCCCTAGAAACAAGGATTAGCACAGTAAAACACACTGACACTCTCCCTACCTATAGTTTTCTGTCCCTAGAAAAAATGTTTTTTTAAAGATGGTTGATGATCAATGCTTTAGCACAGTATAGCACAAGGAGAATTTCCCTCACTGTCCTTCCCTGTCCCTAGAAACAAGGATTAGCACAGTAAAACACACTGACACTCTCCCTACCTATAGTTTTCTGTCCCTAGAAAAAATGTTTTTTTAAAGATGGTTGATGATCAATGCTTTAGCACAGTATAGCACAAGGAGAATTTCCCTCACTGTCCTTCCCTGTCCCTAGAAACAAGGATTAGCACAGTAAAACACACTGACACTCTCCCTACCTATAGTTTTCTGTCCCTAGAAAAAATGTTTTTTTAAAGATGGTTGATGATCAATGCTTTAGCACAGTATAGCACAAGGAGAATTTCCCTCACTGTCCTTCCCTGTCCCTAGAAACAAGGATTAGCACAGTAAAACACACTGACACTCTCCCTACCTATAGTTTTCTGTCCCTAGAAAAAATGTTTTTTTAAAGATGGTTGATGATCAATGCTTTAGCACAGTATAGCACAAGGAGAATTTTCCTCACTGTCCTTCCCTGTCCCTAGAAACAAGGATTAGCACAGTAAAACACACTGACACTCTCCCTACCTATAGTTTTCTGTCCCTAGAAAAAATGTTTTTTTAAAGATGGTTGATGATCAATGCTTTAGCACAGTATAGCACAAGGAGAATTTCCCTCACTGTCCTTCCCTGTCCCTAGAAACAAGGATTAGCACAGTAAAACACACTGACACTCTCCCTACCTATAGTTTTCTGTCCCTAGAAAAAATGTTTTTTTAAAGATGGTTGATGATCAATGCTTTAGCACAGTATAGCACAAGGAGAATTTCCCTCACTGTCCTTCCCTGTCCCTAGAAACAAGGATTAGCACAGTAAAACACACTGACACTCTCCCTACCTATAGTTTTCTGTCCCTAGAAAAAATGTTTTTTTAAAGATGGTTGATGAGCAATGCTTTAGCACAGTATAGCACAAGGAGAATTTCCCTCACTGTCCTTCCCTGTCCCTAGAAACAAGGATTAGCACAGTAAAACACACTGACACTCTCCCTACCTATAGTTTTCTGTCCCTAGAAAAAAAGTTTTTTTAAAGATGGTTGATGATCAATGCTTTAGCACAGTATAGCACAAGGAGAATTTCCCTCACTGTCCTCCCCTGTCCCTAGAAACAAGGATTAGCACAGTAAAACACACTGACACTCTCCCTACCTATAGTTTTCTGTCCCTAGAAAAAATGTTTTTTTAAAGATGGTTGATGATCAATGCTTTAGCACAGTATAGCACAAGGAGAATTTCCCTCACTGTCCTTCCCTGTCCCTAGAAACAAGGATTAGCACAGTAAAACACACTGACACTCTCCCTACCTATAGTTTTCTGTCCCTAGAAAAAATGTTTTTTTAAAGATGGTTGATGATCAATGCTTTAGCACAGTATAGCACAAGGAGAATTTCCCTCACTGTCCTTCCCTGTCCCTAGAAACAAGGATTAGCACAGTAAAACACACTGACACTCTCCCTACCTATAGTTTTCTGTCCCTAGAAAAAATGTTTTTTTAAAGATGGTTGATGATCAATGCTTTAGCACAGTATAGCACAAGGAGAATTTCCCTCACTGTCCTTCCCTGTCCCTAGAAACAAGGATTAGCACAGTAAAACACACTGACACTCTCCCTACCTATAGTTTTCTGTCCCTAGAAAAAATGTTTTTTTAAAGATGGTTGATGATCAATGCTTTAGCACAGTATAGCACAAGGAGAATTTCCCTCACTGTCCTTCCCTTTCCCTAGAAACAAGGATTAGCACAGTAAAACACACTGACACTCTCCCTACCTATAGTTTTCTGTCCCTAGAAAAAATGTTTTTTTAAAGATGGTTGATGATCAATGCTTTAGCACAGTATAGCACAAGGAGAATTTCCCTCACTGTCCTTCCCTGTCCCTAGAAACAAGGATTAGCACAGTAAAACACACTGACACTCTCCCTACCTATAGTTTTCTGTCCCTAGAAAAAATGTTTTTTTAAAGATGGTTGATGATCAATGCTTTAGCACAGTATAGCACAAGGAGAATTTCCCTCACTGTCCTTCCCTGTCCCTAGAAACAAGGATTAGCACAGTAAAACACACTGACACTCTCCCTACCTATAGTTTTCTGTCCCTAGAAAAAATGTTTTTTTAAAGATGGTTGATGATCAATGCTTTAGCACAGTATAGCACAAGGAGAATTTCCCTCACTGTCCTTCCCTGTCCCTAGAAACAAGGATTAGCACAGTAAAACACACTGACACTCTCCCTACCTATAGTTTTCTGTCCCTAGAAAAAATGTTTTTTTTAAAGATGGTTGATGATCAATGCTTTAGCACAGTATAGCACAAGGAGAATTTCCCTCACTGTCCTTCCCTGTCCCTAGAAACAAGGATTAGCACAGTAAAACACACTGACACTCTCCCTACCTATAGTTTTCTGTCCCTAGAAAAAATGTTTTTTTAAAGATGGTTGATGATCAATGCTTTAGCACAGTATAGCACAAGGAGAATTTCCCTCACTGTCCTTCCCTGTCCCTAGAAACAAGGATTAGCACAGTAAAACACACTGACACTCTCCCTACCTATAGTTTTCTGTCCCTAGAAAAAATGTTTTTTTAAAGATGGTTGATGATCAATGCTTTAGCACAGTATAGCACAAGGAGAATTTCCCTCACTGTCCTTCCCTGTCCCTAGAAACAAGGATTAGCACAGTAAAACACACTGACACTCTCCCTACTGTGACAGCAGGAAGGTAAAGTCACCTGGTTGCATCCAGGGGGGTAGATATATTTCGCCCAGATTCAGGCTTTACGCCGACTTATACAACTAGGTGGAGAGTTGTATAAGGCTAGTGGGCTCATGGATGACTCATACCTCTAGGGAGAGGGCTGGGCGTCGTACAGACAGGGAGTTGATGAGGCCAGCTGAAGCTTGTCAGCTCATTTAGGCCTCTATAAGAACTCCCAGATTCATTAGATGTTAGCTCATGCCTGGAACCAGACCTGTGTGGACTGTCTAGGGAGAGTGAACCCCTGTGCGGTGAGACAAAGCCTGTGTGGCTATTTGCTTGGACATTTAAAACCAGGGACTTAGGGACTAGGACAGCACTAGGCTGATCCCAGTTGTTAGTTAGGAAACCTGTATGTTTAGTCAGAGGTCAACTTGACCAGGATTTATTTTGGTTATGTTTCTTTTGCTTTGCTGTGTTTTGTCACTGTAAATAGAAAATAAACCGCACCTTTTTTGATTTTGAAAACCACAACCTCCGTTTGCTGGGCCTGTTTTGTGTGGGGAGCCCATCCCGGGGGTCACACACACCCGCTGCCGAGCTAACCCCCTCACAGTTGGTGGAGAACCAGTGGCAGTTTTTTTTAAGCCAGCATGGAGGAGATACTGAAGCAGCTGGCTCTAGCAAATGCCAATCAACAGCAGACAAATGCAGGTTTGCAAAGGAGCCTTGCAGCCCAGCAGCAGACAAACGCAACTTTGCAACAGAGTCTGGAGGCTCAGCAACGAGCCCAGCAGCAATCTGAGACCCGCTTCATAGACCTGTTGCAGAAGCAAGAGCAGAGACTACAACAACAGATGGAAGCAGTAATGCAGCAACGTCCGCAGACCAGTGAGGAAAGCCGTCCCACTAATACCGCGTCCTTTGGGGTGAGTCGTTTATTGACAAAAATGACTGGAGAGGATGATCCAGAGGTATTTTTGACCACATTTGAAAGGACCGCTGAAAGAGAAAAGTGGCCTGAGGAGCAGTGGGCTGGACTGGTGGCTCCTCTGTTAACTGGTGAATCGCAGAAAGCTTACTATGACCTAGAGCCTAACCAAGCAAAAGACTATGTGATGCTAAAAGCTGAAATATTGGCAAGGCTGGGGGTCACCCAGGCTGTCCGGGCTCAGCGTGTGCATAACTGGACTTTCCAGCTTGGAAAACCCCCCAGGTCTCAAATGTATGATCTCATTCACCTGAGCAGAAAGTGGCTACAGCCAGAGACTTTGTCCGCACCAAAGATTGTGGAACGTGTTGTAATGGATCGGTTTTTGAGAGCTCTTCCTACTGCCATCCAAAAGTGGGTAAGCCATGGAGACCCAGAGACGGCCGATGGTCTTGTGGATCGTGTGGAGAAATACTTGGCTACAGAGAACCTGACGGCCTCTTCCAGAGACACTCAGACTTTCCACCCTAAGACCAGACCATCCCCAGGGGCGGATAAGAGGATTCCAAGGGGTGAGGGTGGAGAGAGTGAGAGGGTGGGAGCTCTACCCCAAGTTTGGCGAGAACAGCCTGGGAAATCAGCGGCTCAAGAGGCGGCAAGAAGGATCGTTTGCTACCGCTGCCGGCAAGCGGGACATATTGCAGCCAATTGCCCGGTTGTGGAGGAACCCATGCAGTGTGACTTTCTGACGGGCAGACGTCAGTCGCTGTGTGTGACAGTCGCATGCACTGCCATTCGAGGAACTGAGAAACATTTATGCAAAATGTGTGTTAATGGTAGAAATGTTGTGGTATTGCTGGATTCAGGTAGCCTTGTGACCCTGATAAAGGCTGAGTTAGTTAAAACAGAGGTCTCTGGGAATAGCAAGGTAGCTGTTATTTGTGTGCATGGGGACACCCGAGAGTATCCAGTGACTACAGTGTGTTTCGAGACCCCCAAAGGTACCCTCTCTCATCCAGTGGGCTTAGTATCTCAGTTACCGCATGACGCCATTGTGGGAAGGGATTTTCCGAAGTTCTGGGAACTGTGGGATGATCCTGAGCCCCTCACTGGTGCCCCTGTGTACCAGGAATGTGATAGCCAGAACTCCCCTGAGAGTGGTGAGGACTCTCCGGAATTTCCCTTATCAGTATTGGCAGGGGAGACTCAAGAAACTGGAGAGGAGCCCACCTCCTCAGACGAAAACCTACCGTCTGTGGAGTTTTCTGATCTTGAGGTTCACAGGGAAAACTTTGCCACAGAACAGTTGAAAGACCCCGCCCTAATAAAGGCACGGGAAAACGTAGTGAAAATAGATGGCGAGTTAGTGAACCCAGATAATACCTGCACTTACCCATACTTCAGCGTAGAGAAGGACCTACTGTATCGGGTGGCAAAAAGGGCAGAAGAAACCGTTGAGCAGCTTGTGGTGCCCAAACCTTACAGGAAGTTGGTGTTGGAGTTGGCCCATGGGCACATTCTTGGAGGTCATCTGGGGACAGAGAAAACCCGAGAGAGGGTATTACAGAGATTCTATTGGCCGGGGGTGATGAAGGACGTAGAAAATTATTGTTCCTCCTGCCCTGTGTGTCAGAGGTTGGCCCCGATGCCACATTTCCGTAGCCCGCTGGTCCCTCTACCCATCATTGAGGTCCCGTTTGAGAGGATCGCCATGGATTTGGTAGGTCCTATAATCAAGTCCGCTAGGGGGCACCAGTACATATTAGTTATAATGGACTATGCCACCCGTTATCCAGAAGCGATCCCTCTCCGAAATACCTCGGCCAAAACCATAGCCAAAGAGCTATCTCTTGTTTTTAGCCGGGTGGGTATTTGTAAAGAACTGCTTACGGACCAAGGTACACCCTTTATGTCCCGGGTTATGAAAGAGCTGTGTAAATTGTTCAAAGTGACGCAATTGTGTACGTCTGTGTATCACCCCCAAACCGATGGGCTGGTTGAAAGATTCAACAAAACCCTAAAACAAATGTTGAAGAAAGTGGTGGATAGAGATGGAAAGGATTGGGACTGTTTACTTCCGTATTTGATGTTTGCTATTAGGGAGGTGCCCCAATCCTCTACGGGATTCTCCCCCTTTGAGTTACTGTATGGGAGACACCCAAGAGGGCTGTTGGATATTGCCAAGGAAACTTGGGAAAGTGAGAGTTCTCCCCACAGGAGTGTGATTGAGCATGTCGCCCTGATGCAAGATCGAATTGCACAGGTAATGCCCATCGTGAAGGAACATTTGGCCCAAGCGCAGTTGGCACAGCAGAGAGTGTACAACCGTGGAGCCAAGACCCGTACCTTTTCCCCGGGGGATAGGATATTGGTACTTGTCCCTACGGTTGAAAGTAAATTCCTTGCCAAATGGCAAGGCCCCTACGAGATAATGGAAAAAGTGAGCGAAGTGAATTACAAGGTCAGACAACCAGGAAGGCGAAAGCCCGAACACATCTATCACGTTAATCTGTTGAAAGCCTGGAGGGATAGAGAGTCCCTAGTCGCAGACACTTGGTCACCAGCTCAAACTGGTTGCGTGATTCCTGAGGTTGGAATAGCAGCCACCTTGTCACAACCCCAACAACAGGAGGTTAAGGAGTTTGTGCTTCGCAACAAGGAGGTATTCTCTGAGCTGCCGGGACAAACATCTGGGGTAGAGCATGACATCATTACCCCGCCCGGTGAAAGGGTGAAGTTAAAACCCTATCGGATCCCAGAGGCTCGACGGGAGGCAATACGGGAGGAAGTACAGAAAATGCTGAACTTAGGGGTGATAGAGGAGTCCCAAAGTGATTGGTCTAGTCCCATTGTGTTGGTGCCTAAACCGGATGGGAGCTGGCGATTTTGTAACGATTTTCGTCAGTTGAACAAAGTTACAAAATTTGACACCTACCCCATGCCACGTATAGATGAGTTGATCGACCGGCTGGGAACAGCCCGATACATGACGACTCTTGACCTCACAAAAGGGTATTGGCAAATCCCCCTGGCCAAGTCGGCCAAAGAGAAAACCGCATTTGTAACCCCAGACGGGGCGTTCCAATATAAAAGAATGCCGTTCGGGTTACAGAATGCGCCGGCCACATTCCAGCGGAAAATGGACCAGATGCTGAGGCCCCATCGGAAGTATGCTGCGGCTTACCTGGATGACGTAATTGTCCATAGCACAGATTGGGCCTCACATCTGCCAAAAGTGCAAGCAGTCCTGGACTCTGTTCGGGAAGCGGGGTTTACGGCTAACCCCAAGAAGTGTACCATTGGGCAGGAGGAGGCCAAATATCTTGGGTACACTATTGGGAGGGGAGTAATAAAACCCCAACTCAACAAAGTCGAGGCCATCCAGAGTTGGCCACGTCCCAACAGCAAGAAGCAGGTACGAGCCTTTCTGGGAATCGCTGGGTATTATCGGCGATTCATTCCCCACTTTGCTTCTAAGGCTGTGCCCCTAACCAACCTGACGAAGGGGAAAGGGTCGGTCATGATTAAATGGACCCCCGAGGCTGAGGCAGCATTCCAATTCTTGAAACAAGCCTTATGTAGCCAGCCAGTGTTGTACTCACCCGACTTCTCTAAAGACTTTGTCGTACAAAGTGATGCGTCAGATGTGGGGTTAGGAGCAGTATTGTCCCAGGTCTGGAACGGGGAAGAGCACCCAGTCATTTACCTCAGCAGGAAGTTGAAGTCCCATGAGGTAAATTACGCCACCGTTGAAAAGGAGTGTTTAGCGGTGAAGTGGGCTCTAGATTCCCTTCGGTACTACCTGCTAGGTAGGCACTTTGACATGGTTACGGATCACGCTCCGTTAAAGTGGATGGCTCAAAACAAGGAAACAAATAGAAGAGTGAATAGGTGGTTCCTGGCCCTCCAGGAATTCAACTTCACAGTAAAGCATCGCCCTGGCGTTCAAATGGGGAATGTGGATGCTTTGTCTCGAGTACATGAATGCCTGATTGCTGGTGTTCCAACCCCGAGGTTAAAACAAGAGGGGGGGGTATGTGACAGCAGGAAGGTAAAGTCACCTGGTTGCATCCAGGGGGGTAGATATATTTCGCCCAGATTCAGGCTTTACGCCGACTTATACAACTAGGTGGAGAGTTGTATAAGGCTAGTGGGCTCATGGATGACTCATACCTCTAGGGAGAGGGCTGGGCGTCGTACAGACAGGGAGTTGATGAGGCCAGCTGAAGCTTGTCAGCTCATTTAGGCCTCTATAAGAACTCCCAGATTCATTAGATGTTAGCTCATGCCTGGAACCAGACCTGTGTGGACTGTCTAGGGAGAGTGAACCCCTGTGCGGTGAGACAAAGCCTGTGTGGCTATTTGCTTGGACATTTAAAACCAGGGACTTAGGGACTAGGACAGCACTAGGCTGATCCCAGTTGTTAGTTAGGAAACCTGTATGTTTAGTCAGAGGTCAACTTGACCAGGATTTATTTTGGTTATGTTTCTTTTGCTTTGCTGTGTTTTGTCACTGTAAATAGAAAATAAACCGCACCTTTTTTGATTTTGAAAACCACAACCTCCGTTTGCTGGGCCTGTTTTGTGTGGGGAGCCCATCCCGGGGGTCACACACACCCGCTGCCGAGCTAACCCCCTCACACTACCTATAGTTTTCTGTCCCTAGAAAAAATGTTTTTTTAAAGATGGTTGATGATCAATGCTTTAGCACAGTATAGCACAAGGAGAATTTCCCTCACTGTCCTTCCCTGTCCCTAGAAACAAGGATTAGCACAGTAAAACACACTGACACTCTCCCTACCTATAGTTTTCTGTCCCTAGAAAAAATGTTTTTTTAAAGATGGTTGATGATCAATGCTTTAGCACAGTATAGTACAAGGAGAATTTCCCTCACTGTCCTTCCCTGTCCCTAGAAACAAGGATTAGTGTAACGCCGAGTGCTCCGGGTGTCCCATCCAGCCCGGAGCACTCACGGCGTCGTCCCCTCTGCGGCGCTCCGGCCAGCCCCCCTGGCCGTGGGCGCTGCTCCGCTCTCCTCTCCACTTACCTTCCTCTTCCTGCTTCCTCCCGGCGCGCGCGGCCCCGCTGTGTTCTAGGGCGCGCGCGCGCCGGTCTTCTAAAATTTAAAGGGCCAGTGCACCATTGATTGGTGCCCGGTCCAATTACGGTTCCACTACCCAAAACCTATTTAAACCCACTTCCCCTTCCTGTCCTTGCCGGATCTTGTTGTCCTAGTACCTTGCGGAAGTATTTTGAGTTTACCTTGCCTGTGTACCTGACCTTCTGCCTTTGTCTCTGACCTCGAACCATTGCCGCCTGCCCTGACCTTTGCTACGTCTGACCTTGCCTCTGCCTAGTCCCTTTGTACCGCACCAGCCTCAGCCGCCAGAGAGGTGGAGTCGCTACTGGGGGACACGACCTGGTTGCTACCGCCGCAGCAAGTCCATCCTGCCTTGCGGCGGGCTCTGGTGAAAACCGGTAGCTGCTTAGAACCGGTCCCTCGGTGTGATTCGTACCATCCCCTCTCTGGTACAGTGGATCCACCTCCTGCCTCCTCTATAGTCGCCTGCCCGGCCCGTGACAGTAGATCCGGCCATGGATGCCGCTGAGGTGCCGCTGCCCAATCTCGCTGATCTCACTACCGTGGTTGCCCAGCAGTCGCAATTGATTGCCCAACAAGGACAGCAGCTGGCGCAGTTGACCGCCATGGTCCAGCAGTGTCTGCCGCGACAAGCTCCAGCATCTCCTCCTCTTCGAGCAGCCGCGTCTAGTTCAAAGATCCGCTTGTCTCTTCCAGAGAAATTTGACGGGGATTCTAAGATGTGCCAGGGATTCTTGTCTCAATGTGCCCTGCATCTTGAAATGATGTCGGACCAGTTTTCCACAGAACGCTCTAAGGTGGCATTTGTGGTCTGTCTGTTGTCTGGAAAGGCCTTGGCCTGGGCCACGCCACTCTGGGACCGCAATGACCCTGCTACGGCCACCGTTCAGTCCTTCTTTGCTGAGGTTCGTAGCGTTTTTGAGGAACCAGCCCGAGCATCATCCGCTGAAACCGCCCTGCTTAACCTGGTCCAAGGAAACTCCTCTGTGGGCGAATATGCCATACAGTTCCGCACACTGGCCTCAGAGCTAGCCTGGAATAATGAGGCTCTCTGCGCAACCTTCAAGAAAGGCTTATCCAGCCACATCAAGGACTCTCTGGCCGCACGAGACATACCCTCCACCCTGACAGAGCTTATCCACTTAGCTACCCGCATTGACATCCGCTACGTTGAAAGACGCCAAGAGCTTCGCCTGGAGAAAGATCTTGTTCGTACCAGGCGTTATCCGCGCCTGGCTCCTCTCTTCCTGAGTCCTACGCATCCTGATACCATGCCTCCTGTCGAGGAGGCCATGCAAGTCGACCGATCTCGTCTGACCCTGTAAGAAAGGTCTCGCCGTAGGAATGAGAACTTATGCCTCTATTGTGCGAGCTCTGAACATTTCCTAAAGGACTGCCCCATTCGTCCTCCACGTCTGGGAAAACGCTCGCACCTAGTGAGCGTGGGAGAGGCGTTACTAGGTGTGAATTCTTCCTCTCCACGTCTGACTATTCCTGTGCGGATCTCTCCTTCTGCCGGCTCCCCCTTCTCTGTGGTGGCCTTCCTGGACTCCGGTTCTGCAGGAAACTTTATTGAAGCCTCCTTCATCAACAGGTTCAACATTCCTGTTACCCGTCTCATCAGACCCTTCTTCATTTCCTCCGTAAATGGAGAGAATCTGGATTGTACCGTGCGTTACCGCACCGAACCCCTGCTCATGTCCGTTGGGGTCCTTCACCAAGAAAAGATTGAATTCTTTGTTTTGCCGAACTGTACTTCTGACATCCTTCTTGGCCTACCCTGGTTCCAGCGTCATTCTCCTACCCTCGACTGGACCACGGGAGACATCAAATCCTGGGGCTATTCCTGCCACAAGCATTGTCTTAAGTCTATACCTACCAGTCGAATTCCCGTTTCTACTCCTTTGCCTGGCCTTCCCAAGGCCTATCAGGACTTTTCCGATGTTTTTTGCAAAAAACAGGCGGAGGTCTTACCTCCACATAGACCCTACGACTGCCCCATTGACTTGCTCCCAGGTACTACACCACCCCGTGGCAGAATTTACCCTCTCTCCTCTCCCGAAACCAAGGCCATGTCCGATTACATACAGGAGAACCTCAAGAGAGGGTTTATTAGGAAATCATCCTCCCCAGCCGGAGCGGGGTTCTTCTTCGTTACCAAGAAGGATGGTTCACTACGCCCTTGCATAGACTATCGTGGTCTTAATAAGATCACTGTTAAAAATCGCTACCCTCTGCCTCTCATCTCGGAGCTCTTTGACCGTCTGCGCGGAGCAAAGGTTTTTTCAAAATTAGACCTCAGGGGCGCTTATAACCTCATCAGAATCCGTAAAGGAGATGAATGGAAAACCGCATTTAACACCAGAGACGGCCACTTCGAATATCTCGTCATGCCTTTTGGACTTTGCAACGCCCCTGCAGTCTTTCAGGATTTTGTCAATGAAATCTTTCGGGACATACTATATACCTGTGTGGTTGTCTATCTTGACGACATCCTAATTTTCTCTACCAACCTTGAGGAACATCGGCTCCATGTCCGTCAAGTACTCCAGCGCCTCCGTGTAAATCATCTTTACGCTAAATTTGAAAAATGCCTTTTTGAGTGTAGCAGCCTTCCTTTCCTAGGTTATCTGGTTTCAGGACAAGGTCTTCAAATGGATCCTGACAAGCTTTCCGCAGTCTTAGATTGGCCACGTCCCTCTGGACTCCGTGCTATCCAGCGCTTCCTTGGATTCGCCAACTACTATCGCCAGTTCATACCCCACTTCTCCACCATCGTTGCACCGATAGTGGCGCTGACTAAGAAAAACGCGAATCCAAGGTCCTGGCCACCTCAGGCGGAAGAAGCCTTTACTCACCTAAAGACCGCCTTCTCTTCGGCACCTGTTCTATCTCGACCAGACCCCACTAAGCCGTTCTTCCTTGAAGTTGACGCCTCCTCGGTAGGAGCCGGAGCCGTTCTTCTTCAAAGAAATGCTAAAGGAGGAAACGTCACGTGTGGTTTTTTCTCTAAAACCTTCTCCCCTCCTGAAAAGAACTATTCCATAGGTGACCGTGAACTGTTGGCCATCAAGTTGGCATTAGAAGAGTGGAGACATCTCCTGGAAGGTTCTCTTCACCCCATCTCCATCTACACTGACCATAAGAATTTGTCCTACCTTCAGTCCGCGCAGCGCTTGAATCCTCGCCAGGCCAGGTGGTCATTGTTCTTTGCCCGGTTCAATTTTCAGATCCATTTTCGTCCCGCAGACAAGAATGTCAGGGCGGATGCCTTGTCCTGTTCCTCTGATGCCTCCGAAACCGGGAACCCCCCACAACACATCGTACCCCCTGAGTGCCTGATTTCCTCTGCTCCCGCTGCTCTGGTGCCAGTCCCTCCAGGAAAAACTTTCGTTCCTCCAGGCCTTCGTCTCCAGATACTTAGGTGGGGCCATTCCTCCCATCTAGCCGGCCATGCTGGGATCAAAAAATCCTTACAATTGTTGGCCAGACACTATTGGTGGCCTACCCAGGAAATATGACTGACTTTGTACGAGCCTGCACTATCTGTGCACGTGACAAAACTCCACGCCTGAAGCCTGCAGGTCTTCTCCTTCCTCTACCGGTGCCTGAACTACCATGGTCCCACATTGCCATGGATTTCATCACGGACCTTCCGTTGTCTCATGGTAACACTGTCATCTGGGTGGTCGTTGACCGCTTTTCGAAAATGGCTCATTTTGTCCCTCTTCCTGGTCTGCCTACTGCACCTCAGTTGGCGAAGCACTTTTTTCTTCAAATTTTCCGTCTCCATGGCCTTCCCTCACATATCGTCTCGGATAGAGGCGTTCAATTTATCTCAAAATTTTGGAGAGCTCTCTGTACTCAACTTAAGATTAAATTGAATTTTTCTTCTGCTTATCACCCGCAATCCAATGGACAGGTGGAGAGAGTTAACCAGGTCCTTGGTGACTACTTACGACATTTTGTCTCCGCCCGTCAAGACGATTGGGTCGACCTATTGCCCTGGGCGGAATTCTCATACAATTTCAAGAACTCTGAATCGTCCTCCAAATCACCTTTCTTTGTGGTCTACGGCCGCCACCCTTTGCCCCCCCTCCCCATTCCCACTTCTTCTGGAGTTCCTGCCGTGGATGAATTAACCCGGGACTTTTCCTCTATCTGGAAAGAGACTCAAAACTCGCTATCTCTGGCCTCTGCCCGCATGAAGAGACATGCAGATAAAAAGAGAAGAATTCCCCCTGTCTATCTCCCTGGTGACAAAGTGTGGCTCTCCTCCAAATATGTTCGGTTTCGGGTACCTAGCTACAAGCTGGGCCCTCGTTACCTCGGACCTTATAAAGTCAAAAACCAAATCAATTCTGTCTCTTACAAACTCCATCTTCCTCCTTCTCTTCGCATCCCCAACTCTTTTCACGTGTCTCTCCTTAAACCCCTCATTCTTAACCGATTTTCCCCCAAGGTCACCGCTCCTGCTCCGGTCTCTGGTTCCTCCGATGTCTTTTCGGTGAAAGATATCCTCGCCTCCAAGGTCGTCCGAGGTAAAAAATTATTTTTAGTTGATTGGGAGAACTGTGGTCCTGAAGAGAGATCCTGGGAGCCTGAGACCAACATTTTAGACAAAGAGCTCATCCGTAGTTTCTTGGGCTCCAAGAAAAGGGGGAGACCTAAGGGGGGGTACTGTAACGCCGAGTGCTCCGGGTGTCCCATCCAGCCCGGAGCACTCACGGCGTCGTCCCCTCTGCGGTGCTCCGGCCAGCCCCCCTGGCCGTGGGCGCTGCTCCGCTCTCCTCTCCACTTACCTTCCTCTTCCTGCTTCCTCCCGGCGCGCGCGGCCCCGCTGTGTTCTAGGGCGCGCGTGCGCCGGTCTTCTAAAATTTAAAGGGCCAGTGCACCATTGATTGGTGCCCGGTCCAATTACGGTTCCACTACCCAAAACCTATTTAAACCCACTTCCCCTTCCTGTCCTTGCCGGATCTTGTTGTCCTAGTACCTTGCGGAAGTATTTTGAGTTTACCTTGCCTGTGTACCTGACCTTCTGCCTTTGTCTCTGACCTCGAACCATTGCCGCCTGCCCTGACCTTTGCTACGTCTGACCTTGCCTCTGCCTAGTCCCTTTGTACCGCACCAGCCTCAGCCGCCAGAGAGGTGGAGTCGCTACTGGGGGACACGACCTGGTTGCTACCGCCGCAGCAAGTCCATCCTGCCTTGCGGCGGGCTCTGGTGAAAACCGGTAGCTGCTTAGAACCGGTCCCTCGGTGTGATTCGTACCATCCCCTCTCTGGTACAGTGGATCCACCTCCTGCCTCCTCTATAGTCGCCTGCCCGGCCCGTGACAATTAGCACAGTAAAACACACTGACACTCTCCCTACCTATAGTTTTCTGTCCCTAGAAAAAATGTTTTTTTAAAGATGGTTGATGATCAATGCTTTAGCACAGTATAGCACAAGGAGAATTTCCCTCACTGTCCTTCCCTGTCCCTAGAAACAAGGATTAGCACAGTAAAACACACTGACACTCTCCCTACCTATAGTTTTCTGTCCCTAGAAAAAATGTTTTTTTAAAGATGGTTGATGATCAATGCTTTAGCACAGTATAGCACAAGGAGAATTCCCCTCACTGTCCTTCCCTGTCCCTAGAAACAAGGATTAGCACAGTAAAACACACTGACACTCTCCCTACCTATAGTTTTCTGTCCCTAGAAAAAATGTTTTTTTAAAGATGGTTGATGATCAATGCTTTAGCACAGTATAGCACAAGGAGAATTTCCCTCACTGTCCTTCCCTGTCCCTAGAAACAAGGATTAGCACAGTAAAACACACTGACACTCTCCCTACCTATAGTTTTCTGTCCCTAGAAAAAATGTTTTTTTAAAGATGGTTGATGATCAATGCTTTAGCACAGTATAGCACAAGGAGAATTTCCCTCACTGTCCTTCCCTGTCCCTAGAAACAAGGATTAGCACAGTAAAACACACTGACACTCTCCCTACCTATAGTTTTCTGTCCCTAGAAAAAATGTTTTTTTAAAGATGGTTGATGATCAATGCTTTAGCACAGTATAGCACAAGGAGAATTTCCCTCACTGTCCTTCCCTGTCCCTAGAAACAAGGATTAGCACAGTAAAACACACTGACACTCTCCCTACCTATAGTTTTCTGTCCCTAGAAAAAATGTTTTTTTAAAGATGGTTGATGATCAATGCTTTAGCACAGTATAGCACAAGGAGAATTTCCCTCACTGTCCTTCCCTGTCCCTAGAAACAAGGATTAGCACAGTAAAACACACTGACACTCTCCCTACCTATAGTTTTCTGTCCCTAGAAAAAATGTTTTTTTAAAGATGGTTGATGATCAATGCTTTAGCACAGTATAGCACAAGGAGAATTTCCCTCACTGTCCTTCCCTGTCCCTAGAAACAAGGATTAGCACAGTAAAACACACTGACACTCTCCCTACCTATAGTTTTCTGTCCCTAGAAAAAATGTTTTTTTAAAGATGGTTGATGATCAATGCTTTAGCACAGTATAGCACAAGGAGAATTTCCCTCACTGTCCTTCCCTGTCCCTAGAAACAAGGATTAGCACAGTAAAACACACTGACACTCTCCCTACCTATAGTTTTCTGTCCCTAGAAAAATTTTTTTTTAAAGATGGTTGATGATCAATGCTTTAGCACAGTATAGCACAAGGAGAATTTCCCTCACTGTCCTTCCCTGTCCCTAGAAACAAGGATTAGCACAGTAAAACACACTGACACTCTCCCTACCTATAGTTTTCTGTCCCTAGAAAAAATGTTTTTTTAAAGATGGTTGATGATCAATGCTTTAGCACAGTATAGCACAAGGAGAATTTCCCTCACTGTCCTTCCCTGTCCCTAGAAACAAGGATTAGCACAGTAAAACACACTGACACTCTCCCTACCTATAGTTTTCTGTCCCTAGAAAAATTTTTTTTTAAAGATGGTTGATGATCAATGCTTTAGCACAGTATAGCACAAGGAGAATTTCCCTCACTGTCCTTCCCTGTCCCTAGAAACAAGGATTAGCACAGTAAAACACACTGACACTCTCCCTACCTATAGTTTTCTGTCCCTAGAAAAAATGTTTTTTTAAAGATGGTTGATGATCAATGCTTTAGCACAGTATAGCACAAGGAGAATTTCCCTCACTGTCCTTCCCTGTCCCTAGAAACAAGGATTAGCACAGTAAAACACACTGACACTCTCCCTACCTATAGTTTTCTGTCCCTAGAAAAAATGTTTTTTTAAAGATGGTTGATGATCAATGCTTTAGCACAGTATAACACAAGGAGAATTTCCCTCACTGTCCTTCCCTGTCCCTAGAAACAAGGATTAGCACAGTAAAACACACTGACACTCTCCCTACCTATAGTTTTCTGTCCTTAGAAAAAATGTTTTTTTAAAGATGGTTGATGATCAATGCTTTAGCACAGTATAGCACAAGGAGAATTTCCCTCACTGTCCTTCCCTGTCCCTAGAAACAAGGATTAGCACAGTAAAACACACTGACACTCTCCCTACCTATAGTTTTCTGTCCCTAGAAAAAATGTTTTTTTAAAGATGGTTGATGATCAATGCTTTAGCACAGTATAGCACAAGGAGAATTTCCCTCACTGTCCTTCCCTGTCCCTAGAAACAAGGATTAGCACAGTAAAACACACTGACACTCTCCCTACCTATAGTTTTCTGTCCCTAGAAAAAATGTTTTTTTAAAGATGGTTGATGATCAATGCTTTAGCACAGTATAGCACAAGGAGAATTTCCCTCACTGTCCTTCCCTGTCCCTAGAAACAAGGATTAGCACAGTAAAACACACTGACACTCTCCCTACCTATAGTTTTCTGTCCCTAGAAAAAATGTTTTTTTAAAGATGGTTGATGATCAATGCTTTAGCACAGTATAGCACAAGGAGAATTTCCCTCACTGTCCTTCCCTGTCCCTAGAAACAAGGATTAGCACAGTAAAACACACTGACACTCTCCCTACCTATAGTTTTCTGTCCCTAGAAAAAATGTTTTTTTAAAGATGGTTGATGATCAATGCTTTAGCACAGTATAGCACAAGGAGAATTTCCCTCACTGCCCTTCCCTGTCCCTAGAAACAAGGATTAGCACAGTAAAACACACTGACACTCTCCCTACCTATAGTTTTCTGTCCCTAGAAAAAATGTTTTTTTAAAGATGGTTGATGATCAATGCTTTAGCACAGTATAGCACAAGGAGAATTTCCCTCACTGTCCTTCCCTGTCCCTAGAAACAAGGATTAGCACAGTAAAACACACTGACACTCTCCCTACCTATAGTTTTCTGTCCCTAGAAAAAATGTTTTTTTAAAGATGGTTGATGATCAATGCTTTAGCACAGTATAGCACAAGGAGAATTTCCCTCACTGTCCTTCCCTGTCCCTAGAAACAAGGATTAGCACAGTAAAACACACTGACACTCTCCCTACCTATAGTTTTCTGTCCCTAGAAAAAATGTTTTTTTAAAGATGGTTGATGATCAATGCTTTAGCACAGTATAGCACAAGGAGAATTTCCCTCACTGTCCTTCCCTGTCCCTAGAAACAAGGATTAGCACAGTAAAACACACTGACACTCTCCCTACCTATAGTTTTCTGTCCCTAGAAAAAATGTTTTTTTAAAGATGGTTGATGATCAATGCTTTAGCACAGTATAGCACAAGGAGAATTTCCCTCACTGTCCTTCCCTGTCCCTAGAAACAAGGATTAGCACAGTAAAACACACTGACACTCTCCCTACCTATAGTTTTCTGTCCCTAGAAAAAATGTTTTTTTAAAGATGGTTGATGATCAATGCTTTAGCACAGTATAGCACAGGGAGAATTTCCCTCACTGTCCTTCCCTGTCCCTAGAAACAAGGATTAGCACAGTAAAACACACTGACACTCTCCCTACCTATAGTTTTCTGTCCCTAGAAAAAATGTTTTTTTAAAGATGGTTGATGATCAATGCTTTAGCACAGTATAGCACAAGGAGAATTTCCCTCACTGTCCTTCCCTGTCCCTAGAAACAAGGATTAGCACAGTAAAACACACTGACACTCTCCCTACCTATAGTTTTCTGTCCCTAGAAAAAATGTTTTTTTAAAGATGGTTGATGATCAATGCTTTAGCACAGTATAGCACAAGGAGAATTTCCCTCACTGTCCTTCCCTGTCCCTAGAAACAAGGATTAGCACAGTAAAACACACTGACACTCTCCCTACCTATAGTTTTCTGTCCCTAGAAAAAATGTTTTTTTAAAGATGGTTGATGATCAATGCTTTAGCACAGTATAGCACAAGGAGAATTTCCCTCACTGTCCTTCCCTGTCCCTAGAAACAAGGATTAGCACAGTAAAACACACTGACACTCTCCCTACCTATAGTTTTCTGTCCCTAGAAAAAATGTTTTTTTAAAGATGGTTGATGATCAATGCTTTAGCACAGTATAGCACAAGGAGAATTTCCCTCACTGTCCTTCCCTGTCCCTAGAAACAAGGATTAGCACAGTAAAACACACTGACACTCTCCCTACCTATAGTTTTCTGTCCCTAGAAAAAATGTTTTTTTAAAGATGGTTGATGATCAATGCTTTAGCACAGTATAGCACAAGGAGAATTTCCCTCACTGTCCTTCCCTGTCCCTAGAAACAAGGATTAGCACAGTAAAACACACTGACACTCTCCCTACCTATAGTTTTCTGTCCCTAGAAAAAATGTTTTTTTAAAGATGGTTGATGATCAATGCTTTAGCACAGTATAGCACAAGGAGAATTTCCCTCACTGTCCTTCCCTGTCCCTAGAAACAAGGATTAGCACAGTAAAACACACTGACACTCTCCCTACCTATAGTTTTCTGTCCCTAGAAAAAATGTTTTTTTAAAGATGGTTGATGATCAATGCTTTAGCACAGTATAGCACAAGGAGAATTTCCCTCACTGTCCTTCCCTGTCCCTAGAAACAAGGATTAGCACAGTAAAACACACTGACACTCTCCCTACCTATAGTTTTCTGTCCCTAGAAAAAATGTTTTTTTAAAGATGGTTGATGATCAATGCTTTAGCACAGTATAGCACAGGGAGAATTTCCCTCACTGTCCTTCCCTGTCCCTAGAAACAAGGATTAGCACAGTAAAACACACTGACACTCTCCCTACCTATAGTTTTCTGTCCCTAGAAAAAATGTTTTTTTAAAGATGGTTGATGATCAATGCTTTAGCACAGTATAGCACAAGGAGAATTTCCCTCACTGTCCTTCCCTGTCCCTAGAAACAAGGATTAGCACAGTAAAACACACTGACACTCTCCCTACCTATAGTTTTCTGTCCCTAGAAAAAATGTTTTTTTAAAGATGGTTGATGATCAATGCTTTAGCACAGTATAGCACAAGGAGAATTTCCCTCACGGTCCTTCCCTGTCCCTAGAAACAAGGATTAGCACAGTAAAACACACTGACACTCTCCCTACCTATAGTTTTCTGTCCCTAGAAAAAATGTTTTTTTAAAGATGGTTGATGATCAATGCTTTAGCACAGTATAGCACAAGGAGAATTTCCCTCACTGTCCTTCCCTGTCCCTAGAAACAAGGATTAGCACAGTAAAACACACTGACACTCTCCCTACCTATAGTTTTCTGTCCCTAGAAAAAATGTTTTTTTAAAGATGGTTGATGATCAATGCTTTAGCACAGTATAGCACAAGGAGAATTTCCCTCACTGTCCTTCCCTGTCCCTAGAAACAAGGATTAGCACAGTAAAACACACTGACACTCTCCCTACCTATAGTTTTCTGTCCCTAGAAAAAATGTTTTTTTAAAGATGGTTGATGATCAATGCTTTAGCACAGTATAGCACAAGGAGAATTTCCCTCACTGTCCTTCCCTGTCCCTAGAAACAAGGATTAGCACAGTAAAACACACTGACACTCTCCCTACCTATAGTTTTCTGTCCCTAGAAAAAATGTTTTTTTAAAGATGGTTGATGATCAATGCTTTAGCACAGTATAGCACAAGGAGAATTTCCCTCACTGTCCTTCCCTGTCCCTAGAAACAAGGATTAGCACAGTAAAACACACTGACACTCTCCCTACCTATAGTTTTCTGTCCCTAGAAAAAATGTTTTTTTAAAGATGGTTGATGATCAATGCTTTAGCACAGTATAGCACAAGGAGAATTTCCCTCACTGTCCTTCCCTGTCCCTAGAAACAAGGATTAGCACAGTAAAACACACTGACACTCTCCCTACCTATAGTTTTCTGTCCCTAGAAAAAATGTTTTTTTAAAGATGGTTGATGATCAATGCTTTAGCACAGTATAGCACAAGGAGAATTTCCCTCACTGTCCTTCCCTGTCCCTAGAAACAAGGATTAGCACAGTAAAACACACTGACACTCTCCCTACCTATAGTTTTCTGTCCCTAGAAAAAATGTTTTTTTAAAGATGGTTGATGATCAATGCTTTAGCACAGTATAGCACAAGGAGAATTTCCCTCACTGTCCTTCCCTGTCCCTAGAAACAAGGATTAGCACAGTAAAACACACTGACACTCTCCCTACCTATAGTTTTCTGTCCCTAGAAAAAATGTTTTTTTAAAGATGGTTGATGATCAATGCTTTAGCACAGTATAGCACAAGGAGAATTTCCCTCACTGTCCTTCCCTGTCCCTAGAAACAAGGATTAGCACAGTAAAACACACTGACACTCTCCCTACCTATAGTTTTCTGTCCCTAGAAAAAATGTTTTTTTAAAGATGGTTGATGATCAATGCTTTAGCACAGTATAACACAAGGAGAATTTCCCTCACTGTCCTTCCCTGTCCCTAGAAACAAGGATTAGCACAGTAAAACACACTGACACTCTCCCTACCTATAGTTTTCTGTCCTTAGAAAAAATGTTTTTTTAAAGATGGTTGATGATCAATGCTTTAGCACAGTATAGCACAAGGAGAATTTCCCTCACTGTCCTTCCCTGTCCCTAGAAACAAGGATTAGCACAGTAAAACACACTGACACTCTCCCTACCTATAGTTTTCTGTCCCTAGAAAAAATGTTTTTTTAAAGATGGTTGATGATCAATGCTTTAGCACAGTATAGCACAAGGAGAATTTCCCTCACTGTCCTTCCCTGTCCCTAGAAACAAGGATTAGCACAGTAAAACACACTGACACTCTCCCTACCTATAGTTTTCTGTCCCTAGAAAAAATGTTTTTTTAAAGATGGTTGATGATCAATGCTTTAGCACAGTATAGCACAAGGAGAATTTCCCTCACTGTCCTTCCCTGTCCCTAGAAACAAGGATTAGCACAGTAAAACACACTGACACTCTCCCTACCTATAGTTTTCTGTCCCTAGAAAAAATGTTTTTTTAAAGATGGTTGATGATCAATGCTTTAGCACAGTATAGCACAAGGAGAATTTCCCTCACTGTCCTTCCCTGTCCCTAGAAACAAGGATTAGCACAGTAAAACACACTGACACTCTCCCTACCTATAGTTTTCTGTCCCTAGAAAAAATGTTTTTTTAAAGATGGTTGATGATCAATGCTTTAGCACAGTATAGCACAAGGAGAATTTCCCTCACTGTCCTTCCCTGTCCCTAGAAACAAGGATTAGCACAGTAAAACACACTGACACTCTCCCTACCTATAGTTTTCTGTCCCTAGAAAAAATGTTTTTTTAAAGATGGTTGATGATCAATGCTTTAGCACAGTATAACACAAGGAGAATTTCCCTCACTGTCCTTCCCTGTCCCTAGAAACAAGGATTAGCACAGTAAAACACACTGACACTCTCCCTACCTATAGTTTTCTGTCCTTAGAAAAAATGTTTTTTTAAAGATGGTTGATGATCAATGCTTTAGCACAGTATAGCACAAGGAGAATTTCCCTCACTGTCCTTCCCTGTCCCTAGAAACAAGGATTAGCACAGTAAAACACACTGACACTCTCCCTACCTATAGTTTTCTGTCCCTAGAAAAAATGTTTTTTTAAAGATGGTTGATGATCAATGCTTTAGCACAGTATAGCACAAGGAGACTTTCCCTCACTGTCCTTCCCTGTCCCTAGAAACAAGGATTAGCACAGTAAAACACACTGACACTCTCCCTACCTATAGTTTTCTGTCCCTAGAAAAAATGTTTTTTTAAAGATGGTTGATGATCAATGCTTTAGCACAGTATAGCACAAGGAGAATTTCCCTCACTGTCCTTCCCTGTCCCTAGAAACAAGGATTAGCACAGTAAAACACACTGACACTCTCCCTACCTATAGTTTTCTGTCCCTAGAAAAAATGTTTTTTTAAAGATGGTTGATGATCAATGCTTTAGCACAGTATAGCACAAAGAGAATTTCCCTCACTGTCCTTCCCTGTCCCTAGAAACAAGGATTAGCACAGTAAAACACACTGACACTCTCCCTACCTATAGTTTTCTGTCCCTAGAAAAAATGTTTTTTTAAAGATGGTTGATGATCAATGCTTTAGCACAGTATAGCACAAGGAGAATTTCCCTCACTGTCCTTCCCTGTCCCTAGAAACAAGGATTAGCACAGTAAAACACACTGACACTCTCCCTACCTATAGTTTTCTGTCCCTAGAAAAAATGTTTTTTTAAAGATGGTTGATGATCAATGCTTTAGCACAGTATAGCACAAGGAGAATTTCCCTCACTGTCCTTCCCTGTCCCTAGAAACAAGGATTAGCACAGTAAAACACACTGACACTCTCCCTACCTATAGTTTTCTGTCCCTAGAAAAAATGTTTTTTTAAAGATGGTTGATGATCAATGCTTTAGCACAGTATAGCACAAGGAGAATTTCCCTCACTGTCCTTCCCTGTCCCTAGAAACAAGGATTAGCACAGTAAAACACACTGACACTCTCCCTACCTATAGTTTTCTGTCCCTAGAAAAAATGTTTTTTTAAAGATGGTTGATGATCAATGCTTTAGCACAGTATAGCACAAGGAGAATTTCCCTCACTGTCCTTCCCTGTCCCTAGAAACAAGGATTAGCACAGTAAAACACACTGACACTCTCCCTACCTATAGTTTTCTGTCCCTAGAAAAAATGTTTTTTTAAAGATGGTTGATGATCAATGCTTTAGCACAGTATAGCACAGGGAGAATTTCCCTCACTGTCCTTCCCTGTCCCTAGAAACAAGGATTAGCACAGTAAAACACACTGGCACTCTCCCTACCTATAGTTTTCTGTCCCTAGAAAAAATGTTTTTTTAAAGATGGTTGATGATCAATGCTTTAGCACAGTATAGCACAAGGAGAATTTCCCTCACTGTCCTTCCCTGTCCCTAGAAACAAGGATTAGCACAGTAAAACACACTGACACTCTCCCTACCTATAGTTTTCTGTCCCTAGAAAAAATGTTTTTTTAAAGATGGTTGATGATCAATGCTTTAGCACAGTATAGCACAAGGAGAATTTCCCTCACTGTCCTTCCCTGTCCCTAGAAACAAGGATTAGCACAGTAAAACACACTGACACTCTCCCTACCTATAGTTTTCTGTCCCTAGAAAAAATGTTTTTTTAAAGATGGTTGATGATCAATGCTTTAGCACAGTATAGCACAAGGAGAATTTCCCTCACTGTCCTTCCCTGTCCCTAGAAACAAGGATTAGCACAGTAAAACACACTGACACTCTCCCTACCTATAGTTTTCTGTCCCTAGAAAAAATGTTTTTTTAAAGATGGTTGATGATCAATGCTTTAGCACAGTATAGCACAAGGAGAATTTCCCTCACTGTCCTTCCCTGTCCCTAGAAACAAGGATTAGCACAGTAAAACACACTGACACTCTCCCTACCTATAGTTTTCTGTCCCTAGAAAAAATGTTTTTTTAAAGATGGTTGATGATCAATGCTTTAGCACAGTATAGCACAAGGAGAATTTCCCTCACTGTCCTTCCCTGTCCCTAGAAACAAGGATTAGCACAGTAAAACACACTGACACTCTCCCTACCTATAGTTTTCTGTCCCTAGAAAAAATGTTTTTTTAAAGATGGTTGATGATCAATGCTTTAGCACAGTATAGCACAAGGAGAATTTCCCTCACTGTCCTTCCCTGTCCCTAGAAACAAGGATTAGCACAGTAAAACACACTGACACTCTCCCTACCTATAGTTTTCTGTCCCTAGAAAAAATGTTTTTTTAAAGATGGTTGATGATCAATGCTTTAGCACAGTATAGCACAAGGAGAATTTCCCTCACTGTCCTTCCCTGTCCCTAGAAACAAGGATTAGCACAGTAAAACACACTGACACTCTCCCTACCTATAGTTTTCTGTCCCTAGAAAAAATGTTTTTTTAAAGATGGTTGATGATCAATGCTTTAGCACAGTATAGCACAAGGAGAATTTCCCTCACTGTCCTTCCCTGTCCCTAGAAACAAGGATTAGCACAGTAAAACACACTGACACTCTCCCTACCTATAGTTTTCTGTCCCTAGAAAAAATGTTTTTTTAAAGATGGTTGATGATCAATGCTTTAGCACAGTATAGCACAAGGAGAATTTCCCTCACTGTCCTTCCCTGTCCCTAGAAACAAGGATTAGCACAGTAAAACACACTGACACTCTCCCTACCTATAGTTTTCTGTCCCTAGAAAAAATGTTTTTTTAAAGATGGTTGATGATCAATGCTTTAGCACAGTATAGCACAAGGAGAATTTCCCTCACTGTCCTTCCCTGTCCCTAGAAACAAGGATTAGCACAGTAAAACACACTGACACTCTCCCTACCTATAGTTTTCTGTCCCTAGAAAAAATGTTTTTTTAAAGATGGTTGATGATCAATGCTTTAGCACAGTATAGCACAAGGAGAATTTCCCTCACTGTCCTTCCCTGTCCCTAGAAACAAGGATTAGCACAGTAAAACACACTGACACTCTCCCTACCTATAGTTTTCTGTCCCTAGAAAAAATGTTTTTTTAAAGATGGTTGATGATCAATGCTTTAGCACAGTATAGCACAAGGAGAATTTCCCTCACTGTCCTTCCCTGTCCCTAGAAACAAGGATTAGCACAGTAAAACACACTGACACTCTCCCTACCTATAGTTTTCTGTCCCTAGAAAAAATGTTTTTTTAAAGATGGTTGATGATCAATGCTTTAGCACAGTATAGCACAAGGATAATTTCCCTCACTGTCCTTCCCTGTCCCTAGAAACAAGGATTAGCACAGTAAAACACACTGACACTCTCCCTACCTATAGTTTTCTGTCCCTAGAAAAAATGTTTTTTTAAAGATGGTTGATGATCAATGCTTTAGCACAGTATAGCACAAGGAGAATTTCCCTCACTGTCCTTCCCTGTCCCTAGAAACAAGGATTAGCACAGTAAAACACACTGACACTCTCCCTACCTATAGTTTTCTGTCCCTAGAAAAAATGTTTTTTTAAAGATGGTTGATGATCAATGCTTTAGCACAGTATAGCACAAGGAGAATTTCCCTCACTGTCCTTCCCTGTCCCTAGAAACAAGGATTAGCACAGTAAAACACACTGACACTCTCCCTACCTATAGTTTTCTGTCCCTAGAAAAAATGTTTTTTTAAAGATGGTTGATGATCAATGCTTTAGCACAGTATAGCACAAGGAGAATTTCCCTCACTGTCCTTCCCTGTCCCTAGAAACAAGGATTAGCACAGTAAAACACACTGACACTCTCCCTACCTATAGTTTTCTGTCCCTAGAAAAAATGTTTTTTTAAAGATGGTTGATGATCAATGCTTTAGCACAGTATAGCACAAGGAGAATTTCCCTCACTGTCCTTCCCTGTCCCTAGAAACAAGGATTAGCACAGTAAAACACACTGACACTCTCCCTACCTATAGTTTTCTGTCCCTAGAAAAAATGTTTTTTTAAAGATGGTTGATGATCAATGCTTTAGCACAGTATAGCACAAGGAGAATTTCCCTCACTGTCCTTCCCTGTCCCTAGAAACAAGGATTAGCACAGTAAAACACACTGACACTCTCCCTACCTATAGTTTTCTGTCCCTAGAAAAAATGTTTTTTTAAAGATGGTTGATGATCAATGCTTTAGCACAGTATAGCACAAGGAGAATTTCCCTCACTGTCCTTCCCTGTCCCTAGAAACAAGGATTAGCACAGTAAAACACACTGACACTCTCCCTACCTATAGTTTTCTGTCCCTAGAAAAAATGTTTTTTTAAAGATGGTTGATGATCAATGCTTTAGCACAGTATAGCACAAGGAGAATTTCCCTCACTGTCCTTCCCTGTCCCTAGAAACAAGGATTAGCACAGTAAAACACACTGACACTCTCCCTACCTATAGTTTTCTGTCCCTAGAAAAAATGTTTTTTTAAAGATGGTTGATGATCAATGCTTTAGCACAGTATAGCACAAGGAGAATTTCCCTCACTGTCCTTCCCTGTCCCTAGAAACAAGGATTAGCACAGTAAAACACACTGACACTCTCCCTACCTATAGTTTTCTGTCCCTAGAAAAAATGTTTTTTTAAAGATGGTTGATGATCAATGCTTTAGCACAGTATAGCACAAGGATAATTTCCCTCACTGTCCTTCCCTGTCCCTAGAAACAAGGATTAGCACAGTAAAACACACTGACACTCTCCCTACCTATAGTTTTCTGTCCCTAGAAAAAATGTTTTTTTAAAGATGGTTGATGATCAATGCTTTAGCACAGTATAGCACAAGGAGAATTTCCCTCACTGTCCTTCCCTGTCCCTAGAAACAAGGATTAGCACAGTAAAACACACTGACACTCTCCCTACCTATAGTTTTCTGTCCCTAGAAAAAATGTTTTTTTAAAGATGGTTGATGATCAATGCTTTAGCACAGTATAGCACAAGGAGAATTTCCCTCACTGTCCTTCCCTGTCCCTAGAAACAAGGATTAGCACAGTAAAACACACTGACACTCTCCCTACCTATAGTTTTCTGTCCCTAGAAAAAATGTTTTTTTAAAGATGGTTGATGATCAATGCTTTAGCACAGTATAGCACAAGGAGAATTTCCCTCACTGTCCTTCCCTGTCCCTAGAAACAAGGATTAGCACAGTAAAACACACTGACACTCTCCCTACCTATAGTTTTCTGTCCCTAGAAAAAATGTTTTTTTAAAGATGGTTGATGATCAATGCTTTAGCACAGTATAGCACAAGGAGAATTTCCCTCACTGTCCTTCCCTGTCCCTAGAAACAAGGATTAGCACAGTAAAACACACTGACACTCTCCCTACCTATAGTTTTCTGTCCCTAGAAAAAATGTTTTTTTAAAGATGGTTGATGATCAATGCTTTAGCACAGTATAGCACAAGGAGAATTTCCCTCACTGTCCTTCCCTGTCCCTAGAAACAAGGATTAGCACAGTAAAACACACTGACACTCTCCCTACCTATAGTTTTCTGTCCCTAGAAAAAATGTTTTTTTAAAGATGGTTGATGATCAATGCTTTAGCACAGTATAGCACAAGGAGAATTTCCCTCACTGTCCTTCCCTGTCCCTAGAAACAAGGATTAGCACAGTAGAACACACTGACACTCTCCCTACCTATAGTTTTCTGTCCCTAGAAAAAATGTTTTTTTAAAGATGGTTGATGATCAATGCTTTAGCACAGTATAGCACAAGGAGAATTTCCCTCACTGTCCTTCCCTGTCCCTAGAAACAAGGATTAGCACAGTAAAACACACTGACACTCTCCCTACCTATAGTTTTCTGTCCCTAGAAAAAATGTTTTTTTAAAGATGGTTGATGATCAATGCTTTAGCACAGTATAGCACAAGGAGAATTTCCCTCACTGTCCTTCCCTGTCCCTAGAAACAAGGATTAGCACAGTAAAACACACTGACACTCTCCCTACCTATAGTTTTCTGTCCCTAGAAAAAATGTTTTTTTAAAGATGGTTGATGATCAATGCTTTAGCACAGTATAGCACAAGGAGAATTTCCCTCACTGTCCTTCCCTGTCCCTAGAAACAAGGATTAGCACAGTAAAACACACTGACACTCTCCCTACCTATCCTTCTCTTTCCCTAAACTAAAGGAATCCAGGTTAAGCAAGAAAAAAAAATGTCACTGTCCCTGCCTATGCTTCTCTTTCCCTGCTCCGGAACACACTACACTAGGCCGCCGTGCTGGCGGCCTTTTATAGTGTGGGGCGTGTACTAAACACCCTCAGCAATAATTGGCCACAGGCATCCTGCCTGTGGCCAATCATTGCTCTCCTCGCTGCCGGCGCTGTGATTGGCCAAGCATGCGGGGTCACAGTGCATGCTTGGCCAATCACAGCGCCTGGATGACACTGCGATGGCGTAGTGCATTGTGGGCCGCGAATTAGGCGCGAACAGCCCAAATCGTTCGTTGTTCGGCGAACGATCGAACAGCCGATGTTCGAGTCGAACGTATGTTCGACTCGAACACCGAGCTCATCCCTAGTGCAAAGTTATTGCCAAATAAACAGTGGAAATGAAAAAATTGCTGTGGTTCATAATAGTTAGAATAAAGGTACAAGAACGTAAAGCCTAAACATAAATCCTTACATATACTCACTGAAATGACTAGCCTTAGGTGATACACAGGGATGAAACAGATCCTCCTACATAAGTTGTACCTGTCGATATGCCGTCCTCTCTTCTCTCCATCCTCTTAAAACACTGAGATAAAAGGCTTTTTCTTACCAGTAGAAGGCAGAGAACGAGGATCTGACGTCACACACTGCACAACTAGAGCACAGAGCTCAGTGAAACCTGAGTTGAGGGAATGCACACAGAATCATAGGGAAATGTACACAGCTGATACTGTCATTTGCCTGCTGTGTGCTGGATGGGGGGCTGTCGATTCAGCATAGACTATTATCACTAACTCATGCAGATAACAGAGGGAAGAGACAGCAGAGAGAAAAGACACAGTGGTTTGGATTGAGTATATACTATAGAAAGATATGCTTTGTTCAAAGGCTTACAGGAACTTTTAAGTGGCTAATTAAATAATATGGCACAATAATCTTAAAACTTTATGTAAATATTACATTAACGATTTTTCACTTTTATGCTTTTTGTTTTATTGGTGTTTATATCCTGTTGGAAAGAAAATGCTCTATTTGAGCTGGTGACCATTGTAATGCTGTATTGTTTACTCTGTAGAATTAATCAATTTTAAAAGTAGAATGTCCATATTATTACATTCTTTTTGATATTTTTCAGGTGCTTCATGAACCTTTAATTGATGAAGATCCAGTATTTATTGCTACTTGTACTGAACGGGAACTTCGTAAAAGGAAAAAGAGAAAATTCAGCCTTTGGGTTCGACAGTGTTCTTCCACAGGCTTCATAAGTCAGGTGAGTTGTTTGCCTATTTTTTTTATTAAAGTGTCACTAAACAAAATCCTTATTCTCCAAATATAATCCATACACATTTCCCAGCAAATACTGCATACTCTTGTTCGGTGATTGGTCTACTCCTGACAGACTATTTTCCCCTCCCAAGGGTGTTGCTGAGCAATATCCTATTGAGGAGGGTTTTATTATTTGTGGGCTCTTTTCTTGCCTTTACAAAACACTGACTCTTCCTGTCACAAACATCCCAGTGTTGGACAAGAGACTGTAAACCTCTTTTAAGTCCTTTTTCTCCTTGGGATACCCTGTCCTGTAATCTACCATTGCTGTCATTTACATTTGTCAAACATTGGGGGAGTGGACCAGGGATATGGCCAAGACACCTGTATCCATCCTGATAGATAATTCAGTTTTGAAACAATTATAAATAATGCATGTTACCCAGCCTTACTGTGATGATGGGCTTATGAATATCATACTTACCGCATATACTCAAGTATAAGCCGACCCGAATATAAACCGAGGCACCTAATTTTACTACAAAAAACTGGGAAAACTTATTGACTCGAGTATAAGCCTCGGGTGTCCATGTGCATGCCTCACTGTGTCCATGTCCATGCCTTACTGTGCCCATGCCTCACTGTGCCCATGCCTCACTGTGTCCATGCCTCACTGTGCCCATGCCTCACTGTGCCCATGCCTCACTGTGTCCATGCCTCACTGTGCCCATGCCTCACTGTGTCCATGCCTCACTGTGCCCAATCTCCCTACCTGATCTCCGGCGCTGTGTGACTAGACTGACGTTTAACATGGGAGTCTATGGAAGGGGTGCCCGGCTTTGAAAAATCGGTGCTCTCCGGCCGTAGGTCCCCTGGACCTACTTTGCACACTTGTAGCTGAAGAGTGGGGCTGCATGTGTGCCAAGCTTGGGGTCCAGGCGACCTAGGGCCGGCCGGTACCGGGTCCCCAAAATCACCAGAGAAATTACCATTTAACATGGAAGTCTATGGAAGGGGTGCCCGGATTTGAAAAATCGGTGCTCCCCGGCCGTAGGTTCCCCGGACAACAAACTTTGCACACTTGTAGAAGAAGAGTGGGGTTGTATGTGTGCCAGGTTTGGGGTCCAGGGGACCTACGGCTGGTCGGGATCAGGCGCACAAAGTTGAAGAAGGTCACAGACTCGAGTATAAGCCGAGGGGGGCATTTTCAGCACAAAAAAATGTGCTGAAAAACTCGGCTTATATTCGAGTATATACGGTATATCCAGAAGGAGTGTCCTGTCTGTTCATATGCCAAGAACTCTTTGGCTTACATGTTGGTCTGCAGAACAGCAGTGCAAAAAAACAAAAAAAAAAACAGCTGTGAATGCCCTTTGATGGAGAATGTCTCTTTGATGCCTTCCTGGACAACTTTTTTGCAAATTCATTATTACAAATAGAGAAGGTAGGCTTTCTGGCCCATGAGGACAACAAGGGTGCTTACTTACTGTACATATTCCCAATTGTTCAGCACATCAATGATATCTGCATTTTGCTGTGGGTACACAACACTACATGTTCTTTGCCTTTGGTCTGTCCGCTGTACCTCAGGTAATCATCTAGGCACTAGCCTCTGTGGTTGCTCTGCTGTGTTCATTGGGCATTTACATCATGGAATATTTGGGCAACCTCTTGCTGAGAGAACAGTCAGCTCAAACCCTGTCTGCTAATGTCCATAAGATGTGTAGCGGGGTCTCTAAATTTAGGTGGGACACTCAGGTGTGTGAGTATGGGAATAGTGGACCATTTGTGTTCGTGGAGGATTGGATGGTGTAATAATCTCCTTGGCCTCTGGGTGGCGGGGTACCTGGAGGCTCAAGGTAGATTTGCCATTACAGTGCTACCCTTTTTGTCCCTTTCCGGAGATGGTACGGCGAGGGCGGGGAACCTGCCGTGGTGTCGATGAGAGGAGATAAAAGGGGGAGACGCCTTAACCACGAGGTCTTCAGGAGGATCTTCTTCACGCGCCCAGGCACCTTAGGCCTGGGTGCGGGCGGTTCCGGATTTCGGCCCAGGCGCCCTAGGCCTGACCGGAATGGAGTTGGAGTCCATCCCAGGCACCTTCAGCCTGGGGTGAGGTACTAAACTAGGAGGCCTGGGGTCCAGTGACTTCGACTGGATCCCGCAAGGGTGGAGAAGTCCAAGGGTCCCTGAGGTGGATGGGGCCATGTCTGAGGGGAGGAGGCCAGAGAGGTTAACCGTCCGGAGAGTCTGGAGCAGCATCAACCCAGTGACGGATGGGCCTCTGGTAACTCCCTTGGAGGGACATGTTCCCCTGATAGGGGCCGCAGCGCAGCGAAGGTACTCCTATCTTTGTTCTCTTGAGTCGCTGGTAGAGACTCTCAAGTTCTAAGTCCTTTCTAGCTAATGCTATAGTAACCGCTGGCGAGATCGCAGTGGTTTAGCTGATAACCAGGATAGTGCCTCGACCTGCTCATTCCCCGTATCAAAATGTTATCAAGTCGCAACCAGATGGCTACTGAAGCACTGTTTATTGTGAGATATACAATAAAGCAAGAGTTGGACTGTGATCGGTGTGTGGAACTCTGGTTAATGGGAGCAGAGGGAAGTGTTGACACAGCGGGACTTGATTCTAGACAAAAGCACATAGGCCCGAGGAAATATCTGGTACTGGCCTTCACCTCACCCACAGCTATGGGGAGGACATGGGCCGTAGCGCATCTCACCCTGTCGTGTGACATACCCCTAGACAAAGGAGATGGGGTGAGGCCGCTACAGATGGTTCAGACTCTTCAAAGTTTCTGTTGGATCTTAAACTTTCAGAAGTCAGCACCGGAACCTAGACACTGCTCAGTCCCAAAAGACAAGACAGGCTGGGGTGGTACAGAGCAGGTTGGGGTGGTACAGACCAGGCTGGGGGGGTACAGGGCAGGTTTGGGTGGTACAGGGCAGGCTGGGGTGGTACATGGCAGGTTGTTGTGGTACAGGGCAGGTTGGGGTAGTTCAGGGCAGGCTGGGGTAGTACAGGGCAGGTTGGAGTGGTACAGGGCAGGCTGGGGTAGTACAGGGCAGGTTAAAACTCAATGTAGTGACACTGTGAAGTGTGCAGAGTAACTTACATAGCATGCCTCATACTTGCAGATGAAGACCCGGGAGGGTGGGCGGGGCTGCTGTGTCTGTCCTCGCCTCTATCTGCTTCAGCTGCAGCATCATCCATAGTGAAGGAGTCTGTGGGAGGAGTGGAGGAGGCAGCCACACCCCCAGCTCCACCCACCAACTCCGGTTCACTCTGGGATATTAGCCTGACTTCGGAGTGTTACAGGCAGCCTCCTCGCACGGCTGAGTGCCCTGCTCTGATATTGTACAAGCAATACAGTATAGTGTTTAGCGGCGGCCCCGGTGTCACCCCTCTGGCGGGTGTAACCCGGACACGGGAGCCGGGGGTGGGGCCGAGTCCTGCTGTCTGTCCTGCTGTCTGTGTCAAATGGAGCCGTCATCGGCTCTTTACTGAGATCGGGAATGTGACGTGTCCCGGTGACACAGCATGCTGCCGATTGCCAAACACAGCGAGAGCGGGGAGCACCCCGCCCCCCTGTCATTTGTCTGTATGGCGGGCGGGAGGTGGTTAAAGGCAGTTCAGCAAATTTAAAGCTGTCAACTTTAAAGTGGTTCTAAAGACAGGAGGTTTTTGTAACTTAATACAGTAAAGTGAAAAAACTTCAACTAGTTATCCCCCCCCCCCATTCCAACGCCCAAATACTAACCTGGAATGATCCAGCACTGTGCCCATCTGGAGCATTGGGCTGAGGCACGTTGTGTTTGTCAATAGATGCACACAGCCTGGCTCAGGAGTGAGGTGCGCCACCATAGGAAACCGCTTCCTGTGGTGACTCACCAAGAAGAGAAGGAGCAGAGAGTACAGGAGGGGGAACAGGGCCGCTTTGTGCGATACCATTGCGCAGAGTTAAATATAAGGTTTTTGTTATTTAAAGAAATAAAAAATAAATAAATATATATATATATATATATTGTGACAGCAGGAAGGTAAAGTCACCTGGTTGCATCCAGGGGGGTAGATATATTTCGCCCAGATTCAGGCTTTACGCCGACTTATACAACTAGGTGGAGAGTTGTATAAGGCTAGTGGGCTCATGGATGACTCATACCTCTAGGGAGAGTGTGGGGCGTCGTGCAGACAGAGATGAGGAGACCAGCTGAACCTTGTCAGCTCATTTAGGCCTCTATAAGAACTCCCAGCTTCATTAGATGTTAGCTCATGCCTGGAACCAGACCTGTGTGGACTGTCTAGGGAGAGTGAACCCCTGTGCGGTGAGGCAAAGCCTGTGTGGCTATTTGCTTGGACATTTAAAACCAGGGACTTAGGGACTAGGACAGCACTAGGCTGATCCCAGTTGTTAGTTAGGAAACCTGTATGTTTAGTCAGAGGTCAACTTGACCAGGATTTATTTTGTTTATGTTTCTTTTGCTTTGCTGTGTTTTTGTCACTGTAAATAGAAAATAAACCGCACCTTTTTGATTTTGAAAACCACAAGCTCCGTCTGCTGGGCCTGTTTTTGTGTGGGGAGCCCATCTCGGGGGTCACCCACACCCGCTGCCGAGCTAACCCCCTCACAGTTGGTGGAGAACCAGTGGCAGTTTTTTTTAAGCCAGCATGGAGGAGATACTGAAACAGCTGGCTCTAGCAAATGCCAATCAACAGCAGACAAATGCAGGTTTGCAAAGGAGCCTTGCAGCCCAGCAGCAAGCTCATCAACAGAGCCTTGCAGCCCAGCAGCAAGCTCACCAACAGAGTCTGGAAGCTCAGCAACAAGCCCTGCAGCAATCTGAGGCCCGCTTCATAGACCTGTTACAGAAGCAAGAGCAGAGACTACAACAAATGGAAGCAGTAGTGCAGCAACGTCCGCAGACCAGTGAGGGAAGCCGTCCCACTAATACCGCGTCCTTTGGGGTGAGTCGTTTATTGACAAAAATGACTGGAGAGGATGATCCAGAGGTATTTTTGACCACATTTGAAAGGACTGCTGAAAGAGAAAAGTGGCCTGAGGAGCAGTGGGCTGGACTGGTGGCTCCTCTGTTAACTGGTGAATCGCAGAAGGCTTACTATGACCTAGAGCATGACCAAGCAAAAGACTATGTGATGCTAAAAGCTGAAATATTGGCAAGGCTGGGTGTCACCCTGGCTGTCCGGGCTCAGCGTGTGCATAACTGGACTTTCCAGCTTGGAAAACCCCCCAGGTCTCAAATGTATGATCTCATTCACCTGAGCAGAAAGTGGCTACAGCCAGAGACTTTGTCCGCACCAAAGATTGTGGAACATGTTGTAATGGATCGGTTTTTGAGAGCTCTTCCTACTGCCATCCAAAAGTGGGTAAGCCATGGAGACCCAGAGACGGCCGATGGTCTTGTGGATCGTGTGGAGAAATACTTGGCTACAGAGAACCTGACGGCCTCTTCCAGAGACACTCGGACTTTCCACCCTAAGACCAGACCATCCCCAGGGGCGGATAAGATGATTCCAAGGGGTAAGGGTGGAGAGAGTGAGAGGGTGGGAGCTCTACCCCAAGTTTGGCGAGAACAGCCTGGGAAATCAGCGGCTCAAGAGGCGGCAAGAAGGATCGTTTGCTACCGCTGCCGGCAAGCGGGACATATTGCAGCAAATTGCCCGGTTGTGGAGGAACCCATGCAGTGTGACTTTCTGACGGGCAGACGTCAGTCGCTGTGTGCGACAGTCGCATGCACTGCCATTCGGGGAACTGAGAAACATTTATGCAAAATGTGTATTAATGGTAGAAATGTTGTGGTATTGCTGGATTCAGGTAGCCTTGTGACCCTGATAAAGGCTGAATTAGTTAAAACAGAGGTCTCTGGGAATAGCAAGGTAGCTGTTATTTGTGTGCATGGGGACACCCGAGAGTATCCAGTGACTACAGTGTGTTTCGAGACCCCCAAAGGTACCCTCTCTCATCCAGTGGGCTTAGTATCTCAGTTACCGCATGACGCCATTGTGGGAAGGGATTTTCCGAAGTTCTGGGAACTGTGGGATGATCCTGAGCCCCCCACTGGTGCCCCTATGTACCAGGAATGTGATAGCCAGAACTCCCCTGAGAGTGGTGAGGACTCTCCGGAATTTCCCTTGTCAGTATTGGCAGGGGAGACTCAAGAAACTGGAGAGGAGCCCACCTCCTCAGACGAAAACCTACCGTCTGTGGAGTTTTCTGATCTTGAGGTTCACAGGGAAAACTTTGCCACAGAACAGTTGAAAGACCCCGCCCTAATAAAGGCACGGGAAAACGTAGTGAAAATAGATGGCGAGTTAGTGAACCCAGATAATACCTGCACTTACCCATACTTCAGCGTAGAGAAGGACCTACTGTATCGGGTGGCAAAAAGGGCAGAAGAAACCGTTGAGCAGCTTGTGGTGCCCAAACCTTACAGGAAGTTGGTGTTGGAGTTGGCCCATGGGCACATTCTTGGAGGTCATCTGGGGACAGAGAAAACCCGAGAGAGGGTATTACAGAGATTCTATTGGCCGGGGGTGATGAAGGACATAGAAAATTATTGTTCCTCCTGCCCTGTGTGTCAGAGGTCGGCCCCGATGCCACATTTCCGTAGCCCGCTGGTCCCTCTACCCATCATTGAGGTCCCGTTTGAGAGGATCGCCATGGATTTGGTAGGTCCTATAATCAAGTCCGCTAGGGGGCACCAGTACATATTAGTTATAATGGACTATGCCACCCGTTATCCAGAAGCGATCCCTCTCCGAAATACCTCGGCCAAAACCATAGCCAAAGAGCTATCTCTTGTGTTTAGCCGGGTGGGTATTTGTAAAGAACTGCTTACGGACCAAGGTACACCCTTTATGTCCCGGGTTATGAAGGAGCTATGTAAATTGTTCAAAGTGACGCAATTACGTACATCTGTGTATCACCCCCAAACCGATGGGCTGGTTGAAAGATTCAACAAAACCCTAAAACAAATGTTGAAGAAAGTGGTGGATAGAGATGGAAAGGATTGGGACTGTCTACTTCCTTATCTGATGTTTGCTATTAGGGAGGTGCCCCAATCCTCTACGGGATTCTCCCCCTTTGAGTTACTGTATGGGAGACACCCAAGAGGGCTGTTGGATATTGCCAAGGAAACTTGGGAAAGTGAGAGTTCTCCCCACAGGAGTGTGATTGAGCATGTCGCCCTGATGCAAGACCGAATTGCACAGGTAATGCCCATCGTGAAGGAACATTTGGCCCAAGCGCAGTTAGCACAGCAGAGAGTGTACAACCGTGGAGCCAAGACCCGTACCTTTTCCCCGGGGGATAGGATACTGGTACTTGTCCCTACGGTTGAAAGTAAATTCCTTGCCAAATGGCAAGGCCCCTACGAGATAATGGAAAAAGTGAGCGAAGTGAATTACAAGGTCAGACAACCAGGAAGGCGAAAGCCCGAACAGATCTATCACGTTAATCTGTTGAAAGCCTGGAGGGATAGAGAGTCCCTAGTCGCAGACACTTGGTCACCAGCTCAAACTGGTTGCGTGATTCCTGAGGTTGGAATAGCAGCCACCTTGTCACAACCCCAACAACAGGAGGTTAAGGAGTTTGTGCTTCGCAACAAGGAGGTATTCTCTGAGCTGCCGGGACAAACATCTGGGGTAGAGCATGACATCATTACCCCGCCCGGTGAAAGGGTGAAGTTAAAACCCTATCGGATCCCAGAGGCCCGACGGGAGGCAATACGGGAGGAAGTACAGAAAATGCTGAACTTAGGGGTGATAGAGGAGTCCCAAAGTGATTGGTCTAGTCCCATTGTGTTGGTGCCTAAACCGGATGGGAGCTGGCGATTTTGTAACGATTTTCGTCAGTTGAACAAAGTTACAAAATTTGACACCTACCCCATGCCACGTATAGATGAGTTGATCGACCGGCTGGGAACAGCCCGATACATGACGACTCTTGACCTCACAAAAGGGTATTGGCAAATCCCCCTGGCCAAGTCGGCCAAAGAGAAAACCGCATTTGTAACCCCAGACGGGGCGTTCCAATATAAAAGAATGCCGTTCGGGTTACAGAATGCGCCGGCCACATTCCAGCGGAAAATGGACCAGATGCTGAGGCCCCATCGGAAGTATGCTGCGGCTTACCTGGATGACGTAATTGTCCATAGCACAGATTGGGCCTCACATCTTCCAAAAGTGCAAGCAGTCCTGGACTCTGTTCGGGAAGCGGGGTTTACGGCTAACCCCAAGAAGTGTACCATTGGGCAGGAGGAGGCCAAATATCTTGGGTACACCATTGGGAGGGGAGTAATAAAACCCCAACTCAACAAAGTCGAGGCCATCCAGAGTTGGCCACGTCCCAACAGCAAGAAGCAGGTACGAGCCTTTCTGGGAATCGCTGGGTATTATCGGCGATTCATTCCCCACTTTGCTTCTAAGGCTGTGCCCCTAACCAACCTGACGAAGGGGAAAGGGTCGGTCATGATTAAATGGACCCCCGAGGCTGAGGCAGCATTCCAATTCTTGAAACAAGCCTTATGTAGCCAGCCAGTGTTGTACTCACTCGACTTCTCTAAAGACTTTGTCGTACAAAGTGATGCGTCAGATGTGGGGTTAGGAGCAGTATTGTCCCAGGTCTGGAACGGGGAAGAGCACCCAGTCATTTACCTCAGCAGGAAGTTGAAGTCCCATGAGGTAAATTACGCCACCGTTGAAAAGGAGTGTTTAGCGGTGAAGTGGGCTCTAGATTCCCTTCGGTACTACCTGCTAGGTAGGCACTTTGACATGGTTACGGATCACGCTCCGTTAAAGTGGATGGCTCAAAACAAGGAAACAAATAGAAGAGTGAATAGGTGGTTCCTGGCCCTCCAGGAATTCAACTTCACAGTAAAGCATCGCCCTGGCGTTCAAATGGGGAATGTGGATGCTTTGTCTTGAGTACATGAATGCCTGATTGCTGGTGTTCCAACCCCGAGGTTAAAACAAGAGGGGGGGGTATGTGACAGCAGGAAGGTAAAGTCACCTGGTTGCATCCAGGGGGGTAGATATATTTCGCCCAGATTCAGGCTTTACGCCGACTTATACAACTAGGTGGAGAGTTGTATAAGGCTAGTGGGCTCATGGATGACTCATACCTCTAGGGAGAGTGTGGGGCGTCGTGCAGACAGAGATGAGGAGACCAGCTGAACCTTGTCAGCTCATTTAGGCCTCTATAAGAACTCCCAGCTTCATTAGATGTTAGCTCATGCCTGGAACCAGACCTGTGTGGACTGTCTAGGGAGAGTGAACCCCTGTGCGGTGAGGCAAAGCCTGTGTGGCTATTTGCTTGGACATTTAAAACCAGGGACTTAGGGACTAGGACAGCACTAGGCTGATCCCAGTTGTTAGTTAGGAAACCTGTATGTTTAGTCAGAGGTCAACTTGACCAGGATTTATTTTGTTTATGTTTCTTTTGCTTTGCTGTGTTTTTGTCACTGTAAATAGAAAATAAACCGCACCTTTTTGATTTTGAAAACCACAAGCTCCGTCTGCTGGGCCTGTTTTTGTGTGGGGAGCCCATCTCGGGGGTCACCCACACCCGCTGCCGAGCTAACCCCCTCACAATATATATATGTGTGTGTGCCTTTACGATCCCTTTAACTAACTCTTCTGTCTGATGTCTGATAACATAGTCAAATAATCCCATTCCTGTAGCTCCAATAACCAAGAACCAGAAGGTCCCAGCACTGCCTGCAAGGTAGACATATTTCTGTTTTCGCATAATTTTTATGACAGAATGCTATTATAGCATCTAAGCAAACTTAATGCAGCAGCTAATGACCGATGAATATGTCAAATTGTGCATAGAAAAGAAAAACTGGTTAGCTTCTTGTTAGACGAGACCTCAAATTTTGAAGCCATATGGGAACCTTGGGCGCGATTTATGGGAATCTCTTTGTCACATAACTTGGTCATCAACACCAATCACTGATCTTTAGAATGTATATTTGGTTTGTAGGCATTCTATAATCTTTTCACTTCATATCTTTGAGAATTTTTTTTTTTTTCTCTTTCTCTCTCCTCTTTTTCTTTCTCTTCTTTATTTTTATCCTATACTTTATTCTCTCGGTTTTGGCTTTTATTATTTCATAGTATGTTTATTGTTTTATTACATCAGATAAAATATAATAGTTTCAGGCTCAGATTCCTTTTTTTATTGTTTGAGGCTTGGACTGTTGAACTTAGCTCTAACAAGTCTGAGAACAACTCTTAATTTTCATACTTAGGTCGAGTATTGTGTTTTTTTTTGCATGTACAAATGAAATTTTTTCTATTATATCTCTCCAGTTGTCTCTACCGACGATTGTTGGTGGTGACAGGAAGGCCGGGCAGGGGACGTTCTCTCCTTCCCAGTCACAGTGTGTTCCCGTTAGGGGTGGCTGGGGAGGGGAGTAGGAGCCCTTCATATTTTCGGTTTATTTTTGTGGGAACTAGATTTTCTTAATATAAGTTATTATCAGTTTATAAGATTACTTGATTATATACTTGACCAAGATGAGGCTAGATATTATTACTTTTTGTTTAAACATTGTCAGTATTGGTTTTTACGATAATAATTTGTCTAAGTTTCTATGGTAATAATACCTGAGATTTTTGTTGAAGTCAATTGTAATCATCTTTAATATTTATGATTCTGTAATGATTTTTTTCTGATGAAAAATAAAAAACTTAAATGACAAAAAAAAAATTGTGCATAGAAAATTCGCCTGCTTACATTTGATGTTTGACTTGGTTAATTCAGTACTCAACAATGACCCTGGGTCAATATTGAATACTAGTTCTCAGAAACCTGATAGCAAATTCATATAATGAATGTGTACAATAGTTGTTTAGGGCACATTATGGATAAGATTCAGACTTGTAATCTAGGTGCACTTTCCACTGTGTTAGTTTGCTTTTAACTTTGAACTTACCTTAGTAAATAGATAGAACGGTATATTATATTTACTTGTTTTAACCTCTTTTTGTTACATTTTTTCCTGGTTTCTGGCTTAGGCCAAAATGGTCTCATACATCCCCTGGGGTTTTCATGGACATTTTTTTTCTTTCATCTGGAAGAAGGGAGTAGGGGCACACCCTCTTGCATGCATGCCTGAGCTAAGGGAGAATGGATTCCAGGAAGTAAATGCTACATGAATCATCTGCCCCTACTCAAGATAGCCATTTCTAAAAATGCTTTTCAAAGTTTTTTCAAAATAAAGCATGGAGACATGGATAGATGGGTTTGTTTGCTCAGAATATTAAAAAGGAATTAAACAGTATTTTCAGTTTGTGGTGCTCAGATACAGTTTAGTTCTGCTTTTAAACTTATTGGTCCGCGGGCACTTTTGAGGTGTTATTTCTTTTGTGTTATAGAATTATAGTTTCACAGAGGGACTAGAAAATGTTATTCTAAAGAAATTGGGTGTTCATATGCATGAAACACAAATGTATCTACCGTATATACTCGAGTATAAGCCGGCTCGAGTATAAGCCGAGGTACCTAATGTTGCCCAAAAAAACTGGGAAACCTCACTGACCCGAGTATAAGCCGATGCCCCACTGTTCCCTAGCTCGCTGTTCCCTGTAAATATAAATTTTTACATTGTAATTATTACCTGTAAAGAAGTTGCGGCTGCGGCGTCCATCGTTCGAATTCCGCGGCGTCCATCGTTCGAATTTCGCGGTCTCTTCCTGTTCCTTACTTGATAGGCGAGTCTCAGCAGACACTCTCCGCCTATCACGATCATTCTCTCATCCTTAGTTTTCCCAGCAGACACTGTGTTGGGTATTCCGCCAATCACAGACGTCTGCTGGAAAACTGAGGATGAGAGAACGTTCGTGATAGGCGGAGAGTGTCTGCTGAGACTCGCCTATCAAGGAAGGAACAGGAAGAGACCGCGGAATTTTGAACGATGGACGCCGCGGAATTTGAACGATGGACGCCGCAGCCGCAACTTCTTTACAGGTAATATTTACAATGTAAAAAATTATATGACTCGAGTATAAGCCGAGGGGGGGACTTTCAGCCCCAAAAAAAGGGCTGAAAATCTCGGCTTATACTCGAGTATATACGGTAAATGCATTATATCAAAACTATAAAATAATTCTTCTCATAGTTCAAACTTTGCAACATCTGCTATAATATCTACAGTATCTCACAAAAGTGAGTACACCCCTCACATTTTTGTAAAATATTTTATTATATCTTTTTATGTGACAACACTGAAGACCCCACACCCCTTCAACCTCTGCAGCAATGCAGGCAGCACTCATACATCTATTTCCCAAAGACAACCTCTGGATGTGATGCTGAGCACGTGCACTCAACTTCTTTGGTCGACCATAGCGAGGCCTGTTCTGAGTGGAACCTGTCCTGTTAAATTGCTGTATGGTCTTGGCCACCGTGCTGCAGCTCAGTTTCAGGGTCTTGGCAATCTTCTTTTAGCCTAGGACATCTTTAAGTAGCAACAATTCTTTTTTCAGATCCTCAGTATTGTTTGCCATGAGGTGCCATGTTAAACTTCCAGTGATCAATATGAGAGAGTGAGAGCAATAACCCCAAATTTAACACACCTCCTCCCCATTCACACCTGTGACCATGTACACTAACGAGTCACATGACACCAGGGAGAGAAAATAGCTAATTGGGCCCAATTTGGATATTTTCACTTAGGGGTGTACTCACTTTTGTTGCCAGTGGTTTAGGCATTAATGGCTGTGTGCAAGGGCAGACAAACCGGTCGGTCAGTTCGGCCATGGTCCGAGGGCCTGCCAGCGCCACCTGCTGAAACTCTCAGGGCTCCTGCGGGCCCCCGGCGACCATCTTTTTCAGGCCCGAGCGGGGATGTCCCGCTTACGCTCTGACCGCTCTCATCTGATGTCTCCTGGCTCATTTGACAGATGTCACACTGGTCCAATGCTGGGAGACGTGTGACGTCTATCAGGCGGGACATCGGATGACAGGTGCCAGATGTAACAGCGGGAGATCTGCCTGATCAGGTGGCTCTCATCTCTAACCCCCATGCACTGATCAGGCTGCATTGAGGGGCACTGGTGGCAGTGGCGTAGCGTGGGTTGTCAGCACCCGGGGCAAGGCAAGAAATTTGCGCCCCCCTAACCTGCGGACTTTTCTCACTCCCAAGTCCCTTCCCTTCCTACAATAGTACTGACCTACCTGATTCCTACACTGACCACTACACTGACCTTCCTAATTCCTACACTGACCACTACACTGACCTTCCTGATTCCTACACTGACCACTACACTGACCTACCTCATTCCTACACTGACCACTACACTGACCTACCTGATTCCTACACTGACCACTACACTGACCTACCTGATTCCTATACTGACCACTACACTGACCTACCTAATTCCTACATCACTATACTACACTACACTAACCACTACACTGTCCACTACACTACACACTAAACTGCCCACTACACTAAATGGCCCACTACACTACACACTACACTGCACACTACACACTACACTGCACACTAAACTGCACACTACACTGCACACTACACTGCACACTAAACTGCACACTACACTGCACTCTACACTGCACTCTACACTGCACACTAAACTACACACCACACTAAACTACACACTACACTGCACACTACACTACACACTAAACACTACACTCAGGGCCATCTTTAATGTTGATTGGACCCTGAGCAAAATTTTTCTTGTGGGCCCCGCCATGCAATTTTGCTCTCCACCTGCTCTGAGACATACAATAAATATCAGCTAGACTTAAAATCAGTTTACTGTATCAGATCAGGCAGTGATTGCGATTGGTTGCCAGAGGTTACGGCATATCATTACCACTTACTGACTAGTTGCTAGAGGTTACAGCACACATTACGGCTCACTGATTAGTTGCTAGAGGTTACAGCACATGATTTCTTGTTGTTGTTTGGTTGCTAGAGATTATTGAACAGTAATACTGCTCACTGATTGTTTGCTAGAGGTTACAGCACATCGTCTCTTCACTGCAGAGGGGCATGATATACATATGAATGCCGCCTTTATTTACACATGAATGCTGCCGACCTCAGCTATTTACATATGAATGCTGCCGCTATTTACATATGAATGCTCCCGTTATTTACATATGAATGATCGTTATTTACATGTAAACACAGGGTCTGCAGGTGAGTCATCTGTACACAACAATAGGGCAGAGCTGGGCAGCATTAGTAGCAGCACTTCACACTGAGATATCAGAACACAGCACAGGACTAAAACTTCAAGGGAATTTAAACTGGGATAGTTGGCAAGTATGAGGCAGCTGCTTTGGGCCTCACAACAATGACAGGGCCCAGGGCAGCTTTCCCTTTTGCCCTGCCTTAAAGACGGCCCTGACTACACTACACACTAAACACTACACTGCACACTACACCAGTGGTGGCTGGTGCTAAAAAAAATTGGGGGGGTGCAAAAAAACAAAAAAAAAATGGAAAACAACCCCATCAATTGCAGCCACTGTGCCATCAAATGCTGCCACTGTGCCATCAAATGCAGCCACTGTGCCATCAAACGCTGTGACTGTGCCATCAAATGCTGCGACTGTGCCATCAAATACTGTGACTGTGCCCATCAAATGCTGCCACTGTGCCATCAAATGCTGCCACTGTGCCATCAAGTGCAGCCACTGTGCCATCAAATGCAGCCACTGTGCCATCAATGTGCCATCAAAAGCTGACACTGTGCCATCAAAAGCTGACACTGTGCCCTCAAATACTGCGACTGTGCCATCAAATACTGCGACTGTGTCCATCAAACGCTGCCAATGTGCCCATCAAATGCTGCCCGCTCATTGTCTGCCCAGCACTTACCCTGTGTTGTGGGGCAGCGGGTGACGGCGACGAGCGGGGTCCTTCATGTCTCCTGCACTTCTCCCTTCCTCATGTCCCGTCAGGAGTCCAATAGCGGCGCCTGTTGTTTCAGCCAATCAGGTGACAGGTAGCCAGACCTGAGCAACCTGATTGGCTGAGAGGCGGGTCAGTGTTAGGGAAGCGATGAATTCGGTTCCCTAACACACCACTGAGTAATCAGCGAACGCACAGCAGTGCGCCCGCTGTTTACCCTTTTACCCCACAGGCTCTAATCAGGAAGCCTATTGGAGCCTATGGCTCTAAACAGGCGCTTCCAAAATACACCCGCCGCTGTAATTCATATGCCCGATGCCCGACAAGGGGCCGTGCACATGAATAGGGGGTTACAGCGGCGACCATAGATAGATTCATGCAATGCATGAATCTATCTGTGGTGAGAGAGAGAGTGACAGGAGAGGGGGGTGGTGCTCCTGCGACCTTTATGGACGGACCGCTACTGCACTACACTACACTACACTGCACACTACACTGCACACTACACTGCACACTGTACACTAAACACTACACACTAAACACTACACTGCACACTACACACTGCACTACATACTGCACACTAAACACTACACACTGCACTACACACTACACACCACACACTACACACTAAACACTACACTGCACACTACTCACTAAACACTACACTGCACACTACACACTAAACACTACACTGCACACTAAACACTACACTGCACACTACTCACTAAACACTACACTGCACACTACAAACTAAACACTACACTGCACACTAAACACTACACTAAACACTACACTGCACACTACACACTAAACTGACTTACTGGCTGCTCCCTCTCCCCAGACCATGTCCACTCCCCCCGGCCAGCAACGCAACTCACGAGGGAGTCTCAGTCTCACTCACCTGATTTTCTTCCATCTGCTCTGCCTCTGCGGTCTCACACTGCCAGACTGCCTGCCACAATGGGGAAACGATCCGGCCCGGAGGAGAGGACGAGGGGGGAAGACGGTGGTGGCTCACAGCTAAGTGGAGGCCAGCCCCGCTCACCACCAGCGATCGAGGACAGCCCAGCCCCGCCGCTGCACATGACCCCATTCGCCCAATCACAGGGCGCCAGGGTCCATCCTGCGATGGAACATGGCAGCCGAAGCGCGGAGGCACTGGAAATCAAAATTAGGAGCAAGGAGCCAGGGACACACACACTGGCGCCCCCCCAAATGTTGCGCCCGGGGCCACGCAACCCCTCATGCCCCCCACGCTACGCCACTGACTGGTGGTGAGGCTGCATTATGGGCACTGGTGGTGAGGCTGCATTATGGGCAGTGGTGGTGAGGCTGCATTATGGGCAGTGGTGGTGAGGCTGCATTATGGGTAGTGGTGGTGAGGCTTCATTATGGTCACTGGTGGTAAGGCTGCATTATGGGCACTGGTGGTGAGGCTGCATTATGGGCACTGGTGAGGGTGCATTACGGGCACTGGTGAAGAGGCTGCATTATGGGCACTGGTGGTAAGGCTGAATTTTGAGCACTGGTGGTGAGGCTGCATTTTGGGCACTGGTGGTGAGGCTGCATTATGGGCACTGGTGTCGAGGCTGCATTATGGGCACTGGTGGTGAGGCTGCATTATGGGCAGTGGTGGTGAGGCTGCATTATGGGTAGTGGTGGTGAGGCTTCATTATGGTCACTGGTGGTAAGGCTGCATTATGGGCACTGGTGGTGAGGCTGCATTATGGGCACTGGTGAGGGTGCATTACGGGCACTGGTGAAGAGGCTGCATTATGGGCACTGGTGGTAAGGCTGAATTTTGAGCACTGGTGGTGAGGCTGCATTTTGGGCACTGGTGGTGAGGCTGCATTATGGGCACTGGTGTCGAGGCTGCATTATGGGCACTGGTGGTGAGGCTGCATTATGGGCAGTGGTGGTGAGGCTGCATTATGGGTAGTGGTGGTGAGGCTTCATTATGGTCACTGGTGGTAAGGCTGCATTATGGGCACTGGTGGTGAGGCTGCATTATGGGCACTGGTGAGGGTGCATTACGGGCACTGGTGAAGAGGCTGCATTATGGGCACTGGTGGTAAGGCTGAATTTTGAGCACTGGTGGTGAGGCTGCATTTTGGGCACTGGTGGTGAGGCTGCATTATGGGCACTGGTGTCGAGGCTGCATTCATGGGCACAGGTGGTGAGGCTGCATTATGGGCACTGGTGATGAGGCTGCATTATGGGCACTGGTGGTGAGGCTGCATTCATGGGCAAAGGTGGTGAGGCTGCATTATGGGCAATAGTGAGGCTGCAATATGGGCACTGGTGGTGAGGTTGCATCATGGGCACTGGTGGTAAGGCTGCAGTGATAGGCACTGGTGAGGCTGCATTTATGAACACTGATCAGGCTCTGCATTGATGGGCACTGGTAAAGCTGCATTGATGGGCACTGGTGAGGCTGCATTGTTGGGCACTGATGGGGGCTTTTTCCAACATAGACTCTCAAATGGACACAGAGAGGACCTGCACACACGCACGCACGCAACGTGATTATGTGTTGCGCCATGTGCCTCAGCGCACTAGGCCTGCTGAAAACCTTCTAGTTCTACTGTCCCAGATAGGGCAAAGGCCACCACCTGCCTCCAAGTCCCTCCCTCACTGCGGAAAACAGTGCCCGGAATGGTGGAAAAGGAGAGGGCACACCAGCCAGCCACAGCAGGGCCAGGGTGCGAGCCAGGTAGCTACCCACGCCGGTGACCCACTCACAGCAGGGCCAGGGTGCCAGCCAACCACCCATAGCAGGGTCAGGGTGGCAGCCAGCCACCCACGGTGACCCACCCACAGTAGGGCCAGCCTAGACTAGGTTGGGGCAGGGGTGAGAGTCATGGCACAAGGAGGGGGTCCCGTGAGGACCAGAGTGAATGAAGGTGTTCACTGTACACTCTGTTAGAAAGAGGCCCCCCTCCAGGTCCCGTTATACCCCTATGTAGTCTCTAATGGGACCTGTGGGGGACTCTTTCTGACAGACTCTATAATCGACACTTAAAGGGCCTCTGTTAGAGAGGCCCGCCCACTAGGTCCCATTAGACTCCTTTGTAGTTTCTAATGGGTCCTGGAGGGGGTCTCTCTCTAACAGAGAATTTGTAATGGACACTGTTAGAGAGAGACCCCCCCAGGTCCCATTAGACTCTGTTGTAGACTCTAATGGGGCTTGGAGGGGACACTTTCTAACAGACTGTCTAATAGACACTGTTAGAGAGAGACCCCCCTTCAGGTCCCATTAAAAAAAAGGCAGAAGTTGTACTGTGTGCAAAATGTAGGGGCATGGTCAGGGGCGGACCATGGGCATGACATTATACCCCCTCCTCCTCCTCCATTCATTTGCCATTATACCCCCCTCCTCCATTCATTTGTCATTATGCCCCCCGGCTCCTCCATTCATTTGCCATTTTACCCCCTGTCCTCCTCCATTCATTTGCATTATACCCCCCTGTCCTCCTCAATTCATTTGCATTATACCCCCCTGTCCTCCTCCATTCATTTGCATTATACCCCCTGTCCTCCCCCATCCATTTGCATTATGCCCCCCCCCGTCCTCCCCCATTCATCTTCCCTCACCCCCCCTTCTCCTCTAGTCACCTCCCACATATCTCCCCAGTCACCTTTTCCATTCCCCGTGTTCCCCCCTCTTCCCCCCCTTCTCTCCTGCATGCTTTTCTCCACACTCCCCCTCCGGGCCCCGTTCTCGCTCCATATACGTCCCTCCCCCTCTCCCCAGTCAGAATGACTCCTACCTGCTCCTCTGGAGCCTCCCCCAGGCACAGGCGGGCAATAGGTAACCCAAGACGAGGGAAAAGCAAATCCGCGGAAGCCAGGAAGTTAATAGTGAGATACCCTCCCTCAGCCAGTAGTGTCTCCTCAGCTTCTCCTCCCCGGTGACCCTCTTCTTCCCGTCCAAAGTCTATCAGTGTCCGTGGACCAGTTCAGCTTGTCTCCCAGCCTCCGCCAACCCGGCACAGCTCACAGTGCGACAACAATAACAGCCGGCCCCTGCTCCTCCCCTCTCCCCCAGACACCGACACCCCTACACAGCCCACCCAGGGACTGGCATATGTGCGGGAGGTGTGTGCGCTCAGTCAGTACTCCTCACACTATGCAGGGATGGGAGAGAGATTACCATTCTCTTCACTGTGCTGGGATAGAGGACATGGTACCAGTTAGTCACTGGGACTTAGGAGGGAAGAAGAGAGCGCCCCCTTCATATGGCACCCATGGCACTTGCTTTATCTGCCATACCCTGGATACGTGACTGGGCTTTGCCCTATTTAATGGCTTTGGCATATGCAGTGGTTATATATTTGTTTGTATTTTTGTTCCACATGGATGATTTAACCCCTTCCCGCTAACCCCAGCATCCCTTTTAAAGGTTCTGAATGCCAAGGGGCGGGAGGATCAATGATCATGTGACCACATGATCAGGAGCTGGTCCCATTGGCTTCCAATCATTAGTGGGCACAGAGATCTGTCTTTGACAGCAAAGTTTCTTTTTTGGGAGCACACAGGGAATGCGCCTTCAGCATAGAAACATCAGCCGCCCAGCAACACATTAAAGCCATCCTTTTGCAACCACTCATATGTGTAATGCAGACAGCAGGAGGTTAAAATTAAAGTGGAATTCCAGGCTCTAACTAATTAAAGCTAACACTATTTCCACCCCCTTCTAACTCCTGTTCCAAATACCCTGATGCTTATACCCACCTATTCTAAGGACTCTTCGGTTCAATCACGTGATGTCCCCAGTGGCTGGCTTTAGGGGAGAGGAGGGAGCGCCAACATTGGATGGAATACCTGGGCGGTGAAATCATCCATAGGCTTACTATGGGGCATCTGTTGTTGGCTGCCCCTCCTTTTCCCTGTAGCTGGCTCTGGGATCTGACCATAATAAATATATAAATGACTCCTACATAAATCTGTACATGGGGATTGGGTACATAAACTTCTGCCAGTGGCAGATTTTTTTCTGTACATTTGCCACATGTTACCTTGATGTAGACAAATTGTTGATTGATGATATTAAAGCCTAAGTTTAGCCAAGTTCACATACATAAAAATCTGCACAGGGACATAACTTACAGTTTATAGAATGTATCCTCTTCTCTTGAAAATCTTCCTCCGTCCTACCCTCCCCCCATGGTTGCCATCGTAATCTTAAAAGGTTGAAAAAAGACACAAGTCCATGAAGACCAACATTACGTTGTATATCTCTGTATGCTGTGGTAGTTTGAGTGCCTATCTAATAGTTTTTTTAAATTATATATGCTCCCTGCGGAAACCACTGCTTGTGGAAGAGAATTCCACATTCTTACCACTCTTGCCGTAAAGAACCCTCTACGCAGTTTCCGGTTAAATCGCTTTTCCTCTAATTTTAGTGAATGACCCAAGTGTTTTTAAATGCCCTTTTGCGGAAAAGTGTTATCCCTATTGTGGGGTCACCAGTAGTGATGAGCCGAACACCCCCGGGTTCGGTTCGCACCAGAACCCGCGAACGGACCGAAAGTTCGTACGAACATTAGAACCCTATTAAATACAATGGATGCGAACGTTCGAATTCTAAAGTGCTAATTATAACGACTATTATGCATGTTATTGTCCTAAAAAGGGTTTGGGAACCCGGGTTCTGCACCAGGGGACATGTATCAATGCAAAAAGAAGTTTTAAAAACGGTCGTTTTTCGGGAGCAGTCATTTTAATGATGCATAAAGTGAAAAAAAAAAAAGTCAAATATTCCTTTAAATATCGTACCTGGGGGGTGTCTAAAGTATGCCTGTGAAGTGCCACGTGTTTCCCGTGTTTAGAACTGTCCCTGCACAAAATGACACTTCTAAAGGAAAAAAAAGCCATTTAAAACTGCTTGCGGCTTTAATGTAATGTCTGGTCCCGGTAATATGGATGAAAATCTTTAAGAAAAATGGCATAGCTACCCCATGACCCTCCCCCCTACCCCAGCCCATTACCAGCCCCTTTGGGTCTTGTATGGATATTAAGGGGAACCCCGCACATAAAATAAAAAAGGCCCTATATACTCTGAACAGCCGTATACAGGCGGTGCATACAAGACAGGGACTGTAGGTTTGTTCTTATGTAGAATCTGTTTGTAATTTTGAACAGGTACATTGTTTAAGTGTAGCTCCAGCCCAAAAATCTATTTTTAAACTTTTTGGAAAACATAGGTAAGGGTTATCACCCCTGTAACATTTGTTTTGCTGTCTGTGCCCCTGTTCAGAACATTTCACCTCACTTTCCATCCCAATGACAACTGTTTTTGAAATGTGGTGTTTTTCTTGAAACAAGGATTGGTGATAAAGCATCAGTACAGAGGAGACACCTTTCTCCCATATTAATTCTTACAGGAGAGAATTTTCCTTCCTAGGGGTAGATTTCCTCTCATTTCCTGTTGTCTTCTTGCGTTTGCAAGTAGGAGTCGTTTGTAAGTTGGATGTTTGAAAGTAGGGACCTGCCGTATATACTCTGCAGAAATAGGCCCCTTAGTTGTTGGTGTTGGCACAACACTGTAAGCACTCACAGTTACTCTTGGTTGGTGCTGGAACGCCCTGCTGTCAACTATTATATCAGGAATTGTAATTACATATAATTGTTGAACAGTGATAGTAAAAATTGGGCCTTTGATGGTGGTGCTGGTGCCACAACACTGTAAGCCCTGACAGTTACTCTTGGTGGGTGCAGCAATGGGCCCTGCTGTGAATTATTAGATCAAGAATTGTAATTGCATGCCCCTGTTGAACAGGGGCTGAAAAATTGGGCCTTTCGTGGTGGTGGTGGTGGTGGTGGTGTTGCCACAACACTGTAAGCCCTCAGAGTTACTCTTGGTGGGTGCAGGAATGGGCCCTGCTGTGAATTATTAGATCAAGAATTGTAATTACATGCCCCTTTTGAACAGGGGCTGAAAAATTGGGCCTTTCGTGGTGGTGGTGGTGGTGGCGTTGCCACAACACTGTAAGCCCTCAGAGTTACTCTTGGTGGGTGCAGCAATGGGCCCTGCTGTGAATTATTAGATCAAGAATTGTAATTACATGCCCCTGTTGAACAGGGGCTGAAAAATTGGGCCTTAGGCACTGGTGGCACAACACTGCAACCCCTCACAGATACTGTACTTGGAGCACAGCAATGAGCCCTGTTGCAAAGTATTGCTTCAAAAATTGTAATTACACGCCCATGTTAAACAGGGGCTGAAAAATTGGGCGTTAGGCACTGGTGGCGGCACCCATAAACAAAAATGATCTTCCAAGCTATCATCATCAATCGTATCATTGAGGACTCGGAGGAGGAGGATAGCCAGTCAACATAACAGCACAGGCACTCAGCATCAGCATCAGTCTTGAAGGGATGTGACATGCTAAAATCAATTAGTCTGTTATATCAGCATCAGGTGTGTGGTAGCTGGTGGTGATCCAAGACTGGTTCATCTTGATGAAAGTCAGTCGATCAACCGAGTCGGTGGACAGGCGCACCCTGTGATCCGTGACAAATCCTCCAGCAGCACTGAATGTGCGTTCCGAAAGATCGCTGGATGCAGGACAGGCCAGTAGCTCAATTGCATACTGTGCAAGCTCTGGCCAGTGATCCATCCTCAAGACCCAGTAAGCCAGAGGATTTTCGGTGGGGAAGGTGTCCAAGTCTGACCTTGCCCCTAGATATTCCTGCACCATGTTTATCAGACGCTGGCGATGGTTGCTGGAACCGATCATACTTTGGGGCTGCGGACTAAAGAATTGTCTGAACGCATCGGTCAGACGGCCACCTTCCACAACGCTCCTTCTTTGACTGGCCGAAGCCTCAGCAACTCGTTGTCCAGGACCAGGAGTTTGTAACCTCCCAGTCTCTGGGAACGCGTTGCACAGACCTTTCTGCAAGGCCTCCCGGAGTTGTCTCATCCTCTGCTCCCTCTGCGACGGTAACATAAGGTCCGCAACCTTACCCTTGTACCGTGGATCAAGGAGAGTGGCCAGCCAGTAATGGTCCCTCTCCTTGATCCGAAGAATACAAGGATCCTTCCGCAGACTTTGCAGGATCAGGGAGGCCATGCAGCGTAGGTTAGCTGAGGCATTCGGTCCGGAGTCCTCTGGGTCACTAAGGACGACATGATCCGCAGCCACCTCCTCCCAGCCACGTACAAGTCCACTGGTTTCTTGGGACTGTAAATCATCCCTAAAAGACTGCTGCTGATGATGCTGAGTGCCAGCCTCCACCTCCATGCTGACACAATCCTCCTCCTCCTCCTCCTCCTCCTCTTCCTGTGCGATGGGTGGGACAGAAGGAACACTGTCTGGGTAAAGGGGGCCTTGAGAGGCAAGGAAGTCCTCCTCTTCCTGCCTCTGTTCTGCCTCAAGTGCCCTGTCCATTATTCCACGCAGCGTGTGCTCCAACAGGTGGACAAGAGGTACAGTGTCACTGATGCATGCACTGTCACTGCTCACCATCCTCGTGGCCTCCTCAAATGGTGCCAGGACAGTGCATGCATCCCTGATCATGCCCCACTGGCGTGGAGAAAAAAAACCAAGCTCCCCTGACCCTGTCCTGGTGCCGTAGTCGCACAGGTACTCATTGATGGCCCTCTGCTGCGTGTGCAGCCGCTGCAGCATGGCCAACGTTGAGTTCCACCTGGTGGGCATGTCACATATAAGGCGGTTCTTGGGCAGGTTCAACTCCTTTTGCAGCTCAGCCAGGCGAGCACTGGCATTATAAGATCTGCGGAAATGCACACAGACTTTCCTGGCCTGCCTCAGGACATCCTGTAAGCCCGGGTACCTGCCCAAGAACCGCTGCACCACCAGGTTAAGGACGTGAGCCACACAGGGCACATGGGTCAGTTGTCCCTGTCGAAGGGCGGAGAGGAGGTTGGTGCCATTGTCGCAAACCACCATTCCTGGCTTAAGCTGGCGTGGCGTCAACCACCTCTCGGCCTGGCCCTGCAGAGCAGACAGGACCTCTGCCCCAGTGTGGCTTCTGTCCCCCAAACACACCAGCGCAAGCACAGCATGGCATCTTTTTGCCTGCGTACTTGCGTAGCCCCTTGAACGGCTACGGAGCACTGCTGGTTCAGAGGACAAAGCACAGGAAGAGGCCATGGAGGAAGAAGAAGAGGAGGGGGTGGAGGAGAGAGGTGTGTCACAACCAGTAGTAGCATTTTGGAGGCGTGGCGGTGGAACAACCTCCAACACTACTGCACCTTGTCCTGCATCCTTCCCAGCTGCCAAAAGAGTGACCCAATGGGCCGTGAAAGAAAGGTAACGTCCCTGTCCATGCCTGCTGGACCATGAGTCAGCGGTAATATGCACCTTACCGCTGACCGCCCTGTCCAGCGAGGCCAAGACATTGCCTTCCACATGCCGGTAGAGAGCCGGAATAGCCTTCCGTGAGAAAAAGTGGCGTTTGGGAACCTGCCACTGAGGAACCGCACATTGCACAAACTCACGGAAGGGGGCCGAGTCTACCAACTGAAAAGGCAGCAGTTGAAGCGCTAGCAATTTAGCCAAGCTAGCATTCAACCGCTGGGCATGTGGATGGCTGGGAGTGAACTTCTTTCGACGGTCCAGCAGCTGGGGCAGGGAAATTTGCCTGCTAGAATCGGACGTCGGTGTACTGCTAGCAGAGTGGCCCGCAAGTACTTGGCTGTGACACACCTAATTCTACACCTTCATTCCTCTCAGTGCATGTTTCAGAGAGGACTGAAGTTATAGTGGGGTTGGAGATCCCAGCTGATGCGGTGCAAGGAGAGGTCCGCTTTGTTCTTTGGTGTGGGTCTTTGAGGTAGGCTTGCCAACGAGCTGCATGGCAGGTCAACATATGTCTGGTCAGGCATGTGGTACCCAAGCGGCTGATGTTTTGGCCACGCGATATACGCTTGAGACATATGTTGCAAACAGCAGCTGTGCGATCTGATGCACTAGCCTCAAAAAAGGCCCACACCAAAGAACTTTTTGAATGACGGGCAGAGGCAGCGCCCTGCACAGGCGGAGCTCTGCGGTGTGATTCCATCGGTGTACTGCCCTTACGCTGGCCACCAAAGGGCATCCTGCCTCGTTGGAGATGTGCCTCCTCCTCATCCTCCTCCTCCTCCTCTCTCCTATTAGGCACCCACATGGAGTCAGTGACCTCATCATCCCCTCCCTCCTCATCACTGGAGCCAATCTGGCAGTATGCTGCAGCTGCTGGAACATGACTGCCAGATTGGTGTCCTTCTTGAGCATCCCCTCTGTCTGCTCTCACGCTACTGCCTTCCTCTAGCTGGGTTTCATCATCAGACCCTTCGAAACGCTGGGCATCCTCCTGGAGCATGTACCCAACACTGTGCTCAAACAGTTCGGGGGACTCCTCAGGAGGAGGACATGGTGGGTCTAGGGAAGGAGTGACTGATGATGTCTGACATTGATACCAGGGAAGAGGACGCTTTGGCAGCTGCTTTGCCAGTACCCTGAGCCTGGGTGAGAGAGGATGAGGAGGAGGAGGAGGGCTTGGTCATCCACTCTACCATGTCTTCGGCATGATGTGGCTCAACATGTCTAGCTGCCGAAAAGAAGGACAAGCGTGTCCCATGGCCATGTGCTGATGACAATGCACCGCGTCCACGACCAGCACTGTTGCCCCCAGACACAGAGCCTGCTTGCCCTCTTTTATTGCCTCCTGACTGTCTGCCTCTCCTTGTTTGCCTTCCAGACATTCTAATGGATGGCCTGCAGGGAGATGGGAAAAAAGCAATAAGGGCTACCTTCAGGTGTCCTTCTCTGTCCCTTTACTTAAGGATTTCTAAATATGGTTGAGGATGATTGCTTTCGCACAGAATAGCACAATGACAATTTCCCTGACTGTCCAAAAAACAAGGATTTCAAAGATGGTTGATGAGGAATGCTTTAGCACTGTATAGCACAATGAGAATTTCCCTCACTGTCCTTCCCTGTCCCTACAAACAAGGTTTAGCACAGTAAAACACACTGACACTCTCCCTACCTATAGTTTTCTGTCCCTATAAAAAATGTTTTTTTAAAGATGGTTGATGATGAATGCTTTAGCACAGTATAGCACAATGAGAATTTCCCTCACTGTCCTTCCCTGTCCCTACAAACAAGGTTTAGCACAGTAAAACACACTGACACTCTCCCTACCTATAGTTTTCTGTCCCTATAAAAAATGTTTTTTTAAAGATGGTTGATGAGGAATGCTTTAGCACAGTATAGCACAAGGAGAATTTCCCTCACTGTCCTTCCCTGTCCCTACAAACAAGGTTTAGCACAGTAAAACACACTGACACTCTCCCTACCTATAGTTTTCTGTCCCTAGAAAAAATGTTTTTTTAAAGATGGTTGATGAGGAATGCTTTAGCACAGTATAGCACAATGAGAATTTCCCTCACTGTCCTTCCCTGTCCCTACAAACAAGGTTTAGCACAGTAAAACACACGGACACTCTCCCTACCTATAGTTTTCTGTCCCTATAAAAAATGTTTTTTTAAAGATGGTTGATGATGAATGCTTTAGCACAGTATAGCACAATGAGAATTTCCCTCACTGTCCTTCCCTGTCCCTACAAACAAGGTTTAGCACAGTAAAACACACTGACACTCTCCCTACCTATAGTTTTCTGTCCCTATAATTTTTTTTTTTTTTAAAGATGGTTGATGAGGAATGCTTTAGCACAGTATAGCACAATGAGAATTTCCCTCACTGGCCTTCCCTGTCCCTACAAACAAGGTTTAGCACAGTAAAACACACTGACACTCTCCCTACCTATAGTTTTCTGTCCCTATAAAAATTTTTTTTTAAAGATGGTTGATGATGAATGCTTTAGCACAGTATAGCACAATGAGAATTTCCCTCACTGTCCTTCCCTGTCCCTACAAACAAGGTTTAGCACAGTAAAACACACTGACACTCTCCCTACCTATAGTTTTCTGTCCCTATAAAAAATTTTTTTTTAAAGATGGTTGATGATGAATGCTTTAGCACAGTATAGCACAATGAGAATTTCCCTCACTGTCCTTCCCTGTCCCTACAAACAAGGTTTAGCACAGTAAAACACACTGACACTCTCCCTACCTATAGTTTTCTGTCCCTATAAAAAATGTTTTTTTAAAGATGGTTGATGAGGAATGCTTTAGCACAGTATAGCACAATGAGAATTTCCCTCACTGTCCTTCCCTGTCCCTACAAACAAGGTTTAGCACAGTAAAACACACTGACACTCTCCCTACCTATAGTTTTCTGTCCCTATAAAAAATGTTTTTTTAAAGATGGTTGATGAGGAATGCTTTAGCACAGTATAGCACAATGAGAATTTCCCTCACTGTCCTTCCCTGTCCCTACAAACAAGGTTTAGCACAGTAAAACACACTGACACTCTCCCTACCTATAGTTTTCTGTCCCTATAAAAAATGTTTTTTTAAAGATGGTTGATGATGAATGCTTTAGCACAGTATAGCACAATGAGAATTTCCCTCACTGTCCTTCCCAGTCCCTACAAACAAGGTTTAGCACAGTAAAACACACTGACACTCTCCCTACCTATAGTTTTCTGTCCCTATAAATTTTTTTTTTTTAAAAGATGGTTGATGAGGAATGCTTTAGCACAGTATAGCACAATGAGAATTTCCCTCACTGGCCTTCCCTGTCCCTACAAACAAGGTTTAGCACAGTAAAACACACTGACACTCTCCCTACCTATAGTTTTCTGTCCCTATAAAAAATGTTTTTTTAAAGATGGTTGATGATGAATGCTTTAGCACAGTATAGCACAATGAGAATTTCCCTCACTGTCCTTCCCTGTCCCTACAAACAAGGTTTAGCACAGTAAAACAGACTGACACTCTCCCTACCTATCCTTCTCTTTCCCTAAACTAAAGGAATCCAGGTTAAGCAAGAAAAAAAAATGTCACTGTCCCTGCCTATGCTTCTCTTTCCCTGCTCCGGAACACACTACACTAGGCCGCCGTGCTGGCGGCCTTTTATAGTGTGGGGCGTGTACTAAACACCCTCAGCAATAATTGGCCACAGGCATCCTGCCTGTGGCCAATCATTGCTCTCCTCGCTGCCGGCGCTGTGATTGGCCAAGCATGCGGGGTCACAGTGCATGCTTGGCCAATCACAGCGCCTGGATGACACTGCGATGGCGTAGTGCATTGTGGGCCGCGAATTAGGCGCGAACGGCCCAAATCGTTCGTTGTTCGGCGAACGATCGAACAGCCGATGTTCGAGTCGAACGTATGTTCGACTCGAACACCGAGCTCATCCCTAGTCACCAGTACGGTATTTGTATATTGAAATCATATCCCTTCTCAAGCGTCTCTTCTCCAGAGAGAATACATTCAGTGCTAGTAATCTTTCCTCATAACTAAGATCCTCCAGTCCCTTTATTAGCTTTGTTGCACTTCTCTGTACTCTCTCCATTTCCAGCACATCCTTCCTGAGGTCTGGTGCCCAAAACTGGATGGCATACTCCAGGTGCGGCCGGACCAGAGTCTTGTAGAGTGGGGGAATTATCATTTTATCTCTGGAGTTAATTCTCTTTTTAATGCATGCCAATATTCTATTGGCTTTGCTTGCAGCAGCTTGGCATTGCATGCCATTGCTGAGACGGTCATCTACTAGGACCCCCAGGCCCTTTTCCATCCTAGATTTCCCCAGAGGTTCTACCCCTAGTGAGTAGATTGCATTCATGTTTTTGCCACCTAAAGGCATTATTTAAAATTTTTCTACATGAAACCTCATTTGCCAGATAGTTGCCCAACCCATTAATTTGTTCTTGCAAGGTTTCCACATCCTGCGGAGAAGCTATTGTGATGCTTAGCTCAGTATTGTCTGCAAATACTGAGATTGAGCTATTTGTCCCATCCTCTAGGTCATTTATGAATAAATTAAATAGGATTGGTCCCAGGACAGAACCCTGAGGGACCCCACTTTCCACATTGGACCCTTCCGAGTACTCCCCATTTATCACTACCCTTGTAGCCAGTTTTCAATCAAGGTACTCACCCTTTGGTCCATGCCGACAGACCTTGGCTTGTATAGTAAACGTTTGTGGGAAACTGTATCATATGTCTTTGCAAAATCCAAATATACTACGTCTATGGGCCTTTCTTCATCTAGATCGCAGCTCATCTCCTCATAGAAGGTTAATAGATTTATTTGGCAAGAATGATTGTTCATGAATCCATGCTGATTACTGCTAATGATACAGTTTTCATTACTAAAATCTTGTATATAGTCCCTTATCATCCCTTCCAAGGGCTTGCATACTATTGATGTTAGGCTAACAAGTTTATAGTTCCCAGGGATATATGTTGGTCCTTTTTTAAAGATGTGTGCTACATTGGCTTTTCTCCAATCAACTGGTACCATACCAGTCAGTAGACTGTTCGCAAAAATTAGGAATGGTCTGACAATTACTTGACTGAGTTCCTTATGGACATTTGGGTGCAAGCCAGCTGGTCCTGGTGACTTTTTTATGTTAAGTTTTTCAAGTCTGTTTCTGATTTTATCCTCTGTTAACCATAGGGGTGCTTCCTGTGACGTGTCATGAGGATATACAGTGCCTTGCAAAAGTATTCACCCCCCTTGGCATTTTTCGTGTTTTGTTGCCTCACAACCTGGAATTAACATGGATTGTTTGAGGATTTGCATCATTTAATTTATGGAACATGTCCACAACTTTGAAGATGTTTTTTTTTTATTGTGAAGCAAACAACAAATAGGACAAAATAACAGAAAAAGTCAATGTGCATAACTATTCACCCCCCTAAAGTCAATACTTTGTAGAGCCACCTTTTGAGGCTATCACAGGTCTAAGTCGCTTTGGATAAGTCTCTATGAGCTTGCCACATCTTACCACTGGGATTTTTGCCCATTCCTCCTTGCAAAACTGCTTCAGCTCCTTCAAGTTGGATGGTTTGCGCTTGTGAGCAGCAATCTTTAAGTCTGACCACAGATTTTCTATTGGATTGAGGTCTGGGCTTTGACTAGGTCATTCCAACACATTTACACGTTTCCCCTTAAACCACTGAAGTGTTGCTTTAGCAGTGTGTTTGGGGTCATTGTCCTGCTGGAAGGTGAACCTTCGTCCTAGCCTCAAATCACACACAGAGTGGTACAGGTTTTGCTCAAGAATTTCCCTGTATTTAGCACCATCCATCTTTCCCTCAATTCTGACCAGTTTCACAGTCCCATGTTTCACTGTGGGGATGGTGTTCTTTGGGTGATGTGATGTGTTGGGTTTGCGCCAGACATAGCGTTTTCTTTGATGGCCAAAAAGTTCAATTTTAGTCTCATCAGACCAGAGCATCTTCCTCCATACATTTTAGGAGTCTCCCACCTGCCTTTTCGCAAACTCAAAACGTGCCATTTTGTTTTTCCGCTGAAAGTAATGGCTTGCTTCTGGCCACTCTGCCATAAAGCCCAACTCTATGGAGTGTACGGCTTATTGTCGTCCTATGTACAGATATTCCAGTCTCTGCTGTGGAACTCTGCAGCTCCTCCAGGGTTACCTTAGGTCTCTGTGCTGCCTCTCTGATTAATGCCCTCCTTGCCCGGTCTGTGAGTTTTGTTGTGCGGCCATCTCTTGGAAGGTTTTCTGTTGTGCCATGTTCTTTCCATTTGGTTATGATAGATTTGATGGTGCTCCTAAGGATCATCAAAGATTTGGATATTTTTTTATAACCTAACCCTGACTTGTACTTCTCAACAACATTGTCCATTACTTGTTTGGAGAGTTCCTTCATGGCAGTGTTTGGTTAGTGGTGCCTCTTGCTTGTGTGTTGCAGCCTCTGGGGGCCTTTCAAAAAGGTGTGTATATGTAATGACAGATCATGTGACACTTAGATTGCACACAGGTGGACATCATTTCACTAATTATGTAACTTCTGAAGGCAATTGGTTGCACCAGAGCCAATTATAATTTTTTTATGTCTGAAAAATAGTTTTATGTATATATTTTTCTAATTTTACTTCACCAACTTAGATTTTTGTGTTCTGATCCATCACATATAGTTCAGGTTAAAAAAACATTGAACTAAAGGCTGTAATGTAACAAAATAGGTAAAAAGCGAAGGGGGTGAATACTTTTAAAAGGCACTGTACATTGCAGTTTTGGTTACTGCTGCCCCCCGTTTCCCTCGTGAAGACTGAGAAGAAGAATACATTCAAAACCTTCGCCATCTTACCATCTTTCATCATTCTGTATGGGGCCAATATTATCTGTCCTCCCTCTTTTTTACTATTTATGTAGTTAAAAAATGTATTGGGATTTCTTTTACTCTCCTCCACTATGTGCCTTTCGTGTTCTATCTTAGCCACCCTGATTACACCCTTGTGCCCCGTACACACGATCGGACCTTTTTCCGATCAAACTCCCATCGGAATTCCGACGGAATTTCATCGGACAAAAATAGAACAGGTTCCATTTGAAAATTCCGATGGAATTCATCGGAATTTCTCCGATGGGGCCCACACACGGTCGGAATTTCCGATGAAAAAACTACAACAGACTCCGTCTGACTTTTTTCATCGGAAATTCCTATCGTGTGTACAAGGCATTACATTTCTTATTGCATTCTTTGTAAAATTGGAATGCTGATGATGATCCCTCAGCCTTGTATTTTATGAAGGCCTTCTCCTTTTCTTTTATATTGGCGTTAAGCCACCCAGGGCTTTTATTAGCTCTTTTAAATTTTTTACCCTTTGGGATGCACTGGCTTATTTAATATGCTCCTAAAGCACACCCATTTTTCCTCCGTGTTTTTTGTTCCTAGGATTTTTATCCCATTTAGTATCTTCTAGCAAAGAGCGTAGTGTGATTGGGGTTAATACAATTATCAAGCTGCCACAGGCTCTTATGAAGAGAACCTGACTATGCCCGCCCTTTCCGTCCAGCTGCCCCATTCATAGAAGCTGAGTTACAACTTCTATGAATGCGAACACCACCTCTTTTCTTTTTTTTGGGACAGCTGTGTTCATCGTGATTGATGCTGGATTTACTTCGGGGGACATTGTTTTAACCGCTTGCCGACCGCTGCCTGTACATATACGTCGGCAGAATGGCATGGCTGTGCAAAGTAAAGTATATATACGTCACTTTGAATTTTGCGCAGTGCGGGTACGCGGGTGCCCTCCGTGACCGTGTACGCGGGACCCGCGGACTCTATGTCCGCCTTTGTCCCGCCTTTGTCCCGCGATCGTGTCACGGAGCTGCAGAACGGGGGGATGCCTGTGTAAACAAGGCATCTCCCTGTTCTGCCTTGTGACAGGACACTGATCGTCTGCTCCCTGTGATCGGGAGCAGCGATCAGTGTCATGTCACAGTAAGCCCAGCCCCCACACAGTAAGAATCACTCCCTAGGACACACTTAACCCCTTCCTCGCCCCCTAGTGCTTAACCCCTTCCCTGCCAGTGTCATTTACACAGTAATCAGTGCATTTTTATAGCACTGATCACTGTATAAATGACAATGGTCCCAAAATAGCGCCAAAAGTGTCCGATGTCTCTGCCATAATGTCGCAGTCATGATAAAAATCGCTAATCGCCGCCATTACTAGTAAAAAAAAAATATTCAGAGGAGCGAGTGCCACTCCGTCTTATGCCGCTTCATAATCGCCTCTTTCTCTTTTTTTCTTTCTTTATTCTTTTCTGTTTCCTCTATCCCTTTAATGCATTTGTGCGCTCCTTAGGTACAGCATTGTTCTAGACGAGGTGACAGAGGTTAAGTGCAGCAAACCTATACACGAAAATATGGGGATGAACCCAAATATACTTCAATAAACTCTTCCAACAGGTCCTCTCCAAACGTGCGACTCTTGCTGACCTTTCAGCAAACGATCAATAGATGAGCGATCGGCGGCCAGAGGAGGTGACACTCCTCGGACCCCAACTCAGTTAGTTCCCATTAGGGGTGTTGGGACTGCGGAGTTCTCTCCTCTCTCGGATAATGTTGAAGGCTATTCAATGATATTGCCCTGTATATAGGACCATGTATGTTATGGCTCTGTTGCACTTCTGGAACACACTATTTATTTTTTGCCTATTTGATAACTGTTTTCGCTGTACCGTGATATTGTTCCGCTGTTGTAACTTCAATAAAAATCTATTGAAAGAAAAAAAAATTATTAATAAAAATGCCATAAAACTATCCCCTATTTTGTAGACGCTATAACTTTTGCGCAAACCAATCAATAAACGCTTATTGCGATTTTTTTTAACAAAAATATGTAGAAGAATACATATCGGCCTAAACTGAGGAAAATATTTGTTTTTTTATATATTTTTTGGGGATATTTATTATAGCAAAAAGTTAAAAATATAGCTTTTTTTTTCAAAATTGTCGCTCTATTTTTGTTTATAGCGCAAAAAATAAAAACCGCAGAGGTGATCAAATACCACCAAAAGAAAGCTCTATTTGTGGGAAAAAAAGGACGTAAATTTTGTTTGGGCGCCACATTGCACGACCGCACAATTGTCAGTTAAAGCGACGCAGTGCCGAATCGCAAAAAGTGCTCTGGTCATTTGACAGCCAAATCCTCCGGGGCTGAAGTGGTTAATAAATTTTTTTTTAATAAAGGGATTGTCAAAAATGGTCTCTGTGTTTTTTTTGTTTTTTTTTTTACACTTTTTTGGTGAATGAGTAGGGGTACAATGTACGCCATACTTATTCACATGGGGGGATGTTAAAGAAGGCTTTCAGATTCTGATAAGCCCCCTGCCCGCAGACCCCCATAACCACTGGCCAGTAGTACTTGCTCTATGGAAAGTGTACCCAAATATAGAACTGGCTATACAGAATTACAAACACAAAAAGGTCAAGGGAACAATTAGCAATGGTAAAATTATAGCCAGATCTCGTTTTGTTAACCACTTAAGGGCCGAGCCTCTTTCTGTCATTTGGTGTTTACAAGTTAAAATCATTTTTTTTGCTAGGAAATTACTTAGAACCCCCAAACATTATATATTTTTCTTCTAACACCCTAGAGATTAAAATGGCGGTCGTTGCAATACTTTCTGTCACACGTATTTGCGCAGCGGTCTTACAAGCGCACTTTTTTTGGAAAAAATACACTTTTTTGCATTAAAAAATAAGACAACAGTAAAGTTATCCCAATTTTTTTTTATATTGTGAAAGATAATGTTACGCCGAGTAAATTGATACCGAACATGTCACGCTTCAAAATTGCGTCCGCCCATGGAATGACGACAAACTTTTTCCCCTAAAAATTCTACAGGTTGCATGTTTTGAGTTACAGAGGTCTAGGGCTAGAATTATTGCTCTCGCTCTAACGATCGTGGTGATACCTCACATGTTTTCATATGTAGGCACTACTCACATATGTATTCGCTTCTGCATGTAAGCTCAGAGGGACGGGGCACGTTAAAAATTGTTTGTTTTTTTCTTATTTATTTTACTTTTTTTTTTTTTATACTGTTCTATTAAAAAAAATGGTGTCACTTTTATTCCTATTACCAGGAATGTAAACATCCCTGGTAAAAGAAAAAAAGCATGACATGACCTCTTAAATATGAGATCTGGGGTCAAAATTACCTCAGATCTCATGTTTACACTAAAATGCAATAAAAAAAATGAATTACATTTTTTTGTCATTTGAAAAAAAACAAAAAAAACAAATGTCCCTTTAAGAGCTATGGTTTTGACGTTGCTTCCACCCTGCAATGGTATGGAGACAGGTGGAGGCCATCTTCCCCTCACTCATCTCCATACCTAACACCGAGAAGGATCCGATCGCCCCCGCCATTGCCGGCAGCTACAGTAAGCGGCTAAGGGCACCGGAGAGCGGCGGGAGGGGGGCCCCTCTCCCGCCGCCGATAAAAGTGATCTCGCGGGGAATCCACAGCAGTGACCACTTTTATCGGAAACTGGACCGCTCACTGAAGAAGAGGATACCGGGGTTATGGTAGCTAGCTGCTGCCATAACAACGATATCCCTCTTCAAAATGCCGACGTATATTGGCATGAGCCGAGTATAAATTAATTTGTTTTGTGGCACGATTTATGAACTAACAATATGTTCTTTAAATGTAAAACATCAAATAAAATTTTTGTTCTGATTTATTAGTAAAATACATTTACCAACAGACAGATATTTGTATGTCAGTTTGATGGCTCCATAAAGGGTTTTACCACCTTAGACAAAGAAAATCTGGAGCTGTGCAGTAATGATTTTGACCACATTCTCCTTCTAGGTAGATTTGTAAATTACATACCTATTTTCCTGGTCTTAAAGGAGAAGTACAGCCAAAGCTCATTTGGCTGCACTTCACCTGTGGCTCACAGGAGTGCAGTTCGTTCTGCACTCCTGTGACCCCTTTTCCGCTCCGCTGTCAGCTGACATCACAGAGCCGGTCCAGGCTCGGGCAAGACCGCGACAATGGAGTTTGGATCCACCTACATGCAAGCCGCTAAGAGCGTTAGCCGACCAATTCCGCCCCCCTCCACAGCCTGACGCTCTAGTGAGCAAAGGGGGGGGGGGCAGAGCAGAGAGCTGGTCACTGAAAGTCAAAGAACCGTGCGATTAGCGAGTATTGAACACGCTAGCTGAAATGTATTTATTACTTCGTAAAAAATCCTTTGTTGGTAATGACTGCTTTAAGTCGACAGTGGAGTAACTAGACACATGCATTGCTCAGTTGTGATTTTGGCCTATTCTTCCACACAAACAGTCTTCAGATCTTGAAGGTTCTGCGGGCCTCTTCTATTAACTCTAATCTCTAGTTATTTCCATAGATTTTCTATTGGATTCAAGTTAGGTGCTTGGCTGGGCCATTCTAGCAGCTTTATTTTCATTTTTTGGAAACCAATTGAGAGATTCCTTGGCTTTGTGTTTGGGATCAATGTCTTGCCGAAATGTCCACCCGTTTTTCATCTTCATCCTCCTGGTAGATGGCAGCAGATGTTTATCAAGAATGTCTTGGTACATTTTTCCATTCATCCTTTCTTCAATGATATGAAGTTTGCTGAAAAACAACCCCTCACCATGATGTTCCCACCTTAAAACTTCAAAGTGCCATTTGACCACCAAACCTGGTGTGTAATATGGCATCCAAAGAGTTAAATTTTGGTCTCATCTGACCAGACTTTATTCTCCCAATATTTCACAGGCTTGTCTAAATGTTGTGCCGCAAACTTTAAACAAGCTTTAACATGCTTTTTATTCAGCAATGGAGTTTTGCATGGTGAGTGTTTATACAGGCAATGGTGGTTGAGTACATTACTTATTGTTTTCTTTTAAACAATTGTACCTGCTAATTCCAGATCTTTCTGAAGTCTCTCTACAAGTGGTCCTTGGATCTTGGACAACTCTTCTGATAATTCTTTTCACTCCTCTGTCAGAAATTTTGCTAGGATAAACTGGTCGTGGGCCTGTTTATGATGAAATTATATTCTTTCTACTTCCAGATTTTGGCCCCAACAATGCTCACTGGAACATTCAGAAGTTTAGAGATCCTTCTGTAACCAATACCAGTAGTATGTTTTGCAACAATAAGGTTGCGTAGATGTTTGTTATCTGACACCTTGGTAATGAGACACCTTTTTATAGGCCATTAATTGAGACTGAACCAACTGATATTAATTTGCACTAACAAGGGGCAGGATTGCTTTCTGATTACTGATAGATTTTAGCTGGTGTCTTGGCGTTCCATGCCTTTTGCACCTCCCTTTCTTCATGTGTTCAATACTTTTTCCCTGTGTCATTCCATTTTTTTACACATAACTTAATTTATGAACTTATTTGTTTTGGTTTCTTTGTATGTATGGATTGCATGGATTGTTATCGACATTTGGTGAACATTTCATGTCACTAGCACCTTTAGAAATATATTTACCTAGAAAAATGGTGAGGGATCCTAAAAGAATTGAGCTCAAAGCCATTGTATCTAATTTTTAGGAACTCATTAATGATGGGAATAGTACCACTGGTGGATTAGCGTAGGGCCAATGTGGTGCCTATATTTAAAAAGGGAACAAAGTCTTTACCAAGTAATTATTGACCTGTTAGTTTAACCACTTCCATACAGGGCTTTTTATACCACTTCCATACCGGGCCTATTCTGGCACTTCTCTCCTACATGTACAAATCATCATTCTTTTGCTAGAAAATTACTCAGAACCCCAAAACATCATATATGTTTTTTTTAGCAGACACCCTAGGGAATAAAATGACGGTCGTTGCAACTTTTTATCTTGCACGGTATTTGAGCAATAGTTTTTCAAACGCCTTTATTTGGGGAAAAAAATGGTTTCATGAATTAAAAAATAACAAAACAGTAAAGTTAGCCCAATTTTTTTGTAAAATATGAAAGCTTATGTTACGCCGAGTAAAAAGATACCTAACATGTCACGCTTTAAAATTGCGCACACTCATGGAATGGCGCCAAACCTCGGTACTTAAAAATCTCCATAGGCGACGCTTTGAAAATTTTTACAGGTTACCAGGTTAGAGTTACAGAGGAGGTCTAGTGCTAGAATTGTTGCACGTGCTCTAACGCACGCGGCGATACCTCACATATGTGGTTTGAGCGGCGTTTACATATGCGGGCGGGACTTACATGTGTGTTCGCTTCTAAGCGCGAGCTATTGGGGACGGGCGTTTTAAAAAAAAATTATTTTTTTTTTAATTTATTTTACTTATTTTTTTTATATTTCCTTTTTTTTTTTTACACTTTTTTTTTTTGATCACTTTTATTCCTATTACAAGGAATGTAAACATCCCTTGTAATAGGAATGTGTGTGACAGGTTCTCTTTATGGAGAGATGCAGGGTCAATAAGACCCCACATCTCTCCTCCAGGCTAGAAAGCATGAGATTGTGAAAAAAATTTCACTGATCTCATACTTACAGCCGCAATGGCGGCTTTGTTTACATTTGAGGACCCGGGCGTGACGTCATCACATCGCGCCCGGGCCTCCGACGATCATAGAGATGACTGGTGACCATCTCTATGCTCGTCACGTGACCCACCACCGGCGCCGACGATTCTCTCCGGGTCACAGATCGCATGGGAGAGCCCGGAGAAGCACCGGATGGCGGCGGGAGGTCCCCTCCCGCCGCCTATAACAACGATCAAGCGGTGGAACCGCCGCTATGATCGTTCTTATGGTGCGCAGGATCGCCGGCTCTAAACAAGGATATCTGAATGATGCCTCTAGCTGCAGGCATCATTCAGATATCCCCCCTCAAAGCTGAGGACGTCATATGACGTCCACCCGGAGGGAGGGAGGGTTCCTGCCGGCGTCATTTTCCAATGGCCCGGTATGGAAGGGGTTAACTTCTATAGTCGGGAAGATACTGGAGAGTTTAATAAAGGACCACATAGATGAGTTCTTGCTGGAAAAAATAATTTTAAGCAACAGACAGCATGGATTCATGAAAGACAGAAGTTGTCAAACAAATTTTGATTTCTTTTTATGAAGAGGTAAATGAAACCTTGGACATAGGGGTGGCGTTCAATACAGTTCCCCACACACGGCTCATGTGTAAGGTAAAGTCTACAGGCTTGGAAATATCAGTTTGTAAATGGATAGAAAACTGTCTAAAAGACCGAATTCAGAGAGTAGTGGTTAATGATTCTTACTCTAAATGGTCTAAGGTTATCAGTGGTGTACCCCAAAGTTCAGTGTTGGGACCCTTACTTTTTAATATCTTTATAAATGATATTGGGTCTGAGATCAAAAGTAACATTTCTGTCTTCGCAGATGACACCAAGCTATGCAGTGGCATAATGTCTCCAATTTACAAGCCGACCTCAATGCTCTGTCTAATTGGGCGACTATGTGGCAGATGAGGTTTAATGTTGATCAATGTAAAGTTATGCACTTGGGGGCTAAGAATATGAATGCATCATACATACTAGGTGGAGTACAACTGGGGGGATCTGTAGTGGAGAAGGATCTCGGGGTTTTGGTAGATCATAAGCTCAATAATAGCATGCAATGCCAAGCTGCAGTTTCCAAAGCGAGCAAAGTATTTTCTTTTATTAAGAGAGGTATGGACTCCAGAGAGAAAGAGGTATCATTTTGCCCCTGTTCAAATCATTAGTAAGACCTCATCTGGAATATGCAGTTCAGTTTTGGGCACCAGTTCACAAAAAGGATATTAGGGAACTGGAGAAAGTGCAGAGAAGGGCAATTAAACTGATAAGAGGCATGGAGGAGCTCAGCTATGAGGAAAGATTAGAGGAAACTGACAGGGCCACTGATAAGCCAGTACAACTGGCCCTGTTGTACCGGGCCTGGCCACCAGGGGGGAGGCCCCGGACAATCTGAACAGAGTGCTAAAAAAAACAAAGTCTTTCTCCAGCTCCTTCGCTCCTCCCCGATCCTCCCCCCTCCTCTCTCAGCAGCTGTTCAGCTGCTCTCAATGAGCACTCACTCGGGCTAAACATCTCAGAGTTGGAGCCTGATTGTGAGATCCTGTAGTTTGAGTGGGAGGGAGATGGTGTCGCGAGCTTCGAGAATGATCATTCCTGGCTTCTTCTTGTGTGCACACATGAGCTGCGTTATGGTGGCAATAAACCAGGATTCTCAGGGGACTGCAGGTTAGCCCAGTCACATTAACTGCAATGTAAAGTCTAATGTCTGCTTTTTCATGTAGCACAGCTGCCCTGTGAGAAATTGTGTTTTAAACTGCACTGCCGAATTTCTCACAGAAGTGCTACATGAAAAAGGAGATGCCATCAATGTCAGTAAACCCCACTTTTTATTACTTCTGTCTAAATTTTTAGATCACTGGTTCACACAATGCCTGGAGCTGAATTGCACAGGAATTGTGATTTTTTTTTTTACCAAAAATATGTAAAAGAATACATATCGGCCTAAACTGAGAGAAAAAAAAATGGATATTTATTATAGCAAAAAGTAAAAAATATTGTGTTTTTTTTCAAACTTGTCGCTCTTCTTTTGTTTATAGCGCAAAAAATAAAAACTGCAGAGGTGATCAAATACCACCAAAAGAAAGCTCTATTTGTGGGAAAAAAGGAAGCAAATTTAGTTTGGGTACAGCGTCGCATGACCACGCAATTGTCATTCAAAGTGTGACAGCGCTGAAAGCTGAAAAATGGTTTGGGCAGGAAGGGGGTGAAAGTGCCCTGTAGGCAAGTGGTTAAATAATTAAATTCATATCTTGAATGATTCATATGTGCTGCTACATTCTGACACCTTTAAATATGGTAGTTGGCTGCTTTCAAAATTATCCTTTCAGGATAGTAATATGGAACTTGCCATTCTCGCTTGTGTAGCAGGATGTCCATATGAAAGAAGGAATCCGGCTCCCTCCGGTGGTATAAGTGTTACAATGCAACTAATGCACTTTGGGACAGATATCAGCTAGGAGAAAAGACTTTGTTGCTTTTAGTAAAAGACAGACTACATTACCCAGGGTGCATTGCAACACCGCAAAGCATTCTGGGCAGACTACTTAAACCAGGGGAGGGGCCAGCGTCTCTCTCTCTGGATCCAGCTCTCAATCAAGCAGGAAGTTGGCACGGAGGCCTGCTTCCTAAGGATTAGGCCAGAAACCTGGGCCTAAATTACGGGAGTGCCTGAGTGATTTCCAGCAGAGGATCGTCCACAGCGTCCTGTGATTGCCCAGCAGAGACCGGAGTCGTCCATCACCATATGCTGTTAGTGACGGAGTCCGGAGACTGCAGCTGAAGCAGAAGCGTGGAGATCGAGTGACCGGGACAAGCCAGAGGAGACTATCTGAAAGTCGGGCCTGTTTGGTGAGAAGGGCACCTGCCCAGAATTGACTACTACCTTAGAGGAAAGTGATTTAGTTAGTGCCAGCCACACTTCACCTATCACGCCACAGCTTGCGGCCTAGTGTATCTCACTGGAGACTATGTGATCAGAGATTGGTTCATCCGTCATTAGTGGGTGGCAGGCACACGAGTACTCAGGTATATTGCGGATAATTACAGCATCTTGTTGAAACCCTGTGGATTACAATTTAACTTGTGCACCGACGGTGGCTAGCGAAGACTTCATTGGAGAAAGGAACTTTGAGTGGGACGCAGATAGGCCTTGCTTACCTATTATAGGGAATGAACACATGCAAGGTATTGCAATAAAGGGGGAGCTCGCGAGCAACCAGTTAGCCGTGCAGAGACACATATAGATACATGTACATATATATAGCTGATGTTATTTCCTGTTATTACCTAATCTCAGTGATACCTATCCTTATTGGTTTATTGACTCTGCAATGCGCATGCAGAGTCAACTGTGTGTATTAATGTGATTCTTTACCCTTCCCTTTTATACTGAGTAAAGGTACCTTTGATTAAGCATATAACTTGTGTGAAGTATCTCTGTCACTTAGAAGGACTAGTGACCAGCAAAGGTAATAACATTTACAGGTTATTGTGTGATGTATGCAGGATTGTGTCTCCTAATACTCAATAGGTCTCACACTCCTTATTCATATCAGTTGTGCTAAGGGAAGGTTTGAGCCACTTCCAGGGGTTGATAGGCAGGACGTAGACCCAAATCAAACAAACAGCAGCTCCTACGGGGGTAGTGCTACACTTGTTTTTGTGGGTTCTAGGGATGTTGTCCAGATGTTTGCTGTAATACCCAGTGACTCAATGATCTTAACCAAGCAAAAAAACTGTGAATTTAGGAAAGTCTGGACTTCAATGTTGCATGTCTATTCCAGGTCGCTGACTTACTAGGCGGTGAAGTGAGGCATCCTAGATCCTGACATTTTGAAAGCAAATCATCAGTGACAACTCCCATATCTTTGTCATCACAGGTTCTCTTTAAGGACCTGTCTACTTCTGTTTCAGTATTTAACCTCTTCTGCAGTGCCCATTCTATTCAGGCTCCTGTTTTGTATAGCTTTTAGCCAACTTTGTGTTCAACTTTTGCTGAACCATGGCCTATGTTTGGCACAGTTGTAGGGCACATCTTCACTTCTGTTACACTGGTTCTTTGGCTTCAGTTTGGCAGGTGATCCATGAATGTAACAGACCAGAGGTGGAACAGTTAACAGCATTGGCCAGCAATGGGGGAAGGGGGCTATCAGCAATTTGGTTTTGGAAGGGGGTAACAAACAGCAGGGGAGGTAACAAACAGCAGGGGAGGGGGGGGGGGAGGTTAAAGTACTGACAAGTAATGTAAAGGGAGTTAAAAACAATGATCAGCAATACTTGTTTAGACAATTGTTAGATATACTGTAAGTTAAAGGGGTTGATTTAATAAAACTTGAGAGTGTAAAATCTGTTGCAGCTCTGCGCAGAAACCAATCAGCGTCCAGGTTTTTTTTATCAAGGCTTAATTGAACAAGCTGACATTAAGCCCTGGTTCACACTGGTGCGATTTACAAATCTCATGTTTTGAGTGCGATTTGGCACTCCGATTTCTTTCCCAGTCACTTCTGATTTTGTTCCGATTTCTTTTGTAATTGTTTGCGATTTCTGGAGTCTACTTGCAATTTGCAGATAGTATGATTTGTACTTATTCCAATGAAAAGCAAGCTGATTTGTGACTTAATAAAGATAGCAGCGCTGGCTGTGAAAAAAAAAAAACGTCTTGCTCCAAGCTCCTCACTGTAACACCTTCTAAGGGAGGGGACATGTGAGCTGTTTTCATACACATAGCAGCGCTGGCAGGGTTAAAAAAAAGTCCTGCTCCAAACTCCTCACGAAAACACCTGCTAGGGGAGGGGACAGATCAGCTGAAGCTGCAATGACATCACCAAAAAAAAAAAAAAAGACTGCTCCAAATCGCACTGATATAAACAGTACTGTGATTTCAGGTCGATTTACATAGCACTCTATAGATGTTAAATCGACTTGAAATCACAAAAAAGTAATATAAAAACCTTTTGGAAATCGCTAGTGTCTTGTGTCGCACCAATTAGCACATTCCCATTGAAATCCATGGGATGCGACTTCAGGTATGATTTTGAAATCGCATGTCGCACCTGAAATCGCACCAGTGTGAACCAGGGCTTAGCCCTGGTTCACACTGGTGCGATTTGACATGCGATTTGACATGTCAAATCACATGTCAAATCGGCGAAATTTGCGGCCAATGGCACCGTCCTAATCGGTGCGACGCCGCATCTGCGGCGCTGCACCGATTACAAAAAGTAGTTTCTGTACTACTTTTTGCGATTTCAGCCGCGATTTACATTGACATCTGTTTCAGATGTCTTTGAAATCATGGCTGAAATCGGGACTGCCAGCGGGAGTGAAATCGTGCGAGTTCAGCTGAACTCGCAGGCTTCACTCCCGCAGCCCCAGTGTGAACGTGGGCTAAAAGCTGCTTGGCTACCATGCACAGCTGTACTAGATTTTGCACTCTCCCGTTTAAGTAAATCAACCCCAAATGTATCTAAACCCCCAAAAAAAAAAAAAAAACGATTGTGTAGCTTTCCAGCGCCTAGGTGTGGGAGACTGCATCCTCTTCTGGTAAGGGATGGGGGATTTGTAAAATCAATTTTTACCTGATTATCCGTCCAGTAACACACTCCCTGTCCAATGATGACCCTAGGCTCCTCTACAGATTGGGTCTACAGCGCTCTCTCCTCGATGCAGGCCATCAGACTGAGGGTATCTTGCGGAAGAAAAAGGTACTCAGGGAAATCCCTTAATGAAGGTGAATATTGCAGCAAAAACGACCTTTTGTTATTCTATCTTTAAATGGGCTATTTTTATTTTGTTATTTTTGTCTGTAGTTCTGCTTCAATAACAGTAGTGTGCCCTTCATACATACATACATACATAAGTGGCTTTTTGGGAATAAGCATGTAGCACAATCAAACACAAAATACACACTGGCACAATTAAAATCTTAAATCTGACCGAAGCAACTTTTTATTCAAATAAAGAAGTTGTTTTACACTGCAGACCTCTAATTTCACATATGTAAAAACGTACAGCTATGTGCCCTTAAGCCCCGTACAAACAATCAGAAAATCGTACGAAAAATACCGCTTTCTAAGCGATCGTACGATAATCTGATCGTTACTACAGAGCTTTGGAGAGCCGATCATGACAGTTCATTCGATATTATCCGCTCGGACATGCACAAAAAAAAATTCCGTACGATACCAGATCGTACGATTTCTGTTTAATCAGTACAGTTGTCGTTCGAAAATGCAATACAAATACACTACAACATATTAGATCACTTTGGATTTTTTTATTCTGTCGTACGAGAATTTTCGTAACTTTTTTTTTTAAATTTCATATCTTTATTGAACCATTTTCCATTTTCCAACAATACATACATACCCTCGATCCCTCCCCCCCTGTCTCCCATACAAAAAAAATATATTTAATCAAAACATTATTTCACATTAAAACCATTACAATCCAAAACTCCTCTACCCCAATACTTCTTGTCTCACCCTCCATTCTACATCTCTCAACCAACCACTCATTGACCTAGTCCACACTCACACTTCCTTCCTCCAAATCATCCATTCCCTTCTGCGACTGCTTTACTTTCTTTAAATTACAGTCTCTTTTTCTTTCTCTTTACACGAACATGAACCTGAACGTCCCCTTTATCCCTTTTCTTGCCACAGTTTCCAAATCATATCAAATTTTTTTAGGGCTCCTTGTCTAACATAGGTTGTCCTTTCCTTTAGGATGGTTATGTTCATATTTTGCTCCCAGTCCTTGCTGAGGGGGGGGGGTTGATTGCCATCTTTGTGCAATCAGCCTCCTTGCTTGAAATAAACATCTTGTTATTGCTAACTGAGTGTAGGTGTTTAACCCCTCGCCCTTTACCCAGCCCAATACACATTGTAGGGGTTCCAGCTCTATAACAACCTCAAAAACGTGCTCAATTGTTCTCACTACCTCCCTCCAATACCGAAACAACTTTGTGCATCGCCAGAACATATGGATCATATCACCGTCTACTCTTCCACATCTGGGGCAGCTGGCGTCTGTTCTACGGCCAAAGCGGAAAAGTTTATACGGAGTATAATATGCTCTATTTAGCAAAAACAGGTGAGACATCCTCTGGGAGGGAGATAGTGAGACTGACGAAGCAAGTTCCAAAATTCTTTTCCACTGTTCGTTAGATAAGTTACCAATATCTCTTTCCCACTTCCTCTTGTGTATCTGGCCCTGGGTTCCCCTTAGGCTCCCCTTATGTAAATTTAAGTATATTTTTGTTATTGAGCCCTTAGATGTTTTAGTGTTGATAATTTCTTTTAACAGGGGAATCTTACTCCAGGTCATTACTGTTCCTTTATATTGTTTTGTTAGGGCGTGTCTGATCTGCAAATATCTATAGAAGGATTTATTTGGAAGATTATATTGTTCTTTTAGTATCTGGAAGGTTTTTAATATGCCATCTTGGTACAGCTGGGAGATGTATTTAACCCCTTGTCTTTCCCATTCCTTAACTGTTCCCATCTTCTGTATCTCCTTTAAATTATCATTCTCCCATAGGGGGGTATACTCCGTGATACCGTCATAACCCAACACTATCTTCACTGCTTTCCATATTCTACTCATGAGGTCAAGGGTAGGTAATTTCCGTGGGAGAGAGCCTGCTTCCATGGCTTCTACCATAGAGTCATGAGTAGAGTGTTGTAATAAAATTCTCTTCCTTATTTCTTCTCCTTGCATGTTACTACCCTTCATGTATTGAATCTGTGCCGCCAAAAAGTAACTAAATGGATGTGGAAGTGCCACTCCCCCCTCTTGTTTTGACCTCTGTAGGGTATTTAATTTTATTCTTGCTACACCTCCTTTCCACATCAACTCCCTAAAGATAGTGTCTATTTTCTGAAACCATTTATTGTATATCCAAACTGGTGAATTTTGTAAGACGTATAGGAGCTGTGGCATCCACACCATTTTTATTAAATTGCAGCGGCCTGCTACTGACAATGGGAGGCATTTCCATACCTTAATTTTCCCTTTGTATTTTTTAAGCAGAGGGGTCAGATTATCTAGAATATAGTGGTTAGGGTCTCTGGATATATACACCCCCAGGTATTTAATTTGTGTTGTTATTTGAATTTGTGAAGCCTCTTGCGGGAGTAGATTTGACAGAGGGTCCACTGGTAGCAACGTGGACTTTCCCCAGTTTATGTTAAGGCCCGAAAAGCGGCCAAAAATCTCTATTTGATTCATGGCCCTACCAAGGGAGTGCTGTGTGTCTCCCAGTAACAAAAGAAGATCGTCCGCATATAATACCACTTTCTCCTCTATCTCACATCTTACAAATCCTCTTATCTCGGAGTCTGACCTAAGTGCGATCGCAAGGGGCTCGACTGCGAGGGCGAAGAGAAGGGGGGACAAAGGGCACCCCTGTCTCGTTCCCCTCTGCAGTCTGAACCTCTCGGAATACACATTGTTAACTTTCACTCTGGCCACTGGGGTACTGTACAGCATCTTGACCCATTTCATGAAATTAGGACCGACCCCAAACTCCCTCAACACTCGCCATAGATATTGCCACTCTATACTGTCGAAGGCCTTGGCAGCGTCCAACGAAACAATTGCTCCTTTTCCGTCTTCCTCTGTTGGAATCTGAAGGTTCAGAAAAACTCTTCTTATATTTATGCAGGTTGCCCTGCCAGGTATAAAACCCGATTGATCGGGATGTACCAGTTTCTCAACTATTTTGTTTAATCTAGCTGCCAAGAGCTTCGACAGTATTTTTATATCAGTGTTGAGTAAAGAAATAGGTCTGTACGAGGAGGTTTCAAGTGGATCCTTACATAGCGCCCCAGTTCGTCCCGCCTACTCTGAATGCAATTAAACATTGTACCAGTTTTAATGAATATGCCTACCCCTCTAGAATATGAAGTGTGGACCGAGTGAAATTGTGTTTGATAATCTCGCCACCTCAATTGGGGTATTGAGATGCTCGAGAGATGGGTCTCCTGAAGACATATTATTGAAGAACCATATGTTCTCATCAATGAAATTACTGCTGCTCTTTTCCCTGGATCTCCCAACCCCCGGACATTCCATGAACATATTGTTAAATTTTTCACTTGTGCTCTACTATTCATTAATGTGCAATGGAGAATACCCAAATTTTTTAGTGAATCCTTTAATTACTAAAGCGTGTCTTTACTTTTCTTCTTTTAGTGTTTTCTTTGTGTGATTTCTTTGTGTAACTGTCGTCGCAGTTCTTCCACTCCATATCCCCCATGCATACCCGTACCCTCTCTCAAATACCCTTCTCACCGCCTTCCATGGCTTGGGTTGGGGCTTCCTATTGTGACCCTCTCTAACACCTTTCAACAAACATTCACCCTGCCAGTGTTTAGACTCTCTCTCACTCCCTCCCCCACCCTCCCTCCCTCCCTCCCCTCCAAAGCAACATACATCTATACCCCTGTGGGGGTTTCTCATACCCCCATATCTCATACACCCAATACTTAATGAAGTACAATGCTTACCCTTAAACTTAAGGAGTTCCACGCTTTTCCCCCTTATAAAGGGGGATAATATGCGTCTCCCTCCCTTCAGTTTAATCTCACCCCTTACCCCCCTCTCCCCCACCCCCCCCCCCCCGTATCTCCCTCATGCCAAAAAGAGAGTGGAGAAATAAAAAAAAAAAAGATTACAATACCATTTAAATTGTGTTACTTATTACCAAATACTACTAAGCGTGTCTACTCGTGTCTACTCATCTCTTTCCCTACACCCACTGGGTTACACCCAGAATGGGAAAGGGAAAGGGAGGGCAGAGAAAAAGAAAAAAAAAATTTTTGTAAGCAAGGTTTGGAAAAAATATAAAAAGAAAAAAATTTATGAGTCCTCCACAAAAAAAAAATTTAAAAGGAAAATGTGACAAAACAACTATCCATATCCTGTCTTCTATGGGGATTCTTTATAGGATTGAAGCCACTCCGTCGCCTCCTCAGGTGAATCAAAGTACTTTGTCCCTTCTGGTGCATTCACCCTTAGTCTTGCAGGGAATAATAGTGCATATGTAGTTTTTATCTGTTGTAGTTTGCGCTTTATCTCTCCAAACCTGGCTCTTTTCTTTTGTAATTCTGGTGAAAAGTCTGGATATATAGATATCCTGGATCCGTTATATAGAATGTTGCCCAGTTCTCTAGATTTATGGATGATTAACATTTTGTCTTTGTAGTAGAACATTTTAACTAGAAGGGGACGAGGGGGTCCGCCCGATCTAAGAGGTCTAGCGGGAACCCTATGCGCTCTTTCAATCTCTAGAAAAGAGGAGAAAGCTTCCTGGCCAAATGTTTCTCTAAGCCATTTTTCCACAAATACTACTGGGTCTGCTCCTTCGCTATGCTCCGGGAGTCCCACCATTCTAACATTCTTCCTCCTCATTCTATTTTCAATTTCGTCCATCTTCAGCCCTTGTTTGTCCAATTGTTCCCTCATCTCTCTCATTTCTCTTTTAAGGGGGGCTAGTTCGTCCTCCACAAGGCTGACCCTCACTTCCAAGGCTGTTGTTCTTTCATTTGCTTTTTGCAGGTCCTGTCTGGCCAAAGACAATTCTTCCTGTATGGAGCTAAGCTGGATAGTTACTGCGCTTAGAGAGGTTTTGCAAAAGTTAATTGCTGCCAGCACCTCCTTTAATGATGGCTCTGTATCCCCCTCTCTTCCTCCCTCGGCAAGGAGTCCATGTGTCCCTTTTTTCTCATTGATCCCCGAGAGTCTCCTCTCCATCTCACTTGCCTCTAAGAGTAGTTGTGCTTGCCCCTGGCTTTTCCTTACACCCGTAGCTCCAGGTTGTAGCTTGGGCTGTGGTTGTTGATTATTTTTTGGGGGAGTCTGTACTGAGGGTTGGTCTGGATTATGAGAATATTTTCCTAACTTAGCTGCAGCCTGGCTTGCTGCTATGCTTGCTTTTGTGGTTCTTTGTGATGCCATTAGGTGGCCTGAGTTACTGCCAAAGGTTTTATGTTTTCCTGCTGTTTTTACCCTACTTCACTCTCAACCACTATATCCCAGCAAGATTGTGGCAAAAAAAAAAGAAAAAAGAAGGAAAACTTCCCCTTTCCTTTCCTTTAAGAAGGCTCCACAGCACTCTGGCCAAAGACTATATCCCCCTCTATAGGATTAATGTCAGTGTGAGAATATACAGAAATAACATAATGGAAGTCTCTCACCCAACCATCAGATTATCCTCCCGGGGTATGGAAGTGGCAGATGAAAAAAAAAGAGAGCCGGTTATCTCTCTGGCCTCTGGAGAAGAAGTGTGGGGAGGTATTGCTTGAAGCTCCCTCAGAGCCGGCACAGCGATGCAGTAATGAACACTTGATGTGCTGGGTGGGGGGGGTTGAGAGTCACAGTCGCCCCCCTGCCTGCTAAGGGAGCCCCACGCTCTTCCTCCGGCAGGGAGCTCCTCTGGGCTGCTTGCTGCTTTCCTGCGAGGGGGGGGACACCTCTCTCACCGGCGTCCGCTCCCCAGCTACCTAGGGACTCCTCGGTATGAGGTGGTAAAGTATTGCAGCTCAGCCTTGGCTTCACTCGCCCCCACTCTGGTACACGCTGCACGCTGCACAAACACCGCTCGAGCTCCGCTCCAGTGCCTCAACTCTTCCGCGTCCCAAGCTGCCTCCACTTCCTGATTAGAACCTCGTATGTTCCACGCTGGGAATTCTGGGAGATATAAGCAGGGGAGTCTTGTCAGATCCAGCAGGCATGGGCCGTTTCTCTACCCGCGTTACACGCTGCAGTTTCCGGCATGATGGCCGTAGGCCGTGGGATACGAGCGGAGAGGGGGAGAGACGTCCGTCTACCACTCTCACATCCTGGTCACGCCCCCGATGGAATTTTTGTAACTTTAGTAAACTCTTAATTTTTGATATGAGATTAGCATGCAAAAAAAAAAAAAAACGGACGATCATTTGTCCGATAATCTCATCGTGTGTACCAGGCATAAGGGAGTGAGCTTCATGTTTTGGAGTCTCTTGTTGATTTAGCCATAATCAATACAATCTTCTTCCCCCTGAACTACTACTGTTAAAAATGTTTGTTTTCATATTTTTATTTCCTGTTTGTATGCAAATACACTGGTCAGAGAGAATGTGCAGGATGTAAAATATGGTACTCAGGAGCTCTTATTGTTGCTTTGCAGCATATTATATAATTCTGTAAACTTTTTATTCAAATTACTTTGTCACGTTTTGGTATATAGGTCAGTCTAGCAGACAACAAAAGCGATTATCTTAGATATATTGAAAAGTGAAAAGTTATATAAACCTGATATAGTTTGCGCTAAATGATGAGAAATCATGATATCAGGAGATGAAGTCGTATGTTCCTGTAATATGGAATGGGTTTTATAAAGCTTAACTTCCTAATCACGCTTTCTAAGCTTTTCAATGATTTCACCAGCCCTTCTGCCATCTGCTTACCCTAGATTCACAAGAAATTTTCTTGTTCTGTTATTACTATAGATATTCAGTATTTTATTTTAAAATATTTAAATTCATTATTTGATTGAAGCAGATGCAAACATCACTTTAAATATTACTTCTGTGTATGAACCTAGAAGCTGTTGCCGTAGTAAACATCACCACCACTCAGGCTTCTCCAACAGCCTTCTTTGATTCTGTGCTGATGGACAGCACCTTTTTCTTCCAGAAGCTACACAGAAAAAAAATACTGTGTTAAAATGTTGACTGGGAGCTACCCAGAGCTCAGTAGCTGTCTGAAACATCACTGTAGCATATGATTATGGATGAGCAAATCTGCCTCGGAAGGATTCATGACTAGGGATGAGCTCCGGCGTGTTCACACACTCCATGTGCAGAGCCCGCCAGGAAGTCAGCACGGCGCTGTGCTAATCACAGGCAGGGAGACATGTCTCGATGCGTGGCTGCAGAGATCGGGACATGTCTCCCTGCCTGTGATTAGCGCAGCGCCGTGCCGACTTCCTGGCGGGCTCTGCACATGGAGTGTGCGAACACGCCGGAGCTCATCCTTAATCATGACCAATTTTATATAGCATGCTCAAAATTTGGAAAATCTATACATTTGTCAAACCAAACTATTGTCAAACAAGGGGCATGAGAAACCAGGAACTGCCATTAGGGCATGTGTACCAAGCCAAAATAAATAAAATAACATACAGCAGGGAGAGGGCCTTTTACTGCAGCTTTAACCACTTGCTGACCGGCTAACGCCGATATACATCAGCAGAATGGCACGGCTGCGCAAAGCAATGTACCTGTACGTGACCATGCCCGCGGGACCCGCGGACTCGATGTCCGCCGGTGTCCCGCGATCGTGTCACGGAGCTGCAGAACGGGGAGATGCTTTTGTAAACAAGACATTTCCCTGTTCTGCCTAGTGACAAGACAGTGATCTACTGCTCCCTGTCATCGGGAGCAGTGATCCCTGTTGTGTCACTTGTAGCCCAACCCCCCAACAGTTAGAATCACTCCCTAGGACAGACTTAACCCCTTCATCGCCCCCTAGTGTTTAACCCCTTCCCTGCCAGTGTCATTTACACAGTAATCAGTGCATTTTTATATAAAATAGTGTCAAAAGTGTCTGATGTGTCCGCCATAATGTCGCAGTCACGATAAAAATCGCTGATCTGTAGCGAGCAGGCAGCCATTTTGAGAAGGAGTTTGTTCTGAGGACTGTGTGCAGAGAATCCTACAACATCCAGGTGTGGAAACAGAACTGCAGCTGAGTGAAGTTACTTGTGTCTAAGATCCTGATCCTGTCCAGAGGAACGAGGAATTGCTTGCAGGAAGACGGGTGAGACCTGAGGAACAAAACATATACACTGCAGGACCATATACTGTACTTGTTAGAGAGACATTTTGTTCCGGTCAGAGTCACCAGCGGATGCAGAGCAGACCCAGGTCGGTAAGATCGTGCACGCACCCCATTACTTTGTTGGCGCCTAGAGACTGAGACCAGGCCTGTAGATAGTTAGTAGGGTCTCTGTTTGTTTCAGGCCACAAGTGTTGCTACTGTTCACTACAGGGACTCCATAACTTAAAGTGACACTTCACAATTGGAGAGCTGATGAACTTTCTACAAACTCAAGATAGACTGGCGTTGTGCTCAGGAGGAACACGCAGACGCATGATACAACACCAGTTAAGGGGGGGGAAATACGGTAGAGCTTTGTAAGTTTGTAAACTGTTGTACTGCACCGCAGGCTAGCCCGCACCACACACCCATACAGTTATTCTTGTGTTGTTTTTAGGGTATTAACAGGTAAGGTGTGGCAGTTTGGTTGTGCCCACCAGTAGGCAAATTACTCCTGCATCCTACGTAGGGCGCCATGCTGTGCAGCATAAGGGTCTCAGCCTTTGGGCTGGGTGTCTGTAAATATATTGTATGTTTCCAGAATTGGCGGTTGGGTTCAATACCCCGTCTAAATAAAATTCAGTTTTAACAAGAGCTGGTGGTGGAGTGGTTTTCCTTGTTCATGACTTCGCTGTATCCTGGGGAGCCCACCCCGGTACACGTTCTACATCTTGGCGTAGTCGGCAGGATACAGCGACCGTTATGGACGGGAACGCGGCGGGAGACCCTCCCCCGGTGCCAATGGCACCAGTCCAAGACCCAGCTCAGGGTGCGCCAGTGCAAGGCCAACTTGCCCCCGCCATGTCTGCCCCAGTAGGGTATATCCCCGTGGAGGCGCTGTTGCGTCATCTGCCAAAATTTGACGGTAAAAACAGGACGTTGCAGGACTGGACTGAAAGGGTGCAAAGTGCAGTTAGGATGTGTAACCTGAACCCGGAGCTACGGGCAGAGGTTGCGTTGGGGGCTCTAGAGGGTGACGTAAGACGGACAGTGATGGTGAGGCCCGAATCCGAGAGAGACACCCTAGAGAAAATATTCTCCCTTCTGGAGAAAACCCAGGGGGGGCGTACCAAAGTGGTACAGTTGTGGAGTCACTTCTTCAGCAGACCGCAGCAAAAGGGTGAGACCCTGATGCAGTACTCCAATGCCCTACAGGAGATGTTAAGTGAAATGCAGCGGCGAGACCCCAAGGCCATGGGAGCCTTCCGGGGGGTGGACCAGCTACTACGAGACCAGTTCATAGTGGGGCTCTCCAACAAGTTCTTACGAGACAAATTGCAAGAGATGACCCGGATGTCGCCCGACATGACGTTCTATAATGTCTACCTAGCCGCTGTTGAGAGAGAGGAAGAGCACATGCCTGTGGCAGAGAGAGTAGTCAGTGGCATCCATGCTACAGGAGGGCGGTCTGCATCCGAAGACTCAGAGTCCTTAAGAGATGTGGTTCAGGGCCTGCGGACGGAGTTGAGAGAACTCCGGCTGGAAGTGTCTCAGATGAAGGCAGAATCACCCCGGTCACTGGAAATGACCCCGGTGCCCCGCGCTACCCCACCCAGGATTACTCAGGTGCGAGGGTTAGTTAAAAGGGGGCCCCTCTGCTGGGCTTGTCGACAGTACGGCCATATGGCCAGAGAGTGCCCAAAACAGATGAAGTCTGAGCCAACGTTAAACTTCCGACCGCCGCGGTAGCTGGGCGTCCTGCGGCGGTACGCCAGAAGCTAAGCCCTATGTGTGAGGAGCACGACCTGTATGCCAGCAGCCCCGTTATGGAAGCCGAGTTGGAAGGCCAGAAGGTACGCTGCCTAGTTGATACAGGGTCGGAGTGCACCCTTATGCCTCTGGAGTTCTTCGAAAGGCACTTTGGACATATGATGGAGCCGGAAGACGGGAGCGTCATCAGGCTGACAGCTGCCAATAACAGGGAGATGGACGTCCGAGGCATAGTCTGGATGCGGGTCCGACTGTTTGGGCAAGACGTCGGCAAGAAAGAGGTCGTGCTGGTGGACCATTCGTCCCGGAGAGGCATGGACGTGACGCTAGGTATGAATGTGCTGAGAGACCTAGACCATCAACTCTATGCCAAAGAAGGGCCGAAGTATTGGCAATGGGCCACCAGCCGACCCAGAAGGTTTTACAGCAGATGGTGAGGAGCTGTAGTCTGCAAAAGAGCAACATGTCCGGTCGGCCTATTGGACACGTGAGGGTGCCGCGGAGGACCCCAGTGAAGGTCCCACCTCGTCAAGAACAAATATTGATGCTGCCGGTGGGGGCGGGACGACAACTGAATGGACTGGAGGTCCTGATCGAGCCGGCTTACCAAGAGGAGACGCAGACTCGCCCACTGGTAGCCCGGGCCCTCGCAATTGTGAAGGATGGATGTGTGCCTGTACGCTGCCTCAATGTTGAAGACTGTGAGTTAACCGTGCCTGGGAATACCTTGCTGGCCAAAGTTTATGTGTCTGAAGGGGATATGCCTCGACGAACGAGCTTCACGCTACAGCCAGATAGGAGGTCAGCCTGGACCTATGCTGTAGAGGTCCATCAACGGGAAACCCCGACAGCGGAGTGGAATGGTCGAGTGATCATGGCTCAGATGGGGGTGGACTGCAAGACCCTGACTCCAGGACAACAGAAGTTGCTGGAAAACACCATTTGGGAATTTCAGGAGGCATTCTCGAGACATGATGAGGACTTCGGGTGTGCTTCCGCCATTGAACACGAAATCCCCACTGGCGATGCTGCACCAATCAGGGAACGTTACCGGAAAATCCCACCTAAAATGTACCAGGAGGTGAAAGATATGGTGGCCAGCATGTTGGAAAACCGAGTGATCCAGGAGAGTCAAAGTCCGTGGGCTGCTCCGGTAGTCTTGGTGCGGAAGAAAGATGGGAGTCTCCGGTTCTGCGTGGATTATCGGAAGCTGAATGCCCAGACCATCCGGGATGCCTACCCCCTTCCGCGGATTGAGGAGTCGTTATCCGCCCTGAGTCATGCAAAGTTCTTCTCGACTCTTGACCTGGCTAGTGGGTATTGGCAGGTACAAATGGCCAAGAAGGACAAAGCGAAGACGGCCTTCATCCTACCTATGGGACTCTATGAGTTTAACCGGATGCTGTTTGGCCTGTCCAATGCCCCAGGAACATTCCAGCGGTTGATAGAGCACTGTCTGGGGGATCTGAACTTCGAGTCGGTATTGATCTACCTGGACGACATAGTAGTATTTGGGGCCTCTTTTGAAGATCACCTCCAGAAGCTGTGACAGGTCTTAGGACGGGTGCGAGATCATGGGCTCAAGATCAAGCCCAAGAAGTGCCAACTGTTTAAACAGCAAATAGAGTATTTAGGACATGTGGTCACCCAGGAGGGGGTAAAGCCGGCCCCCAGCAAGGTGGAAGCCATACAGAACTGGCCCCAACCACATACACTACGAGAGGTGCGGGCATTTGTGGGATTGGCCGGCTACTACAGGAGGTTTATACCCAAATTTGCTCATTAGGTGGGCCCATTAAACGAATTAACAAGAGGCACTGCGGGGGGCCCAAAGAATCGTCCCATCGAGTGGAGACCCCGGCAACAAGAGGCCTTCGAGGCAGTGAAGCAGGCGCTGACCAGTGCCCCGATTCTGGCTTATGCGCGGTTCGACACCCCATTCCTGCTGTACACTGACGGGAGCCTACATGGCTTGGGGGCCGTGTTATCACAAGCTCAGGATGGACGTGAAAGAGTCATTGCCTATGGCAGCCGGTCTCTGAGAGAGTCGGAGCGCAACCCTGACAACTATAGCTCCTTTAAATTGGAACTACTGGCACTGGTGTGGGCCATGACCGAAAGTTTCGCGGAGTACCTGACAGGTGCAGAGGTGACCGTGATGACAGACAACAAGCCGTTAGCACATCTGGAGAATGCCAAGCTTGGTGCGCTGGAGCAGAGGTGGTTGGCTCGACTTTCTAAGTACCAATACCGCATCAAGTTTCGGTCAGGAAGGGAGAACGGCAACGCTGATGCACTCTCCCGAGTCCCTGTTGGGTTATCTGATCGGAATGCTGATGAGGAGTTAGAGTACACTGAAACTCCTGACTTTGGTCGAGTACCCATGTTCCAGGACGTGCACATTCAAGTGGGGTGGCGTCCGGGATGCACATGTTGCTAGGCAAGACGTTGGCTGATTGGGAGAGAGTCCAGAATGGCTGCCCAGACCTGTGGAAAGTGAGAGAATGGGTCCGGACTAAAATCTGGCCTCGGCCAGAAGAGCGGGCCCGTCTGACTCCAGAGGGCCAAAAGTTGTTGAGGCAGTGGGATAAGCTGACTGTTACCCAGGGCCTCCTGTGTCGGACCATATACTTACAGTCAGAGTTGCAGTACCGGCATCAGATTGTCATCCCCATGTCATGGGGACCGGAGGCTGCCCGGGAAGCTCATGAAAGGGGAGCCCATTTCGGGAGTGAGAAAACGTTCACGTGGCTTCAACGGCTGGTATACTGTCCCGATCTGGCAGACATGGTGGCTGAGGCATGTCTTAAGTGTCGACCCTGTGGGTTGAGCAAGAGTACTGAACAACGGGCTCCTGTTCAGGCCATCCGGACCTCAGCGCCCCTAGAGCTTCTTATGATCGATTATGTACAGATTGGGTACTCTACCTCGGGACACTCGTACTGTCTAGTCATGACAGATCATTTCACCAAGTATGCGATGGCTGTACCCACCAGAGACCAGACGGCAGAGTCGGCCGCAGATGCGGTCTGTAAACACTTTATACAGGTGTTTGGGTGTCCTCGGAGGATACATTCGGACCAGGGGGCATGTTTTCAGGGTACTCTGATGAATGAGCTGTATCAACTGTATGGCATCGAACGCTCCCGCACCACCCCGTATCACCCCCAGGGAAACGGGGCGTGCGAGCGGTTCAACCGCACCTTGCTCCAGATGCTGCGGACTCTGGAGGACAACCAGAAGGCTCGTGGCCCGAGTACCTACCTGAACTGATGTGGGCCTATAACAACAGGGTACACAGTACCACTGGTTACTCCCCACATATGCTCATGTTTGGGAGAGCCGGACGGGAGATTGAAGATCTCCACATCCCCGATCCGATGGAGCCATCACCAAGAAATACCATTGCATGGGTGCAAGAGCACCGCCGCCGGCTAAGAGCAATCCACAAGGTTGTGGGGGAGCGCCTTGGACAAGTGGTACATCCTAACCCAAGACCAGTGCAGAGGGATGGGTTTGCCCAGGGTGATCGAGTGATGGTCAAAGCTAAGCGGCCATCTGGAAAGTTGGATGGGCGGTGGGAGGCGGTCCCTTACACGGTGAAGAGGAGGATAGACCCTGACATCCCGGTCTATGAGGTAGAGCCAATAGGGACTGGGGGGCCTTCACGAAACTTGCACCGTAACATGTTGAGACGTTGTAATTTTGATAAGCCTGTGTGCGTGGAGGAGATGCCTCCTTCTGCTCAGGGTACAGAGCAAATACCCTTGGAGGAGGAGGAGGAGGAATGGTGGGTTGTCCCTGCCCGGGTACCCACAGAGGCTCCAGCCGTGGCAAGTTTGCCACCTCGGGAAAGTGTTGAGCAGTCAGCAGCCCCTCCCCCATTAGATGTGTCTGACATCCCCAGTGCTTCTGAACCTATCCCTCTTCGAAGGACAACCAGGCCCAATGCTGGTGTGCCCCCACAGCGCTATGCCCAGAATGAGTTTGTATGGGGAGGGTTGCCGAGGACGACAACCTCTAGTGGGGTGGCATGTATGATGGGAAGCAGCTCTCAGTGTCTGAACACTGTTTGTTTACAATTAAATATTTAACTGTCATTCTGCTGTTTGGCCACAAGATGCCGCTGGTTTTTCCTGACACAGATAACGGGCTGTAGCCATGGAGACGCTGTACACAAATCAGTGCTGTGACACACAGGAAAGAAAGTGAGAGGAGAACTGTAGTATAACGGGCTGTTTTGGACAGAGATTCAAGAAAGAGAAAGAAAGTGTGTAGCGAGCAGGCAGCCATTTTGAGAAGGAGTTTGTTCTGAGGACTGTGTGCAGAGAATCCTACAACATCCAGGTGTGGAAACAGAACTGCAGCTGAGTGAAGTTACTTGTGTCTAAGATCCTGATCCTGTCCATAGGAACGAGGAATTGCTTGCAGGAAGACGGATGAGACCTGAGGAACAAAACAATATACACTGCAGGACCATATACTTGTTAGAGAGACATTTTGTTCCGGTCACCAGCGGATGCAGAGCAGACCCGGGTCGGTAAGATCGTGCACGCACCCCATTACTTTGTTGGCACCTAGAGACTGAGACCAGACCTGTAGATAGTTAGTAGGGTCTCTGTTTGTGTCAGGCCACAAGTGTTGCTACTGTTCACTACAGGGACTCCATAACTTAAAGTGACACTTCACAATTGGAGAGCTGATGAACTTTCTACAAACTCAAGATAGACTGGCGTTGTGTTTAGGAGGAACATGTAGACGCATGATACAACACCAGTTAAGGGGGAGGAAATACGGTAGAGCTTTGTAAGTTTGTAAACTGTTGTACTGCACCGCAGGCTAGCCCGCACCACACACCCATACAGTTATTCTTGTGTTGTTTTTAGGGTATTAACAGGTAAGGTGTGGCAGTTTGGTTGTGCCCACCAGTAGGAAAATTACTCCTGCATCCTACGTAGGGTGCCGCGCTGTGCAGCATAAGGGTCTCAGCCTTCGGGCTGGGTCTCTGTAAATATATTGTATGTTCCCAGAATTGGCGGTTGGGTTCAATACCCCGTCTAAGTAAAATTCAGTTTTAACAAGAGCTGGTGGTGGAGTGGTTTTCCTGGGGAGCCCACCCCGGTACACATTCTACATCTCACCGCCAGTACTAATATAAAAAAATTATAATAAAAATGCCATAAAACGATCCCCTATTTTGTAGATGCTATAACTTATCAATATACGCTTATTGCGATTTTTTTTTTTTTTTAACCAAACGTATGTAGAAGAATACATATCGGCCTAAACTGAGAAAGAAATTAGTTTTTTTTTATATATTTTTTGGGGATATTTATTATAGCAAAAAGTAAAATATATTGCTATTTTTTTCAAAATTGGCGCTCTTTTTTTGTTTATAGCTCAAAAAATAAAAACCGCAGAGGTGATCAAATACCACCAAAAGAAAGCTCTATTTGTGGGGAAAAAACAACGTCAAGTTTGGGTGCAACGTCACACGACCGCGCAATTGTCAGTTAAAGCGACGGTGTGCCGAATCGCAAAAAGTGCTCTGGTCAAGAAGGGGGTAAATTCTTCCGGGGCTGAAGTTGTTAAAGTGGAACTAAACCCTCCTATCCTTTTCAGCCAAGGGAGCTGCCATCTTAGCTTCTGTTTTGATCTGCAACTGCCATGGTGCTGCACATATGATCAGTTATGACACCAGCCATTTGATTGTTTGATAGTTTTGTTTTTTTAATCGTTAAAGGTTCCTTAAAAGGAAAGCATTGAAAGTACACTGATTTTTAAATGACAGGTTTGGGTGACCTGTTAAATCTGTGCTCAGCATTATGGAACAGCACAATATTCACGGACAGCTGCTAAGACAGCATACTCTGACAGGAAATGTTTGGCTATAGATTTTTTTTTATTTTAGATGTAGCTTGTATACAGTGCACCACCACAATCTGATTTATTTCAGTGAAAAAAAGCTTTTTCCTAATTAGTTTTTCTTTTTTTTAATAAATTCTTTATTTCTATATCTTTTTCTTTCCCCATAGACAATATCGATAACATAATATCAACCATATCACAAAACATATTACATAATATGCATCAATTATATTTTCTTAACCAAAAACAAAAACAAAATATTGATTGTCTATTTCTCTACTTACCCTTCCCTCCCTCCCATTCTCTATATCGTAATCATCTACTCCTAACCCCTTTCACCCCGAAAGAAAAAAAAAAGAAAAAATTAGCCTCTCCCCATCTCTGCCCACTGGACTCATTCTCTATCTTCTCCAAATATTTTTTTTCCCTCTTCTGAGTTTACTAATTCTTCCCATGGTGTCCATATCTCATTAATTTGTTCCGTTCTTCCTAATGTGTTGGGCCATAAATTTTCCATTATCCAAACTCGTCTTATTTTTCCCAACCACATAGAAATAGGGGGTGTTCGAGTTTCTTTCCAACATATAGATATGCAGCTTTTGGCTGCATTCACCATGTGACATATTATTGAATTTCTATATCTTTTCATTGGGATTTGAGAACTTTGTAGCAAAAAGAAGGCTGGATCATCCGGAACCTGATATTCCGTAAACATTTCTGTTATTCTCTGCACCTCCCACCAAAACCGTGTAATCACTGGACATTGCCAGAAAATATGAAAAATAGTCCCCCGTTCGCCACAGTTTCTCCAACATCTATCTGACTCTTCCGGAAAAAAATTATTTAGAACTGCTGGTGTACAGTACCATCGTGTTAACAATTTATAATTAGATTCCTGTATTTTAGTACATCTAGAGGTACTCAACGCCAGTTGTTCTATTTTCTTACTCTGTATTAATGAGAAGCTTTGATTCAAGTCTCTCTCCCATTTGCTCAAACTTTTTATTTTATACTCCTCTGGAGGTGTTACCAGGAGAGCATATATTTTGGATATAACATGGGAGATTGGTTCCTTTTCTTTGCAATATGTCTCAAATTTTGTGCATGGTCTACAATATTTCTCCATTGGGCCAAGGGATACCAAGAAATGTCTCACTTGTCGTGCCTGCCAGGCCAACATTTCAAATTGGCCACCCTGTTGAGTCATATTTTCTATTGTTGGCCAATTATCTAGATTCGTAAAATGTGATACTTGATATAATCCTCTGTCTCTAAGTCCCTGAAAGCCTCTTACCGCCAATCCTGGTGGAAACATTGGGTTCCCCAGGACTGGTGTCAAAGGTGACTGTTCTGTAGTTATTCTGGAGTTCCGACTTATCTTATATCCCATTTGAAGTGTGGGTCCTATTATAGGGTGTGTTTTCAATGAAGAAGGTAGAGATGCATAACACCAGATAGCTCTATTCAGTGGAATAATACTTATCTGTTGTTCAATTCTGATCCATAATTTATATTCTGTATGCCTACACCAATCAATAATCCTGCCTAATTGCGCTGCCTGATAGTACTTGTACATATCTGGGGCTGCAATTCCACCCCGCTCCTTCGGTATTGTTAATAAGCTTCTATTAATCCTAGGTCGTCTGCAGGCCCAGATAAATTTGGAGATTTCTATCCCTATCTGATTAAAGTAAGACCTAGGGATATATATAGGTAATGCCTGAAACAGATACAGAAACCTAGGAACTATATTCATCTTTAAGATATTGCTCCTCCCAAACCAGGAATGCATGCCCTTATTCCATTTCTTTAACAGTATTCTGACAGTCACTAGTAATGGTCGGAAGTTCAGATCAAAAATTTTCGTTAAATTTGAGGGGATCTGTGTCCCCAAATAATTCAGTGCCGTTGTCGTCCATCTGAATTTAAAGTTCTGTTGGAGAGTTCTACTAAGTGTCCCTGCATCGCCACTCCCATAGCCTCCGATTTACTATAGTTTATCCTGAAGCCAGACAACGCTCCATACTGTTCTATTTCCTTCAGTAAATTAGGCAATGATATTTGCGGAGAAGCTAATGAAAACAATAAGTCATCAGCATAGGCCGATACCTTATATTCTTCTCCTCCTATTCTTATTCCTACAATGTCTGGGTTCTGTCTGGTCTTATTCAGAAAAGGTTCTAGTGTCAGAGCAAATAGGAGTGGCGACAAGGGACACCCCTGACGAGTCCCATTTGATATCGGAAATATTTTAGAATATACTCCGTTTGCCTTGACCGTGGCTTGTGGTTTCGAATACAACTCAGTTATCCACTGTAGCATCCGATTCCCTAGCCCCATGTGTCTCAATACTCCTAACATAAATCTCCAATTCACCCTATCAAAAGCTTTTTCCGCATCCGTGTTTATAAACATGCAAGGGTTTTTTAATTGGTTTTCTTGTTGAATTAAGTTTAGTACTTTAATGGTACTATCTCTTGCTTCACGTTTGGGAATAAATCCCACTTGATCTAAATGTACTAATTGAGACACATGGGGTTGTAATCGAATAGCTAAAGTCTTCGTAAATATCTTCAAGTCGGTATTTAATAAAGATATCGGTCGATATCTACTACAACATGTCAGATCTTTACCTTCCTTTGATAGAATCGTAATATGTGCTCTTAATGTATCTGGTGTAAAGGTAGTTTCCTGTCCGATGGCATTAAATCGTTTAGTCATGTATGGGCTTAATAAAGAGTAAAAACTTTTAAAGTATTGTATTGAAAAACCATCTGGTCCAGGAGCCTTTCCATGTTTTATCGTTTGTATTGCTGTAAATATTTCCTCAGATGTAATGGGTGCTTCTAATTTTCTTTGAACCGGAGATGGTAGTCGGGCTAGTTCTGCAGACGCTAGATATTCATCTAGAGACGAGTGAGGCGAAAGAGGAGGTATCAAATTATACAATGAGGAGTAATACTCCCCAAATTCCTGTGTGATATCTTTCGGGATCGAGAGTTTCTGATCTCCTTTTCCCTTAATATAGGGTATATATGATCGTGTTTGTTGTTCTTTCAGTTTTTACGCTAATAATTTGCCGCACTTGTCCCCAGATTCGTATGTAGCCCGTCTCCCTCTTTGTAGAACCGCCTTTGCTTTATATCGTAGGATATCTGATATCTGTCGTCTTAAATATGCTAGCTCATTTCCTACTCCCTTTTCTGATGTTTCTTTATGTAATAACTCCAATTCTTGCATCTTTCCCAGTAATTCATTTATTTCCTTTTCTCTGGCCTTTTTTACTTGAGAACCATGTTTAATTAAGATCCCCCTTATAACTGTTTTATGTGCTTCCCATACAATTCCAGGGTCACTTTCTGCACTATCGTTTATTTCAAAATACCATGTGATTTCTTTACTCAGGTCAGCTAAAATTTCTGGTGATTGTAATAATCTCTCATTCAATCTCCAGCTCCATTCCATCGGATGAACTGCCTCTGATAATGAGAGTTCTATTATGACTGGAGCATGATCTGACCAGGTTATGCTACCAATTGATATATCCTGCACCTTGGAGAGTAATTGCTGTGGTATCAAAAAAAGATCAATCCTTGAATATAATTGATGTGGGTTAGAGAAATATGTATAATCCCTCTCATCTGTGTGCAGGATGCGCCAGACGTCTATCAATTGATTTTCATGAAGTTTCTGAAGAATACGTTTCCTTGTCCCACTAGAAACTGAGGAGGAACCTCTAGAGGTATCGATTCTTGGATCTAATGGTATATTAAGATCTCCCCCCAGAATTAATTTCCCTTCTTTAAATTTTGTCAATTTTGATAGCATTTTCCCGATAAAGTTCTCTTGATTAACATTTGGAGTATAAATGGTAGCTAAAGTTACTTTTGTATTCCCAATAAATCCTTTCAAAAATAAATACCTCCCTCCTGGATCTACGTATTTATCCAACAAGGACCATGCTATTCTATTGGATATTAAAATAGCCACTCCCTTAGTTTTGGCCTCTTTATTAGACGCCAAATATACATTGGGGAAGTATCTATTTTGGAGGTATGGGAATTTTCCTTCCTTAAAATGAGTTTCCTGTATCATTCCAATATCCGTTTTAGTCTGTCTCAAGTCATGGTGTAGCATCCTATGTTTTTCCGGGATATTCAAACCCCTTGTATTTATGGAGCTCACCTTCAGTCCTCCCATCTTCTATAGTCCAGCAGGCAAAGGAAGGATGAGAGAAAAAAAAAAGGAAAAAAAACCCCAGGGTTATGACACCAGTACCTACTTGGGATTACCTATTTACCCATAGATACCGAATATAGGGGGTTTGTCCAGCAGCGGCCATAGTAGCGGAGCAATGGGCCTTATCCCCATGGCTATTTTTTACTTAAATTGATCCGTGACAGCATGATCCGTGACACACAGCGGATCAGAGTTCTTGCTGTGACCAATCACATATCCACATGTAAACAACTGGCATAAATGGAATCCATTCATGATAGCATTGTTTACTTTGGTAATCTCTGTGATTTGTGACAGTAATCACATGGTACCAGACCAATCACACTGGCCGTGTACCATGTAATAGCTGTGGCTAATCAAAGCAATCATAATAGTAAATACAGGGAGTCCCCGAGTTACGAACACAATAAGGACTGAAGTTGTTCGTAAATCGCAACACTGCATTTGTAAGTGTAACTTCCGTTCGGAACACTGCATTCGTAGGTGTTCGTAAGTGTAACTGCCGCCTCTGCATGGATGTGGGATGTTATGTTATCTGGGGCGTAGTGCGGCAGTGTGGGATGTGTCCGGAGGTGCTCGAAAGGTATCCAGGACCAGCGTGGAGCACAAGTGGCCGGCATTTGAGGCCGTTCATAAGTAGGAGTCATTCGTAACTCGGGTGTTCGTAACTCGGGGACTCCCTGTACTGAAACATGAATGATTCATGACAGTTAAAATGATTGTTTTAAAGTAAAAAAAAATCCTAATCGCCCCCCAAGTAGTACAGGGTCACTATTCTGACACTACACTACTTTGAGACAGTATGTAAAAAAAATAAAAATTATATATTTTTTTAACATACTATTAATAACCAGTTAGTGTCCCTAAACACCGCCACACCAGTTATAGGGGTTGATTTACTAAAGGCAAATCTACTGTGCACTACAAGTACACTTGGAAGTGCGGTCACTGTAGATCTGAAATGAGAGGAACCTCTGCTGATTTCTATCATCCATATGTAGCACTACCCCCAGTTAAGAGAGCTGCTGGTATTGTTTGGGCCTGTACCGTACTGCTGTCAACCCCCCAAACTGGCTCTAACCCTCCGCTGGCACAGCTGCAAAGAAATGGGATTGTGGAACCTACTGGCTATAGGAACAACAATGCCGCAATATAACATACAGTACAATTCAAGATTTGGTTTACCTGTGTTGGCCGTCTCTCTGAAACAGTTAACACTCCACACAATGTGTTTGCTTAACCATGAAAGTATTTTTACTGAATAAGAGATGACAGGGTAAACAAATATGTGTTTGCTTATGCAGAGCCCTGCAAAGCCAAAGTGATAAACATATAAGGGTACCAAATATAATGCAATACTAATACTAATACTAAATGTCTTTTCCTTCGTGGGCAATATGGCGCCCACACAGTGTCAAAGTGAGTTCCAGTCAGGCCTGACTACCTCCAAACACTGTCACTCCAATGAAAGGATCTTCACTAGCAAAACGTTGGTGCACTTAATGTTTGTAAACCAAGGGTTGTCAAATAACGTTAGCTGAACTCCGGCTATAATTAAGACTTGAAGTCACGGGTGATAAAATGCTCAGCCTCAGTCAAAAGATGTCTGGCCTAATTACAGCTAAAAGTCCTGGGCAAGTGCCCGCTCACCCGACCAGGCCCAGTACGTCCTGCTGGTTCTGTGCTGGTGCTCCGGCACACGATCTCTCCACCACCCGTAGTCTTCTGTCCCTCAAACAACCGTATCGAAGTCGATAGATGGGTCGACTCTTGAATGCTCCAAGATATCAGCAGGCTCTTCTGATGAGATCCCTCTCTCCGCGACGAGCAGGTTTCCCAGATTCTGTAGGCCCAGTCTCTCCGGCCTAGACAAACACAACAGGCCCTAACACAGGCTCTGACTTGCTGGGTGGGTGATGTCCAAAGAGACCACGCGTTGCTCCTCCTCCACTTAAATAACCCTTCCCCAGCAGACCTTGCGCCAGGCAATGCACTGAGGGTGTACAGTTGCACTGTGGGTACAGTAGTCTATATGGTATCCACGGCATTGGAGTCCATCTCTCTCTGTACTACAAGTCCCACTGTGCACCTTTCCTTTCAAGTCAAAACAGTAGTCAATAGAGTTTCGGAAGGATTTGGGTGCATTTGCATATAAAATAGTCCTTATGACATACCAATAGGCAACACCCCGCTACACACTCCCCCCACTTAATGTCTTTGGTCCTCAAAGATATCAACAATGTATGAGAGAGAGAAACTTAGATAGCATATATGGGAGTGATACGATTTACGGTCACAAAATAACCCGTCAGAGGATTCTCCCACCAAGCTTCCGAAGGGAGATTGTCCTGCCTACAGGTCACGTTAATGGAAGTGGCCTGTCCAGCTGTGCCAGGGAGTAAGCTAGGGTTGCCCGCCACTAAATTGATAGTGGAGGGACCAGACTCGTCAACTGTCCTTCTTGCAGTGAAAACAGCTTCCTTAGAGCACCTATTTCAGTATAAGTCAGTCTTTTTGGAGGGTGAATGACTCTTCTCTCCCTCTGTTCTCTAGGAGTCGGAGTATCAAGAGCAGCGGATTCGACCACTTCCATATTCTTTTCAATGATTCCCCGGGAAGTTCAATGGCCACACTCGCGTCCAGGAAAGCACCTGTTGATTCGCACCACTGAACCACAGTGAAAGGGTCCATGCTGGCACCTAAGGCGAGGGCTTGATTGCAGAGTACAGGATCCCGGACTCGAGCCCCCACGTGTAGCACACGGACCCATTTCTCCTGCCTACCTTCTTCTTGCAGGGATAAAGGCACACCGTGCCACATTCCCGGATCCTCCTGGTTTAAGGGGTTGAGCGGTGTTCTTACAATTTTGGGTCCTGCAGCGAGTTGCCTCCCGTCCATTGGTTCTTGTCCCTAGAATGTAGGGAAAAGTCTGTGTTCTTCCTCCCAAAGAAAGCCAATGTCCAAACAGTGCTTAAACTCCAAACAGACAAGTTTATTTTATCTTGCTTGAAACAGATTTGGGAATAGGTTGAAGATAGAGACAAAGTAGGTAGAGGGACAGGTTCAGGCACGCAACACCCAACTACCCTATTCTTCACTCAAGCCTGAGTATGAATTGCTCACCCGGATAGATCCCTCTCAAAGTTCTAGCAGCCGGAATGAAACACGAACAGTTCCTTTAAGCCAGTCCCCTTCACGGACAAGTCCAAGTAATTCTCTGCCACAGAATCCTTTAGTTACTGAATTAGAACTTTGAAACTCCCATAGATTAATGAAGACCATAGGTGTCAATGGGACACGCTACAGGAGCTATACTGCAACTCACGAGTCCTTCCCTCTGATAGGTAACCAGGCCTCTCCTTCACCATGAATTCCTTCACCGATCCATCGGACAGGTCCTCCCCCGGTTTCCTTTCCTTCAGAGCGGGCCACCCTCACATGGGTTCCCTGAGACTCCAGTGTGTTGATTGTAGACCCAGTTGAAGGTACTGGGCCTACCTGGAACATTGTAGCCTCGAGCTAAAGGTGCCCGAGACTCCTTGACCAGTTCACGCACCCCCCGGCCAGCAAGGCCATAGGGCGCGACTTCGCCACCAGGGGTCCTTGGAATCCCCCTGGCACACCACCCCCATGGGGCACACTCTCCGTGGACACACTACCCTCACCTGAGACGTCTGCCCTTTATGTACCCTCTCCCTGCATGCACAGCAGGCAGAACCCGCAAACCACACGGTAGCCGAGAGAAGACACCAATCGTACCACAATGCCACCTGCGGTTCAACCCGAGACCTGGGCAACAGCGCCACCTCAGGCCCAGGGGAACTACACACCAGGCAACAACATGGCAGAGCAGAGTCCGTATTGAACAGAATTGTAGGGTCTGAGCCATACTATTGCCCAGACTACCCCTAAATTTACAGCATAGCGACCCCAGTTTTGGGGGTCCCGCTACACATACATGTACAAGCAAAAATTCTGTTTTTTTATTTTCCTTGCATGTCCCCCTCAGATCTACAGCGACTGCACTTCCAAGTGCACTTGTAGTGTACAGTGAATTTGTCTTTAGTAAATAACCCCCATAGTGTGCATGGACACATTGGCTAACATGGAGGGGAGTTTTCCAGAAAAAATAAGAGCTTAAAAGCCTGTAGGAGCTGCTTCTTTGAGCTACTTTGAGCTGCAGTGTGCATGAGCCCTTAAAGCTGCACTATTTTGAAGTAACAAATATGATTATTTCTACAACTTAAAGTGACCTCTCCCTACAAAAACCTGCCACGCTACACAATATTATTTAGTGAAACAGTTGAACTTAAATCTTAGTATCCTACTTTTTCCATATTTACAGTCTTCTACATTTCCACTGGATGTGTTCTGCACCTCGCTCCCATGCTGCCATATTTGAAAATATCGACATTGGGGGCTAGCTTCTTCTTCTTGGTTCCCAGTGCTGGCCCACTAATAACATCTGCATCAAATCTTATCTGAGAAAAAAATGCATTTACTAGGAAATTTAGAGTATACAATGTGAGATCACATGAAATTTTACAAGAAGTTGCAATATATATTCAAGATTTCTCTAGAAGGCACTGGGGGCAGCGGTAAGGCCCTGTCTACGTCAATGGTGCTTCTAAGAACCATGAAATGTGATTTTATTACCTGTGAATTGTTCGCAACTGCTTTTTTGAAAGATAGATATTTTGATCTCAGCTTGCAGATATCCAATTAACTAGATTTAAGTAACTAGTATATCCAGAACGAGGCATAGATCGCACGCCGCCGTGAGCCTGATATATCCATCCGCACATGCTGTAGACAACTTAGAGCCGGTGTTCTGTCGTGAAGTGCCCCCTTTCGAATAGTGCCTGCACATGCGCAGGACAGAGCCACGCTCCAGCTGAGTTGCCAATCAGCTGGAGTGACGTGAACAGGGTGCAAGCGCACATCGTAAGAGATATCATTTCACTGGCACAATTGAAACCTATAAAAAAAGCAGGGGGAGACCGTAGTTCTCACATTGTGCCTCGTTGTTGCGGGGCGGCTTTACAGTGTGCTGATGCTACAGTTTCCCCCCTGTTTGTATAGGTTTGAATTGTGGCTGTGAAATTGTATCTCCCATCGAGAGATACCTCCTACGATGTGCGCATGCGCCATGGTTATGTCAGCCCAGCTGATCGGCAAATCAGCAGTTGTGCTATGATGTACGGTGCATGCGCAGTTAGTCCCGGGTACTATTTGATGGGGGGGCACTTCTTGACAGAACACCAGGATTGGCACAGTCACATGTTAGTGCAACTTTTGTTCTAATTTTTAACCATTTTAAACACTTCAATACCAGGCACTTATACACCTTCCTGCCCAAGCCAATTTTGAGCTTTCAGCGCTGTCGCAATTTGAATGACAATTGCGTGGTCATGCTGCACTGTACCCAAACAAATTTTTTATCATTTTGTTTCCACAAATGGAGCTTTCTTTTGGTGGTATTTGATCACCTCTGCGATTTTTATTTTTTGCGCAACAAATAAAAAAAGAGCGAAAATTTTGAAAAAAACGAAGTTACTCTTTCGTCCATGGACCGACACAGCTTCTCTATTAAAATAAAAATAACAGTGTACTAAAGAATAAACCGCCGCCTTTCCTTAACACACTCCACTGCGCCTTGGAGAAACGTCTGATAAATTCAGACTGAATTACCCTATCAGCTGCTACTTTAAAAAATAAAAAGTGAAAAAAAAATTTGAATAACCAAAATAGTAGCGCTCAGTGTCTTACAACACAAATCTAAATATAAACCATATACACTCCGTGAGATAGTGCATAAATGCGAATGTTCATAAATATACACCCTGTAAAGAAATGTGCATACAATAAACTCATCAAGTGTCCATAACGTTCATGACAGTGATTTAAAACAATTGATATAAAGTGTTTAACTGAAAATGAGTCCATAAAAAAGTGCACAAAATAAGTCCATAGAAAGTGCATCCAAAAGTGACTTCAAATGAAGATGATGACAAATAAAACTTTCTTGTGTTTTCTTCAAATCTTCACCACACCAATGTGCTCAGTGATTCCACTCCCTAAGGACTTGCACTCACCACAAGAATATGCCTCGCACTCTCATGCTTGGCTAATCAGCTTGATTACCCCCCAGGGTATCACAAACAATTCCAAAATGATGAAATTAGGTCAGTCAAGTCTCCCACATGAAAAAACAAATGCTTCCAATAGTGAAGTATATAAAAACTTTTAATTAAAATAACACAGCACAAGTGACCATCAATGGTTACACTCACATTTAGACAGATCAAATTGGGCACTTCAAAGCAAACATTTCCAAATGCCAGGCAAGTTTATAGTAGGCTGCCGCGATGTATTGCGGTCTCGGCGGACCATATAAGCATGTATGTCTCACCCTCCTTCATGTACGCTTGCCTCTCCACTGCAATCGAATCACCGCAGACTCCCGCCCAAACACCAAACTGTATATTCGACGAGTGGTCGAAAGATCCAAACGCTGCACACCAGGTGACTGTCGTGTAGCTCCTCCCAGACTAGTTTCGTCGTAAGACTTCTTCCAATGGGGCAGGAGTGCTTACAATGATCAACTTTTACTTATGTAAAACCTTTATCCCAAAAGGAAAAAAAAATAGGATTTTTTACTCACCGTAAAATCCTTTTCTCTGAGTCCATGGACCGACACAGCTTCTTTATTGACAAAGTGGGTATTATCCGTTAATTAGGAGTGACTAGGCAGAAAAACTTGTAAAAAGTGTTGCATCATACCTTCTACAGTACCGCCCAGGGGGCAGACCCTCTGGGTATAACCTCTCAGTCTGCATCTCGCAGATCAGTTTTTTTCTGTCTAGCAAGGAGTAGGACATGGCTCCCTTTGGGCCCATTGGTCCGGGGGAAAAAAAAAAATATATATATATATATATATATATATTTTTTTTTTTTCCATTTGTTGTTTCCTGCGATCTTCGATCAACTGCCGACTGGGTGACAGGCTGGATCCTCGATCCTTGTAGTCTCCCCAGTTTCGGCCATCGAGCGTGTGCCGACCCTAGCTACGCGCTGGGTTTTCCACGACATGCCCGTCGCTCCACGGGTGGCCGGTGAGCCTACGCTCCAGGGCCTGCATCGGACCGCTCAGCTTCGGCTGACCTTACGGCCGAGTCGCAGCAGCCTGGCCGGTGAGCTTACGCTCCAAGGCTTGCATCGGCCCGCTCAGCTTCGGCTGACCTTACGGCCGAGTCGCAGCAGCCTGTCCGGTGAGCGTCACGCTCCAGGGCATACATATGATCGTCCCTTTTGGGTCCAATCACAGCATGCCTGGCCAACAGTCACCTTCCGTGCGCGGACGATGATCTGTTTGGAATGTCTTCCAGCATAATACATGCAGGATAGGCAAGTAAAGCTCCCCTGCCTCGGCTGGGTGATTGAGCTGGACATTCCTGGAGAGATCAAGTAAGTGGTTGTGGCCCCTTTCTTCCCTCTCTCCCTGCCTTTCCCTCCTTTTTGGGCTTCTAGCTAAAGGTTGCTGGGTGCTGGGGGTCACCTAAGGGGTCCCACTGGAGCGGGGCTGGCTGTAACTAACATTTAAAAGAAATGTCATTTCTGCGTACCTGTGTGTGTGTGTGTGCTTCCTCCTTCATGCTGTCGCCGGCCATTTTGAGGTGGTCCATGCCAAGTTTGGCCTCTTGTGACTGCCCGGCGGCCATCTTCCTGTGGTTCGGCCACACCCACTGGCTCCTATCAGGTGATCGGCGGCCATGTTTGTCCACCCTGTATGTATAGATTGCCATTAGGCGGCCATCTTTTTGTGGGCTACGGCTGCTTGACCTCTATCTTCGGCTCCGCGGCCATTTTCTTGGAGCCCACATTATCTTCCATACAGACGTTTTTGGCAGCCATTTTGCGAGAGCCTCCGGCCTCTAGGGTGCATTACACTGGCGCGAAAATTCACACAGGAAGTGCTGATAAAAGAAGCAGACTGACACAGCAGCAGGGGGACAGCATCACAGGCGCAGCACACGGCAGCATAGCATTACCTATCCAGGGTGGTGAGTCCTCTGGGTGACCCAGCCTCTCTGCAGCACAGGAGGGTGGCCTATTGATATCTTGCCTGGAGCCCTGTCAGCGTGTGGGCAGCATGGCATCTGAGCCAGATGTCTTCTCCCCTGAAACACCAGATTTAGCAGCTGGTGTCCCTGAGGTGTCTATGGACGCTATGTCGGCAATCCTAGAGGTGTTTGCTGCCAGGGTGGAAGCAGCACACGGGAATACAGGGGGTAATAAACGCCCCCGTCCCCTGCAATCTTCTGGGGATATTTCTGATGCAGAACCAGGTCCAGCTACGGCTCATGGCCCAGACTCTGATGCATCAGAGACTGCAGACCGTGACCGATCGGACAGTGAGGAGGACTCCAAGTCCAGGTCAGTAAGCGAGACGGCTTTGGTATCTGACCTTATTACTGCAGTACGGGATACGCTAAAGTTGGAAAATACTGCAGAAGTAGCAGATACTCCAGTCCCCTTTGGTTTTCGTAAACCTGCCCGCACTGCTAAGGTGTTCCCTTGTGTGTCTTATTTTGACAAACTCTTATACAAGGAATGGGAGAACCCACTGAGGGTCTTTACAGCCCCAAAGAGGTTTGCAGTACGGTACCCCTTTGAGGAGAGTTTTCTGAAAATATGGACCTCTCCCCCTATAGTGGACCCTTCAGTGTCCAGACTTAATAGAGCCACCATTATTCCAGTAGAAGGGGCTCCTGTTTTCAAGGACCCTGTGGATAAGAAGGCTGAAGCACTCGCTCGCTACCTATACTCAGTGGTAGGCTCGGCAGTACGCCCGGCATTGGCGGGGGCCCTAGTGTCTCAGACACTTACTGAATGGGCAATTGCTACTCCAGGGGTTAAAGGAGCGAGATGCTCCTCCTAATGAGATAACTTTGGCTGACCAGTTGGTCCAGGGCCTTAAGTTTGTCTGCGAGTCAGACATGGATACTATTCCCCTGCTGTCAAGAGCTTCGGTTTATGCAGTAGTAATACGCCGCCTGATCTGGCTAAAGGGCTGGTCTGCGGACCAGACTTCCAAGAAAGCCCTGTTGGATCTGCCTTTTAAGGGCGACAGACTTTTTGGGGCTTCTCTGGATGACATCATCAAGGATGCCACAGGAGGTAAAAGCACTTTGCTTCCCCAAACTAGCAAGGGTAAGGGGCCACGCCAAGGGCGAGGGCCCTCCTTTACTGCACGCAAGCGTTTTTTTCGCCCCCTTAAGGCGACAGGGAAAAGACCCCAGGCCGATAAAGCGCCTGCCCAAGGACAAAAGCGTCCTTGGTCCCGCAGACCCAACAAGCCTGCGGACAAATCTGCGTCCACATGAAGGTCCGCCCCCACCCAGCTCTCGGGTGGGGGGACGTCTTCGCAAATTTGCGACTCAGTGGACTGCTCTAGTCTCCGACAGGTGGGTTTGCGAAGTAATCTCCTCAGGCTACAAGATAGAATTTCTCTCTTGTCCACCGGACAGATTCACCACCTCCAATCTCCAGCTACTACCGACCCGTCGGGAGGCCCTGTATGGGGCGGTCCAGGGTCTACTGGAACGCGGGGTAGTTATTCCAGTTCCAGAACAGGAACGGGGTCAGGGTTTTTACTCAAATCTGTTCATTGTGCCGAAGAAGGAGGGGGTTCGGCCAATCTTGGATCTCAGAGCCCTCAATTGCTTTGTGAAAGTACAAAGATTTCGGATGGAGTCGGTTCGATCTGTAGTCACGGCTCTCCATCCGGGGGACTTTCTGGCCTCCTTGGACATCAAGGACGCATACCTGCATGTCCCCATATACTCCAGACACCAGAGGTTTCTGCGATTTGCTATCGGGAAGAACCACTACCAGTTTGTGGCCCTCCCGTTTGGCCTTGCCTCAGCACCCAGGACTTTCACCAAGGTGCTCGCTCCGATTCTGGCACTTCTAAGACAGCGGGGTATCGCTATCACAGGTTACTTGGATGACCTTCTGCTGAAGGCCCCTTCAAGCTCAGAATTAGAGGTAAGCGTGTCCTTTACCTGTCAGACTCTTCGAGACTGTGGTTGGATACTAAACACGCAAAAGTCAGTATTGGTGCCCACTCAACGCCTAGTGTACCTGGGGTTGATTCTGGATTCCTCAGAGGCAAAGGTATTCCTCCCTGTGGAGAAGTTGCAGACCCTCCGGGCTGCAGTACGGCAGCTGACTTCCAGGAATTGGTCGTCACTCCGTTTTTGCATGCGAGTGTTGGGCCTCATGGTAGCCTCCTTCGAGGCGGTCCCATATGCTCAATACCACACTCGAGTGTTACAGAAGGAAGTTCTGTCCAGATGGAACAGATGTCCATCATCTCTGGATTATCAAATCTGAGTGAGCCAACTAGTCAGGAGATCCCTGGTATGGTGGCTGACAGCACCGGCTCTAATGGCCGGGAAGTCATTTCTTCCGGTTTACTGGATAGTGATCACGACGGACGCCAGCCTTACAGGTTGGGGGGAAGTCTGGGGTGTCCAGTCGGCGCAAGGTCGCTGGACCCCAGAGGAAGCCCTCCTGCCGATCAATGTCCTGGAGATCCGGGCGATCAAGCTGTGCCTCTTCAAATGGTCTCAGAGGCTGCAAGGGCGTCCAGTCAGGATCCAGTCAGACAACGCCACAGCGGTGGCATATGTCAATCATCAAGGAGGAACAAGAAGCTCAGCTGCCGCATCGGAGGTTGCTCGCATCCTGAAGTGGGCAGAGAAGAGCGTACCGGCACTATCGGCCGTGTACATTCCGGGTGTGGAAAACTGACAGGCGGACTACCTGAGCGGCCAGATGCTGGACCAGGGAGAATGGTCCTTACACCCGGAGGTGTTCCAACTCCTCTGCCAAAGATGGGGCACACCAGACGTAGATCTTCTGGCTTCCCGACTCAATCGGAAGGTATTGAGATTTGTGGCCCGGTCAAGAGACCCATGGGCAGACGCAACCGACGCGTTGGTAGCATAGTGAGGTCAGTATCGGCTAATCTATGCCTTCCCTTCCTTAAGGCTTCTTCCTCTTCTACTCCGCAGAGTGGAGGCAGAGGGAATTCCAATGATCCTAATCGCTCCAGATTGGCCTCAGCGTCCTTGGTACGCCGATCTAGTACGTCTGGTAGCAGACGTCCCCTGGCGCCTACCACTACGGAAGGACCTGCTATCGCAAGGTCCCATATTCCATCCTGCTTTACAGTCATTGGCTTTAACGGCATGGCTGTTGAGAACCAGGTACTGAGAGACCGGGGCCTGTCAGACTCAGTAATCTCTACTATGAGAAGTGCTCGAAAACCGTCCTCTAGGAAGGTTTATCACCGCACTTGGAAGGCCTACATCTCCATGTGTGAGGAAATGAAATGGCATCAAACCTATTTGGTTTCCAGAATCCTGCTGTTTTTACAGCATGGGGTGGACCAAAGGCTTGCCCTAAGTACGATTAAGGGACAGATATTTGCCCTGGCTGTCTTTTTTCAGCCACCCCTGGCGACTCTCTCTCGTGAGTACATTTGTGCAAGGGGTTCGACATGTGGCCCCTCCGGTCCGTCCCCCGTTACCTCCGTGGGACTTGAACCTGGTCCTCTCAGTGCTTCAGAAGGCACCGTTTGAGAAGATTAGAGATATTCCCCTGTTGACACTTTCTCAGAAAGTGGTCTTTTTGGTGGCTGTTACGTCAGTTAGACAAGTCTCTGAGCTGGCAGCCTTGTCCTGCAAGGCTCCCTATTTGATTTTCCACAAGGATAAGGTGGTGCTGCGGCCGCAGCCTTCCTTTCTTCCGAAAGTCGTTTCGGCTTTTCATCTCAACGAAGACATTGTACTTCCATCCTTGTGTCCTCAGCCGTCGAATCCTAAGGAGTCGGCGTTGCATTCCTTGGACGTTGTCTGAGCTTTAAGAGTATACCTATCTGCTACTTCCCTGTTCGGGAAGTCAGACTCACTGTTTGTTTCGGTGGCTGGTCCCAAGAAGGGCCAAGCAGTCTCATCGGCCACCATCTCTAGGTGGATCCGACAGATAGTAATCCAGGCTTACGCCTTAAAGGGTCAGGCGCCCCCCTTTCCTGTCAAGGCGCATTCGACCAGGGCAATAGGTGCCTCTTGGGCTTTCCGACATCAAGCGTCTGTTTCCCAACTATGTAAAGCGGCGACTTGGTCGTCCGCTCACACTTTCACAAAATTCTACAAAGTTGATGTAGGTGCATCTTCGGATGCCTCTTTCGGCCGCAAGGTTTTGCAAGCGGCTGTTTAGAGTTGCAACTCCTCCGTTGGAGGAGTGCTGTTTTGTGTTTTGGGGTGAAGTTTGTTTTTATGCTGTTACCACCCCTCGTTTTTTTCTCTGACACTGCTTTGGGACGTCCCACTTTGTCAATAGAGAAGCTGTGTCGGTCCATGGACGAAAGAGTAAATAGGATTTTTTACTCACCGTAAAATCCTTTTCTCTGAGTCCATGGACCGACACAGCACCCACCCCTCCTTTTAAGTTTGTACTGCTTTTTGACGAACTGATCTGCGAGATGCAGACTGAGAGGTTATACCCAGAGGGTCCGCCCCCTGGGCGGTACTGTAGAAGGTGTGATGCAACACTTTTTACAAGGTTTTTCTGCCTAGTCACTCCTAATTAACGGATAATACCCACTTTGTCAATAGAGAAGCTGTGTCGGTCCATGGACTCAGAGAAAAGGTTTTTACGGTGAGTAAAAAATCCTATTTTTTCTTTGTTTCTGTTAATTTTTTTTGTAAATAAGTACCTTTTTGTAACGACACCCCAAGTATGAGAGGGGGTTAAAGCCGTTTATGATATGCCATTCCCGAACACCAAGGCAGCTACTGACACTCCACAGTCAGGCGAACGAGACCCATAATGATAATTCCCCCCTAATAACGAGACACAGCTCTGTAGTTAGGTTTCCAGCAGGTCTGACAATCTTTATTGAGAAAGCAGGCTCTTATATACACTAAAAGAATACTGTAGTCCAAATGAACAATGACCCAACTCCACCCACAACATCACACAATGGTTACATAACGAGCCCCCAATACACATTATTCTGACATCCCTTAGCAGACAACAGGTGAGTTCATTAACTAATCCCTTTACAGCTTAAATGACTAATATGCAGGACCTTTACGTTTCCCAGACTGGCTGTCTGCTAACTTACAATATCATAAATACACCTTTGACCAGACCTAATTTACATGAGCCAATTACCTAATTCCTTTATACAATTACAGAGTTAAAGGAGTAGTAAAGTTACATGTTTTTTCACCTTAATGCATCCTATGCATTAAGGTGAAAAAACATTCGACAATACCGCCCCCCCCCCGAGCCCCCGTTTTTCTTACCTGGCCCCTCGAAAGTCCCATGCTCGTCCCCGTCATCCTCTTTGTTTTTCTGCCTGGCCGCCGATTGGCTACACTGGATAGATTGAAAGCAGCGCAGCCATTGGCTGGCGCTGCTGTCAATCACATCCAATGACGCGGCACGCCGGGGGGCGGGGCCGAGTGATACAGTCGGCGGCTATGGCCGCCGCTGTATCACGGGAGCGCGCCCGCAATCACTCCACACCATGCGAGCTCACTCGCATTAAGGTGTGGAGTCCTTGCGGGGAGGAGCCAAGACAGCCGCCGAGGGACCCCAGAAGACCAGGATCGGGGCCACTGTGTGCAAAACGAGCTGCACAGTGGAGGTAAGTATAACATGTTTGTTATTTTTAAGCAAAAAAAAAAAAAAGCTTTAGTGCTCCTTTAATTATCACAATCCACAATGAAAAGATCTTTAGAAGTTAGCCTGGACTCAATTTACATCACACAGGCAGCCAGGTGGTTGGAGGTGATGACATTAACATCTTTTAATTAACCTGTTGAGTTCAGAATCAACAACCAGTAAATAGTTATTTTACTTATATCCTGGGAGATATTGTGGATTAATATTACAGACCCATTTTAAAGCAATCCAAGACATATTCTGAATGTCAATTATTTTCTGGCTCATACTTTCTAAGAACTTCTGGGTTCCACGGGCCCTCCCGCTACACTTTTCTTCTTCAATGATGGGCACTGATATGGCTGCACTGACGGGCACTGATAAGGCGGCACTGATGGGCACCGATGAGGTGGCACCAATGAGGTGGCACTGATGGGCACTAATGATGGGCACTGATAGGCAGCACTGATGGGCACTGATAGGCGGCACTGGTATGCGGCACTGATGGGCACTCATAGGTGGCACTGATGGGTACTTATGGGTGGCACTGATAGGTGTCACGGACAGGCACTGATAGGTGGGCACAGATTGGCACTGATAGGTGGCACTGATGGACACTGGTGGGTGGCATTGCCGGGCATCACAAATTTTGTTTGTGCCATGATGGTGCCAGTCAGTGCCCATTTGTGGGCACTGATTGGCATATGTTATGCATACATTTGTACATGTGGATGGCCATGGGGGACTTACCTGGCCATCCACATGTTAGGTGCTTCCCTGGTGGTCCTGGGCGGCATCCTGGTGGTCCAGTGTGGGCATCTGAGGGGGGGCTGCGCTGATAAACAATCATCGCAAACCCCCCCTATCAGGAGAGCCGCCGATCGGCTCTCCTCTACTCGCGTCTGTCAGATGCGAGTGAGGAAAAGCCGATCAACGGCTCTTCCTGTTTACATCGTGATCAGCCGTGATTGGACACGGCTGATCATGTGGTAAAGAGCCTCCGCTGGAGGCTCTTTACCGTGATCGGTTTTGTGGTGTGTCAGACTGACACACCGCACCACCGATCGCCGCGATGCGCGCCCCCCATATGACGCCCAGTCAGGATAACTGAACCACTTCCCGGACGTCAATCTGCTATTGACCGGGCGGGAAGTGGTTAATAAAACAAACTACACCATAAGAGCTCTTCTTTGTGTCCCTGGTGGAGTCTGTTCCCACATCCTCAGCCTTTGTCGGAGGGGGTCCCACAGTGGAGAGATGTTTACCCAGGATCTATCTGGTTCATTCAAATAAAAGCGTATTTTGACCTACCGTAAAAAGTGGTCAAACACCTTTGGTGAGTTGCCATCTACCTCATGAGCACTCATGGTAAAGCATTAACTTGAAGACACATCAAACCGGAAGATTATATATGTTTTATGGTGTTGGGATTGTCATTTTGGACTTTATTAGTTTACTATTTGCATATGGTTTCACCATTATTTATGTTGAACTATTTCATGTATTATGATTTGTAGCGCCAACACCTTTACCTTTGTTTATTCATCAGCTTGCAGAGTTGCATGAAACATTGATTTTTGCTGTTGGTAAAAAAGTTTACTCCTTTCCTGGAGTTCTGGACACCATTCAATTATTAGTCACCAGCCACCTTGGTGAACAATTGAGTTCTTAGACCTTAGACTTCCAAAATACTTTTATCAGCTATAAATGTGGATTTCCGTTCCAACAAATCCTCTAACACTGCAACTACCACCCAGTTAGGACCCTGGAGGAAGGGAAACATATACTGGACTCAGAAGGCCCTGTCATAGATCATCTCCTTATGTTTTCCTCCAGGCTACCGGGACCCAGGAGATCAAGGACAGGCCAACAAGAACCAACTCCCATAACTAGATCCACAGTACTTAGATGTTAAGTGTTCATTGATTATTGTTAATGCCATCCACACGCTGCTTGCTTACAAGAAGTGCTCTTCTCTCTAGTGTTTCCTTTCCTTGGCTCTTCCATAAGTATTAGTATAAGCATTTATTTCTACCTTTCAGAAAAATCTAAAGGCGTTTTACACTCATTAAAGAGGAATTCTTCACCTGTTTCTTTTTTTTTTCTTTTTTCAATCCCATCCCACCTTTTTTACTGGGTGGTCCTTCATAAACGTACTGACTTGCCCAGTAAATCCAGCAGCTTTACAGTAAACCACCATTTTGCTGTTGATCACTAGGTCCTGCGCCACTACCTTCCTCCCTGACGTCATCTAGGAGCTGGCTGCCTGATCCTTGTTTTCAAGCACTATTATCCAACTTCAAGGATCAGGAAATGAAAGCCAGCCCCCTAATAATGCTTGTGCAGTAGATTGGAAGATTGCCCCGGAAGCCTCCTGGTGTGACGTGCATCCTAGGAGACAGTAGGCAGGTTGGGAATGTGATTCTCATCTAGGTGAGAAACTTGGAAGTATGGACCAGGATATTCAAAAAAGATATTTAAAATAAAAGTGAAATATAAGATTGTGAAAACTAATGGGGCACGAAGGAAAGCTATGCAAAGTAGGTTAATAGGTTTGCTTTAGGAAACATTTCCTGCTGAAAATTCTTTATACCATAACTGACACCAAGAAGACATATTTAATTATTATCTTCAGTTCAGGTACTAGCTTAATTTTCAATTCTATATTGAGGAAATGGTTTCCAAAGTCATGTTCTAATATTTTTTTTAATCTGCAGCTTTCATTAAATAATACCTGATGATCCCTCCATAAAGGTCCCTACTTAGCACTTCCTCTCATAGGGTCACAATGCTCCGTACCTGTTTCCCAGTTGTGCTTCTGCATTGTCACACTTTAACACAAGCTTCTGATGAAGACTACAAGTAGCCGTTTCAATACACATTGCACAGGCATGTTACAGTATTGTCCGCAGCAGGAAGCCCAACCTGAAAAATGATGTGCAGCAGTGGCTGAGATGCATGTAAACATAAAGTGGCTGCAAAGAGGCTATAGGAGATAAACAGTGCAAGGAATACAATGATGCAGCTCGCATAGCAATCTGTGGTGAGCTGTGAGTGTGGTCACATCCTGCTAAAGGTGGGAGGGATTTAAATTGGCATAGTTAAATAGAATCTGAGCTTGCTCACTGTATACACAGCACACATATGCCACATTCTCAAAACTGTCAAAATATCCTTTAATTACAGAGCCACAAGCGAGAGTGTCACACACACAAATGAGCCTCAGCAAGATCAATTTTAAAACTAGAACTTTACCATTACATATTTTTTTTTATTTCACACAGACCATAGACAGAGCTACTGTAAAACAAAATCTAAGCCTACCCTAAAGGAGCACTTCATTAAAACAGTTTGGGACTACATACCAACCAGAAACTGTTGAGACATTAGACACTTTGGACAAGAGTATATACTGTAACTACAATACATATAGCATGCAGGAGTCAGAAGAATAATAATATACAGAGTGCAGTGGTCAGGAGTAAGTAATGTGCAGCCCAGTGTACAGAGAGCAGGGTTAACAAATATGTAACGCTAACCCCATCACACAGCAGTCAGGTGTTCAGTCCAGCAGAATGTATCATACATCTGTAGGGGGTATATAACACAACATACAGACCGTGGCTCTCAGGAGTATGTAATATACATGGTATGTTACAAAATCCCAACCATGGTACTACATACTCTTGACCAGTAAAAAAAAAAAACAATTGCCTAGCAAAACCCCCCTGGTCCACAGCTTACCTTTGCACCCCACCATCCATAGCTTACTTGTGTCCTTCCCTCCACAGTTCATTTCTGCACCCCTTGTACACAGCTCATCCCTGCAAAGCCCTTCCCATCCACTACTCACCACTGTACCCCCTTGTCCACAGCTCTGGCAAAAGATGAGTTTACAGCAGGTGTAGCATGCCACTCGGTGACCCAACCCCACCCCGTGAACCTTCCTCCAGAGATTATAGATTTATCCTCAAATTCCCTATCATTTTCTCAATACCATGAGGGGCATAGATTTCAAATACAAAATTTAGTCTACTTATGTCCATTGAGTGAAGCCTCTGCAGTAGTCCATTATTGGTCTCTAAATGTAGATAAAATAGTCGCACAGACACTAAGAATTACATGTGTGACAGAAGACCAAGTAAAACGTCTGGTTGTATCCAGTATAGGAAGTATTTATTTCCCAGATTGCGGCAGATAGCGGAATATTGTTCTTTGTTATGAATAGTGAGGGAGTGGTGGATGTTTGGGCTTGATGATTAGACAACAAGCCCAGCTGAAGCAGGTCTGGCTGTTTTGGGTTTTATATAAACTCCCAGCCTACATATCTAATGACAACCAATTATATTTAAAATTTAAAGAAAAAGGTGTAAGCACTTCTCACTCTCACTACACAGCAAGGCTTCACTCCTCCATATCTTGTAGCTGCTCACTTCTGATTTGAATGATGACCAGTGTCATGTAACCTCTTCCTGAGAGCCCAGGCTGTCATGGACACACCCCCTGGTAGTGCGTCATCACAATGGCCTTCGGTCTCATCTCATAACATGACATCCTTCAGTGTTGCTACGGACTGGGGCTGCCAACCATTTATGGTGAACAAGAATTGTATTTAGGGATTTTTTTAAAAGGTGGAAGGACTGTGATATAGGGAGCTGCAGGCTGCAGTTTGTTTAACATATGTATTTTTCAACAGTGTATTTTGCTGTTGTGCTTTATGATTTGACATTTGTAAAAATGTTTGAATAGATTTAATGCTAAGTAAGGCATCTTTACAGCCAAGTACTGAAATAGTTCCTATGTAAGGTTACTTTGCCAATTTAGGACTGTTTAGGTAAAGCAGTGTAATTGAGATACATTGTTATGTCAAGGTCTTTGCAAATCTATCTGCTTTACATTATTCTAAGTAAATCAAGTAACTGATGAGATATTTGTTGTTCTGAAATCATTTACATGGCTTTTCCTCCCCAAAGCAACAGATGCATTGTGCATGTGAATGAATCACAACCCCACTGTCCATTTGTGTGTAACTTACCTCTTATAGCTTTATACAGTAGGTTTTTGTGTCTGTGATGTCACTCCTCTTCCTGGCTGAATTTCAAAGTTATCTGATATTCTGTTTCCTTCCTTTGCCAGTCCTGATAGTACATTTCCCATGGTCTTTTGAGCCTCTGTAGCTTCAGGGTGGGCTATGCGAGTCACTTGTACCAGTTTTAGGAGTTGATGTGGGTGGGTCCTAGAGTTACTGTGGGTGTTTCTGGGCCTTTGTGTGGGTGGTGAAAGCTTTAATTGTGTCATAACGCCTGCTGTGCCATTCCTGTCTTGCAACATGGCAAAGAATAATAGCGTACTGCAAGACTACAGGGGTTATTATGAAGGTGTTTCCTTCATATGTGAATGGATCACTTCACAGAGAGCAGGGCTCTGGGAGGGCGGGATCTGAGTGGTGGGACTCACCCTGTTCACACTGGTCGGCATATTTAACCGGGCAGGATTGAATTCTAATTGTAGTCCATTCAATCCTTCCAGCAGCAGCAGCAAAGCTATCTTTCAGAACAGGCTGTGTATGAAGGTGTTTCCTTCTTGAATAATGCTGTGCTCTGTGAGGTGGGACTTGGGAGGTTTGGACTCTTCCTGTAGGTGTGACTGGGCGGGATTGAATGCAAATTTTTTTTTGAATCAAAAAGGTTTTTATTGAACACCAGATAGATCACAACAGTTTCCATTGTACAAAAAATAGCAAAGGTTTCCCTCTGCTGGCGAACTGTAAAACAACACATAAGATCACATAAGAACAGCACCACAATCTTGCATATATAAGCATATTAATCCTTGGCCGCTTGGTTTCAAATTTACTGCAAAAGTCGGGACATCACCAGCTCCCTGGGGCTCAGGCCAGGGGTATCAAGCCATTGGGACCAAATTCTCTCAAACCTACCCGGGCTACCCCTGTGTTGGTATATGTACTTTTCCATTATAAGAGTATTCCCCATGTGTGCTACCCAGGAGGTGGTGGTAGGCGGTGAGACCGACTTCCAACTCATCAAAATGAGCTTCCTGCACCTGCATGTTCAAGAACATGCGCCTCAAATTGGTGGCGGTGGACTTCTGCGGCATGAAACCAGCCTGGTCTGGGTGGATAATAGACGTGATTATCCCGGTAACCTTGCGCGCCAGGACCTTTGCCAGGATTTTTACATCACTCTGCAGCAACGATATAGGCCTATAGGAGCCAGGGTCAACCGGATCCTTCCCCGGCTTCAACAGTAAAATGATATTAGCCCTGGCCATGGAGCCAGTCAGCTGACCACCCTCTAGTGCGGCGTTAAAGACCTTCAATAGTTCAGGTAACAAGTGCTCCCCAAATTGAGTGTACACTTCCATGGGCAGGCCATCCTCTCCGGGGGCTTTACATGTAGGAAAAGAGCTTGCCGCCAGTTGCAGCTCACCCAGAGTAATTGGTGCATCTAATTGTTCTCTGGCAGATGTGGAAAGAGCAGGCAGATCAATACTAGCCATGTATGTTTCAAGGTCCTCATCCGAGTAGGCATCCCTCGATCCATAAAGGCCTTCATAGAAGGATGCCAGCTCGGATATAATGGCTTCAGGGGTATTAACCACTATACCCGTAGAGGCGCGTATAGCACCGATGGCCGGGGATTGTGTTTGAGACCTTACTATCTTGGCCAGCAATCGCCCAGTTTGTTCCCCTTCCTCATAAAATGCAAGTTTGGTAAAGAACCTCTTCCGCTCTGCCTTTGAGGATTGCAGACGGTCCAGAGAGTCCTGGGCCGACATCCAAGCCTCCCTGGCCGAGTCAGTGGGGCTAGTCACATAAGCAAGTTCCAGCTGTCTCACCTGGTCTCCCACCCGCTCTACCAAGGCAGAGGAGTTGTTCCTGACAATGTGTATTTCCTCGATAAATACCCCTCTAAGATAGGCTTTCAAAGTCTCCCATTTTAGCAGTGGGTCTAGGTAATGCTCATGCGCCCGGAGAAAGACTTCAATCTTGGTTTCTATACGTTCTGGGGATGTAAACAGTTTGAGCCAATAGGCATTCAGTTTCCATGGGGCCCTAGGTAGGGAGCTAGACGGTTGAGTTACCAGCCAAAGTACTAGCGGAGAGTGGTCTGATACCCCCCGTGGGAAATACTCCACCTTAGAGGTGCAACTAACCATGTTGGGAGTGCCCAGACAAAGGTCTATACGGGAGAGGGAACCATGCATCTTGGAGAAGCAGGAGAATTGTTTACACTTGGGGTTCCGAACCCTCCAGATGTCAACCCACCCCACCTCCTCCATCAGGCGTCCAAGAGCCGTACCCCGGTTGCCCTTAGGGGGCATCACGGGGGGTGTCTATCCAATTTGGGGTCTAGGTAGCAATTAGGGGTGCAACGGATCAAAAAACTCACGGATCGGATCGATCCTCGGATCAGAGCCACGGATCGGATCATTTTCGGATCGGCAAAAAAAAAAATGAAAAAAAAAAATAATAATATTACACCCACCGGAATTTTCGATTTTACAGTTATTTTCAACACAAAACGGAGCTCATCAGCTTAAATACAGTATTTGTAAATCTGACGGACTCTTTACATGTTAAATTTGATTGCTAATGTGACAGAACACCTCTGATTTTCACATTTAACTAAATGTTAAATGTGAAAATCAGAGGTGTTCCGTCACATTATGTAAGGTTTGCTGCTGCTTTTAAAATTTAAAATGTAAACAGTCTGATGGATTTCACATTTTGGCTGACTTTGTAATACTTTTACTAGAAGCCCCTCTGGGAAGTAACAAACTTTTAAATTTTTCCTGAGATGCCTATGTTTTATACCCTTTTTTTTTTTTTTTATTATTATTTCTTCTTATTTTTTTATCATTTTTTTTATTCACATAACTTGCTATCCCACAGGAGAAAACAATTCCCTGTGTGATGGCAATTGGAGGCGACAGGTTCTCTTTTTTGACCCTTTCACCTCCAAAACAGGAGTCACAGGTGAGAGGGGGAGTGCACAGCTCACCCCTCTCTCACTGTGTACATAGGCGGCAGGGACAGGAGACAGACTCGGCGGCCGGGGGGAGGAGGACGGAGTCCCGAAGACAGAGCCAGGCAGCCAGCAGAGAGAGGTATGTGGTGGGGGGGAAAGAGGGGAGGACGGATGGCAGCTCACCGGACCTTATCTGTATGTTCCGGCCATTGAAACTGTCTGCTCGCACTCACACAGCCCCGCCTCCTCCTAACCCCACGCTGTGATAGACAGAACACATCCCAGCATTGGATCCGCATTCTGTCTATCACAGCGTGGGGTTAGGAGGAGGCGGGGCTGTATGAGTGCGAGCAGAGCGGAGACTGTTATAATATATGCTTTACTGCTCTGCGATCCGCGGCGCGCCGCGGATCACTGGTGTGCCGATCCGAAGTCATTGATCCGTGCGGATCACAAATCAATAACGATCCGTTGCACCACTAGTAGCAATTAAAGTCCCCTAGCAGCAGTAGTGGGACGTCAGGCTTGTTTGCCAGGTAAGACAGCAGCAACTGCAGCACCTCTCTAGAAAAAGGTGGAGGCACATATACAAACGCCAGAATCATAGTAACGGTAAACAGTTTGCAGTAAAGAAATACAAATCTCCCAGATATATCAATAAGCGAATCTAACTCCTGGTATACCAGAGCCTTGTGGATCAATACGCTCACTCCGCGTGAAAAGGCGGAGTGAGTGGAGTGATAGGCCTGTCCTACCCACGCATATCCCAAGAAACTGGTCGTGTCTTTCAATAGATGGGTCTCCTGTAAGCCAATTATGGCCGGGTGAAATTTACGCAATACAGTGGATATCATGGTCCTTTTCAGAGGATCATTTACCCCTCTGACATTCCACGACACTATGGGTGTAGAAGACATGACGAGTGTATACTAAGAGTTCTGTCTGAATGGGGGGAGTACCCAGAAGGGAGCAACAGTCCTGTATCCCCCCATCCAGCTAGCAAAAAACAGCCCTTTGGTTCAAACAGCTTTGACTGTGGTGCATCAGTTAGAACAGTACAGTATCTTGTGAAAAGAAAAATCCTGCAGAAACTGTGGCAGAAATTCCTGCGCAACGGCGCTTTGGTGTCAGTACAGTAAAAATAGAAGTAGGAAGCATAAGAAAAACAAGAAAGATAAAACGTATCTGCAACTGCCGGTGGCTCCTGGACTGCCAACAGGGCGTCACTGGGGACTCCCCACCGGTGTTGAGTGATAGCAACACGGGCATTTCTAGTGCCAACAGGGCACAAAAACATAAGCCATGTCCACCATGGCAGCAAACAGTACATAGGGGGAGTGTAGAGGCACACTCCACCTATAAACTCAGGTCAGTGAAAAAAAAAAAACAGAAGAGTTATGCCCTGTACACACGATCGTTTTTAATGTCATTTTTTAAACCAACGTTTTTCTCCTCGTTTTTTTCATGTTTCCTCTCAAGCCTGCCTTGCGTACACACCATCATTAAAAAAAACGATCAAGCAAAGCGCAGTGACGTTCAAAACGTACGACGGCACTATAAAGGGGAAGTTCCGTTCGAATGGCGCCACCCTTCATGTTAGTAAAGTTTGTTGAGCGACGATTCGCGCTTTTCAGTCCGTTACTGTGTAATGAATGTGCTATCTCCATTACGAACGCTAGTTTTACCAGAACGAGCGCTCCCGTCTCATACTTGATTCTGAGCATGCGCGTTTTTTTTCACGTCGTTAAAGCATACACACTATCGTTTTTCACGTCGTTAAAAAAAACGACATGAAAAACGACATGAAAAAAGAGAGCATGTCCGGAATTTTTAATGGCCGTTTTTCACGTCGTTAAAAATGCTCTGGAGCATACACACGATCATTTTTCAGGGCCATTTTTTAAAATGCCAGTTTTAACGGCATGAAAAACGATCATGTGTGCGGGGCATTAGTGGAAAACTATTCGCTGGTATCTTCAAGTAAGTATTGGTCCTCTCATAGTGACATCATTTCAGTAACAGCACTTCTTTACCCGGATTGCCCTTGATAAAGATAGGATCGTCCGCATCAACCTGCACCATTCTCCGGTCCCCTCCTGCGGATGTCTTGTTCGTTGCAGTCCAGCCAGTCAGCAGCATCCTGTGCAGTCTCAAAAAAGTGGGTCTCATCTCTGGCTGTTATGCGAAGCTTGGACGGGTATAACATGGCATATGATAGCTGAAGCCTCTGCAGCCTTTTCTTGACATCTATAAACTTTGATCTTCTGCGTTGCACTTCTGCAGAGAAATCAGGATAAAAGGATATCCGGGCTCCGTTGAAATGTACGGCCCCTCTTTCTCTGGCCATTCGAAGTATCACTTCCCGGTCCCTGTAGTTAAGGAGTCTAGCAAGCATGGATCTCGGGGGATTACCGGGGGGGAGGGGGCGAGGTGGCACCCTATGCGCCCGTTCCACTGTGTAAGTCGGAGAAAAAGCCTCTTTACCAAAGGTCTCCTGTAGCCAGCCTTCTATGAACGTAGTGGGGTCCCTGCCCTCCACCTTTTCTGGGAGCCCCACAATGTGGACGTTGTTGCGTCTCAGGCGATTTTCGATCTCATCATGGCGATCAAAGGCCTGGCGTGCCTGCTGAGCAGCGACTCTCACTTCCCGGGTCATGTGTGGCATCTGATCCTCTATATCACTGACTCTGCCCTCTACGGCCGTGGTCCTCTCCCTGACCTTCTGTATATCATGTCTCAGGAGATTAACTTTCTCCTCCAGCCCCCCAAACCTCTCCTTCAGGGCATCCACCGAGGCAGTGCACCTGCGAACAGCATGCAGGATTTCACTGAGTGTGGGCTGGGGACTGTCCTCTGTCTGCTGGTCAAGCATGGCTGGAATAGAACCAGGGGCTGACTCCATTTCTTCATCCTCAGCTTCCTGCATGTCAGTGTGTCCCTGCTCAGCTTGCTCTGCGGGAACTGTATGGCCCTGTGCAACAGTCTGCGGGGAATCGTCCGGGCCTGTCAGTTTCCTGGCATAATATAGCATGTCTCTCGTTTGGTCTGTCCCTTTAGGGGCTTTGTTGGACTTACCCCCCAGCTCCGTTTTCTTCTCCTGCCCTCGTGGAGTCCTGGGAGGCAGAGACTGAGACATCCAGGCGCCATCTTGGGAGGCCGCAGCCGCAGCGTCTCCTTTGTTTCCCCGGGTCATCATGCCGGGATTGTCGAGCACCGCTGGAACCGGGGGTCGCTGGGGGTCCTTAGGCGCAGGTTTCTGGCTGAATCGGGCGTTGTAGGTGGCGAGGAAAGGATCACAGACAGGATCTACAGCGGGAGCTCCGTCGAACAGGTCTGTTCACATGCCGCGTCAGGCCACGCCCCGGATTGAATGCTAATTAGGATGTATTTCATCCCACCCACCATCAGAACTGTGAAGGACGTTACATCATTTGCAGAGTCTCAAAGACTACATAGGGGAGTGATAGGGACAGGGTCTATCAGCAGGATATACACATTACACATGACACAAAGTAACAACTAAACCCACAATATCGAGGAATGATCTATGCTGGGATTAATCATTTCATTCAGTTCTAGTGAAAATAAAGTTGGAATTCGGATTTATTACTACTACAGTAGGTACTTGTGAAGTGAATACTGAATGGGAAAAACATGCCATGTGTAAAAAAAAATGTAGGACATTAGGTATGAAAACTATGAGAGAGAGAGTTTAAAGGGAACAGATAAATCTTGAATTTATTTAACCTGGCTAAGAAGCTTAGTTAAAATAAATATACTTTTGACTTTCTTTATAAATTTTTTATTTCCAAATGAAAATACAATTTGTGCTGTTCTTGGAAACATTCTGTGTAGCCTTTTTATAGTTAAGCCTTTGATGAGAATGGTAAGATATTTTTTATGCTTTACTTTATGAAGTGTATATCATAAGTGCAAAGTATGTTTTGTTTCAAGTGTTTTGTTGAGTTTTAACAAAGAGAACAACCAACAGACAATGATTACTATGCAGTACAGAATCAGATTGAAAAGAGTCATCCAATGAGTCTATATGACTGGGTAGGAAAAATACGAAAAAATACACAGTAAACAGCAACGATGTTGTTAGGATTGTGTTGAGTATTGTGTATTGTGATGTTGAGTATTGTGATAGTCTTCCTCCCCGGACACCCTCATGGGAACACACTGTGCCCTGGGGGGAGACAGCACCGACATCTGTTGTTGTCCCTTACCCAGTTGGGTCCAAAGAAATTTTTGATGAATGCAAAGTACCTGCATAAAAGGTGTAGCAATCAAAGTGAAACAGACCTAATTTCCCTAACCAGAATCTGAGCAGTAGTTAGATTATAAAAAATTGAATATAACAGATGTAACATACGACATTAGCTGGCTTAGTAAAGGTTGATCATATACTTTTGTGCGTGTCTCAAATCTGTCACAAGTTAAATAGCTTCGCCTGGTCCATCTTGGGGAGGGGCCGGGCCAAAACCTGGGGAATACAAAGTATGTTTTATTCTTCAGAAGAATACTAGTATTATATTATATTGTGATGGTAATTTGCTGTCACAGGATAACTGGTAAACATATTAATCTATTTAATTTTCATTTTCAGATTTATGTTCATCTGAGAGAAGGAAGTGGTAGTGATGGTATTGACACATTAAAGCATAAACCACAACTTCACAGCATGGTAGCCAAAAACTTGTGTCAAAGTGCTCCTGGAAAAAACTACATCATATTTACTGGACCAAGCATCACAAGCCTCAATTTGTTTGAAGAATTTGAAAAACAAGGTTTGTAGCACTCTGATTTTTATTTTATTTAATTTAGGATTGCTCCTATGCATTTGTTATTTTATTAATGTGACCTTGAATGTATTTTAAGTCTATGGATAACATTCATTTTCTCAGCTCAGTGCTGCTTCCCTGCTCACTGTAGTGTTGTTTTGCTAGTTATTCTGACATTGATTGGTTGCTAGTGACTAGACTATTAATAAACCAGAGTCTCAATTCACAACCTGGTTTGTTTTAACTGCTTCTTACCTGCTTCAAAACATTCATTATCGCCTGTCTGTGTTTGTTTTGTCTTCATCTGTGAAGTTCAAATAGATGCTACACTCCTCACAGTACTTGACCTTTAAATAACTAGTGGGTGCTCAATGTCATTGCTATGGGTTGTGATATGCCATAACCAGATGTGAAGATACAAATTCACCTTAACTCGAATGAAATGCATTTCACATATTTATTTTGAAGACAGTGTCACGTAAGTCATAGGAAACTGATGTTCCAGGGTCCCTTCCTCAAGATCAAAAAAGGGGGAAAGGAAGGAAAAGGTCCCTCCTAAAAAAGGATTCTTCAATGAGAAACTTTGGGTTGTAGAAAAAAATAATTTATTATTTATATATTAAATAATCCACCTGATACATTATTATAAAAAAATAGTATAATACCTTCACCATTAATTTTTGGTTGATAACGTTATCAATATCACAGACAGTATATCTATTAGATCCACATTCACATCATTTATCCAGTTTTAACTACACACTTTTACCAAGTAATCACTTAAATCATAAATTATTTGTGTATCTTCTGCACAGCTAGCAAGTTAATTTTAATCACATGTGTTACTGCAGAGTGTTTTGATTGGATTCCTGTAGTTGTGGAGAATCTTTTAACTGGAATTTTAGGCACTGTCCAATATAGATAGACCTGGTTAATTATCCTTATTGGATCTATGTAGATGTCAGTCTTGTAGTTCCATATGGGTTGGTCAGTCTTTATTATCTCCTTTTTAATATATAGGTATATGTATTGGTATTAAATTCACATGGTTACCCAGATCATCAATCAGATCAGATAGAAATCAAAGTAATAGCAAAGAAGACGGAATAGTGAATTCCTTTGCTTACCCAGACCTGTTGTGTGAAGGTACAGGGAGCCGGGGAATGTTCAGTTCGTTCCGCTCCGTGGAGAGATTTTTTATCGATGTCGGCTTATATGGTACGTCCCATTGGACGAAGGAAACGCGTCAGCCAGCTTGATGCCACTACCATAGTCGCATCTAACTTATTCCATATCACGGACATTATATCCTGTCTGGGGATTTACCCCCCTAACAACCTCCACAATTCCGGCACAACTTCCTTCTTATAACGTTAAGGACAGCATTGGAATCTCATAGAGCTGTGTATGCGGCACTGCATTTGGAGACTCGGAGCTAATACTATCTTTACAGAACCGGAGAGTGAACGCCTGAAGAACCTGCTAAACTGTATCCAATTAGCGGAGCACACCCAGCTCCATTGGGATGTGAACAGTGGCGATATATACTCTTACTTCCTCCATCTCCTCAGCTTGTACCTGAAATATATTCAACAGTAAGAAAACAGATCTTTTGCACCTGAGGGAACGTCATATAAGCCGATCAGGCAAGGACTAAACAACCCCGCAGAGGTGCATGAGTGGAAAACTCTCTGCTAAAAGCTAATCTCTGTGCCAGCATACACTGACCGATCACCAAACAGACATCGATAAAAAATCTCTCCACGGAGCGGAACGAACTGAACATTCCCCGACTCCCTGTACCTTCACACAACAGGTCTGGGTAAGCAAAGGAATTCACTATTCCGTCTTCTTTGCTATTACTTTGATTTCTATCTGATCTGATTGATGATCTGGGTAACCATGTGAATTTAATACCAATACATATACCTATATATTAAAAAGGAGATAATAAAGACTGACCAACCCATATGGAACTACAAGACTGACATCTACATAGATCCAATAAGGATAATTAACCAGGTCTATCTATATTGGACAGTGCCTACAATTCCAGTTAAAAGATTCTCCACAACTACAGGAATCCAATCAAAACACTCTGCAGTAACACATGTGATTAAAATTAACTTGCTAGCTCTGCAGAAGATACACAAATAATTTATGATTTAAGTGATTACTTGGTAAAAGTGTGTAGTTAAAACTGGATAAATGATGTGAATGTGGATCTAATAGATATACTGTCTGTGATATTGATAACGTTATCAACCAAAACTTAATGGTGAAGGTATTATACTCTTTTTTTATAATAATGTATCAGGTGGATTATTTAATATATAAATAATAAATTATTTTTTTCTGCAACCCAAAGTTTCTCATTGAAGAATCCTTTTTTAGGAGGGACCTTTTCCTTCCTTTCCCCCTTTTTTGATATGCCTAAACTTGATTCAGAGAAACACACCGACAATTGAACTAATTAATCGCAGGTGCAGGGTTTTGTTTTTGGATTATAAAGGTAGTACTAACTAATAGTATCTCCTTTTAACCAAACACATATACAGGAATATACTTCTATTCCCCATTTCCCCTTTCCCCTCTTTTTTTAAATCCCTTCCTCAAGATGACTTGGTGACAATAAGCATGCACATATATACCCTGGTAAGACCCATCGTAACCTATGTAACACCCTTCCATCATAATGATGCCATAATCCTGCCAAAAAAAACAGTAAGGAAACCTCAGAAATGGAGCATAGCAATCAATCTTTGGTCGTAGACAAAAACTACTTTTGGTCCAAGAAACAATATTGTATCCAAATAAGGTGTACGACAGCAGGCTGCTCTGTTTCCCCCTCTATGTAAATCTGTTCATTGGATATTATTAGGGGAAAACTACCTGGGACAATGAAACCAATAAAACCTGACACAGGGGGCCTAATCCAAAGCTAAAATGTTTTTGCCTAGAGATAGTTATTTAGTTATTTTTGCATATAAAGGGAAACTTTCTCTTGTTGGTCAGTTCATTTGGCCACCTTGAAATGCACCTGCTGATGATATTAAGACACCTACTCAAGGTTTCTAGCTGCCTCTCACATACAGAAAGCCTGATTGAAAAAGAACAATAAAAACGTTCTCAAATCAAATTTTAGTCTATCTTAACCTCCCTGGCGGTATGATTCTGTCAGATTTTAGGTGCTGAAAGCGGGTACTATTATTTTGCATGGAAATTTGGCGTTTTATATTGTAGGCCTGCAATTCTTAAGAATAACTCACTTAAATCTGTCCAAACAAGAGTCTAGTAGACATCCCGGGTATGATAACGTTTGAAACACAAAATCATTGATTATAATATAATAAATAACTATAAATAATTATAACAAATAATAATATAATAATAATAAAAATTATTCAATAATGTAATCAAATCAAAAACACTGAAATTTGCTCAGTTGCAGAATTGTCGCTGTCATTAGATTTAGTGCACTGTGTGATTTGAGCGAGGAGACAGTTCGCACACACAGCGGGGAGACATCGCCGGATCCAGGGAACAAAATACAGTAGGTGCCGCCGATATTGACACCCTATGAGCTCCGTCGCGAGAGCCAGCGCCGAGCTGACTCGTCATCGGGAAAGAAAAAAATGTTCCTTTCACGATGAGCGACACGCATTGCCGATAGGCGGGGATCCGACGCGGATTCCCGCCAATACCAGGCACTGCGTTTGGTATGAATCCTGAGCGGGAACTCCACGCCAATTTTTAAAGAAAAAACCGGCGTGGGTTCCCCCTCCAGGGGTATACCAGGCCCTTGGGTCTGGTCTGGATTTGAAGGGGAACCCTACGCCGAAAAAACGGCGTGGGGGTCCCCTTCAAGATCCAAACCAGACCCTTATCCGAGCACGCAACCTGGCAGGCCGCAGGGGAAGAGGGGGGGACGATAGCGGCCCCCCCTCCCTCCTGAACTGTACCAGGCCACATGCCCTCAACATGGGGGGTTTGGTGCTCTGGGGCAGGGGGGCGACCTGCGGCCCCCCCACCCCAGAGCACCCTGCCCCCATGTTGATGAGGACAGGGCCTCTTCCCGACAACCCTGGCCGTTGGTTGTCGGGGTCTGCGGGCGGGGGGCTTATCGGAATCCGGGAGCCCCCTTTAATAAGGGGGCCCCCAGATACCGGCCCCCCCACCCTATGTGAATGAGTATGGGGTACATCGTACCCCTACCCATTCACCTGGTGGAAAATAAATGGAAATAAAAACACAACACAGTTTTTAAAAGTATTTTATTGCACCGCTCCGGAGGTCTTCTTCCGACTTCGGGGGTCTCCGGTGTCGTCGCCGCGTTCTCCGGTTCTTTCTTCTGCCGGGCCTCCGCTAACTTCTTTTTAGCTCTTTTGCTAACGGAGGCCCGGTCTTCTCCGTCATCTTCTTCTTCTTCTCCCGCTCTCCGGTTCTTCTCCCGCTCTCCGGTGTCGTCGCCGCGTTCTCCGGTTCTTTCTTCCGCCGGGCCTCCGCTAACTTCTTTTTAGCTCTTTTGCTAGCAGAGGCCCGGTCTTCTCCGTCGTCGCCGTCGGTGTCTTCTTCCCTCTTCTCCTCCTCGATGTTGACTCGTCGCTTCCTCTCGCAGTAATGGTAAATCTTCGGTCCGCAGAGATTAATCTATTCTTCACATGACGTCACAGTCACATGCTCCGGGGCACATGTGCCCTGGAGCATGTGACTGTGACGTCATGTGCACATGTGCCCTGGAGCAGAGCATGTGACTGTGACGTCATGTGCACATGTGCCCCGGAGCATGTGACTGTGACGTCATGTGAAGAATAGATTAATCTCTGCGGACCGAAGATTTACCATTACTGCGAGAGGAAGCGACGAGTCAACATCGAGGAGGAGAAGAGGGAAGAAGACGCCGACGGTGATGACGGAGAAGACCGGGCCTCTGCTAGCAAAAGAGCTAAAAAGAAGTTAGCGGAGGCCCGGCGGAAGAAAGAACCGGAGAACGCGGCGACGACACCGGAGAGCGGGAGAAGAACCGGAGAGCGGGAGAAGAAGAAGAAGACGACGGAGAAGACCGGGCCTCCGTTAGCAAAAGAGCTAAAAAGAAGTTAGCGGAGGCCCGGCAGAAGAAAGAACCGGAGAACGCGGCGACGACACCGGAGAGCGGGAGAAGAACCGGAGAGCGGGAGAAGAAGAAGAAGACGACGGAGAAGACCGGGCCTCCGTTAGCAAAAGAGCTAAAAAGAAGTTAGCGGAGGCCCGGCAGAAGAAAGAACCGGAGAACGCGGCGACGACACCGGAGACCCCTGAAGTCGGAAGAAGACCTCCGGAGCGGTGCAATAAAATACTTTTAAAAACTGTGTTGTGTTTTTATTTCCATTTATTTTCCACCAGGTGAATGGGTAGGGGTACGATGTACCCCATACTCATTCACATAGGGTGGGGGGGCCGGTATCTGGGGGCCCCCTTATTAAAGGGGGCTCCCGGATTCCGATAAGCCCCCCGCCCGCAGACCCCGACAACCAACGGCCAGGGTTGTCGGGAAGAGGCCCTGTCCTCATCAACATGGGGGCAGGGTGCTCTGGGGTGGGGGGGCCGCAGGTCGCCCCCTGCCCCAGAGCACCAAACCCCCCATGTTGAGGGCATGTGGCCTGGTACGGTTCAGGAGGGAGGGGGGGCCGCTATCGTCCCCCCCTCTTCCCCTGCGGCCTGCCAGGTTGCGTGCTCGGATAAGGGTCTGGTTTGGATCTTGAGGGGGACCCCCACGCCGTTTTTTCAGCGTAGGGTTCCCCTTCAAATCCAGACCAGACCCAAGGGCCTGGTATGCCCCTGGAGGGGGAACCCATGCCGGTTTTTTCTTTAAAAATTGGCGTGGAGTTCCCGCTCAGGATTCATACCAAACGCAGTGCCTGGTATTGGCGGGAATCCGCGTCGGATCCCCGCTCAATACAGTGTCGCGTCTCCTCGCCATTGCAGCGAGCGCGACACATGTCGCCACCCTGCTGCCGACATCTCGGCACTCCTGTCGCCGAGAATCTCGCCGATGGGAGCGCGATAGAAACACAATATCGGCGGCACCTACTGTAAGTAACTCTCCCTGTATCCTGCGATGCAGCCTGAGTCTGGCTCAGGGTTACCGCTAATGGTACTGAAATTCCACCCTGAGCCAGACTCTGGAATACCGCCAGGGAGGTTAAAGTGATATTAAAGTGTTTTTGTTTTTTTTTAAATAACAAAGAACTTATACTCACCTGCTCTGTGCTCTGCGTGTGGTTTTGCACAGCGCAGCCCTGATCCACCTCTTCTTGGGTTCCCTGCCAGTATTCCTGGCTCCTCCTCCTTCTCCAAGTGCCCCCATATCAAGCTGCTATGGGGACACTCGTGCATGCTCGCTCCTGAGCCCCATTCTGTGTGTCCATAAGACACACAAAATTAGGGGTCGGCCATGCCCTCGCTCCCTCCTCACTGGCTGTGATTGACAGTGGTCAATGAGGAGGAAGAGACCTGGGGACAGCAGCCGCTCTCATGCGCATCGCTGGATCGCGAGTAAGTATCAGGTAAGTATTAGGGGGGCTGCGGAGGGAGTTGCATACAGATCTTTTCCTTTCATGCATAGAATGCATGAAAGTAAAAAACTTTCAACCTTTAGAACCACTTTAAAATTTAGAATGTGTTTAATGGTTAAGAATGTGTTTAACTGTGCTTTAGAGCACAAGATTTAGGGACATTCTATTGATCCTGTATAGAGTGTACGTTCATTATGCAGGGATTGCACAGCGCTAAGATTAGGCATAACAGAGTTAACGTCCTGACTTTAATACAGTTGTACAGTTTACTGACTTATATTAGTAATTAACGTATTGCCTGAAATTGATGCCTTTAATCTATCCTCTATCTACTACAATTTGTTGCTCAGCATGAGCAGGAGTGAGTGGTTGCTGTAATTATTGTTGATTATACTTGGCGTGCATTTAGCTTTAATGGGTAACTCCACTTTTATGGAAGAAAAAATACCAAATAAAAAAAATAATAATATAGCATATACAATTGCGATACAAGTCATGTTGTATTTGAATGTTATTAAAAATAACCTTTCCTTTTAAATCTGTAGCTCTGTAATTTTCTGTGAAGTGCAATGCAATATAGATACTCCCAATAGTAAATCACGTCTAAGGCCGGGTTCAAACTGGTACGAAAAACGCTCCTGGGAGCTCGTGTTGCATGACGTGTGATAATCAATGTTTCCCTGTGGAAGCCGTCTGAACTGGTCCGACTTTGAAAATGCTCCCTGCACTACTTTGGTCCGACTTCGATCCTACTTCATCGCCATCTTGACTGATCCGACTTTGGCATGCGACTTGTGCTCTGATGATCTTGAAGGGGAACTTCACGCCAAATAAAAAAAAAAAAAAAACGGCATGGGTTCCCCCTCCAAGAGCATACCAGGCCCTTCGGTCTGGTTTTGGTTTGGTTTGGATTTTCAGAGGAACCCCCACACCGAAAAAAAGGCTTGGGGGTCGCCCCAAAATCCATACCAGACCCTTATCCGAGCACACAGCCTGGCAGGTCAGAAAAGGGGGTGGGGACGAGCGAGCACCCCCCCCCACATGATCTCAACAATGTTGGGGGTGGGTGCTTTGGGGCAGGGGAGCCCTGTGCCCCCCCCACCTCAAAGCATCTTGTCTCCATGTTGAACAAGGGCCTCTTCCCGACAACCCTGGCCATTGGTTGTCGGGGTATGCGGGCGGGGGGCTTATCGGAATCTGGAAGCCCCCTTTAATAAGATCCCAGCCCCTCACCCTATGTGAATGCGTATGGGGTACATTATACCCCTACTTATTAACCTAAAAAAAGTGTCAAAAATAAAACACATTACACATGTTTTTAAAGTAATTTATTAAGCAGCTCCCCTCTCCAGGTGTTCTCTGCTCTCCACTGATGTCTTCTAGCTCTCTCCGGTTTTTCTCCCTCTATCCGCTGTCTTCTGCCTCTGCTGGGTCTTCTCCGCTATCTTCTCGCTCTTTGCTGGGTCTTCTCCGCTGTCTTCTCCCTCTGTTCTTCTTCCGATGTTGACTTGACGCTCTCTCCTGCTCTAATGCCGGGTGCGCGGCGTGCCACTACTTATGTTGGCATGGGGTGGGGTCACCGGAGGCCCGCCCCTTATGACATCACAGCCCACCAGGCCCCGGGCGATGACATCACATGGTGACCCTGCCCCATTCAGGAGGGGGGGCGCTCGCTCGTCCCCACCTTCTTTTCTGACCTGCCAGGCTGTGTGCTCAGGTAAGGGTCTCGGATAAGGGTCTGGTATGTCCCTGGAGGAGGAACCCTTGCCGTTTTTCGTTTTTATTTAGCGTGGAGTTCCTCCTAAAGACTCATACCAGATGCAGTGCCTGGCATTGTCGGGGATCAAAGTCGGATCCCTGTTTATTGAAGTCGGACGCATGTCGGACTTCAATTCGCAGGGCAAAGTCTGATCAAAAGTGGTACAACTTTCGTGTCGTACCAGTGTGAACCCGGCCTAAAGGGCAGACCCTGCATTTTTTCTCATTAGAGCTTTGCAGGTGCAGCAGCTGGTTGATAATTATGAAACCACTCCCCTTATGCCGCGTACACACGATCGTTTTTAATGTCATTTTCAAAAACTATGTTTTTCTCGACGTGATTTTTCTTGTTTCCTCTCAAGCCTGTCTTGCATACACACGTTCATTAAAAAAAACGCTTGAGCAAAGCGCAGTGACGTACAACACGTACGACGGCACTATAAAGGGGAAGCTCCGTTCGAATAGCGCCACCCTTCATGTTAGTAAAGTTTGTTTAGCGATGATTCGCGCTTTTCAGCCTCGTGCTTTTCAGTCCGTTACAGCGTGACGAATGTGCTATCTCCATTACGAACGCTAGTTTTACCAGAACGAGCGCTCCCGTCTCATACTTGATTCTGAGCATGCACGTTTTTTTTCCCCTCGTAAAAGCATACACACTACCGTTTTTCACGTCGTTAAAAAAAACGACGTGAAAAACAACGTGAAAAAATAGAGCAGGTTCTCATTTTTTTAGGCCATTTTTCACGTCGTTAAAAATGCTCTGGAGCCTACACACGATCGTTTTTAATGCCCAATTTAAAAAATGGCATTTTTAACGACGTGAAAAACGATCGTGTGTACGCGGCATTAGACTCACTTTCGCACATGGGCACAGAGAAACACAGAGGGATTTCTTCAGAATAACAAAAGGTAGGAATGTGCTACAAAGTTTGTCAACATCCTTGTGATGTACATAGATCACCCAGAGGGGAATGAATGCTTTTTTTCTCAACAAAAGTGGAGTTACTCCTTAAAGTATTGCTAAAGCCTCACAGTTTTTAATTACGTATGTTTTGCTAAGTTGAGCATAGGACATAAAATGTTTAAAGTTCATAAGCGCAAATCAGCTATTTCTTAACCTTTGATATTAAAGTGGTTTTAAACATTCGATTTTTTTTAACCACTTCAAAACAGGGCATTTTCACCCCTTCCTGCCCAGGCCAATTTTCAGCTTTCAGTGCTGTAACATAGGACATTTTGATAATTCTTCCCCCCACGAATAGAGATTTATTTTGGTGGTATTTGATCACCTCTGCTGTGTTTATTTTTTGCGCTATAAACAAAAAAAAGCGTCAATTTTGAAAAAATAATAAATATCCCAAATTAAAAAATATATATTTATATAGGGGATAGAATTATGACATTTTTATTATATATATTTTTTTTTTACTAGTAATGGCGGCGATCTGCGATTTTTGTCAGGCCTGCGATATTGCGGCGGACATATCGGACACTTTTGACACTATTTTGGGACCATTCACATTTATACAGCGAACAGTGCTATAAATATGCACTGATTACTGTATAAATGTGACTGGCAGGGAAGGGGTTAACACTAGGGGGCGATCAAGGGGTTAAATATGTTTCCTATTAGTGATTCTTACTGTGTGGGGGAGGGGACTGACTGGGGGAGGTGACCGATCTGTGTCCCTATGTACAAGGGACACAGCATTGGTCTCCTCTCTCCCTGACAGGATGTGGATCTCTGTGTGTACACACAGAGATCCACGTCCTGCCTCTGTAACAGCCGATCGTTCGTACCTGGCGGACTTCGTGGCCACCAGGCACGCGCATCGGCATCACGTGACGCGGTGGGCACAGCTGTTCCCCGCCGCGCGCCGTGATGTTACACAGCAGGACGTCCAGGGACGTCCACCCGGCACTTGAGAGCCGTGCTGCAGATGTCTTTCGTCTATAGCGCGGGTCTCAAGTGGTTAAGCTTGCTCTGTCTATTTCCTCGAACTTATAGAATGGGAGCAAACACAAATAACATAATCTGTATTCCATGAAATACAATTTTGGAACTGTATGTCTCATCTCAAAGTTTTGGCAGTATCTTGTGTTCTTTTTTCCTATCTCGGGCTGTCAGCATATCGCCCTATATGACAATCACGGGAGCATGTATGAAAGGGTGGCTTTAGAGGGACCCTGATAGGGAAAGAAGCCACACTAGAACCAAATATTAGTGCCAGAATTTAGTGGACCCATTCATTAAGGTGGGAAAAACCTCACAGCATCAAGAAGCAGCATCCATTGTATGTGAATTTCTCAGCATGTGAAATATCTTTTAAATAATGTACTTTAATATCCCTTTAAGCAGATCTTACATTATATCTAAATAGGTTCTTTTTTGACCTTCGCAAATATTAAAAATGATTGATAAGATAGTTTTAGTTAATAATTTATTGGTTACTAGTGGAGAGATCTTGCTGAACTTGTCATGAAATATGTAGTGGAAAATTTAGAGCTATGCTAATCTAAAGGTAACTAAGCTTACTATTTCTGATGACTGTAAAATTCCATGCTAATTCCTCATTAACTTGTGTAACAAGGCCAAGGTGGACTGAGGAATTACAGCGGATGATTCTAGGCTTGCCTGCGTACAATATTCACATGGGATCCTTTTTATCCAATACTATGGCAATATGGTAATATAGCCTATATTTTGTAAAGGTTATAATTAGATCAATATGTAAAGAGGTCCTCTGTGATGCAGTGAAATGGTGGTATGGTAGCATAATCCAGAAATAAAACACACCATTAATAGTTCTGGTGATTTTTCTTTCAATCTTTTTTTTATTGACAAAATTCTAAAAAAGTATTGAGCAGAACAGTCAGTAATCAAAGTTGACATAGAGTACAGCAGTGTGACACATAGAAATGCAATACCTCGCCCGAAACTGCAAGGGGGAGAGCAAACACAGTATATAAAACAAAGCGGTTGCACCCAGGGCCCTAGACAACAACTGGGATCATGGAAAATTGTCAAATCTGCTATTATGCAATACATTTATAACCATGTGTATTATTTTATTTGGAAGTGATTTTGCCTCATTTAAAGTCCCGTGACCAATGTTCTTGTTTTTAAATGTATATTTGGGGATGGAGGCTTATCACTCATGGTGTCACAGACCACAATCAGTTTTCTTTGGGGATTGAATCCACAAAGTGTCGTGCATGAGGATACTGGTTGCAAAACATATGGTCCTTTAAAAAAAACAAATAAGACCATCTAACCGGAGAGTCAATTGACAACCCGGATCCCTAGGGGCGACCAAAAGTTGAAAGTTCTGGTGATTAGGGGGATTAGGGGATGGAAGCCCCAAGGTGCTTGCATTTCAAAAAATATTGTATGTGTCATGACTGTTACTATCTTGCAAATTCTAGCTACCAATCATATATTGTAATACTTTATGCTTGATACATTTTGTAATCACTTTTGATGATGTTCAAAAAAATATACAGTATATACTGTATAAAAAAATAACAAAGAAAGAAACTATTTCCTACCAATTATTTGCTTTGTTTGCCACAATGTCATTGTACAAAGTCACCATTGGGGGATCTTTGCCAGGGCTTGCGTTCCAGGGCTTGTGTTCCAGACGCGGCCCACGTGCAGAAGCAGGTGCGACTTTCGTAATGGGAGAAGTCTATGGGGCACCTCATCTAGTGGCCATCTACAAGTAAGCTTAGCGATCTCCTTGTATATGCATGTGATATAGCGCTAGTATATATATAGATATAGCGCAAATGGGCATTGTTGAAAACAAAAACAAAAAAACATAAAAAACCTTAAAGTGATACTAAACACACACTATTTAATACTATTTAATTTACATTATCCCTTCTCTCACTGTATGTGAATAAAGGCACTGTAATAATTGAACCGCTTCAGCCCCGGAAGATTTTACCCCCTTCCTGACCAGAGCACTTTTTACAATTTGGCACTGGATCGCTTTAACTGAAAATTGCGCGGTCCTGCGGTACTGTACCCAAACAAAATTTGCATCCTTTTTTTCGCACAAATAGAGCTTTCTTTTGGTGGTATTTGATCACCTCTGCAGATTTTATTTTTTGTGCTATAAACCAAAAAAGAGCGAGAACTTTGAAAAAAAACAAACAATATTTTTAACTTTTTGCTATAATAAATATCCCCAAAAAATGTAAAAAATAAAACAAATTTCTTCATCACTTTAGGCCAATATATATATTCTTCAACATATTTTTGTTAAAAAAAAATTGCAATAAGCGTATTTATGCCATTACAGTATTTATGCTAGGGTTGTCCCGATACCACTTTTTTAAGACCGAGTACAAGTACCGATACTTTTTTTCAAGTACTCGCCGATACCGATTACCGATACTTTTTTTTCAATGTCATGTGACAGTTTGAAAGATGGGGACTGATAGGTGGCACTTATGGGCATGGATCGATGGCACTTATGGGCACTGATAGGTGGCACTTGTGGGCAGTGATAGGTGGCACTGATAGGTGGCACTTGGGGGCACTGATAGGTGGCATTTATGGGCACTGATAGATGGCACTTGTGGGCAGTGATAGGTGGCACTTGTGGGCACTGATAGGTGGCACTGATAGGTGGCACTGATTGCACTGAAAGGTGGCACTTGTGGGCACTTATGGGCACTGATAGGTGGCACTTATGGGCACTGATAGGTGGCACTTATGGCACTGATAGATGGCACTTGTGGGCAGTGATAGGTGGCACTTGTGGGCAGTGATAGGTGGCACTTGTGGGCACTGATAGGTGGCACTTGGGGGCACTGATAGGTGGCATTTATGGGCACTGATAGATGGCACTTGTGGGCAGTGATAGGTGGCACTTGTGGGCAGTGATAGGTGGCACTTGTGGGCACTGATAGGTGGCACTGATTGCACTGAAAGGTGGCACTTGTGGGCACTGATTGCACTGATAGGTGGCACTTGTGGGCACTGATAGATGGCACTGATTGCACTATCAGTGCCATCTATCAGTGCCTACAAGTGCCACCTATCAGTGCCCATAAGTGCCACCTATCAGTGGCATCTACCAGTGCCACCTGATAGGTGGCACTGGTAGATGGCACTGATTCCACTGATAGGTAGCACTTGTGGGTACTGATAGGTGGCTGGCACTGAAATGCTGCGGGGGGTGGGGGGAAATGACACAGGATTTAAGAAAAAAAAAACTGCTGCAACGCCCATCTTGGTACACCCTGCACTCGGCTGCAGTAAGCAACAGCAGACATCTTGTTACACCCAGCCCATATAGCTCGGGCTGGGTGTAACAAGATGTCTGCTGCTGCTTACTGCAGCCGAGTGCAGGGTGTACCAAGATGGGCGTGGGGACGTTCAGCCGCTGACGGCGACCGAATGTGACAGCACCGGTCACCGATCCTGATGCGGCTGCGCCCTGAACCCCTGCCAGCTTACCAGGTTCAACTGCAGGTGAGGGACTCGCTCTCCGCCCGCGGACTCCGTCCACCGACTGTGCCCGCCCTCTTCAGCCAGACTCCGCCCGCACTTTCCTCTCCCGCCCTCCCCAGCCACTGACTCCTCCGCCCTCTCCGGCCAGACTCCGCCCGCACTCCCCCGCCCTCTCTCCTGCCCTCCCCAGCCACTGACTCCTCCCGCCCTCTCCGGCCACAAAAAAAAAAAAAAAAGTATCGGGTGAAGCATCGGGAGCATTTGCGCGAGTACAAGTACTCGCGCAAATGCTTGGTATCGGTCCCGATACCGATACTAGTATCGGTATCGGGACAACCCTAATTTATGCCATTTTAATTATTATTATTTTTTTTTACTAGTAATGGCAGTGATCAGTGATTTTTAGCGGGACTGCGACATTGCGGCGGACAGATCGGACACTTTTCACACTTTTTTTGGGACCATTGACATTTATACAGCGATCAGAGCTTAAAATAGCCACTGATTACTGTATAAATGTCACTGGCAAGGAAGGGGTTAACACTAGGGGTGATCAAGGGGTTAAGTGTTCCCTAGGGAGTTGTTTCTAACTGTGGGGGGAGTGTACTGACAGGGAGTAGAGAGAGATCGCTGTTTCTGATCACTAGGAACAGCAGATCTCTCTCTACTTCCCTGACAGAATGGGGATCTGTCTGTTTACCTTGACAGATCACCGTTCTGGCTCTCTGAGGAGTGATCGCCTGTCGCCCGTGGACATCGTGGGCGCATCGGCTCTGGCATCGCGCTGTGTGCGCCTCACCTATAGCTTTTAAAGCAGACGACGTACACCTACGGCGATTCACGCAGCCGTGCCAACCTGCCGCAGTATAATGACAGCGGCTGATCGGCAAGCAGTTAAATAAAAATTGTACGATCTGGTATCGTACAAGAAAAATTTTCATGCTTGTCCCATCTGATAATTTCACATGGATTGTCATGATTGGCTTTCAAAAGCTGTGTACTAATGATCAGATTATGGTACGATCGCATCGAAAGTGGTATTTTTCGTACAATTTTCTGATTGTGTGTACAATTTTTTTCTATCTTAATTTCATCTTGTATAGATCATTAATTTGGCATTTTGGAGTGTGCAGGAGATGAGAGATCAGATAACAGCCTATGTGAATAGAGCTGTAGTATTGAAAACAGGAGAAGTGTGTCCTGGGTTCTGTAAAGCTCACTATACACTATTCAATCTGATTGTACAATCTCCTTTAGATCTACCAATAACTATGTAGTTCAAGGGCCTGCCTGATTGGATACAGAGTGATTGGATAGATAGGTGTGCCCTCCTATTATATAGTTTTGGTAAATCTAAAGAGGATTGTACAATCAGATTGTATAGTGTATGGCCACAAGTATACACCTAAAATTAACTAGTTATGTTTTTGGTGCCATTAATTGTTAACAGCACACCTAACACAGAAGCAAACACATATTTTGGCAGTGACAAACACAGCAAAACATGCAGTAAAAACATGCAACCCATATCACGACAAAATATCCCATGAGCTACTTTGCCACATGTGGTGCAGCCCATTGAAATCAATGGGCTGCCCTATGTGTGTCACTAGAAAAATGAGCCAAAATGCACAGAAAATGCGTGCTTTGCCATGCGTTTCAGAAGCACTACAAATGTGCATCGTGTTTGTGTTGTCATTAGATTTAAAAGCACCCCAAATGTGACAAATGCCTCAAAAAACGCACCTACTTCCTCGCTCCAAAAAACTTCTGGAGCTTCTATGGGGCGATTAAATAAAATAAAGTGATAAGAAAATAATGATAAATGAGGGACAAAAAAAGAAAAAAAAAAGGGGGAGGTAACACCAGCTAGCGTAATACATCAATTTGAGCTGCATTAGGTTTGTTGAAGCTCGTCTGTCTCTTCAATGTCAGACATGCAGCCCCCCGTCACCCCCCCCCGACCCAACCCCATCACATGGGTGGAGCCGCTGCCGGTGAGGGACCCGGGGCACACAGATTATCCAAGTAGCCCATGTGGAGTAGAACTTCTCATATCTATCTTTACACTGTGCCATCCACTCCTCAGCAGCCATAATATTATTAAAGCGGAGCTCCACCCTAAAATTAAACTTTATTGCACTAGCTTCCTTTTAATGTGATTAATGTGTGCAAAAAAACTAGCTTCCTTTTAATGTGATTAATGTGTGCAAAAAAAATATTTTACTTGCCTTGAACACCCTGTTACTAGGCAGAATTGCTAATCTGCCTTCTTCCTAGACCGCGGTAGTTCTTCTTTCCTACCTAAGCTGCACAGACTCCTGGGAAATGAGTGTCATCATTTCCCAGGAGACTGTGCGCTTTTCTCTGCCGAAAAATTGCGGGATTTGGATTGTGTTATCAGTGTTGTCATAACAACGGGGCGGGACGTTCCTCCGACGCCGCCTGTTGTCATGACAACAAAACAAACAAACTGTGCTACAAGCGCCGTTCTACTGCGCAAGCGGGATATCGAGAGGTGCGTGCTGGTTACCCAAGTGTGCACAAAAATGTATTTAAGGACTGGGGAGCTATTACTATGTTTTAGGGACTATTTAATGTGACAAGTACTTCTAGGGTTACCCAGAGTTTGTACGGGATGTTATGATACCAATCCAGGATACGTTGCAGGGCTACAGCCTCATAGTACCTGCGGATCACTGGGATCCACATACCTCCCCTCCTCTTGGGACGCTGTATCGTGCGAAGGGCTAACCGGGGGCATTTCCCACTCCAAATATATCGTATAAACAGGCTATTGAGGGTTGAGAAGAAAGTCCTAGGCAAAGTGATCGGCAACATCTGCAGGAAAAACAAGATACGAGGTAGCACATTCATCTTAAGCACACTGACTCGGCCTATCCACGAAAACGCGGCCCTATCCCACCGCTTCAAGTCCACTCTGACTGTAGAGAGCAATGGAGCGTAGTTACCGTACACTCATAAGGCAGCAAACAACTTGTGGGCAGATATACCCCCAAGTACTTCAGGGAGATTGGACGAACATGCAGATTGCAGCTGTGTACGCAAACCCACAGGGATGTTCAGTGACAGGATTTCTGACTTGTCGTAGTTTATCTTATAGTTGCACAATAGGTTAAATTCCTTTAGCTCTGCCATGATGTTAGGCAGCGATATCAGGGGGTCAGAAACATAGAATAGGACATCATCTGCGTAGGCGGATAGTTTATGTTCTGTCGGGCCAACCGTAAAACCTTTGATATCATTATATCGATCGAGGGGGATAGTGGGTATCCCTGACGTGTCCCATTACTAATCGGGAAGGCTTCGGACAGTAGCCAATTCACCTTCACTTTGGCAGTCGGAGAGCTATATAGGGAGGAAATCCATGCCAGCATATTTGGGCCCAAGCCAAGCCTGGCCAGTACCGTTTTCATATAGGTCCAGTCCACCCTGTCAAATGCTTTCTCAGCATCCGTGGAAAGCAAGAGACGGGTGAGATGCTGCCTGCGATTCAACCCAGTGGATCAGCTGGAGTGCTCTATTAGAGTTATCCCTGGCCTCCCTGCCCATAATGAACCCCGTCTGGTCAGGGTGAATGACCGTCTGAAGTATCGGCTTAAGTCTATTGGCCAAGACTTTGGCTAAAATCTTGACGTCGGTATTTAAAAGCGATATAGGCTTATAGCTGCCTGGCAAGGTATGGTCCTTACCCTCCTTCGGGAGGATTGTGATGTGCGCCATCAGCGCTTCAGAGGGCATCGTTGTGCCGGAGGCCAAGGCCGTGAAATAAGCACACATGGGGCCAGAGAGCGCTTCAGAATACTTTTTATAATAGGCATTTGTGTAGCCGTCCTGGCCAGGGCTTTTTCCATTGGGAAGGTCTTTCACTACCACCTGAATTTCTGCTATGGAGATGGGAGAGTCCAGCTGTTTGCCTACTGAGGCCTCCAGCTGCGGGGACTTGGCTTCTGTGAGCTACTGGAGAATTCGGTCAACCCGTTGGGATTCCGTTGTGCCAGGCAAGGTGTCAGGGAGATGATACAATTGAGCATAATAATCCCGAAAGGAACTAGCTATTTTTGATGAGTGAACTACCACGGCCCCCATCGTGGAGGTGAGTTTGTGCACGTGTCCCGAGGCACGTTGGCTTTTAAGGGCTCTAGCCAGCAACCTCCTGCATTTATTATCAAATTCATAGAATTTGTGTGCCAAGTGACGAATGCGCGCCTTAATTTTGGTGTCTAACAATGTAGCTAACTCCTGTCGAAGGGAATGTAGTTCCGACGCCAATTCAGGAGTGACTTTTTTCTTATGTAGCAGTTCCGCCGCACTTATTTTGGCCAATAGGGCTTGCAGTTCCCCTTCCCTGGCTTTCTTCAGTCTCGTCTCCAGGGATATCAGCTCCCCTCGAACCACTGCCTTATGTCCCTCCCATACGGATCCCATGCTAACCTCGCCGGACTTGTTCGCCGCGAAATACAGGGAGATGGTATCTGACACTTGTTTTTGAGCAACCGCATCGTCCAAGATGCCATCATTCAGACGCCAGCTCAATGTCCGTGCCTCCATTGACAGGGAAGGCAGGGATATGGAGACCAGTGCGTGGTCTGAAATGGTAATGGAACCAATGAAAGCGCCAGCTAGGGAGTCTAGGGAGTACTGATCCACCACTAGAAGGTCAATACAGGTATAGACACTATGCATGGCCGAAAAATAGCTATAGTCCCTATCTGTTAGGTGGAAAAGTCTCCAGCAGTCAAATAAATGGTGTGCCTGCAGGGACTTCCTGAAGTGTTTCAGGAAGGCAAAGGAGTGAGTCGAGTGGCCCGAGGACGTGTCCATTTGCGGGTCAGGGCTGACATTAAAGTCCCCCCCCAGGATGAGCTGGCCCTCCCGGAAGGTGGACAGGGACTCCAGGACAGAATCCAGGAAGGTAAGCTGTTTGCTATTCGGGGCGTACACAGCTGCAAAGGTGAACCTTCGGGCATAAATGATGCCTTTTACAAACACAAACCGACCCTCCGGGTCGAGCAATTGGTCCGTCATAACAAAGGGACAGTTTTTGTGGACCGCTATAGCCACCCCCCCTGATTTGGGGTGAGGGGAATTGCTAAGATACCAGGAATTGTAGAGGTGAGTGGGAAGGCGGGGGACCGAGTCAGTGCGGAAGTGTGTTTCCTGTAAAAAAATGATGTGTGTTCCCATGCGTTTCATTTCAAGCCACAACTCGACGGGGATCCCAAGCCACGTACGTTATAGGATGCGACTTTCATGGCAGCCATAGTGGGAGATTACAGAGCGAGGCCACCAGGCCGGCAGCAGGAGGGAGGAGAGACCCACAGCACATTCAAGCCTGCAGCAAAGGACACAAGGAGCATATTAAGCACGAGCAGGAGCCTAAGAAACAAACCAAGGTTATGGCAGGTGTAACAAAAGATAGGACATAAAAGAAAAAAGGGAAAAAACTCAACACAAATATGAACAAAAAGCCCAAAGGGCGCAACAAAGTGCATCTTCGCCACCGGTCGGGAGCCTCCACTCCCCCCTCAAGACGAGGAGACAGTGAAGGCCAGCGAGCAGAGGCATTCCCAAAAAGGGAATCATAACTCCAAGGAGTTGACCTATTGGGGGGAAGTGGTAAGGCACCAAGAGCGAGCCCGTATGGGGACCCGCAGACAGTTGAAAGTGCGTAATCTACCCCTGAACCTGGGGCAGAAAGGTGATACGGCAGCTAGGGGTGATCAGATAGTGTCCACAAACATCTCAGAAGCCAATGGCAAGCAATTCAGCTGTTCAGCCTTCCCCCTGTGGGGAGTGAGAAGGAGGTGCAGGGCCAGGGGGCCCCTGTCTGGATCCGCGGCGGCGTCTGCGACGGGCTGATTGCCACGGTTCCGGGCGCGCAGGGAGGGGAATGCCTGGCGATGCCCTCCAATCTGGAATGTCTACCTGAGGCAGGTCCAGGGACTCCAGGAATCGGGGTAGATCATCCTTCCTTTGCAAGGTAACCTGCTTGCCATCTTTAGTAGCAGAAAGGCTAAACGGGAAACCCCACCGGTAGGGCAGCTGAGTATCCTGTAAAGCCGCCAACAATGGCTTGAGAGCACGACGTTGCATCAGTGTCCGTCTGGAGAGATCTGGGAAGAAGGTCAACCTGGCCCCGTCAAAGTCCACATATCTAACTCCTCTGACCTGATTCATGATGCGTTCTTTAAGCGAGTATTTGTGCAGTTTGCAGATGATGTCTCTGGGCTTATCAGGATCATCCGAGTGGGGTCGCAGAGCTCTGTGGGCCCGGTCTATTTCAAAATGCTCTGGTGCCTGCCGGCCTAGTATTTGCTTAAAGACCCCTTGCAGGGTGGGAATGATATCCCTGGGGCCAGTGGCTTCAGGTAGGCCTCTGATGCGGATATTAACCCTGCGGCTCCTATTCTCAAAATCGTCCATTTCATCCAGCAAGGCCTCAAGCCTGCGATCCTGTTGTTTGCAATGGTCAGAGAGAGCCTGCAGGGTAGGATTAGTCTCGTCCCACTGTGCCTCCAGGGTTTCCACTCTATCCCCCAAATGTGCTGTGTCAGCCTGCAAGACCTCAACGTCCTGTCTCAGGGCCTTCTCCACCCTGTTTGCAAACCTCTCTAAGTCAGCTTTAGTGGGGAGGGATAAGATGTGAGCGCGGATGTCCTTGTCCCCCCAGGGATCACCTCCATTTGCGGGCCTGTCAAAGCTTTCAGAGCCAGAGGGAGAGGATGGGGGAGGCAGGGTCAACACCGGCTTGTATGGGGAGCTGATGGGGGAGGCAGCCCTGGCAGCGTGGGTGCCGGGCACCATCTTGGTTGTACTTGCCGTCCCGCTGCGGGTCCCAAAAAAGTTGTCCAGCGATCCGGACTGGCCCCGGGGTGTCCGCTGAGGCTGCAGGGATGGTTTGCGCTTCAGTGACATCTGTTTTGTGTTGTTTTCCCCCCTGGGAAGCCGCCATTTATGCTGGTAGAGGTGTGGGTCTCACGGAGCTTGGGGAGAGCACGTCTTCACTCGTGCATGCCATAGCCACGCCCCCTAAGTCAGCCCATTTAAGTGAATGGGCTGCCCTATGAGTGATGAGCGAAAACGCTGCAAAACACCCAAAACACATGTGAGAATGTGAGTTTTCGCTACATAGAGATGTGAACGAGGCCTGACAACTGATTGTCTCTATCCACTTCCTCCTATGTACTTGTATAAAGATGGACATTCACTATGCAATCTGAGTGTACAATCTCTGTACAATTTCCATTAGATTTACCAGAACTATCGAATACGAGGACCAAAATCACACAAGCCCTTGTACTAGGGTTGCCACCTTTTCTTCAAGCCAAACCCGAACACATTAGCAGCGCACGGCAATTTTTTTTTCTTGAGTAGTACATTAAATTCATTACCTCTGTACATTACAGGGCAATTTGTATGTATTTATGTAGTATACACTATACATATATTTTGTGATTAAATAACATTTCTAATCATATGGAGTTAATCACAAGAGTCCCCCTTTACATCAGAGTCAACAAAGTTGACACTCTTGGCTTACAATTGCAGTGAGCAACTGTGCTGGGTAGCCACAGTCTGGGCCAGGGGTGGATTGATAACTCATGAGGCCTCCGGGTAATTGAAGATCATGGGTAGGTATGAGCTCAGGCGTGTTCGCATTGAACACGTGCAGAGCCTGCCAAGGAAGTCGGCACCGTCGGAACCGCGCTGCGCTAATCACAGGCAGGGAGACATTGTCCCGATGCTCGGCTGCAGAGATCAGGAAATGTCTCCCTGCCTGTGATAAATGCAGCGCTGTTCCGACGGTGCTGACTTCCTTGGCGGGCTCTGCACGTGTTCAATGCGAACACGCCTGAGCTCATCCCTAATCATGAGTCCCCCAGGTTTAAAGATGGCTGTCTCATGGGAGCCAACATTAATGTGGCAGGCCGAAGCTTAGAGGCACCAAGCTCTGCGACATGCAGAGGGGCAGAAGGAGTGTGGTGGGTATGATGGGGGTATGTACAGGAGAGGAGTGTGGAGGGAATGATGGGGGTAGTATGTATAGGAGAGGAGTGTGGAGGGGATGATAGAGGTAGTATGTATAGGAGAGGATTGCGGAGGGGAGGGTGGGGGTAGTATGTATAGGAGAGGAGTACGGAGGGGATGGTGGGTGTAGTATGTATAGGAGAGGAGTACGGAGGGGATGATAGAGGTAGTATGTAAAGGGGAGGAGTGCTGAGGGGATGGTGGGGGTAGTATGTATAGGAGAGGAGTGCGGAGGGGATGGTGGGGGTAATATGTATAGGAGAGGAGTGCGGAGGGGATGATTGGGGTAGTATGTATAGGAGAGGAATGCGGAGGGGATGATGGGGGTAGCATGTATAGGAGAGGAGTGCGGAGGGGATGGTGGGTGTAGTATGTATAGGAGAGGAGTACGGAGGGGATGATAGAGGTAGTATGTATAGGAGAGGAGTGCTGAGGGGAAGGTGGGGGTAGTATGTATAGGAGAGGAGTGCGGAGGGGATGGTGGGGGTAGTATGTATAGGAGAGGAGTGCGGAGGGGATGATGGGGGTAGTATGTATAGGAGAGGAGTGCGGAGGGGATGATGGGGGTAGTATGTATAGGAGAGGAGTGCGGAGGGGATGATGGGGATAGTATGTGTAGGAGAGGAGTGCGGAGGGGATGGTGGGGGTAGTATGTGTGGGAGGGGAGTGAGGAGGGGATGGTGGGGGTAGTATGTGTAGGAGAGGAGTGCGGAGGGGATGGTGGGGGTAGTATGTGTGGGAGAGGAGTGAGGAGGGGATAGTGGGGGTAGTATGTGTAGGAGAGGAGTGCAGAGGGGATGGTGGGGGTGGTATGTGTAGGAGAGGAGTGAGGAGGGGATGGTGGGGGTAGTATGTGTAGGAGAGGAGTGCAGAGGGGATGGTGGGGGTAGTATGTGTAGGAGAAGAGTGCGGAGAGGATGGTGGGGGTAGTATGTGTAGGAGAGGAGTGCGGAGAGGATGGTGGGGGTAGTATATGTAGGAGAGGATGGTGGGGGTAGTATGTGTAGGAGAGGAGTGAGGAGAGGATAGTGGGGGTAGTATGTGTAGTAGAGGAGTGCGGAGAGGATGGTGGGGGTAGTATGTATAGGAGAGGAGTGTGGAGGGGATGATGCCAGCTGGATGTATGAAGTGGTCTGGGTTTAAATCAGTTTTTAATAGAAAATTACTTATAACTCCCATAAATTATACTTTTTTTTTTCTTTTTCTTTTTTAGCAGATGCCCTAGGGAACAAAATGGCGATCATTGCAATTTTTTTATGTCACACAGTATTTGCACGGTGGTTTTGCATTTATTGAATAAAAAAAAAAAACACAATAGTTTCCCAATTTTAGCACAATGTGAAAGATAATGTAAAAAAAATATGAAACATGTCAGGATTTAAAATTGCGCACGCTCTTGGCAAACTACGGTACTTAAAAATTCCAGGTCTAGCACTAGAATTATTGCTAACGTTTATGGCGATACATGTGTGGTTCGAATACCATTTACATATGCATGCGTGACTTACGTATGCGTTTGCTTCTGCGTGCGAGCATGGAGGGATAGGGGGACTTTACTTTTTTTTATTGTTACTTATTTTAATGTTTTTTTTTATTTTTACACTCTCCGTTTACATTTTTTTTTTATCACTTTTATTTCTATTCCTAATACTAGGAACGTAAACATCCCTTGTAATAGAAATAGGGACAACAGGTCCTCTTTATGAAGAGATACAGGGTCAAAAAGACCCCAAATCTCTTCTTTATCTTTAAAAGCAAAAGATCAAAAAATATTTTTTTATTTGATCTTTCGCTTTAAAAAAATATTTTTCTTCCAGCCTGGACTGGAAATGACGTCATGACATTGCTCCATCCTCCAAGGCCATAGAGTCGATCAAAGAGTGTTAACTTGATTGCCTATGGGAGCAGCCAGCGGCACCGTCAGATCATTTCTCGGACGAACCGGCGTTGGGAACCGCTGGAACCGCTCATGAGCCGCTCGGACCGGTTTCATATGAAGGCTGGCCATCTGGAGAAAAACACGGTAGCGGGGTATACCACTTGCAAACTGCAACGTATATATACATATTGCGGTCAGCAAGTGGTTAATAATTGTTTATTACAAACTGGAATCGATTCAGAAAGGGACCTATTTATAAACATATTGGGAAAGGGCATACTGAAACCTGTATGTCACTATTTGAGTACCTATTCACCAGCTGGTTTCCATCATATTTATGAAGCCTTATGCTTCTGGTGCGCTGAAAAATCTGTAAATAGGGATGAAGGAATTGTTGTAATTTCCCTACAATTTTGGCAAAAATCTGATTTAGGAAGAATTATTCCTTTTGGTTGTTGCAATGGCTCTTGAGGTTTATGGAAGCTCCTTTCTACTATTTTGGACCTGTTCTTGTGCTAAAAAAACACAATATTAGCATTATTATTTGACATGTTTTATTTTGAAAAAAAAACCAGATGGTAAAAAAGTAAAATAAACATTTTAAGTGAGGGCACACAAATGATCAAAAAACACCAATACAAAGAACACTAAAATAATAGGATTTTTATAACAGCTTACCTGTAAAATCCTTTTCTTGGAGTACATCACGGGACACAGAGCGACATAGTCATTACTAATGGGTTATATAGATACCGTCAGGTGCTGGCACTGGCAACTTCCAAAACCGGAAGTACCCTCCTCTATATAAGCCCCTCCCATCCGGGAGCACCTCAGTTTTGTAGCAAAGCAATAAGTGTCCCCAAAGAGGGGCGGGAGCTCTGTGTCCCGTGATGTACTCCAAGAAAAGGATTTTACAGGTAAGCTGTTATAAAAATCCTATTTTCTTTCTCGTACATCACGGGACACAGAGCGACATAGTCATTACTAATGGGATGTCCTAAAGCAATGCCAAATGAGGGGGGGGATACACCATATATAAGCTGAGCGCTATCAGACATGAGGATCTTTTGCGGCCTGCAACACACTGCGCCCAAAGGCGACATCCTCCTGACTTCTAACGTCCACCTGGTAGAACCTAGTAAACGTGTGAACTGAAGACCATGTTGCGGCCTTACAGATTTGAGCCAGGGAGGCCTGGTGATGCACTGCCCATGAAGTCCCAACTGCTCTCGTGGAGTGCGCTCTAACTTTGAACGGAGGCGGTCTCCTTCTCAAGCCATAGGCTTGTATTATGACCTGTCGAATCCACTTGGCTAAAGTAGATTTTGCCGCTGCCTGACCCTTTCTGGGGCCTTCCGGCAGAATAAACAAAGTATCCGTTCTGCGAATCTGAGCAGTGGCTTTTTAGATAAGCTTTAACTGCTCTTACTACATCCAAAGAATGCAATAACTTTTCCTCTACAGAAGTAGGTTTGGGGAAAAAAGAAGGAAGAACCACATCTTGGTTCAAATGAAACCTCGATACCACCTTAGGAAGAAAGGCTGGATGAGGACGTAACACTACTCTGTCCTTATGGATAACCAGATATGGCTCCTTACAGGACATAGCTGCTAATTCCGACACTCTTTTAGCCGAACAAATGGCTACTAGAAAAATCAATTTCCTGGTGAGAAGAACCAAAGAAATATGCTGTAATGGTTCAAATGGTTGTTTCTGTAGAACCGACAGAACCAAGTTTAGATCCCATGGACATATGGGAATATTAACCGGAGGACTAATACGCATCACTCCTTGTATAAAGGCTTTGACTAGTGAATGCGAAGCCAAGGGCCTTTGAAAAAATATTGACAAGGCCGAAATCTGACCCTTGATAGTACTCAAGGCAAGCTTCCTATCTACAGCCCATTGTAGGAAGTCCAGGATCCTACCTATTACGTATTTACGTGGATGCCATTTCTTGGCCTCACACCAGGCGATGTACGCCTTCCAGATTCTATAGTAGATCTGCCTGGATACCGGCTTCCTGGCATTGATCATGGTAGATACCACAGAATTAGAGAGCCCTCTCTTTTTTAGAATGTGGGCTTCAATAGCCAGGCCGTCAAACCTAGGGCTGGTAAGGAAGGGTGGTATATCGGTCCTTGCGAAAGCAGGTCCGGACGACGTGGGAGAGTCCAAGGACTCCCCACTGATATTTTACAATCTCCGCGTACCACGCTCTTCGGGCCACGCTGGAGCCACCAGAATCACTGGTTTCTTTTCTACCCTGATTCTGCGGAGTAATCGAGGTAACAATTGTGGCGGTGGAAATGCATATATCAGCTTGAACTGATCCCAAGGGAACACTAGGGCATCCGAGCCGCAAGCTAGGGGATCCCTTGTCCGAGAGACAAACCTGTCCACCTTTGCGTTGAATCTGGATGCTAGAAGATCTACATCCGATGTTCCCCACCGCTGACATATTGTCCAGAAAACCTCGGGGTGAAGGGACCCTTCCTCTGGGCATAATTGCTGGCGACTTAGAAAGTCCGCCTTCCCATTCTCCACTCCTGGAATGAATACCGCAGATATGGCTGGGACATATCTTTCTGCCCATTTCAGGATGTAATTTACTTCCCTCTGGGCTGCACGACTCCTGGTGCCCCCCTGATGATTGATATATGCCACTGCTGTGGCATTGTCTGATTGAATTCTGACAGGGGACCCTTGGAGTTTGGATGTCCATGCTACTAGGGCATACCGGGCTCTCGTATCTCTAAGAGATTGATGGGCAGGGCCTTTTCTGCATCCGACCATCTGCCCTGGAGAGACTATTGCTCCAGTACAGCTCCCCAGCCTATAAGGCTGGCATCTGTAGTGACCACCTTCCAAGAAATCGGACTGAAGGATTTCCCTTTTTCCAGATTCTGGGGAACCAACCACCAACGGAGGCTCTTGCGAACGGAAGGGGACAAAGGACATTGTAAGTCTAGGGCCTGAACTTTTTTGTTCCAGGCTGACAGTATTGCACAGGCGTATGGACGGCTGTCTCTTTTGTACCCACTAAGTGGATCAAATCTTTCAAAGACAACACCTTTCCTCGAGGCAAGAATATTTTTCTCTGGCCTGAATCCAACCTTAGCCCCAAGTATTCCAGACTTTTGACTGGTTTTAGGGCTGACTTGTCTCGGTTGATAATCCAACCGTGATATTCCCGATACTTGATTGTCTCGTGAACAACCACTTCTAGTTTTTTCACTGAGTGGTCTATCAGCAACAAGTCATCTAGATATGCCATTATCATTACACCTTGTGTTCTTAGATTGGCCAATAAAGGGCCAGAATTTTTGTAAACACTCGTGGTGCTGTGGCCAAACCGAAGGGTAAGGCTCTGAACTGAAAATGGCGCCCTTCTACTGCAAAGCGTAGAAATTTTTGGTGGACTGGAAAGATGGGAATGTGCAAATAAGCATCTTTGATGTCGATCGCGGCTAACCAACCCTCCCCTTGTAGGGCAGTGGCCACCGATCGGATCGACTCCATCGGAAAGTCCTGATATACAGGAATTTGTATAGCCCTTTTAGAATTAATATGGGCCTCCCGTCCGCGTTTGCTTCGGGACTGTAAAGAGGTTTGAGTAAAACCCGAACCCTCATTCTTCCAGGGGAACCTCCATAATTACTCCTTGGAGCAATAGTTGTTCTAGTGCCACAGGAGGGACTCTCTCTTCCGGGGATCCCTTGGCACGTTTGACCTCAAAAATGGGAAGGAGGAGAGTCTTTTAACTCCAAACTGTATCCCAAACATACCGCGGAGAGCACCTATCTGTCTTGATCGTGTCCCGCCAGGTCTCTTGCGAACAACTGGAGTCCTCCCCCCACCCGACTGAGTGGGGGCAACCCTTCAATGAATTTAACTTTGGGGGAGGTTTTGTACCTCCCCTGACCCAGGGTTTCTCATTACCCTGCTATTGTCCCTGTTTTTTACCCCCGGGAATTGACCGAGGAGGCCGTCGGAACTGTTACACAGCCGATGCCTCAGGGACTGGAGAAGCAGGCCTCTTAAAGAGGGACCTCTAACTCTGTTTTTAACCGGCAAGAGCGTATTTACCGCTGGAAATGTTCTGGATATATTTGTCCAGGTTTTCCCTGAATAAGCGTTCACCATGAAATGGGACGCTAACCAGCCATTCTTTACAGGGAGCTTCAGCAGACCAGTTTTTGAGCCATAGAAGCCTACGCATATGTACTATAGACAGCGTAAGGCGGGAGGCGTGATGGACTGAATCCTTTATGGCGTCAACCGCAAAGCCTAAGGCTCTAGGTAGATCAGCTAGGGCAAAGCCTGCTGATCTGTCAAGTCCCTCAAGACCTGTTTCAACTGATCCTTCACTGCTTAGCAGACCCCAATAGCTGCTACTGCTGGTTGTGTCACCAAGCTTGCTGTAGAAAGAAGCAGACTTTCATAAGGACTCCAATCTTTTATCTATTGGGTTCTTGAACATTTGGACATTATCCACTGGACATGTCAGTGATTTATACATACAAGAGATGGCTGCGTCCACTGTAGGGACCTTCCATTTTTTTATTTATTTTTTGATGAACTTATCTTCCATGGGATAGACCACCGGAAATCTCTTGGGGGAATAAATATTTTCTCAGGACGTTCCCAATCCTGGTAAATAAGCCCTTTCAGTAAAGGGTGAAGTGGAAAAGAACAGACAGTCTGGGGGCTTCTAGCGACCCCAACGAGGATACAGTAGTGGTTGATGGTTCCGCAAGGTGCATTTTTAAATGCTGATCGGACCATGTTAGTCAGAGACTGAACCCATAATCTTTCAGCTTGAGATGCTGAGAAAAGGTTCCCCCACTGTTGACTCCTCTATAACAGAATCAACCTTATCCTGATCCCCTTCAGGCAGGTCGATCCCTGTATGGGACTGTTGCTCTGCTAACAGGCACTCTGAAGGAGGAGACGGAGATCGGGCGTGCTTTCCCTGACAGGGAGGCAGCGATCAATGTTGACAATCTCTCTCTAATCCTCCCAGAGCTGAGGAAAAAACCTCCTCTGTTACATACACAGGAGCAGGTGAACTGAGGACAGCCACAGTACCAAGTACCCATGCGGGGTCTCTACGGTCACTTACCTCTGAACTTCAGGGGAGACTGGTGCAGCAGAAGTATGCCCAAGATCCTCAGAGCCCCATGAGACCCCCTTCGCTTCCTGGAAGATTCAGTTCCGGAGCTTCTGGACGGCATATTCCTAAGCCTAAAGCTGAGGTATTCCAGCCGTAATACACCACTTTTACTGAGAATAGTCTAGGACAATTGCTGCTATATCACAGTTGGTGTCTACTAAAGTGCCTTTCTAGGGGATGCCTGCATCAACCGCCTCTGTGTGCCTTTATATTGTTGCTAGCTCTGTCTGTGCACTTCAACAGCCAGCTATAATGTGCTTTAAAACACGCTGGACGCCCGCACATGCACAGTAGCGCCGCGGCGCACACCTGAGCGTCATCCACCCGCTCCGCCCCTTTTTCCAGATCGCCTCTATGAATAGAGGCGCGTGCACGCGCACGCGCGCGGGCACGTGCGCCTTCGGCGCCTTTTTTGAAAACAACAAGAAGCTAGATGGGAGCCAGGGTCCCTTTGCCGCAGGGCCCAGGGATGGATGAGCGCAGCAACAGGGCAGAGGAGACAGCTTCCCAGGAGAGAACATACCAACTGCCTGGATTTGATTCTGGAAGAAAAAAATCCACATTACAAGAAAAAAGAACCATAGCGGCCTCTAGTGTCTAACACAGGTACCGCGGTCTTACATTTTTTTTTTTTTTTTTCTTGCCTACTATTAAAATTTTTACATTTTCTCAGTAGTAACAGGCATACACAGAATATTAGCGGGAATACCTTAGGTAACAGGCAGAAAGACAAAATAGGCTTGGGGGTCCCTCAATAGAACCAAGTTCCCGAGGGCCCCCACTTACCTTTTCCTCGCCGCAGGACTCTGTTTGGTCCACAGAAGCCCAAACTTCACCTATCACGGCAGGCATTGTAATCAAACCTTCAGGGACCGGGTTCCCAAGGATTCCACTCCCCTGGACCTGTATAGCACCCTGCACAGAAAACATCTTGGTCGTGGGTATGACCAGAGCTCTGGATCCCAGGGTCCAGCTCTCCTAAGAGAAGCATTACAGGCAAAACCTTGCTCTTCTCTGCAAGGCCCGGGTACCGACCGTTTAGCTATGAAGCTTTTTTGGTCGGATCCGGAATAGCTTACTGAGGCCCAAAAGAACCTGTACGCAAGCTCAGTGAAAAACACATGTTTCTTCTTGGCCAACACCTTAGACACTGGCAAAAAACTGAGGTGCTCCCGGATGGGAGGGGCTTATATAGGGGAGGGTACTTCCGGTTTTGGAAGTTGCCAGTGCCAGCACCTGACGGTATCTATATAACCCATTAGTAATGACTATGTCGCTCTGTGTCCCGTGATGTACGAGAAAGAAAAATCAAAATAAACTACCCTAAATACAGCAAATAATCTTAATAATAAATAAATTGGTTACTGAAGCAACTTTTGCATAAGCAGCTCAGTTAGAGAAAATTAAAGTTTCTGCCTCAGCGAAGTTTCATTAACAGTGGTTGTGTTAGATATCATACAGCAACTTTGTTTTGCTCCAAGCAGGATTGCAGCAGTAAAAGGCCATTCACACAGGGGCGGCACGACTCGCGCCGCGACTGTGCTGGGCGATCTCAAGACGACTTCAAAGCAGACTTCCAAAATGACTTCTGTATTGAAGTCAATAGAAGTCGCCTTGAAGTCGTCTTGAAGTAGTACAGGAATCTTTTTCTAAGTCGGAGCGACTTCAGTCGCGCCGCTTAGAACGGTTCCATTGTACAGAATGGGACGCGACTCGTCAGGCGGCTGAGACGCCTGACTAGTCGCCCCTGTGTGAATGGGGTCTAAACCTAAACTTTGTAAATATCCAAGTGGGCATGCTGTTGTATGGTTCCAAACTTCCAAATGTTTACAGTGAGGCTGATTTCCTAAAGGAGTTGGGAATGTTCACACAGTAAACAGTGTGAACATTCCCTTTAAATAGTCAGTCATGTAAAAAGAAAATCCCTATTTACTTATTTTTATCTGTACATCAGGATCAGGGAGGATTTTTTTTCCCTGCTGTAGCAAATTGGATCATGCTTTGGTGGGGTTTTTCACCTTCCTCTGGATCAACTGTGGGTATAGGATTGTGTATATGGTATTGTATTTTTATTAATTTTTTTGGTTGAACTAGATGGACTTGTGTCTTTTTTTCAACCTGACTAACTATGTAACTACTGTATTTTTCGGACCATAAGACACACTTTTCCCCCAAAAAATATGGGGGAAAATGTCTCTGCGTCTTATGGAGCGAATGTGCATCAGGCACCTCCCGCCGCCGCTGTCAACCCCCCCCCCCCGCCACTGCCCCCCGCTCAGTGCTGTGTTTTATACTAGGCATGAGAAAAAGCCAAGCCCCCCACCCGTCTCCCCGCGGCCGCCTCCCGCACATATGCAGCGGTGCTTGCAGGGGCGGACTGACCTGTGCTGTGTTTCACACACTAAACGCTGTAAGCCCAGCTTAGCGATGGGCGACGAGCGCCCTGTGATTGGCCGAATGGGGTCATGTCTGGGCGGCCGACATGGGCATCTGCGATTGGCCCTGGCGGTGGATGTGGAGGCGGGACTGGTCTGTGAGTGACCGTGGTGTTCCGTCAGATATGGCGACCGGAGCAACTGCATGTGTGAGTCCCACCTGGCGTGTGTCTCCTAAGGTTTCCCTCTGATCGCTCTGTCAGCCCCCCTCCCACTCTGTCTATCAGCCCACCCCACTGTCAGTCAGCCCACCTCTGTCAGCCCCCCTCCCCCTCTGTCAGTCAGCCCACCTCTGTCAGCCCCCCTCCCCCTCTGTCAGTCAGCCCACCCCTGTCAGCCCCCTTCCCCCTCTGTCAGTCAGCCCACCTCTCTCTATCAGCCCCCCTCTCTATCAGCGCCCCCTCCCCCTCTGTCAGTCAGCCCACCTCTCTCTATCAGCCCCCCCTGTCAGTCAGATCACCTCTCTCTATCAGCCCCCTCCCCTCTGTCAGCGGCCCCTCCTTCTCTCTCTCAGTCCCCCTTCTCTATCAGCCCCCCCTTTCTATCAGCCCCCCCTCTCTGTCAGCGCCCCCTCCCACTCTGTCAGTCAGCCCCCCTCCCTGTCGGCACCCCCTCCCCCTCTGTCAGTCAGCCCACCTCTGTCCTCCCCCTCTGTCAGCCCCCCTCCCCCTCTGTCAGCCAGCCCACCTCTCTATCAGCCCCCCCACCTCTGTCAGCCCCCCACACCTCTGTCAGCCCCCCCACCCCTGTCAGCCCACCTCTCTCAGCCTACCCCTCTTTGTCAGCCACAGCAGGGTGCATTGTGCCAGCCACCCACTCACTGACTCACTCAGCAGCCCAAGCGATGGCACAGGTCGGGCTGCAATAATGGCATAGGTCGGGCTGCAATAATGGCACAGGTCGGGCTGCATTTCTTTGGCAATGGTCAGGCTGCATTTCATAAGCACTGGTAAATATTTTAGTACACCATTTGGTTAAGAATATTTTTTTTCTTGTTTTCCTCCTCTAAAACCTAGGTGCGTCTTATGGTCAGGTGCGTCTTATAGAGCAAAAAATATGGTATGTAACATGACTGCTTAACTAAAGTGAACCTTCACACAGTTTATTGTGTGAACATTCGCAACTCCCTTAGTACATCAGCCCCAGTGTCTCTGTTAAGGGAGATCTGATGGGTACTATTGGTAGGCTATCATTAGCCTGATACGTCAAAAATACCTTTGTGGTTTAGTGTTACAGATCTAAGGAAAAACATTTTACCAACTCTAATATAAGAGCCCATTCACACAGGGGAAACTTTGGATCCGACTTCAAATCGCCCCAGGTCGCCCCTAGTCGCCTCAAGTCACACTGGCTGAGGAAATCAATGTAAGTTAATGGAGCCGTCTTAATGCACACTACTGCAGTCGCTCCGACTTCAAAAAAGGTCCCTGTACTACTTCAATCCGACTTCTAGGCGACCTGTACCCATTGATTTCAATGGAAGTTGCCTCTGAAGTCTTAAGATAAGCAACTTTTCAGGAAGATAACATACATTTCTCAGGCAAACCCCTCCCTCCCCCCTCCCTCCCACGGAGCTAATTCTTGTTTTATTGGCCACTGGAATGTCTCCTGTCCTGCAGGCAACTTGAAGTTGCCTTGTAAGTTGCCTGGAGTCGAGCTGTGATTCATACTCAAGTCGTGTCTGAGTTGCCTCATAAAATCGGGCTGGAAGTCGTGTTACCCCTGTGTGAATGGAGTCTAATAGTCTGTCTAAGTCAGCGGGTGCACTAAAGTGCTCATAATACATTCACGCCAAGCAGCCAGAAGGGAGAAAATAATTAAATATAGACTTGAAATAATATTTTAACATTTGCAAAAATATGTACTGAATATCACAGAAAACAAAATGCTGTTCATACAGCACTAGAGGAAAAAGCTTTTTTTTAAGGTTTACTTATTTTAAACTATTTCAAAGCTATTTAAATATGGCATTTGGGCTTAATAAAATACTTCATGAAGCAGGCCCTGTGTAGAGGGGTGTCTGGCACATGCTGGGAACAGAAGCTACTCTATGTTCTAAGTCATTGGGGTTGATTTACTGAAACAATAGCCTGTGTTTGCTTTACAGATGGGATTTTCACTTAACTTCATGAATAAGGTGAAACTGTGTTCACTTCAATTACCCAATCATATCCAAACAAAAAATCCTGTTTTTAAGTTGCAATCTATACAATCAATGCAATCTATACACTGGGGGGAGAACCTCTGGTGGAATCTAGGATGGAAAAGGACCTGGGGGTCCTAGTAGATGATAGGCTCAGCAAAGCAAACAGAATATTGACATGCATTAAAAAGGGGATCAACTCCAGAGATAAAACAATAATTTTCCCGCTCTACAAGACTCTGGTCCGGCTGCACCTAGAGTATGCTGTCCAGTTCTGGGCACCAGTCCTCAGGAAGGAGAACAAAGCTAATAAAGGGTCTGGAGGATATTAGTTATGAGGAAAGGTTGCGAACACTGAACTTGAGAGGGGACCCCACACTAGGGATAAAACTTTTTGTGGAAGGGAGTTTAACAAGACACGTGGCCACTCATTAAAATGAGAAAAAATAGAGGTTTAACCTTAAAGGAACACTACAGGTTCCCGTTTTTTTTTTTTAAATAACAAACAGTTTATACTTACCTCCACTGTGCAGCTCGTTTTGCACACAGTGGCCCCGATCCTCCGCTTCTGGGGTCCCTCGGCGGCTGTCTCGGCTCCTCCTCGCAAGGACTCCACACCATAATGCGAGCGAGCTCGCATGATGTGGAGTTATTGCGCGAGCGCTCCCGTGATACAGCGGCGGCCATAGCCGCCGACTGTATCACTCGGCCCCGCCCCATGGCGCGCCGCGTCATTGGATGTGATTGACAGCAGCGCCAGCCAATGGCTGCGCTGCTTTCAATCCATCCAGTGTAGTCAATCGGCGGCCAGGCTGAAAACCGAAGAGGATGACGGGGACGAGCGCGGGACTTTCGAGGGACCAGGTAAGTAAAACGGGGGCTCGGGGGGGGGGCGGTATTGTCGAATGTTTTTTCACCTTAATGCATAGGATGCATTAAGGTGAAAAAACATGTAACTTTACTACTCCTTTAAACTACGTAGAGGGTTCTTTACTGTAAGAGCGGCAAGGGTGTGGAATTCCCTTCCACAGGCGGTGGTCTCAGCGGGGGGCATCCATAGTTTCAAAATACTATTAGATAAGCACCTGAACGACCGCAACATACAGGGCTATACAATGTAATACTGACATATAATCACACACATAGGTTGGACTTGATGGACTTGTGTCTTTTTTTTCAACCTCACTTACTATGTAAAAAATATTTAAAAAAAGTTATTAAATATTCTTACACACAATTGGATATGCTCTAAGCTAAATGGACATAATCGCTCTAACTTAAGAAAACCTTGCAGTCAGCCATAACACCTCTTCTTAGGAAACATATGAAAGGTAATAAAAAAAAAAAAAATATAGGCATGCTGTGTAAATGAGAACACATTACAAACATATGTTGGGGTATTCTCAAATTTGCCTGAAGAAATACACTTTAACGGTCTTGCATGTGTCTTCTGGCAAATGTTAGATTTAGTAAGGCATGGTGGCTTCTTTTTTGCCACTGTCCCATTATGCTGTGACCTGAAAAGCATCCATATTGTATGCCTAGTCCCTCAAGTTACACCCACTGAATATTGTAACTTATTCAGATTTGCCATAAGACTCGATGGCCTTTCTCATTAATTAGCTTTTTGCATGATCAGTTATTTTTGGTGGATTTTTTGGTAATGTTACAGCTCTTGCATATGTAGCGGGGGTTTCCTTTAAGACCTCAGCGACTACTGTACCCATAACCCCACTGGACATCCAGGGTGCATTGCCCCGTGCAAAGACTACTGGAGTGGACTTAATAAGAAAAAGGCGGAGCCGGCTTCAGTCTCTTTGGACATCGCCCACCCAGCAAGAGGAACTCTTTTCCGAGTCTGTGGTGATACTAGGCCTGAAGCCTGGGCCTTTCTCCAAAGAGCCTTCTGCTCTCACCGAGTAACCTGAGGGATGTCTCTCGATACTGTAGCTGCGCCGTTACCCAAAGGACCGAAGACTTGGATGTCGTGAGACCTGTGTGCCAAGACACAGCAGCGGAAGATACGGACACGGACTGGTCCGGTTGGGTGAGAGAGCTCTCAATAGGAGGACCATACCTGACCAATACACCACTCCTAGGATAGAGGATGCTCTACAGAGTCTGTCTGGAGCTAAGTGGTTCAGCGTAATGGACCTGAAGAGCGGGTATTATCAAATCCCAATGCATCCAGATGACAGAGAGAAGACAGCATTCATCACCCCAGTGGGGTTCTACGAGTTTAACCAGATGCCTCAAGGCCTGTCGGGGGCTCCTGCCACTTTCCAGCGACTGATGGAGAAGACAGTGGGGGACATGAATCTCATTGAAGTCCTGGTGTACCTAGACGACATCATTGTCTTCAGGAAGACTCTGGAGGAGCACGAGGAAAGGCTGGAGAAAGTCCTGAAGAGGCTCAGTGAAGAGGGACTTAAACACTCCAGGGAGAAGTGTCAGTTCTACCAGTCCTCAGTCCATTACCTGGGACACATAGTGTCTGAAGAGGGGGTATCTACAGATCCTGACAAACTGGAGGCAGTTACCTCCTGGCCCTGACCAACTACAGTGACTGAGCTCAAATCCTTCCTCCGGTTCTGCTCCTACTACCGAAGATTTGTGGAAGGGTTTGCAGAAATTACCAAACCTCTGAATGAATTATTGAAGACAGAAGGAGAGGAGGATGACACTGGCCCCAGGAAGCCCGGGGAGTCCGTGGAAGATCAGTGGATGGAAAAGTGTGAGGAGGCATTCACAATGCTGAAGAAGAGTCTGACCACTGCCCCTGTCTTGGCCTATGCAGACACCAAGAAACCATATGAACTGCACATGGATGCCAGCCATGATGGTCTGGTAGGTGTGCTGTACCAGGAGTATGAAGAACAGTTAAGACCAGTCGCCTATGTGAGTAGGAGCTTAACACCAGCAGAAAAGAACTACTCCACCCACAAATTGGAATTCTTGGCCCTAAAGTGGGCTGTTGTAGACAAACTCAAAGACTATTTGTATGGAGCTGACTTTGTAGTGAAGACAGACAATAACCCCCTCACTTACCTTTTCACCACAGCCAAGCTGGATGCCACCGGCCACCGTTGGTTGGCAGCCCTCCCTGGATTCAACTTTAGTTTGAAGTACAGACCTGGAACTGGAAACAGAGATGCTGATGCCCTGTCCAGAAGGTCTCATGCTCCCACTTTTCGTACAGAAGACTGGACCCAGGTGACCCCTGACGGAGTACGGGCCTTGTGTGAGGGAGCACAGCTTCAAGGTAGCGGCGGATCTAGGGCAGAAGAAATTGGAGTTTCGGTGGTGGGAGTGCCCAAATACTATTGTGATGTGACTAAGATTGGTGAAGACGACTTGCCAAAACTGTCTAAGAAAGATATAAGATGGGATCAGTTGGAAGACCCTTGGGGAAGATTAGCCCTGGAAACACTGGAGGATCAGGATCCGGACAGGCTCTTGCATGATCCCTCAAAGGAGGCCCGACTAATCCACAAAGAGTGGGACAGGTTGCAGGTGCATCAAGGGGTGGTCTACCGAAGGGGCCCCTCTGATGACCTGGAGGATAAGTGGCAACTGTTCTTGCCGGAAAAACACTGAAAGACTGTCTTAGCTGCCCTACATGACAACCATGGCCACTTAGGGGCCGAACGAACCTTTCAGCTCGTCAGGAGTAGATTCTACTGGCCTTGTATGTGGGCTGAAGTGGAGGAGTACTGTCACTCATGTGCTCGCTGCATACAGAGGAAGACATTGCCACGTCAAGCTGCCCCAATGGGCCACCTGCAGAGTCAAGGACCCTTGGACTTGGTATGCATTGACTTTCTTTGTCTGGAACCTGACTTGAGTGGACATGGAAATGTTCTGGTGATAACCGACCATTTCACCCGTTATGCCCAGGCCTTTCCAACTAAAGACCAGAAGGCCTCCACTGTAGCCAAGATACTTATGGAGAAGTACTTTGTGCACTATGGGTTACCCCAACGCCTTCACTCGGATCAAGGGAGAGACTTTGAAAGCCGACTGATCCGGAAGCTACTGGACTCTTTGGGCATAAAGAAAACTCACACTACTCCTTATCACCCCCAGGGTGATGCCCAACCAGAAAGATTCAACAGGACTTTGCTAAACATGTTGGGGACTCTGAGCAGTGAGGAAAAGCAACATTGGGGCAAGCACATAGCTGCCATAGTGCACGCCTACAATAGTACCACCAGTGATGTCACAGGGTATTCCCCTTATAGACTTATGTTTGTAAGGGAAGCAAGACTACCAGTAGACTTGGCCTTTGGCACCTCAGTGGACCACACATCAGCTGCCTCACACAAGGGATACGTGGACCGACTACGAAAGAGCTTAAGGCTGACCTATGAAAAGGCTCAATTAACTTCTGACCAGAGAGGAGCCTGGAATAAACGGAACTTTGACCTTAAGGTCCGGATCCAGGATTTGCAACCAGGGGACAGAGTGTTACTGAGAAATTTAGGGGTTCCAGGAAAGCACCAGCTGGCAGACAGGTGGAAGTCAGAGTCCTATGTGATTTGTAAAAAACTGCCTGGTCTACCAGTGTACCAGCTGAAGCCTGAAGGAAGAGCGGGCCGCTGAAGACCTGGCACAGGAACCATCTGCTACCCCTTTCTGAAGCAGTCAGGATGCCCCCTACTCTGGATTCTCCGGAGCTGCCTTCAACTCCCTGTACTCCTAGACCCAATACTAGGTCTCAGACAACTCTAGAATGAGAGCAGGATACTTCAGATCAGAGTGAAGAGGAGGAGCTGGAACTCACCTGGCTATGGCCGTCCCAGGCACTTGAACCTCTATCCATAGACCTTCCACCCTCTGAGGATACCTCTGATGATACCTTAAATCCGTAAGCCACTGAGTTTATTCCATCCTATGCTCAGACTGAGGAGTGGGAAGATGCCATAGAGTCATTTCCTGTTGACGATCCAAGGGACTCCATGTATCTTTCTGCATCTGATTCGGGTGCCTCAGAAACAGAAGAAACTCCTATACCTATCCCAGTGAAAGAACCTGTGGTATCTGAGACATTGACGCCCAGAGAACAAAGAGCTAAGAGAACCATACGTCCCCCCGGAAGCTAACCTACACCCAGATGGGGGAGTGTTCTGAAGATACTGTGGTGACGGCGAGAAAGACTGTAGAGAATCCCAGCCCCTCCACTGTGCATTTGGTGGAGGGCAACCCCGACTCACTCTCTGGCACAGTTAGGCAGGCCACCCTCACTGATGTGACCTGTGGGCAGGACAATCTCCCTTCCCATGCTTGGTGGGAGATTCCCCTGCCAGGCTCCTTTGCAGCCCTTCATTACCTTATTTGTACATATTGTTGATGCTGTCTTTGGGGACCAAAGATTCTAAGTGGGTGGAGTGTGTAGCGGGGGTTTCCTTTAAGGCCTCAGAGACTACTGTACCTATAACCCTACTGGACACCCACGGTGCATTGCCCCGCCAAAAGACTGCTGGGGTGGACTTTATAAGAAAAAGGCAGAGCCGGCTTCAGTCTCTTTGGACATCGCCCGCCCAGCGAGAGGAACTCTTTTCCGAGTCTGTGGTGATACTAGGCCTGAAGCCTGGGCCTTTCTCCAAAGAGCCTTCCGCTCTCACCAAGTAACCTGAGGGACGTCTCTCGATACTGTAGCTGCACCGTTACCCGAGGGACCGAAGACTTGGATGTCATGAGACCTGTGTGCCAAGACACAGCAGCGGAAGATACGGACACGGACTGGTCCGGTTGGGTGAGAGAGCACATGCTCAGAGAACTGCATAGGATCTCTAGGCTCCCATAACTGTTACCCTGAGTTTTCATTAGTGTTGCGCTGTGCCCTGGAGAGACAGTGCATCGGAGCAGCTTTAGAGATTGCCTTAATTCACCAAGTTATAAAAACCCCTTTACCCTGTGGATTACAGTATTTCTTCAACAAGTGCACCACCGTTTTTTGCTAGCGAAGATTTTCACCTACAGAACTTCTACACAGTACAGTCAGGCCTGACTTAGCGTAGACATTGCTGGGTGCTATCTTTGCCCACAGCTGCAGCGGGGACCGTTAGATTTATGCACCATACTGTATATCTGTTTGTCTTTTGAGATACTCTTTTATTGCAGGGCTCTGCACATGATATGCATCCTGTTGATTATATGCTTACCTAACAATCTAAGTAAAACTTCAAAGTTTAAGTATACTGGTGTTGTGTCATTTACTTTGCAGAAGAGACGGGTAAAGATAGCTATACTCTATTGCTGTGTGTGTTCTATTAAAGGATTGTGTCTCCGTGAGTTGCAGGTTACACAATCCTATCATCTCCTACTAGCTGTGCCAAGGGAGGTCAGAGCAAATTGCCGGGGGTTGACAGGGTGCATTACAGGGGCCCAAAAGTTATACCAGCAGCCCTCTTAACTGGGGGTACCGCTATACATAAATTTTTCATGTGAGGCTGTGGAGGACTACAAGAAAACAGATTACTTTGCTAGTGAGGTAATAGTAGTTTTATCAGGTTCTGTTCATATAGAGGTTTTGATTTGTTCTAATCTAGATCATGCAAGCTAAAACATGCAAAAAATGTATTAAACTACTTGAAAAAAGCTTAATTTTTCACACCAAAGAGATTTTGAGACTCTTATACATTTTCAATGGGTGTGTGGCTAAGATGTTTTCTGTGTAGTTGTTTTTGAACACTGGACTGCATGCTTTTTTTTTATTTTTATGCAGCCCTCATTCTTTACTGTGCCATACATTAACATTTTTGCAAGGCGTTTATTAGGCATTTTAGGGGACAAGCCCTCACACAACCGGTTTTCCTGCCAGGAAAACTGCCAAGAGATCTTTTGGCTGGGAAAACCTGACGTGTATGCTTCCTCGCAGTTTTCCCATCAGGAAAACAGCCAGGAATCCCGGCGGGAAAATAGAGAACCTGCTCTCTATTTTCCCGTCGGGATTCCCGGCGTTTTTTTTCCCGCCAGATCTACTACTTTCCTATGGGAAACACAGCGAGGCAGTGCCGATGGAGAATACACACGGCCGGGATTCCCGGCTAAAGCTCCATGGCAGTTTTCCTGCCGGGTTCTCGGCTTTCCCCTCGGTTTTCTCTGCGGACTTTTTACTACCGAGAAAACCGAGCGTGTGTACAGGGCTTTAATGCTTTTATCAACTGGACCTATCCATTTGCAGGAATCAGGATATTGTGAAATTAGCCTCTTAAACACCTTTGTTCTTTATTTAGTTGTCTTATGCATATTTTCTTACATTCATTTCTAGTTATCCCTCTATGTTATATATTTGTACTTTTTGTAACTTTTGTAATACTGAAATATAACAGTTTTTGGTAAAGATCCCAATGTAGCTTAATAAATGAGACCCTGAGCTAAGAAATCTGATTTTTACAATACATGTAGCTTATACAGGAAAGAACTTTGCGGGTTATTCTTATAGATATGGGCAAAGAGACGAAAGTGATGGGGAAAATGACGATTAGAGCTGTGAAAGAAAATGTAATGGATTTTTAATAATTATTATCAAACTAAAATGTCTTAAAGTCTAAAATGTATTTTAAAGTTATAGTCTATTATGACTTTTTGTAGTAGTGTTGTTGTTTTTTTTTATAAATGCATAAAGATATACCCTGCTATACCATGTACATTTTTGAAAAATCTTCTAAAATAATTAAAATTTTTAACAGGCATTTACTGTTGTGGATTGCTCAGCTCTCGTAAAAGTGACTGTACTGGCTTACCTCAGTCAATGATGACTAACACAGAGGTACCAAAATCGCGAGGACACTATGAAATAAGAATGAAAGGAAATATGTCCCTCATTTGCTGGTACAATAAAGGGCATTTCCGCTTTCTGAGTAATGCTTACTGTCCATTTCAGAAAGGTAAGTAATTTTCTAGCAAATAAACCAGCATTTGCTCCCAGCTTGCATAAAATTAGAAATATTTTGTTGGGTAAATAAACAGGGATTAGGATATGTGGATGGTTGTTGACAATGAATTCTGCAAAAGATTAAATAAATATTTTTTTAAATAATCATTTATTCATCAAGAACTAATAAACCACATGTAAACCCAAACCTCCAAGTCCTTTAAATTGCTCCCTTTTTGCCTGGTAAAGTTTATCTAAACCCAAAAACAAACATTTAAAATATTGGAGCTTACCAGTCATTGGATGAAAGGAATGCATTTGTTTTCATTTTATTTTCCTTTATTTTCATTTGGTGATTCTGCCAGTAAAACACTTCCAGTCATAGAATGACAGATGACTCATTCATTCGTCTGTATCAGGACAACACAGACAAAATATGACTACAAAATCCCACCCCCTTCCTATTGTCCATAATATAGAAGGGGATGATTCTGTAGTCTTTTAGGGAACAATGGGGATGATTTACTAAAGGCAAATCCACTGTGCACTACAAGTGCACTGCAAATGCATTTGGAAGTGCACAACAAGTGCACTTGGAAGTGCAGTCACTATAGATCTGAGGGGAAGATCTGAAATGAGGGGAAGCGCTGCTGATTTCTATCATCCAATCATGTGCTAGCAAAAATGCTGTTTTTTTTTTATTGTCCTTGCATGTCCCCCTCAGATCTACAGTGACTGCACTTCCAAGCGCACTTGTAGTAAAAAGTAGATTTGGATTTAGTAAATAACCCCCATAGTGATTGATAACAGTCAGCACAGGAAGAAAGCACGGGAAGCTATCTGCTCGCAAGGTTTCCAGTAAGGTCAGCAGTAATCTTCTTAACTTATCAAACACATATACTAAAATGCCAAGCCAGTGTCTGAAACTTTAACCAAAATACACAGACATTAGGTAGCACTGTACATCCCCATACCTGTAGTGATTCAAATTAGATAAATGTGTAAAAAGTTCTAAATAACCACAATTAACAACAGTGACACAGAAAAAGTATCTATAGAATGAAAAACGGTCCCAAAGAAAGTCCTTCACATCAGTGTATGTTATAGATCACCAATAGTGTTCATATATGATCCACATAATATTCTTCTTCATGCAGTGCTCATGATAACCACTCCCACACTCCAGATTCAATGACTTACCAGTGATCTATGCCTCACATCCAAGACGATCGGCATGTAAAGCTGAAATGGTTAATAACAACTCCAAACATATTCTATAGTACAGTCACCCATAAAAAAGAAAGGCCAGCAATAGTGCAGTATCTCTATACCTTAAAATGTTATTAAAACCATATAGAATACTCACAAACACATTATAAAATGATGCCTTCAATAATAAAACCAGCCGTCAGTGTGCCTGATTTCACAGTATTGAGCTGTACCGCGAGGTGGCAAGATGACGGTAATTCGGCTCATGCAGGGAAAGTGGGCACACTGGCGGCTGGTTTTATTATTGAAGGCATAATTTTATAATGTGTTTATAATGTGATTGAAGGAGGTTTTCCAACAGGACTGTTTGACAGAAGTCAATTTACCAATTGGCTTCTGTTAAACTGGGAGAGCTCCACACAGCTCAAAATTTGTCCGGTCCCTACTGAACTGGCCAATTTGTGATCTGCGTGTGCCCAGCTTAGGGGACTCTGTGGCTCTGAAAGAGGAATGGTGGCTATTAGAGGGATGGGGCAGCTCTGGGGCTAAACTTTGAGTTCTATAGTCAGCCTAGAATCCAGATTTCTGGTAACCTATTAGCAGCTACATACAGATATTGCAAAATGATTTATACCAAATCACTGCAGAGTTTTTTTTTTTACATTTCCAACTGACATTAAAGAATAAGTAACCGATCACAGGCTTGGAAATTATTTCTAGCAGACACTCACCTCCTTTGCAAGCAAAAGACATAGGATGAGATTTACATAAACTGATGCACACAGAATCTGGTGCAGCTGTGCATGGTAACCAATCAGCTTCTAACGTCAGCTAGTTCGATTAAGCGTTGACATTAAAACCTAGAAGCTGATTGGTTACTATGCAAAGCTGCACCAGATTCTGTGTGCACCAGCTTTAGTAAATCTCCCCCATAGACTTTAGTAAATGTCCAGTAAAGATTTCTAATGAGCCTGGAAAGTATTGAAGTTGTCCTGGTCTGTGATTACATCAGAGTTGCAGGATACTGATAACTAAACAATTGTAGCGGGTATGTACTTTCCCGGGTGTAATTTGAACTTGGCAGAGACATTAGTGATGTGTAATTCCCTGCAGCCCAGCAGGTGGCGCTGTCGCCCTGGGCTGGGGTTGAATCATTGCTGTGTGTCGTGCCTCCTTTTTGTCCTCCCTCGGCAGCGGTATGGTGGGGCGGGGAACCCGCCGTGCTTGCTGGGAGAGGATATAAAGGGGCCGGCCATCTTTGTCAGGGGGTCGAGTCCCAGGCACCTTCAGCCTGCGGGCGGTGGTTCGTGTGGGTTCTCTAGGCAGCCTAGGCCTAGAGGACAGCCGGAGGTCGTGTTCCATCCCAGGCACCTTTAGCCTGGGGTGAGGTACTCGGATGGAGGTCTGGAGCTCAGTGCCCAACACTGAGTTCCGCGAGGGAAGGAGATCCTAGGGTACCCAGGGATTTGGTACCCGAATCCGGAAGGCGTAATGGACCGGGGGGAGCTCCTCACTCGAAGACCTGGTGCAGCATATTGCCAGTGACGGGTGAGCCTCTCATCGGAGACCGCCTGGAAGGAAATCCCCCCCCCCCCCCGCTCGGAGACCGCAACTCACTTTCAGGGAGGAAAGTGGAGAATACATTGTGTTTGGGCCTACTCGCATCTACACCTCCTTTTCTGTTCTGTTTCTACAAGGGAGTTCAACTGATTGTGTTCATTCGAGAGGAATAAAGGAGTGTTGAACTTTAATGGTGTGGGGCTTATTTCCTGACAGACATTGTTCAAGGTAACTCTCGGTGGAGGCTCCAGGTGCACAGCACTGACCCGAAGGTAAAAGAACGTTGCTTACACCACATTGACACCTGTGGTGAAGGCCAAGCGTGGTGTCCCCGCTCCCTTCCCCTCTAAGGTACCCCTAGACAAGAGACAGGCGAGCTGAAGAAAAAGAGGGGAGTGAGGAGGGCGCTACACGTGGGGGCTCAGGTCCGGCATAGTGTTTGTGCACCACAGAATTGAACGTGTCTGCCCGGAGGAGTTACGCGAGTAGGCAGGCCTTCATTGGCTGTGGTGCATCCCTGCTCGAGGTCGTGGACATGGCCCGGTGAGGGGAGGGGCCCGCGCGGAGGAGTGGAGGGGGGGAGGCTCGGCCGTGTGAGGTGGTGCACGTGGGGGCTTCTATTGCACTGCGCCACCAGGCACACACTCATCGCTTAGTTCGTGGGCGTGACTCAAAAACAGAAAAGAAGAAAAGCCCGCGAACTGGAGCAAAGGGGAGGAGTTCAATACGTGTGAAGGACTACACGTGGGACGTTGGCGCAAAAACTTTGCAGTGTGCGATGGATCAGCAACAGGTCGCCATGTTCGGACATACATCGTGGATTCCAGTTCACCCTTCCACCACGACATTGACTGCTGCTGCTCCGGTAACAGATACGGGGATCCGGCTAAAGCCAAGGGGTTGATTCTCCCTATTCGTGCATGGACGTTGAGGCCCTGGGTGTGATTTGTCCCGGCTGTTTGGGACTGGTGTGCCAACTGAAGCCATTCGGGCGATGCAAGGCCTGTGGGGAGTTCCTGTTCGAAGTGGATCCGGCGGTTGAGAAGCCGAGAACCATCTACCCGGCCGTGCTATGGGCAACCCCACTCACAGAGGAGGAATCACTGCTTTGACAGCCACCCCTCCGCACACTGCAGCGACCGTGGAGGAGGTCGTGAAAACTCAACGGGAGAAATCCGAGGATGCTGACTCGGTCACCACTGTCTCGCAGCGTCCACCACCGAAGAGAAAGACCGGTATGGTAGCCCCGACCAGCGGTTGTGGTGGACCATCTCGCCCGCTTACGCCCGGCCCGAATGGATCCGTCGACAACAGTTCCGGACGTCCCGCTTCAAGTAAAGGCCGAGGTAAGCCAGGCGGAGAGATTTGGTGTGTGGGAAGAGGTTAAAACTCAGTCTCCACTACAGGCTTCCTGCCCGTGGAGGAGTGTGACACCTCTGACCTGGAGTCGCTCTCGGACATGGGAGACGACGTTGCAATAGATGAACTGTTTGCAGAAAAGGGCTGGGACAAAGTACCTCTCACTTCATTCCGGAGGACCAGGGATCCACCCATGTCTACAGGGGAAAGTACACCCCGGGTGGAGGCACCAGCGCTTGAAGAGGGGTCCCGTCCCCAGCCTGCCTCTACATCCCCGGTGCCATCTGTACCGAAGACCGGGGAAAAGAGACTGTTACTGCGGGCACCAATGCCCAGATCAGATGTGATCAAGGTCCCTCGCCACCCGGACTCAATAGTTTTGCCTGGCGAAGGGGACAAAGCTACCATGCCTCCTTTGGCGAGACTACAACGCCTATTTGGCCAGAAGGTTGCTGCAGAGTACGGATGGGAGTATCCATACTTGTCGAAGGAACTGCTCTATGAGGTGGAAGTGTGTCGGGAGCGCTGGTACAATGACTTTGTGTGGACCCACCTTCAGGTTCCCCACGCCCGCAGGTACCTGGCATGCTCTCCAAAGGCCTCTCAACGTTTTAAAGACTGCAAGGCAGAGTGGATGTTGGGACGGCACATCCATGCAGACAAGGTGTTGATCCGGCGCAAGGAAGGAGAAGATGTGGAGTATCATCTGGAAACCATGGATCAACACTTGAAGCCACTTGTTCTGCCGCATCCCCGTTTTTACCTGTAGGAGAGAAAAGACTCCGTTCTTGTTATGCTGCTGAACTTTCTGGGGCCCGTTGCCTTTGTGCCCAGAGGAATGAAGGACTGTTCCAGGTTGTTCTTCACTTTTCTGCAAGAGATCATGGACTCTGGGTAGATAGGGCCAAAGAGAAGAGGGAAAGTTCCACGAGTGCAGTTACCGCGATGCTGTCACCAGGTGGCAGTGTTGCGCAACGTTAAACACTTTTCACGCACTCACTCTTTGGAGAAAAGGGATTTCTTCCAGGAGAAGTTTATTTTCTCTCACATGAATACATGTGTCAGGGTTATATGTGTTAATCCTTTTTCTTTTCCCTCTGCAGGAGAACATCCCATCGAGACCACTGAGTATGGGGTGGGTCTTAGTCAGGATGGGTGGGAAAAGTAAAATGTGAATATGTGATTCCAAGTTATGGTTTAATGCTGTTGTTTTTCTCTTCGTTCTTTATTCCTTTTTATTACAGGGCTCAGACACAATGTTTCAGTTGGGTAGTTTTTCCTAAAAGTTTTATTTTTGTACAATTGTTAGTCGGTCTCTGGATTGGATTATGTCAGCCGTTGAGGGCATGATTTACTCCAGACACTGGGGACCAGTGTCAAACCACCAGGGGGAGAGTGTAGCGGGTATGTACTTTCCCGGGTGTAATTTAAACTTGGCAGAGACATTAGTGATGTGTAATTCCCTGCAGCCCAGCAGGTGGCGCTGTCGCCCTGGGCTGGGGTTGAATCATTGCTTTGTGTCGTGCCTCCTTTTTGTCCTCCTTCGGCAGCGGTATGGTGGGGCGGGGAACCCGCCGTGCTTGCTGGGAGAGGATATAAAGGGGCCGGCCATCTTTGTCAGGGGGTCGAGTCCCAGGCACCTTCAGCCTGCGGGCGGTGGTTCGTGTGGGTTCTCTAGGCAGCCTAGACCTAGAGGACAGCCGGAGGTCGTGTTCCATCCCAGGCACCTTTAGCCTGGGGTGAGGTACTTGGATGGAGGTCTGGAGCTCAGTGCCCAACACTGAGTTCCGCGAGGGAAGGAGATCCTAGGGTACCCAGGGATTGGGTACCCGAATCCGGAAGGCGTAATGGACCGGGGGGAGCTCCTCACTCGAAGATCTGGTGCAGCATATTGTCAGTGACGGATGAGCCTCTCATCGGAGACCGCCTGGAAGGAAATCCCCCCCGCTCGGAGACCGCAACTCACTTTCAGGGAGGAAAGTGGAGAACACATTGTGTCTGGGCCTACTCGCATCCACACCTCCTTTTCTGTTCTGTTTCTACAAGGGAGTTCAACTGATTGTGTTCATTCGAGAGGAATAAAGGAGTGTTGAACTTTAATGGTGTGGGGCTCATTTCCTGACAGACATTGTTCAAGGTAACTCTTGGTGGAGGCTCCAGGTGCACAGCACTGACCCAAAGGTAAAAGAACTTTGCTTACACCACATTGACACCTGTGGTGAAGGCCAGGCGTGGTGTCCCCGCTCCCTTCCCCTCTAAGGTACCCCTAGACAACAGACAGACGAGATGAAGAAAAAGAGGGGAGTGAGGAGGGCGCTACACAATATTCTGCAAGCACCGATTACAGACTGACAGACAGGAAGGACCTTTCATAAATTTGGTATTGCTGACACTAACCCAGCTTGTTTTACAAATGCATTTTAGCACATCACCTTAATGGTAGGTTCCATGGCTTGAATCAAGAGATTGTGTGCTGGCCTGGGGAGAGCTCTAGTTACTGCTGGGCTGGACAGTGATCGGTGCTGAGGAGTGCGCAGTTTGATGAACTTTCTCTGCCTGTTCCACCCACCTCTACTGCTGCTCAGACTGTGCAAGCCGCGATCCAGCCAGGCAAATTTTGACAGCAGCCAAACCTGGGAGGGATTGTCCTTCTTCTGTATGGACACTGTATGGACACTGGTATGGCAGCAGCTAGAGGGGACAACAGGCACAACCTCAGCTCATTGTGCGGGCTGTAGCAGAGTTTATGGCACAGGGTCTTGTGACAGCCAGGTCAAATCTCCTGCGTATAATAAGCATAGTGCACCCCCCTCCCTTCTCACAAGACTGCGCCCAGGGCAGCTTTCCCTTCTGCCCACCCCTCCTCCCAGCCCTGCAAATAGCACATCTACTGCAGAACCACTCTGCTACACATACATGAGTCAACCATACTGGCGTTTCAGCTCTAAAAACATTGTCACAGTGACACAGCTATAAATCTCCAAAAATACAGCAACTTATAGCTTGAATAACATTGCCTGAGACACTACCAAGGGTCTTGAGGACTCAAAAGGCTGCAAAAGTTCAGTTGTTTTTGTGACAAATTGCTTTTGACCAGGTGGTCCAATATAAGAATTGGGAAATTTTTAGGGTAATTTCTCTCAACCGGGAAAAAAAATTGCAACAACTTTTGACGCTCCGTGAGATGTGATAAACTCTTTAGCTGACAGTCGATTTAATTTAGAAAAATTAAGAAAAGGCTTTACTTTATGATGTTGTTTTTCTGTCTTTGTTTGCATCTATTACAACGCTTATTGTTTTTTTTTTACTTATCTCCCTTTCTCTCTCCAGGAGTTATTATAAAAAGGAAAAGTGGGGAGATTCCTTGTCCTCTGGCAGTAGAAGCATTTGCTGCTCATCTCAGCTATATCTGTAAATACGATGATAAATATAGCAAGTAAGTAAGCTTCAATCAGTTTATGCATAAAAATAAATTTTTGTTATACCGTATAATAAACCATTGTGGATTGGCTCATGTGCCTTCCAAAGTATCTTTCCAGTTTGATATAGTTTGATATAGGCTATTTAAAAAACAAAGTACTGCTCGCGGTTAGTATCACTTCTTCACCAAGCTTTATTACACAAACGGTACAATCTTGTATGTCTCCACCTGAAGGACTGCCCCTCAAAAGTGTTTCACCCATTCAGTCTTAGGCTGGCTACACACAGTGTAAATTTCTTTCCTGCAACCACGTGTTGCAGGAAAAAAAATTGCATGATTCCCCCATCAACAGACAGTTTTGACAGTGGAACCAGCAATTGTCTTCTCCCAGCGGGGCATGTAGGGGAAGCCTTCCCCGCCGGGAAAAGACAGTAATTATTGCTAGCAGCTATAGCTAGTTATTAAGGATCCTTATTGTTTACTAATATTCTGTACTGATTTCTTGCGTCCCATGGTGTATACAGCATAAACATTTACTCGTTTTGATAATATGTATGAAAGTACCCCATTTATTTTGTTCTAGGAATCCTCTCTTCTTCCCTCTTGTTCTAAAGGAATAAAAAGGAAAAACTGCGCTTGTTGTATGGATAAAAAATTGAGTATGATAGTCAATTGGAATAATAGACCCCTCTAAGCAGCAACAATAATGGGATAAACACAGAAATAATAAAGAAGAAAAAAGTTGCGCTATGAGTCCAGAAAGTCTTTTAAGTGATAAAAAGTCCAAATAGAAATACTGAAAAAAGCAGATGTCAATTGAAACACTGTTCTTAAATCCTAATGAACTGGTGAAGATGTATGCTTACCACAAGATAAGCCAAATTGAACAGATGGCTATAACCCAGCCCAGGCCTTTAAAGCGGAGGTCCACCCTGAAAAAATCTTTACACTAAAAATCCTAAAAAAAAAAATTAATAGATTTTTTTTTTTTTTATACTCACCCTAAATGCCTGTTGCTATGCGGAAGTCACCTAATCTGCCTCTAATGTTCCTCTTCTCCGTCGGCAGTGGGTCTCCTTCCGCTTCCTCTTCTTGTGAATGGGCTGCGCTGCCTTCTGGGAACTGTGTGTATCCCAGGAGGCAAGCCGGCCATTCACAAAGCGCCGTGCGAGTGGCGCATGTGCAGTAGGAAACGGGCAGTGAAGCCTTACGGCTTCACTGCCTGTTTCCCCTACTCAGGATGGAGGAGCCGGGACCTGCCAGCAGCGATCGATCGCCGTGGCAGGACCGACATTGCGGGCGAGTAGGTCAGGTAAGTGTCCTTATTAAAAGTCAGCAGCTACACTGTTAGTAGCTGCTGACTTTTTATTTTTTTCCTGCACCTCCGCTTTAACTGCACTTCAGATGCAGCATCTTGCCATCTTCCCTGGCTGCAGCCATCAGATACCGTCCACCACGGTCCAGTAAGCAACACGCCTTATCAGCAGGTCACAGCATCTTGCCATCTTCCCTGCGGCTATCAAATCCAGTCCAGCAAGCAACACACCGTGTCAGCGGGTTCACTACACCAATTGAGCCCCACGGAGGTACTAATTGACAGAAAGGAACATATATCTACCTTATGTCTGCAACTACACCTATATAGACGCCTATATCCACCCAGCCATCCACCAGTCTACGGTTGATCGACATTGCACATAATGTCTGCAATCTGGTAAGCTGACACTTCACTAGGTGGCGGTTCACATATTGGTGTATTTGTCGGTCATTTTCTACACTCCACAAGGCTCGTTTTTGTGTATCTTTGGTAAGATGTGTGGATATATGTGTGGTGATGGTTCACTAATTTAGGAGTCATACACTGGGTGCCGTATTGTCTCCCCTACACCATATTATCAATCCCATATAGGGATATTTGATGTGGCAGGATCACGCTATGTTCTCAGTTTTTCTGTTTTTTATATATATATTTTTGGACACACATATTCAAATACTGGGGAGTATTTTCCTACTGCTGTCCTTCAACATTTTTGAAGATATCCGAATCTGAAGTGCAGTTAAAGGCCTGGGCTGGGTTATAGCCATCTTTTCGATTTGGCTTATCTTGTGGTAAGCATACATCTTCACCAGTTCATTAGGATTTAAGAACAGTGTTTCAATTGACATCTGCTTTTTTCAGTATTTCTATTTGGACTTTTTATCACTTAAAAGACTTTCTGGACTCATAGCGCAACTTTTTTCGTCTTTATTTGTTCTAAAGGAAACCAGAAGGAGGCCTGAAGCCCTGTACACACGGCCAAGATTCTCGTCAGGAAAAAAACGTAGTTTTTCCTGATGAGAATCTTGACAAGAAACTTGTCCCGGCCGAGTGTACACACGTACGATTCAAAAGAACCGCCGTTCTTTTGAATGGCATGAACGCGGTGACGTCATCGACTACGACGAGCGTGCGCTCGTCACATTCGATGCCGTCGCCGCCATCTTCCTACACCCTATGCCTATGCTTAGGAAGCTACCGTGCATGCGTCAAAGTCATTTCGAGCATGCGCGGGTTTCCACGGCGACAGGTAAGTGTACACACGCTCGGGTTTCTCGTCGAGAAACAGGCCGACGAGATTCTCGACGAGAAAAAAGACCGCAGGTCGTCTTTTTTCTCGTCGGGGAATCTGGGCAGTTTTCTTGACGAGAAAACTGAAACCCGCGTACACACAGCTGGTTTTCTCAGCAAAAAAGCTCTCCCGGCAGTTTTCTTGTCGTTTTTTGCCCAGAAAACCGGTCGTGTGTACGCGGCCTCAGAGGCACAGAATGAGGCTTGAAGTTCTGGTTTTCGCTAGAACTGGGAAGAAGAAAGTGGATTCCTAGTAAACTACATCTCACAGCAACCCTCCACATCCTTATATGCCTATAAAGACAGAGAGAGGTGGTCATTTTTACAAGCACTGACACAAACATCCATGAATGGGAGAAAATATTTAGATTTTTACAAATGGTCTTTTAATTTACAGACAGTTAACAACCCTACAGCTTAAATACTCAGTGTTTTGCAATAGTATAATGATCCTGGTTGTTCCACTGTGTGCTTCTGATTTTATCATTGCCTACCTATTTCATCTGTTGGTGAAATGATGTGTGATGTCATCAGTCTCTGAAATCTCTAGCCACAGATCTGTTTGTCTGAAACCTTATGGATCTTTAGAACAAATTAACAGCACAAACATTTTCTACTAGCCTGCAAAATAGAAAACAAAAATTGTGAAAGAGAAAGTATGCGCATTCTGATATGTAGTAGCTAAACCGATCTGAAATAGAGTTTGGTTTACAAATACAGTACTTTTAATGTCATCACAATGCAAGGTTCAGTCTGCTAACTGGTGTAGGAAGTCAATGTCAAAAGCTGTCAGTTTGTGAACATCTACACACAATCTTAATATTTCATAATATCTCAAACCAAAACCATACTTCCTTGAAGCATTTCACCACTCCTGGATTGTTCACCAAGAACCAAGAGAGCTCCAGATAACGGGACATACTTTTTTGAAAGAGGTGGCTTACCTAATTGTAACTGAGTTTCTATGGGTCGAGCCACAAGCTGCTGTACCAGGTCAGTCAAAATTCATAAATCTCTCTCAGCTGGTTGTCAGTCTGGCCCCACTTCATGAGCTAAAGCTACTATTTAGCATCCATTCATTCCTTGTTGCCTGCAACCTAGGCAGCCAGCAGTTTGTCTGTAGTGTATGAAATCTACAGCATTTTTATGTCCTCTTTTAGCCACTCGTGCTGTTGGGGACTAGAGTGAGGCTTTTAACATATACTCCACAGACAAACATGGTCATTTTAGTTGTTCATAGCTCACTGATTTTCCCAATCCTTTAAATGTCACTGGTATACAGTCTGCAACAAATAATTCACTGTTTCTATGTATAATGTGGCTTAGAGGCTCAAGTTTGTGCCCGCATACTCCACCAAATATGATGGTTTCATTTTAAACAGTAAGCAAATAAAATACAGTCAAGTGTCATTAACAGACATATAATCCAATGATAGCTCCAAACAAATATCAAAGAGTTAAAAATAAGTTCATGATAAAATGAATTCATAGCAGAAAAAAATTAAATAATTGAACGTGTTTTGGGCCAAACACCCCCCCCCCCTCCTTTTCTTTTGGGTTTAATTTTTACTGTGCTTAAAAAGACTCAGGTGAGCAGATACCATAAAAAATCTTTATCTATAAAGTTTCAGGATCTGCATTCACTAACAGATCCAATACCTGGGCTTCACATATTCATAGACATAAGGCATAAACATCAAGAATAGCAGTTGTCACCTTTGAATGGCTGTTCCAGGAATGCATACATTGCATAAGATATACACAGGGCATGATCATACATGGAACATATGATTTGGTAATGATTAAGCCCAAGATGTTTGTGTGAAACGCGTCTACGTGACCTCGTGTTGGTGTCTTCGGTGTTATCACTTTGAACAATATAAGGCAATCGGAATTCCTGGTTGTGCAGCCATTTCTTTTCTTACAAGTTTCCCACTGAAACGGGCCAGGGCTGGCACTGTACGAGACATTCCACCTCAGGTTATCATCATATACCTGGAGCAGAGGCTCTTTTTCTTTGTATATGGAACATATAGCATGTGACTATATGGCAATGTTTTCTCTACGACACTTAAAAGCAACAAGTAGTAACTTTAAGGTTAGTATAATTTTATAAATTTAATTTAACTATAACTCTACAATTGAAATGAGCTAGCAGACCAAAGTCTTTTATGATGGAGTCACACTTTTGTGCACACAAACGTGTAACTGGGCTCTTAGGGTTACTCCAAAACAGAAAACACATAAATATGTCTGCAATGTGTTTGTTTTCAATCAGTGGCGTCACTAGGGTTGGTGTCACCTGGTGCCGTAAAACATGGTGTCACCCCCCCTCCACCAAGCATAGTCCCCCCTCAGTACAGACCCCCCTCTCCACTAAGAATAGACCCCCTCCCTCAGTAAGGACCCCCTCTCCACCAAGTATAGTCCCCCCAAAGTAGAGACTACCCTCCCTCAGTATAGACCCCCCCACTAAGTACAGACCCCTCTCCCTCAGTCCAGACCCCCCTCCCTCAGTATACACCTACCTTTTTCCTAAGTATAGACCACCCCCTCCCTCAGTATAGACCACCCCCTCCCTCAGTCTAGACCCCCACTCCACTAAGTACAGACCCCCCTCCACTTAATGCAGACCCCCCTCCACTAAGTACCGACCCTCCTCCCTTAGTACAGACCCCCCTTCACTAAGTATTGTCCCCCTCAGTACAGACCCCCCTCCACTAAGTACAGACTCCCTTCCCATAGTACAGACCCCCCTTCACTAAGTATAGTCCCCCTCGGTACAGACACCCTCCCTCAGTATAGACCACCCCCCTCCCTCAGTCTAGACCCCCTCCCCTAAGTACAGACCCCCTCCCTTAGCACAAACCTCCCTCAGTCGAGACCCCCTCCACTAATTCCAGACCCCTCCCTCAGTCCAGACCCCCCTCCACCAGTATAGACCCCCACCCTCAGTACAGACCCCCCTCCACTAAGTACAGCCCCCCTCCCTCAGTCCACCCCCCCTCCACCAGAATAGACCCCCTCCCTCAGTACAGACCCCTTCACTAAGTACAGACCCTCCCTCCCTCAGTCCAGACCCCCCTCCACTAGTATAGACCCCCCTCCACTAAGTACAGACCCCCCCTCAGTCTAGACCCCCCTCCCTTGAGTACAGACCCCCCTCCCTTAGTACAGACCCCCCTCGCCACTAAATATAGTCTCCCTCAGTACAGACCACACTCCCTCATTATAGACCCCCCTCCCTTAGTCTAGACCCGCTCTCCACTAAGTACAGACCCCTCCCTTAGTACAGCCCCCCCTCACTATAGACCCCTCTCCCCCAGTCCAGCCCCTCTTACACTAAGTACAGCCCCCCTAACACTTAGTACAGACCCCCCTACCCTGGCCCCCCTACACTAAGTACACACCCCCTACACTAAGCACAAACCCCCCCAACACTAAGTACAGAGCCCCCCCCAGCCCAGACCTCCCCTACACTAAGTACAAGCCCCTACACTAAATACAGAGCCCCCACCCCCTTACACTAGGTACAGACCCCCTCCCCCAGCCCAGACCCCCCTACACTAAGTACAAACACCCCTTACACTATGTACAGACACCCCTCCCTCAGTCCAGACCCCCCCACTAAGTATGGACCCCCTCCTCTCTCAGTGCACACTCTGTGCCCCTCCTCCATCTACAATGGAGTATGGTACAGACCTTATCTCGGCATACACAGCAGTGTCCCTCTTCCGGTTTGTGTACATGTAGACAGCCGATGAGGGGGAGGTGGCTTTGGCTTTCATCCGCTCTGCTGTGTGAGACAGCGGAAAAGGGGCAACCCAGACAGTCGGCGAGCCAGCGTGATACACGGATGCTGGTGCGGTGTTAGCGGTGTCCCTGCCGACAGGTGTCACCCCCCCCTGTTGGGTGTCACCCCCTGCCCCCACTAGCAACGCCATGGTTTTAAATAATGTTTACTGCAACATTTCAAAGGTAAACACTCCAATCTTCTACTGAGCAGTTAAAGAGATGTCCACTTGCCAAACAGATATTAACAGTTAAGTTTTAACAACTATTTATACATGATAATTGGGCAACTATGTGGCAAATGAGGTTTAATGTTGATAAATGTAAAGTTTAAGTTGCATTTGGTGGCTAAAAGCATGCACGCATAATACAATTTAGGAAAATAATGCCGCGTACACACGATCATTTTTCCCGTCTGGAAAAATTTATTATTTTTGTTTTAACAAAAAAAACGACCGTGTGTGGGCTTTTTGTCATTTTTCCCGACGGGAAAAACGTCATTAATCACGACGAGAAAAATTAGAACATGCTCTAATTTTTCTCGTCGTGATTCCCGTCGTTTTTTTCCGTTGCAGTTTTCCCATAGCGAAACACTGCCACGCAGCCCACACACGGTCATTTTCTCGACCAAACAAAAAATGTCGGGAAAAACGGACGTGTGTAGGGAACCAAGCCGTTCCCTCATTTTTCCCGTCGATTTTCTCAACGGTGTTTTCACCGTCGAGAAAATCGATCGTGTGTACGCGGCATAACTGTGAGATTCAATGGTAGAGAAGCACCTGGGTGTTTTGATAGGTCATAAGCTTAATAATAGCATTCAATGCCAAGATGCAGTTTCTAAAGCTAATAAAACACTTTCTTGTTTTAAAAAGGTATAGGCTTCAGAGAGAGAGAGAGACATTCACAATTTTGCCCCTGTACAAAGCATTAGTAAGACCTCATCTGGAGCATGCAGTTGAGTGTTGGGCAACCAGTCCCAAAAAGGATAAGGGAAACTGGAGAAAGTGCAGAAAAGAGAAAAAAAATGCACAAATCATAACTACCATATTTATCGGCGTATAACACGCACCCCAAGTTTAGGAGGGAATTTTATAGAAATAAACTTTTAGGAGGGAAATTCAAGGGAAAAAAAACTTACATTTAAATGCAGCATGCAGCCTTGCCCAGTGTCCATCTGCAGCCTTGCCCAGGGACCATCTGTCCATCTGCAGCCTTGCCCAGTGTCCATCTGTCCATCTGCAGCCTTGCCCAGTGTCCATCTGTCCATCTGCAGCCTTGCCCAGTGCCTTTGCAGCCTTGTCAGTCTCGGCATTTTTTAAATTTGGCGCCGATTTCTGTGGAGAGGAGCGAGCTGGGCCGAGTGTACTTCGGCTAGACTCGGCTCCTCTCGCAGTCCCGCCCATCTCCACTGACTGCGCCGCTGACAGAGAAAGCCGAGTGTACTTCAGCTAGACTCGGCTCTGCTCACAGTCAGGGGCAGGACTGCGAGAGGAGCCGAGACTAGCCGAAGTACACTCGGCTTTCTCTATGTCAGCGGCGCAGTCAGAGATGGGCGGGACTGCGAGAGGAGCCGAGTAAAGCCGAGTGTACTTCGGCTTCGGCTCCGCTCGCTCCTCTCGCTCGTTTCAGCAGGGGAATCGGCGGAGTATCAGCGTATAACACGCACCCACGATTTTCCCCTGATTTTAAGGGGAAAAAAGTGCGTGTTATACGCCGATAAATACGGTAGATACAATTTTTTTGCGATTTTGATGCCAGGTGTAGTTGATGGAGGGAATATCTGATTGCCTCCTGGGGGATCAGGAAGGATTTTTTTTCCCCCACCAGAGCAAATTGGACCATATGGGTTGTTGTTTTTTTTGCCTTTCTCTGGATCAACTGTGGGTGTAGGATTGTGTATATGGAGGCTTTCCATTTATTTTAATTTTTTTCTATAGGTTGAACTAGATTAACTTGTGTCTTTTTTAAACCTGATCAACTATGTAACTATAAATGTAAGGTATGACCAAACAATTGTAGGTCTGTATGCACTTTCAAGTCTCTCTCTACTTCCCAGGTTCCACAACCCAGTGGTCAAATGCAAATAACTACATTCTAACTATGTAATCATGGTATCTGCCAGTGCTCTCATGTTAGCAGCAATTTACATACATCTTCTCTTGAGAAGTCAGGAAAAAGTCCACTTTAACACAATCCAAAACAATTTAATAAAACAAATCTGTCTAAAGCAGGGGTCTCCAAACTTTTCAAGCAAAGGGCCAGCTTACTGTCCTTCACACTTTAGGGGGGCCGGATTGTGGTCAGTGGAAAATGTCTCAGGCCCAGCATGAGTGGGAGTCAACATGGTCTCAGGGTTTGTGGTCAGTAGGACAGTAGGAGGAGTAATGCCCCATCATTAGGGCCCTTTCACACATGCGGACCGTATTTCCGTTTTTTCATACATCTGTTTACAGATGAAAAAGGGACATACATGTATCCCTATGGGATAGCGGGTATCAGCGGATGAACATCCGCTGATACCCAATCTCATCGGTCGCCGCTATGCTCCGCTTCTGCAGACAGAGGAAAATCCTATTTTCCCATCCGTCTGCAGAGCGGATCGGATGAACACGAACAGACGGTCCGTGTTCATTCGATCCCCCCATAGAGGAGAGCGGAGATCTGACAGGGCGGTCCCTGCACAGTGTGCAGGGACCGCCCTGTCATCTGCCGGCTCAACGGCTCAGCGGGGATCCACAGAGCGATCCCCGCTGAGCAATGGTTAAGGAACGGGTCATCACGGGATCCGCCCGTGTGAAAGGGCCCTTAGTATTATTGGGAGTAATATTATCTCATCATCGGTATCAGTGGAAGATATAGTGCCCCATTGTTGGTGTCAGTATGAGGAATATTGCCTTATGTCATTGACAGGAATAGTACTCCAAGGGCCAGATAAAGGCTAGCAAAGTGCCACTTCCAGCCCTCGTGCCACAGTTTGGAGACCCTTGGCCTAAAGCATCATAACTGAATGGTTTACACCAGGGATATGCAATTAGCAGACCTCCAGCTGTTGCAGAACTACAAGTCCCATGAGGCATAGCAAGACTCTGACAGCCACAAGCATGACACCCAGAGGCAGAGGCATGATGGGACTTGTAGTTTTGCAACAGATGGTCCACAGATTTGTAGTTTTGCAACAGATGGTCCACTAATTGCATATCCCTGGTTTAGATTAACATGTACTCAGCTGGAGTCAGTTTCTATGACATTTTTTCTATTTATTTTTTTATTTTTTTTACTGTTTAGTACCAGTGGATTGGTACAAAGCACATAAGGCTTATTTAAAAATGTCTTCTCCCAAGTTACTATAAGTAAAAGAATCAACAGGTTTTTTTTTTTTTAGACAGCGGCTTAGAACAGACTGGGTAGCATGGAACCTTACGTCCTACCTACTGGTTGGAAATGAGAAATATTTACATATTTCATATTTATCTAAGCATTTTTTATTTATGTCCTAAATACAGAAATATAGAAAATATACTAACATACATAGAAAAATATACATGACAAAAGACATGATATAAATACCATAAATGTGCTAGAAAATAAAGCATGCTATAAAAAGTTTAAAAAGGCAGCATGGATTTATAACAATCTCACTATACAGGTTATAATCTGACCGTAACAGTCTCTGTAAAACAATATTAGATTTACCAAAGCTATCTAATATGAGAATCAACCTAAACTATCCAATTAATGTGTATCCAGTCAGGCAGGCTCATTGAACCACATTGATCAAGTCCTAAGGAGAATGTACTGTCGAATCATGTTTGATAAGGTATAGACAGATATTGTTGACAAATGTACTGTACTTTCTTTTTTATGAAAAAGTTGTCAGAGGGATGGCTATGGATTTAGTGTATTTGAAATTTGTTCAAGCTTTTGTCACAGTTCTCCTGAGATACTTAATGTACAAATTAAAATGTATTGATTTGGAAAATTAATTATGTAAATGAAAGACTGAGTCCAGAGAGTTGTGATTAATGATTCATTCTCTGAATGGTCTAACTATATACAGTTTGTAGCCAGAGATCAGTCCTGGGACCATTACTTTGGAGCTTGTTTTAGAAATGATACAGAGATCTGGAGAAACATTTTGAGTGTAATATATCTATGGTAGTTGCCCCTGATTTGCAAACTTACACTGATTGATTCAATTATAAATGTTAAATGAAGTAAAAACATGACTGGTGTTTAACATTAACTGCATCTAAAGCAAAAAAATGTTTAGCTGGAGTTTCACTGTAAGAGCTCTACGTTAAACCTCTTATAGTTACATAGTAGGTGAGGTTGAATAAAGACACAAGTCCATTAAGTCCAACCTATGACTTCAGCTCTCATACTTAAATAACAGTTGTGCCCTGCTGTTGCCATGTAAATAATTACCAAATAGTAAATACAATTGGATTCTCTAATGCCGCGTACACACGACCATTTTTCTCTTCGGGTAAAAATGGAATTTTTTCTCTTTGACGAGAAAAACGACCGTGTGTGGGCTTTCCTGCATTTTTCCCGATGAGAAAAACTGCAAGAATCACGACGAGAAAAATTAGAACATGCTCTAATTTTTCTCGTTGTGATTCACAGCATTTTTGTGTTTACAAAAATATTTTATTAGGAAGTTCAGATGTACAGTTACATAGAGTGTTTATAAAGGTAATCAATATTAAAAGAGAAAAAAAAAAAAAAATTCAAAAGAAGAGGAGATAATCGAGCTCATACATGAAGATAGTAAATATATAAAAAGTTTTCTGGTACAAAGAGTTCCTACATGGGCGTATGTTATATATAAAAAGGGTAGGCACTATAGGTCAAGATTGCATGAATTTGCTAGAGTGTGTGGGTGGAAATTCAGGTTCTAGGGTAATGAGTTATGTTGTAGGCCAATATGACCATTTCCTTACAAAAACCTGGAAGGTATCGTGAAGTGTGTGAAAAATTATTTCCGAAAGTTTTATCGTCTCCATCCGAGCTAGCACCTGCGCCCAAGGCAGATTGTTTGATCTCCAATTGGAGGCAATCATCCATTGGATGGAGCTACATAAAGTATGGAAAAGTCTTTTGCAAGGGATGGGAACATTGGGTATATCTGCATATAGAAGGCAAATCTGTGGGGAGATTGGGATTTTCTGTTTCAAGGTATTATCAAAAATTTCTGCAGCATTGCGCCATGTATGATGCAGGTATTTGCAGCTCCAGAATGTATGTAGGATAGTGCCTGGTTCTGGACAGCCCCTGAAACAGTATGGAGAAATAGAAGGATAAAATGTGTTGAGCTTGGACGGGGTGAGATACCATCTAGAGTATATTTTAATGGGAGTTTCTCTGGAGGAGATAGCTATGTTACTCCTCCGGAGATTATCCGACATACTATGCCATTCATCTACTGTGAAGGTGTTATTTAGGTCAGTTTCCCAACGGAGCATCTGACCGGACTTGTCGAGTGAATGAAAAGTGTTTAGATAGCTATATAGATGGGATATGATACCTTTATCTCTAGAAGAAGAGATGCAGATCCGTTCAAATACAGTAACAGGGGGCTTGGGTAATGTTCTGGCTTGAGTAATGTTCTGCGTAAAAGGCTTTGATTTGGTTATAGTGTTGAAGTTCGGATGTGGGGATACTATATTTATCTTGCAGAGCGGTGAATGAGGAGAACTCCCCATTTATTTGTAATGATTTAAGTGAAGTGAGCTTATTATGGGTCCAATAGGTGAAAGAGTGGTGATCTCCGTGAGTACGGGTAAATCTCAGGTCACCTAGAAAGGAAGCAAGGGGAGGAGTGAGTGAAGACAATTCAAAAGTGTGTTGTGCTTTGAGCCACAATTGGTAGAAGTGTGCCACAATTTTGTTGTATTTCGAGAGTTTGCTGTATGAGGTTGTTTTGGACCAAAGGATCCCCTGTAAATACAAAGGGGAAATTGAGGACTCCTCAAATTTTTTCCATGGGATATTTTGATTGGGCGCGAACCATTGTGCTAATTGGGCAAGTCTGGCGGCCAGAAAATAATGCCATAGGTTAGGGAGACCCATCCCGCCCATGGATTGAGGTCTGTGCATATATGCATAGCTGCATCTGGGTTTCTTGTTGAACCATATAAATTTGTTGATTTCCCTTTGGAGCGAAGCTAGTTTGGATTTGGGGATGTTAATGGGGAGGGAACGGAAGTAGTATAGCAGTTTGGGGAGGATTGTCATTTTAATTGCGCAAATTCTGCCTAGGAATGATATATGGAAGGTTGACCAGGTCTTAAGGAGTGAGGATATATTATTGAATAAGGGAATATAATTGGTTTTGAAAAGTAGGTTGTGTGCTGGGGTGATAGAGATGCCCAGATATTTAAATGATTGAGAGCACCATATAAATGGGAAATTGTTTTTCAACATGGTCTTTAGGTGATCGGGGAGATTGATGGGTAGAGCCGAGCATTTGTTCATGTTAATTTTTAGACCTGATATGTCGTGAAACAGTTTTAGTTCCTTAAGAAGGGAGGGAATGGAAACGTGAGGTTCGGTAAGAAAAATTAACGCATCATCTGCGTAGAGGCTTATCTTAAACTCATCTTCACCTTTGACAACTCCCTTTATATCCGGGCTGTTCCTAATTTTGTGGGCAAGAGGTTCCATTGCTAGTGCGAACATTAGTGGGGATAATGGGCAGCCTTGTCTAGTACCCCTACTTAGAGGAAAGAATTCCGAGTTATGACCTGGAATTTTAATACGGGTCTGGGGGGAGTGGTATAGGGCATTAAAGCCACACATGAATTTATTAGGGATGCCAAATTTAGGAAGGATGTGATTGAGGTAAGACCAGGATACACTATCAAAGGCTTTATGAATATCCAGGCTGAGGAGGCATAGCTCTTTGTAGTGTATGTTGGCATCTTGTACAATATTGGTTACCAGCCTAATATTGTCAGTTATTTGGCGTCCAGGTATGAATCCTGTTTGATCTATGTGCACTATATTAGTAATAACTGCTGCTAACCTGTCAGCAAGAAGTCTCCCAAAGATCTTTAAGTCATTGTTAAGAACTGAAATGGGGCGGAAATTTTGTGGAAGAGAATGGTCCTTGAGTGGTTTAGGTATTAACGATAAGTTTGCTAGGAGCATTTCTTCTGGGAATTGATGACCATCTAGCACGTAATTGAAGAGTTTAGATAGGTTGGGGGCTAAAGGAGACGCAAATTTTTTATAGTATGCAGAGGAGAACCCGTCCGGGCCTGGGGCTGTAGAGGTCTTCAGGGATTTAATTATGTTAATTATTTCTAAATCTGTACATGGTGCGCTAAGAGATTCTATCTGTTGGGGGTTGAGGGAGGGTAATGGGATATCATCCAGCCAAATTTGGGAGGGTTGTTTAGGTTGGGGTTGAGGTCCCGAGAGGAGGTCTTTATAAAAGGAGGAGAAGATGTTCAACACCTCTTGTGGATGAGTGACAATGTTCCCCGCATTATCTCTAAGTTTATAGACATGGGGTGGGTTATTAGCTTGATTTAGTTTTCTAGCAAACATGGTGGAGGTGGAATTGCTATGAAGGAAGAATTTAGCCTTAGAGAATCTGAGGGATTTCTCAGTGTTAGCTGATAAAATTTGGTCTAAGGCCAGGCGTTTGGATTTGATTTGATCAGTTAAGGCCTGGGAAGGGGCTTGTTGAAGTTTATTGTACAGTCTATTTAGGTCCTTAGTGAGACATCTAATGTCTGAGAGCCTGTCTTTGTTTCTTTTTGCAGCGAGAGAAATTAGTTGCCCACGTAAGACTGCTTTATGGGCAACCCAGACGGAGGAGGGAGGGGTTTCGTCATTAATATTTTCGTTGAAATAGTTCTCTATATGAGTAGAGACCGATTGAGCGATTGTGGGATCAGAGAGTAAGGAGTCGTTTAGCCTCCAGTTGAAGGGGGATGGCTTAAGACCAATATATGCTGTCTCAAGAGATGTGATATCATGATCCGACCATGGACAGGGATGAATGATCGCTTTAAAAGAGTTCGCCAATAGGATAGGGGTGCAGTAGATATAGTCTAATCTGGCATAAGCATTATGGGGATGTGAGTAGTGAGTGTAAGCTTTGACGCCAACATTGTGGGCCCTCCATGAGTCTATAAGTTGAAAGTGATTGAGGGAACGGTTTAGGGACTTCGGAAATGCCCTAGAAGATGGTGCGACCCTGCTCCTGTCCAGGGCCGGGTGTGAGGTTAGATTGAAATCCCCTCCGAGGATAATGTGGGGGGAGGCATATCGGTCTAGAGTCTCAAAAAAGTTAGTGAAAAAGGAGGACTGAGATTCATTGGGAGCGTATACTGAAGCTATTGTTATGGCCCTATTATCAATAATGCCTTTTAAGATAATATATCGGTATCCCGGGTATGCTTCCCTCTGAGGAAGGCCTTATCCACACAATTTGCTTGGCCGCTCTATGGGCCATTGCCCTACATTGGAAGTCCCCTACTGTCCCTATCTCCTCCGTCCTCCATAGGATGGACTCTATTATGATAATGGAAAGGATTCTCTACACACTAAATGATAGGATGCCCCTATTTGACCGTAGGTGGGATCCCTGGACCTCCCAAAGACATATTTTATTGCCACAATCTTAGCTATGGACGCAAACTCCCCAACAGCTTTAGTCTGTGGGAGAAGGATAATCCCCCTCACTGGTTTACCTCACCTCACGTAGACAACTATGTCCCCTGTAGATCCTCTACAAACCGACTTCGGCTTCTCTCAGATGCTTCAACGTCACCTTTTTTATTTTTCTTATATAGATAGATTTTTTTTTTTTGTTGCTTGTTGATTTCTCTCTATTTCGTTTCTTGTCACTGCGTTGACATTTATGTTTGCAGTCTAACTGGTACTATGTGATACGCAGAGTTTTTTTTATGTGTATGTATTATTTTCTTGCCTTTTCTATAAATAAAAAACGTTTGTAATAAAAAGATAATATATCGGCTTTCAGTATCTCTGAAAATACTTTGTACATCGAATATAATCGAATTGCGTATAAAGACTGCGACTCCTCTTGTCTTATTGTTGTATGTTGTATAGAATACTTGGTTGTATGTCTTATTGAAGTATTTAGGGTGGTTGGATGCGCAAAAGTGGGATTCCTGGATGAGTATGATATCAGCCCCTATTCTCTTGTAGTGCTCAAAAGCTTTTTTACGTTTGTGGGGGGAATTAAATCCCTGCACATTGTGCGATATTATTTTAATACCCATTGGTGGGGTCTAGGGTGTGGGGGTTAATATTTTCGTGATGGGGGAAAAATAGGCAAGTAACAGAAGTATACAATACTTTATGGATAGAGTTAGTGTTTGGGTCTGATGCTAAGATTATGATCAGCGGTGTAGATAGAACGGGGATTGGTATACAAGCAGGGAGATGGGCATTGTATCTTATGCAGTTACCAGAATAGTCTAGAGCTATGAAATCTATGTCAAACAACGTTTTTGGTATGTACTTATCATTACTTCCTTTTTGTACAATGAACACAGTAGAAGCCTTATGGGCTAGGATTTCAAAAATGAGAAACAAAAACAAAAATAACAATGGGACAGGATAAAACCTGTCAAGAAAACTTGAATAAACAACATTAGGACAAATAAGTCCAAATCCTGCAAACCTGGAGGGGCACCACGTCTCTAAAGATGAGAGCTGTGGTTCCATCCCGGAGGGCAGGTCTGAGAAATAAACTAAGCAACAATGGATGTAGCAGGCATCCTAGAAAAACTTGAAAGTGTGTGTCTACCACTCGGGGGGTAGAGAGGTATTGCGTCATATAAAAAGCTCGCTATGTAAGGGAGACAATAACAGCAATCCACAGTGGGGAGAAACTTTTCTGAAGTTATGGAGGTAAGGGTAAATGATAATACTTATATGTTCAGTATAGCTACCACATTGCTCGAAAAGACTGTTCTCCAGATAACCTATGAAAAGGGGGATAGAAAAAAAAAAAAATCTTTCTCTTTCCCTTTTCCCTCCCTTCTCCCCTTCTCTCCTCTTTTCCTCCTTTCTCAATTCTACACTTTTCCCATTATGAAAGTTCAGACTTCTAGGAGAGTTGAATAGGATGATAACAGAACCACGAACTTAAGTCCCCTAGGTCTTCTTTGAGGAGTATATTACAGTACTGTTCAGATAGTCTGCTGATTCTTCTATCCGCCGAACCACTGGAATTATGTGGAGAAGGGAGTTGTGTGATTAACACAATATCCCCGGGATCATTGTAGAATGTAAAGACTATGGAGAGAATGTTTCGGGTTGTTTGATTCTCTTATCATTCCCACTGGGTACGTCAAATTCACCGAGAACTGGAGTGAAAGCGTAGATGGGAAGTTCTATTCTTGGTGTGATTGCCTCCAGCGTCTTTGGTCTCTTTGGTCTCTCTGGTTGCGGCGTGAAGATGGTGTGGACCATATCGGGGAAGAACTGGGGGTTGCTGGTGGTCGGCCAGGAGGTTCCGGTTCCAGCAGGCCCAATTTCACCAGTAGTTCTTTTCCTTCTAATACGTTATGAACCGTGTATGTAGAGCCATTATGTGGAACGGTGAGTTTGAAAGGAAAGCCCCATCTGTATCTAATCCTTGCTTCCTGTAGAACTTTGGTGACTTCCTTCATCCTTCGTCTCCTGTCCAATGTGGCTGGGGAGATGTCAGGGAATAATTGAAGTCTTTTACCATCTAGGTCAATATTAGGAGAGTTCCTAGCCGCCCGCATGATGTCTTCCTTAACGAGGAAATCCTTCATACACATGATGATATCTCTAGGCGGTTTATCAGGTGTAGGTTTGGGGCGGAGGGCTCTATGGATTCTGTCACAGGTGAAAGCTGACGGGGGTCTGTCAGGAAGGAGATTATGAAAGACCCTCGATATAGTAGGCATGAGATCGGTGACCGATTCCGGTACTCCGCGTACTCTGATGTTCTGTCTACGATTTCTATTATCAAGGTCTTCCACTTGTGCCTGCATAAACGCAAAACTATCCGCCAATGTTTCATAGTCCTTTCTCAAGTCATTATGGGCTAGTGAAAGTTCATCATGTTTTGTTTCTAGTAGATCAGTTCTGTTGCCTATGCAAGCAATCTCCTGAGATAGAGCGGTAGTGGACTTATGCACTTCTCTTTCTATTTTATCAACCAATTTGTCAAACATGGATGTTAGACTTGCATCTAAATCGGCTTTAGAAAGGGGTAAAGTGTACTCACAGTTAGGTTCCGAGGGGGGGGGTCCAATGATTTCTTCCCCGAGGCCGCTTGTTTGTTGGTGTCAGTGCCGCTCTGAGACATCATGTGGTATTTATTCTCGACTTCTAGAAGAAAGTTTGTTAGGTTGTGGATAGATCGTCCGGAGCGAGTATTCTTTCTCGTCTGCATGCACGGACTGTTCCCACGGGGGTTTAAGGTATTTGTGCTGATAATCGAGTGATATAGCCGTGGGTATCTGGCCTGCTTTATATGGGTGAGGTAAGGCTTTGGTCACTTACATCCTATTAGCAAAGCGTAGGTTAGTGGAGTGCCAGTCTATCTTGAGTGAGTGTAGTCACTCTGGGGGAGCTGACGGGCTGTGTGCACGGCGAGATCTTGTGTACTGTACCGGTTCAGTAAGGGAGGAAGCCGTGTGAGTTGACGTGCCCCAAAAACAGAAAGGGGGGGAGACATATATGTCAAATAGGAAGGAGGTACTGAGGCTTTAGTAGTCCACTGGTTGTGTACTGCAATGACCCGTAATGGGGATCTCTGTGTTTGTTGTGGGGGGGAGGTTAAATTTGCAGAAATCTTGTTGTAATGGAAGGGAGACCAGGTTCTAGTAGGGTTGGGATGTTATGGCTTTTGGGTGTAGCAAGATGGCCGCCGATCTATGAGGGTAGGACAGACAGTGAACTTTAATAGGTGATCCTTACAGGTCTGGACTCCTCTCCCCCTCCCAGGGAGGTATACAAGCCCAGTCAGCGTCTAGATGGGGTTAATGTGTCAAGGATCAGCTTGGAGGAGAGCACAAAGGGGGCTCCAGGTGTACCAAGATGGCCGCCGTCCTCCCGGAGTAGGCCGAAGCCGCGGCCTCGAGTGCTGGGGAAGGAGGAGATCAACACCGGAGGCTATAGGTGGTTTGGTGGGTGCTTGGTGGCCGGACAGGTAGTGACCAGGCCTGAAGGTAAGCAGTCTGGGGGGGTATCTTGGAGCGGGCGGAGCGGTACTCACTGTGGATTGAGTTGAGGCCGCGTCCGCGAATGAAGGCCTCAGGACGACCGATCGCTTTGCCCAGAGCCCACAGAAGGATGATTCACAGCATTTTTTTCCGCGGCAGTTTTCCCGTAGGGAAACACTGCCAGGGAGCCTACATACGGTCGTTTTTCTCGACCAAGAGAAAAAATGTCATGAAAACCGGCCGTGTGTAGGGGACCAAGCCGGCTCTCGTTTTTCCCGTTGATTTTCTCGACGGTGTTTTCACCATCGAGAAAATCGATCGTGTGTACACGGCATTAGAATTGCAGTTTAAATCAAGGTATATAAGTAGGGCTCAGATAGTTTAGAGCTGGGGTCTCAAACTGGCGGCCCTCCAGCTGTTGCAAAACTACAAGTCCCATGAGGCATTGCAAGGCTGACAGTTACAAGTGTAGCGACCTCACCACATCTCTTTCTTCTAGGGGTATCACACACGATAGGGTGAGATGCGCTACGGCCCATGTCCTCCCCATAGCTGTGGGTGAGGTGAAGGCCAGTACCAGATATTTCCTCGGGCCTGTGTGCTTCTGTAAAGGATTAAGTCCTGCTGTGCCAACACTTCCCTTTGCTCCCATTAACCAGAGTTCCACACACCGATCACAGTCCAACTCTTGTTTTATTGCATATCTCACAATAAACAGTGCTTCAGTAGCCAACTGGTTGCGACTTGATAACATTTTGATACGGGGAATGAGCAGGTCGAGGCACTATCCTGGTTATTAGCTAAACCACCGCGATCTCGCCAGCGGTTACTATAGCCTTAGCTACAAAGGACTTAGAACTTGAGAGTCTCTACCAGCGACTCAAGAGAACATAGATAGGAGTACCTTTGCTGCTTTGTGGCCCCTGTCAGGGGAAGATGTCCCTCCAAGGGAGTTACCAGAGGCCCATCCGTCACTGGGTTGATGCTACTCCAGACTCTCCGAATGGGTAACCTCCCCGGCCTCCTCACCTCAGACATGGGCCCCATCCACCTCAGGGACTCTCGGACTTCTCCACCCTCGCGGGACCCAGTCGAAGTCACTGGGCCCCAGGCCTCCTGGTTTAGTACCTCACCCCAGGCTGAAGGTGCCTGGGATGGACTCCAACTCCATTCCGGTCAGGCCTAGGGCACCTGAGCCAGGATCCGGAACTGCCCGCACCCAGGCCTAAGGTGCCTGAGTGCGTGATGAAGGACCTCCAAAAGAGCAAGACCTCGTGACCAGGGCGTCTCCCCCTTTTATCCCCTCCAATGACGCCACGGCAGGTCCCCCGCCCTCGCCGTACCATCTCCGAAAAGGGACAAAAAGGACAGCACTATGGCAGTGAATCTACCTTGAGCCTGCGGGTACCCCGCCACCCACAGGCCAAGGAGATTAGTACACCGCCCAATCCTCCACGAATACAAATGGTCATTACTCCCATACTTACACACCTGAACTTCCACCCAAGTGTACCCCACCTAAATTTAAATACCCCGCTACATACTCCCCCCTGTGATTTGACGCTGGTCCCCAGCGTCTGGTGCAAACCCATGTCTCCCAAAGGTGGTGACATAAATCTGACCCCAGAGGCATCCCTAAAAATTTGAACCTTAACCATATCAAGACCTGCTCAAAGGGGAGGGGAACATAAAACAATAAACTTTTTCATAAAACCCTCTAAGCATCTACACATACACAATCCCTCCCTTTTCTGTCTAAGAGTAGTAGTCTTGACAGACGAATCTCCTGCAGAGGGAAAGAAAAAAAACAACACGCAAGGAAAACCACATCCTGACATTCTGTGTTAATTTGGAATGAATGGGCCTATCAGCCGAGAGACCCACTCGCTCCAATAAGTAAATGATGCAAATGTACAAGCAACAGCCATTGCGCAACACCTCCACCTAGTGACGATGCCAGGGTGATGACACTTGGTAAAATCTTCAGTCTTCCTGCGTCCCTACTCTGATTCTACCCCCAAAGTCTCTGTCTTTGAACTGTGAAGAAGAGAGAACAAACAAACAGCTCTCATTCCTCCAAAGAGTAAAAAAAAAAAAAACCCAAATAAAAAATTTAGGGTACAGTTCGATGCTCCGGCAAGAACACCTCCGGAAAGTTGTCACGGGAAAACAAGTGAGTCTCTTCTCACAAATAAAACCTCGGGTCAGGCAAAAACAAGGGCTTCAGATGCTTATCGAAAACCTCAATCGAATAGTCAGCATCCTCTCCATCTTTCCTGCAGATGCGCACCTTGTCTGCGTGGATATGGCGGCCCCACATCCAGTCTGCTCTGCAGTCCCTAAACTTTTTCGACACGGGTGGCGAACAGGACAAGTATCGCCGGGCATGAGGCACTTTAAGTTTCTCCATAACGAACTCATCGTACCATCGCTGTCGCAGAACTTCAACCTCAAACAACAAGTCTCTGGGCAAGTACGGATATTCCCATTCATACTCGTGAGCGACCCTCTGAGAAAAGAGTCGTTGCGATTGGGCTAAAGGAGACATTGTGGCCCGCTCACCTTCTCCTGGCTGAACGATGGCCTCCGGGTGCCGAGGTACTTTCACTACCTCGGATGGCTTTTCTCTCGGTGCCCGTAGTGATGCTCGCTGTTTCCCCGCCAAAAAAACGGGTGACACTGTGGATGGTGGAAGAGCAACTGAAGGACTAGGCTTCCTCGTAGATTCTGGGGCCTCCGCCTGGGGCGTGCTGTCTCCTATGGACATAGGCGAATCTTGGGGTGCACGTAGCATAGGTAATGGGCGTTTGTCCAAACCCTTCTGGTGAAACAGTTCATCAATCTCACCGTCATCTCCACAATCCGACAGTGACTCTAGGTCGGAGGTGTCATACATCTCCGCGGGAAGGTAGTCTCTGGTAGACGTGGTACTACCCTCCCTAGCGGGCTCCACCGACTGTGGACCCCCAACACCTCCAACCACCACCACAGTCTCAGCCCCTGGCTCACCTTGACCTTTTGTAGAACTGGGATGTCCAGGACTCTTCCAACCGGATCCATCCAGGCCAGGCAAGCGACGGGGTGAAGCTCTTCCACGACCATAGGAGGCCTGCACCAGGCCGACTTTCCTCTTCGGAGGTGGGAGCAGAGAATCTGTGGTGACCGAAGCAGCATCCTCGGATTTTTCCTTCTCAGTCTCTGATTGGGCAGTCACCTCGCCCTGGTCAGTGCGTACGGGAACCTCCGCAAAGGCCTGGATCTCCCCTTCCGGAGTAGCGGTACCTTTGAGGCTGTTGAGGCGAAGGGTCCGGGGCCTTACTGTAGATGGCTCCACCTCGAACAAGAACTCTTTGCATGCTTCGCAACGCCCGAATGGCTTCAGGTGAACCACCAGTCCCGAGCATATGGGACAGATCACACCGAGGGCCTCCGTGTCTCTGCAGGTGTACAGAGCCAACTGTCCTCGGGGCCTGAGTCTTATCCCCGTGTCTGTAAGGGGAGCAGCAAAGGTAGTCATCTTTGTGGGGTAGGGAACCGGAATCCACGGGGAGCTTGAGGCCATCCCGACTGTCTGCTGCTCCATCACGCACTGACCACGCGCCAAAGTCTCCACGTGAGTTCCTCCACATGGCCAGACTCCTCCCATGACTTGCACGTTTTCGCGGGCTTCCACCAAGCTCTGCCCATGAACTGTGTAGTCACGGGGTGCCTCATGGCGCAGTGCAGTAAAAGCCCCCACATATAGTACGTCACACGGCTGGACTTCTCCCTCTTCTCGCTCCTCCGCATGGGCCTTTCCCGTCTTAGGGTCATTTCCACGACTTTGAGCAGGGATGCACTTTGGCCGATCACATGGCCGACCTGCTCGGAACTCCTCCGGGCAGCAAAGTCCAGACACAGCCATTCTTACTTCCAAAGTCAAAACACACATCATCTCGGACTCACGAGCCCCCACGTGTAGCGACCTCAACCCCATCTCTTTCTTCTAGGGGTATCACACACGATAGGGTGAGATGCGCTATGGCCCATGTCCTCCCCATAGCTGTGGGTGAGGTGAAGGCCAGTACCAGATATTTCCTCGGGCCTGTGTGCTTCTGTAAAGGATTAAGTCCTGCTGTGCCAACACTTCCCTTTGCTCCCATTAACCAGAGTTCCACACACCGATCACAGTCCAACTCTTGTTTTATTGCATATCTCACAATAAACAGTGCTTCAGTAGCCAACTGGTTGTGACTTGATAAAATTTTGATACAGGGAATGAGCAGGTCGAGGCACTATCCTGGTTATTAGCTAAACCACCGCGATCTCGCCAGCGGTTACTATAGCCTTAGCTAGAAAGGACTTAGAACTTGAGAGTCTCTACCAGCGACTCAAGAGAACATAGATAGGAGTACCTTCGCTGCGTTGTGGCCCCTGCAGGGCCGTCGGAACAGGACAGGCAAAACAAGCAATTGCCTAGGGCCCCGAGCTGGCCTGGGGCCCCAGCCTAGGATGCCTGCCTGCTGCCTGTCACTGTCCTGGATTTCCAATGCCGCCCTGGGTCGATCTAAATCAAATGCACGATCGATCTGACAGTGGCTGTGGACCCCCCTATCCTAGCTAGCTGGCACTGTCTCTGCTGGTTGCTACGTGACGCCCGCTTGGCTTGTAGCAACCAGTGACGTCACTAGCAGAGCAGGAGAGAGGCAGAGTTGTGCCTATCACAGGCAGCGGAGGAAAGATCTTCTAGCTAGCTCCGCCTCCGAGTCCACCCTCCTCCTCCTCCTCCTCCTCCTCCTCCCGCTCTGTTCTCGAGGCACACTGTCCAGCCACTCAGGCAGCGGCATGCTGCTGTGCTGAAGTCTGAAGAACACAGAAAGACGTGACAGAGTGAGACAGATTTCAGCCAGCTGTAGAAAGCAGGCAAGTAAGCATTGCTCACTCACCATTGTCAGCACAGCACTGACTAACACATCATAAGGGGTGGGCACTGCACTGGGCAGGACTGGAGCAGTAGTCAGCTCTGAGGGGTTCATGCTGGGACCTGTAGTTCTTCACTTTTGGGGGGGTCACATGATTTCCAGTCCCAGCATGAACCCTCCCTGCCCTGCCAGGATAGGACACACAAACACATCCTAGCAGGGCAGGGAGGGTTCATGCTGGGACTTGAAATCATGTGACCCCCCCAAAAGTGAAGAACTACAGGTCCCAGCATGAGCCCCTCAGGACACACAAACACATCCTAGCAGAGCAGGGAGGGTTCATGCTGGGACTTAAAATCATGTGACCCCCCCGGGCCCCCCAAAAATGAAGAACTACAGGTCCCAGCATGAACCCCTCAGAGCTGACTCCTGCTCCAGTCCTGCCCAGTGACCACCCTTATGTGGGCACTGGGCAGGACTGGAGCAGTAGTCAGCTCTGAGGGGTTCATGCTGGGACCTGTAGTTCTATACTTTTGGGGGGGGTCACATCATTTCCAGTCCCAGCATGAACCCTCCCTGCCCTGCTAGGATGTGTTTGTGTTTTTCTCTCCTGCCAGGATAAACTGTATCGCTATGCTGTGGTTCCTGTAGGCTTTGCGTGAGTGCGGGGGGGGGGGCCTCCAAGTCCATTTTGCTTGGGGCCCCCAAATTCCTTCAAACGGCCCTGGGCCCCTGTCAGGGGAAGATGTCCCTCCAAGGGAGTTACCAGAGGCCCATCCGTCACTGGGTTGATGCTGCTCCAGACTCTCCGAATGGGTAACCTCCCCGGCCTCCTCACCTCAGACATGGGCCCCATCCACCTCAGGGACCCTCGGACTTCTCCACCCTCGCGGGACCCAGTCGAAGTCACTGGGCCCCAGGCCTCCTGGTTTAGTACCTCACCCCAGGCTGAAGGTGCCTGGGATGGACTCCAACTCCATTCCGGTCAGGCCTAGGGCACCTGAGCCGGAATCCGGAACCGCCCGCACCCAGGCCTAAGGTGCCTGAGTGCGTGATGAAGGACCTCCAAAAGAGCAAGACCTCGTGACCAGGGCGTCTCCCCCTTTTATCCCCTCCAATGACGCCACGGCAGGTCCCCCGCCCTCGCCGTACCATCTCCGAGAAGGGACAAAAAGGACAGCACTATGGCAGTGAATCTACCTTGAGCCTGCGGTTACCCTGCCACCCACAGGCCAAGGAGATTATTACACCGCCCAATCCTCCACGAATACAAATGGTCATTACTCCCATACTTACACACCTGAACTTCCACCCAAGTGTACCCCACCTAAATTTAAAGACCCCGCTACACAAGTATGACTCCCTCAGGCAGAGGCATGATGGGACTTGTAGTTTCCCAACAGCTGGAGGGCCACCAGTTTGAGACCCCTGGTTTAGAGCCACATGATTAGATTTGTTTTTGATCCACAAAAAATGTGTCATCACTTGATTTAGTTGATTGTCATCTTTGTGTTTCAGAAGCAATGGAATTGTTTGGTGGGGATTCTATTGTCAAGCAAAGCTTGTCATTTTACTTAAAGGGGTTGTAAAGGTTCGTTTTTTATTTTCTAAATAGGTTCCTTTAAGCTAGTGCATTGTTGGTTCACTTACCTTTTCCTTCGATTTCCCTTCTAAATATTTTTTTTCTTTGTTTTCTTTGTCTGAATTTCTCACTTCCTGTTTCTCCTCAGTAAGCTGTTCAGTAAGCTGTTCTGGCTGACTCCACACCATTCAGATGATGGTGTGAAGTTCAGTGAGGAGAAACAGGAAGTGAGAAATTCAGACAAAGAAAACAAACATTTAGAAGGTAAATCAAAGGAAAAGGTAAGTGAAGCAACAATGCACTAGCTTAAAGGAACCTATTTAGAAAAAAAAAAACGAACCTTTACAACCCCTTTAAGTTGTTTCTCCCTAAAAAAGATATGGAGAGGCCCCTCCATACCTTTAGCTCTTTGGGGATTTTTATATATCAGATGTGTAGATTTAGACAGTAAAACCTTCACCAATTTTCACTCCTAGGTATGTTATGCGGTCTGTTACAATATTGAAATAAAAGAGATCTAAAGTTAGAGAATACATTTTTATTTTTTAAGTAACCAATGCGCAAACAAAGTGAACCTCAAATTAATTTCAAAGTCGCAGCCAACATTAAAAATGTGTCTCCACAAATAGATAAATAAGTAAAATAATAAGGCTAATTTCACACTGGGGCTGGGGGGGGGGCTGTTAAAAGCTGTTATAGTGGCGCTTTTCGGCTGATTGCGGGGGTTAAAAGCGCCCCCGCTAGCAGCCAAAAAGCACCGCTATAACAGCTTTTAACAGAGGAAAGGGTTAAAAGTGCCCAAAAAGTGCCGCTCCCGAAGCGCTTTGCAGATGCTTCGGCAGCGCTGCCCATTGATTTCAATGGCAGGGGAGGTTTAGGAGCGGTGTATGCCCCAAAGATGCTGCTTGCAGGTATTTTTTTCCTGTCCTGCAAGTGCACTGTCCCAGTGTGAAAGCACTCAGGCTTTCACACTGGGGAGGCATGAGAGATGCTTTTCAGGCACTATTTTTAGCGCTAAAACGCCTGAAATGCGCCCCAGTGTGAAAGGGGTCTAAATGTGGCGCTAACTTAGTAGGTACAAAAAAAGTGGCGGGGGCACACTTATGGTGGATCACGGATGGTGGAAGAGAGTGTGAGTACACATTTAGGATTGAATGAACTTTTCTTGCACTTGATCCCTGCACCTTTTACTTCCATACATCTAGATGATATTGAAGATTGTGGATCCTTATTCACTTTTGCACATGCACTTTTGAACACTATAATGAAATGTTGGACTATTTATGGATTTGTTGTTTATTGATTTGTTATCTAATGTTTTGCACTACGCACTTTTTTTGTACCTACTGAGTAAGTGCCACATTTACATTTTTTAACATCAGCATTGCAATACAAGCTGCAATTATTTTAGCAATCTAATATAAACTTACTTGAAAAATCTCCGTGGCTTCTTCTCTTCCGATTCCTTATATTTACTTTCAAATTCTAAGGACTACATATCCCATGATACCTTGCTGTCTAAAAGCATGATGATGTACTGTGTTTTCTATACTGACTGCACCCCCTGAAACTCCTCTTCTCAGCACTTTTGTAGTTCAGGCAGCAGACTCTGTGAAATGTGTGGCCCAGCACATTCAAAGGGCATAGGGAATGTGTTACTGCATTTAAGGAATAAGGAAGTAGAACCATAGGCAATTTTATTGTTCATTTTGGATAGAGCAAGGGAGGGTTATAACCTCTGTCAGAGTTTTTTTTGCCATCTGTCATAGCCAAACAGGAAGTGAGAGGAAATCCCTGCAAATTACATGAATTTTTTTCTGATACCAGAACTATTGTCCAAATTGGAATATGTCCCCTCTATTACTTTTCTGGGGACAACCCAAAATTTGGGATTTTCTTTTACTTTCACTTTCAATGATAATGGTAAACAGGACAAACAGAGAGGTTACATTTCCTAAACAGGGGCGCAGAAAGCAATAAAAAATTACAAGCATTATAATCCCTCTGTACTGTATCCAAAACGAAAAAAAAAAGTTTTGCCTTTAGTTATACTTTACACATGTGGGGTTCTTAACCAACTAAGTTTACAGACTTCAAAGTCATTCAGATTAAAAGAAGGCGACCAAAATTGGAATATATAATTTTAAATTTTTACCATAGATACACTTTCGTATTTTCATTCTATTACCATTTAATAGGTAGTATTTCACTATTTGCAACATTGATGCATAGGCCTTAAAATTTATGGTAGTCTTCAAAAATTGTTTGCATATTTGATATACTGTACTGTGTAGCTGTGGGGTCTCGATGGGAACAAAATGATATCTTTTGTAAAAATGCAAACAAGTTCTACAGTGCCTATCTGGATAACTGGTATGAGATCAGTGGAGTTCAGGTATTTGGAGTGGTTCTGCAGTTAAATTGAAAAGCAGTAGAGATAATGGGCACCCCTCCATGTACCTTTGTGTAAAATAAATTGAGATGACAGACAGCCTAGAGTGCTAATGCTGGCAGTTGGGGAATCATGCATGTTTTAAAAAGAATTGTGTTAGTCATTCATGGAATCCCAGTGCTTCCATAACTTGGAACAGCCATTTTAGAATTATATTTTCCAAAGCCTTTTCAGCATCTGAAGTGACTATGTCTTTTGACTGAAATGTTTTGGCATGTTCTAGTAGTGGAAGCACCTTGCCTGAATAATTAATTATTTTATTGAAACATTTTCTTAATGTTAAAAAAATGACATAAAGAATGAAACTGGTAAGGTTTTAAGTATATATGAATATATGAGCGTATGGCAAGAATATTTGTTTGATCAGTAAAAAGAATAGCAAGAATATGTTTTTCCATAAAAAGTAAAAATTTTCACTTTAAAATACTGTGGGAGATTAGCTTGTGGGGATCACCTTTTCTCTGAATGAAGGTCAGCATACAGGCAGTTTCTTTAAAATCTGGCGGATGCCAGCTTTATTGACAGGTGGTTTGCAAAGTCAGAAAAAAATAACCAAAACAGTAAATCAAATCCTTGCCGTCCGGCGCTAAACGAAACAGAAGACTGCTCTCTATACGGTGCGGGGCTGGTCCCCATCACCCACAAAACATGAAGCAAAGCAAACCTTTTCTTTTAATCCAAACCCAGCCTGCCACAGAGGCTGGAAAAACCAGGCCGGACTCTGGTTCAATCTCTTACAGTGGAACGAATGCAAGGTGAAATGTACCTATAATCGTGTATCTCACCTCGCATACCGTCACATATCTTCGCCCTCTGCTCAAGCCCCTGTGGCTGAGCACTTGACCCAACCATACAGTGCACGCGGGAGAGGGCATCTGCGTTATTTTGGAACTTTCCCGGCCTGTGCTCCACCGTAAACTTAAAGGGCTGTAAAGCGGCCATTCTTCTCCCTGTTGTCACACATCCACTTTAGGGGAGCATGGTCGGTGACGAGCTTAAACGTCCTTCCCAGTAGATAATACCTCAGGGAGTCTAAGGCCCATTTAATGGCGAGACACTCCTTTTCTACGATGGCATAGTTATTTTCGTGTTTGTTTATCTTCCGACTCAGGTATACAACTGGGTGCTCCTCACCATCCCTGTTCTGTGACAGTACAGCCCCCAGGCCCACCTCAGAGGCGTCCGTCTGTACGACAAACTCCTTGCTGAAGTCCGGGGTCACTAGTACTGGTAATGCACAAAGGGCCTGTTTTAATTTCTGAAACGCCTCCTCTGCCTCAGGGTTCCATTTTTTTTTTTTATGTAATCTTTATTTAAAAAGATATATTCAAAGGACAAACAGAGAGACAATAGACAAAGTAGAAAGATTTGCAAAATACAGCATTATAGGAGGAGCCCTCCACCATGGACAAACAGTTAGTGGTAAAGCCAGTCGTGGAAGCATACGGTGTAACAACCATATCTGGGGGAATAATAATCAACATATGAGCAGCGTGATATGAGTTCAAACAGACATGGATCACCCCATCCGACTCCGTCTGGCATACCCCTATCGAGGATGCCATCCCACTCCCAAAAATTAGGAGTAGGCTGGGTCCACAGTTAGCAGGCTGAAAGCCTAGGGGCAGTAACCTCAGTGAAAAGTTAAATAAAAACAAAAACTAAAAAGGAGGGTGAAGGGTGGGGCAAGAAACAAAAACAAAAAAAAACATACAACCAGGGGAAAAAGTGACACCAACCAAAGTAGTACATAACTTTAAGCTTCTGTAGGTTTGTGGAAGTTCCTCACTCTTTTCAGAACTCAGGGTTCCATTTAACCATGACCGACCCTCTACCCTTCGTGTGGGTCGGTCAGAGGGGCGGCCATGGTGGCAAAGTTTGGTATGAACCGTCTGTAATACCCAGTAATGCCCAGGAAGGCCCTCACTTGTTTTTTATTGATCGGTTGGGGCCATTTTTGAATTGCCTCAACCTTATTGGTCTGCGGCTTGACGACTCCCCGGCCAATAACGTACCCAAGGTATTTGGCCTCCTCCAGGCCTATGGCACACTTTTTTGGGTTGGCCGTGAGGCCTGCTTTCCTAAGGGAATCGATTACTGCTTGTACCCGGAGCAGGTGCGATTCCCAATCTGGGCTGTGGATGACCACATCGTCTAAATATGCAGCTGCATACGGGCGATGTGGTCTCAAGGTTTTGTCCAACATTCGCTGGAAGGATGCAGGGGCCCCATGCAGACCCAAAGGCATCCGCTTGTACTGAAACAAGCCCTCAGGAGTGGAAAAGGCAGTCTTCTCCTTGGCCGATTCAGTTAGCGGTATCTGCCAATAGCCTTTGGTTAGGTCCAGGGTCCTTATGTAGCGAGCCTGTCCTAACCTGTCCACGAGTTTGTCGATCCGGGGCATCGGGTAGGCGTCGAACTTGGACACACTGTTAAGTTTCCTAAAGTCATTACAAAACCTGATAGTGCCATCAGGTTTTGGGACCAGCACTATGGGGCTTGACAACTCACTGTGGGACTCCTCTATCACGTTTAACTCCAACATATTTTTTATTTCCTTCGCAACCGCCTCTCGCCTGGCCTCTGGGATTCTATATGGTTTTACATTCACACGAACCCCTGGTTCCGTCACTATACCATGTTGGATCACGTTGGTCAGTCCGGGTAAGGGTGAGAAAAAGTCTCTTTCTTATGCACAAACGCCCTAACATCACTTTGTTGTGTCGTGGACTGGGAATCCATGATGGGGACGTCAGGTGTCACGGGTGCCCGGTCTGGTGGAGACAGGGATGTGGCCAGTAAAGTCTCTCGGTCCTTCCAGGGCTTTAGGAGATTCACATGGTAAATTTGGTGTGGTTTCCTTTTCCCTGGCTGGTAGACTTTGTAGTTTACCTCCCCCACCCTTTCAACAACCTCGAAGGGACCCTGCCACTTGGCTAGAAACATACTTTCCACCGTGGGAACCAGTACCAACACTCTGTCCCCAGGGCTAAAAGTACGGACCTTGGCACCCCGGTCATAGACCCTCCTCTGGGCCTCCTGGGCTCGCTCCATATGTTCTTGCACCAGGGGCAAGACAGCTGTGATGCGATCCTGCATCAAGGAGACATGCTCTATGATGCTCCTATATGAGCTGACCTCTCCTTCCCACGTTTCTTTGGCAACATCAAGCAGGCCCCTGGGATGTCTACCATACAAGAGCTCAAAGGGGGAATAGCCTGTGGATGCCTGCGGAACCTCTCGTATGGCAAACATGAGATATGGTAGCAAAAAGTCCCAGTTTCTCCCATCTTTGTCGACCACCTTTTTCAGCATACTTTTCAAAGTTTTATTAAATCTTTCGACCAGACCATCTGTTTGGGGGTGGTAGAGTTTCGGAGATGGGAGATTTTGTATAATCTACACAGTTCCTTGGCAACCCTGGACATAAATGAATGAATGAATGAGTGACTTGTATAGCGCTCACATGCGAACTGAATCGCCTCTAGGCGCTTTTTGCAGCCAGTGTCTGTTTCGCTGGTGCGGTCATTTTACCCCGTAGGATCTGACGCACTTAGGACACACAGTTGTACACACATATATACATATATACTGGGCCAATTTGGGCAAGATCCAATTAACCTACCAGCATGTCTTTGGAGTGTGGGAGGAAACCGGAGTACCCGGAGGAAACCCACGCAGACACAGGGAGAACATGCAAACTCCAGGCAGATGGTGTCGTGGTCGGGATTCGAACCAGTGACCCTTTTGCTGCTAGGTGAAAGTGCTAATCACTGCACCAATGGGGTGCCCTGATCGGTTAAGATCCCTTTTGGGATCCCCACTCAACTAAACACCTGGACCAATTCCTTGGCGATAGCCTTAGCGGAGGTGTTGCGCAAGGGTATGGCCTCAGGATAGCACGTGGCATAGTCCAGGATCACCAGAATATACTGGTGAACCTGGGCGGATTTCATAGCCGACCCCACCAGGTCCATACCAATCCTCTCAAAGGGGACCTCAATTATTGGTAGAGGGACAAGGGGGCTGCGAAAATGGGGCGACGGTGCCGACATTTGGCACTCGGGGCACGATTCGCAGCACTCCTTGACATCTGCATGCAACCCGGGCCAGAAAAATCTCTGGCCGATTCTCTCCCTGTTTTTTTCAACACCGAGATGCCCCCCATTACATGACCATGGGCCAGATCTAGCACCACCCTGCGGAAGTATTTGGGAACTAGTAGCTGTTCTACCTTGTCCTCTCCATGTTTTATCACTCGATACAATAAATTGCGTTTAATTGCCATGTATGGGAAAGACACCACCCAATTAGGATCCACCGGTTCCCCATCCAACATCTTAACATTTTCCCTGGCTCTCATGAAGGTGGCCTCTCGCAGTTGCTCGGTACAGAAATCCTCCCTCCTGACCTCTACGTCGGGTACCACATTTTAGCTACTCTCAATGTCAGGGTCAGAGGGGGTCTCTTGTTCGCTACCCTCAGGCTGGGAGCTAGCTTCCAGGTCCTCCGGCTCCCCAGCCATGACAGGGAAAGGAAGAGGATCTCCGGCTTCCTCGATCCCACCAGCAGCATCCCTTCCCTTTGGCGAAAAGGGTCTGGTGAGAGTTCCCGTGCTTCCCCAGCAGGGGGAGCTCTATCTACCAGCCTCCCTTTTCTCACCCATAAATTTCTAAAATGGGGTAAATCTCTTTCCACTAAAGTTTCATGAAGCAGTGAAGGTACCACCCCTACTGAATGTGTTACGCTGCCCCAGGGGGTATCAACCTCAACCACCGCTGTCTGGTACTCTCGAGTGTCCCCATGGATGCAAATTACCGCAATAGTACTGGGGTGTAGTTTTGTGGGGTTTACACAATCATTCCTTACTAGGGTTACCACACTACCAGTGTCTAGCAGGGCTGTCAGTGGTTTTCCATCCACTGAAATAACACACATCTGTTTTTCAATGCGACTCTGACATGATGCAGTACATGCGATCTGTGCAAACAGAGAAATACGTCTTTTCAAATAAGCATAATCGCATTGCATAGATTCATCATTTATAGGACAGTTTGCAGCAATATACCCTAATGCATGGCAACAAAAACATTGTATATATGTTCTACCCCCAGTCCTCTTAACGGTCCCACAGACCTTCCTGGCTTCTTTGGCCAGTCTCCAGGTCTAGGACCCACAGTCTCATCAGCTGTTACAACAGTCTTATCAACTTTCCCCAAGCTCTTGAACCCCGGAACAGTCTTACCAGAACCGCTGGGAGATCTTGCACCCCTAGACACACCGAAGTGGGGCGTAGATGGATTCACCAAGTCCTCAGTAGCACTGTACCTCTCCACTAGGTCGACCAGTTGGGCTGCAGTTTTGGGGTCGCCCTGTCCGACCCACTTCCTCAGAGCAGCAGGGAGCACACACAGATACCGTTCCATTACCACACACTCCACGATCTGCGGGCCTGTCAAGGTCTCTGGCTGCAACCACTTCTTGGTGAGGTGGACCAGGTCAAACATTTGTGAACAGGGTTGCTTGTTGCTGGAGTAGGACCATTGATGCACCCGCTGGGCCCGTATTGCCATGGTGACACCCAAGCGTGCGAGTATCTCTGTCTTTAGAGTCTCATAGTCCTGGGCCTTATCGGGTTCTAGGTCAAAATAGGCCTTTTGGGGTTCTCCTGTTAGAAATGGGGCCAAGAGACCCACCCACTGCTCTTTTAGCCATCCTTCACGGTCAGCAACTCTCTCAAAAATCACAAGGTATGCCTCAACATCATCAGCAGATGTCATTTTTTGTAGGTGGTAGGAGGCACGTACCATCTTTGCTTCCACTGGCACAGGAGGTGTGGACCCCTTTTTCAGTTCCACTAGAGCCTCTGCGAACTGCCGGTTCATCTCCTGCTGGGCCGCCTGTTGTGCTGCAGCAGCCTCTGCGACTTGGCGGTACATTTCTTGCTGGGCCGCCTGTTGTGCTGCAGCGGCCTCTGCGACTTGGCGGTACATTTCTTGCTGGGCCACCTGTTGTGCTGCCGCGCCCTCTGCGACTTGCCGGCTCACCTACTGCTGAGCCTCCCGTTGTGCTGCAGTGGCCTCTGCGACTTGGCGGTTGGTTTCCCACTGAGCTGCATTGGCCTGTAGCAGGGCCTTTATCATTTCCTCCATCTTCAGAAAGTGCCCGCTGAATCCACCACGTGTGGGAGATTAGCATGTGGGGATTTTCTCTGAATGAAGGTCAGCGTACAGGCAGTTTCTTTAAAATCTGGCGGATGCCAGCTTTATTGACAGGTGGTTTGCAAAGTCAGAAAAAATAACCAAAACAGTAAATCAAATCCTTGCCATCCGGCGCTAAACTAAACAGAAGACTGCTCTCTATACGGTGCGGGGCTGGTCCCGGTCACCCACAAAACATGAAGCAAAGCAAACCTTTTCTTTTAATCCAAACAAACAGCGCTCCTCTCACTCAGATTCCCTTCTGAGTCTCAGGCCAGAGCCCTGCTGTGCTCTCTTCCTGGTCTTTTAATGTCGAGCTGAGTGTGGACTCCAGTGGACCAGAACATCCGGACCGGAACCCAGCCTGCCACAGAGGCTGGGAAAACCTGGCCAGACTCTGGTTCAATCTCTTACAGTGGAACGAATGCGAAGTGAAATGTATCTATAATCCTGTATCTCACCTCGCATACCGTCACAATACCCTTTCTCAACCGAGGTTCCACCAGAAATTGCTAGGGGTCATTTGAGTAATGGTGGGCTGATTTCCCACCTGATGGTGCCTGCATAGTTCTATCACCAAAGTCACTCAACAGGAGGCACTATGCTGACCACCAGTGTAACTGGGCATTCCTCTAACTGGCAAACAATGTAATGGGGCACCTCTCCTACTGATCAGTTATATAAAGACAAAGTTTTCCTCTGATTTCCATAGTAAGGTAGCACTTCTATGCTAATCACAAATCTATAGGGGCACTTTTTGAAGGACACCATAATGTTTACTGTCTGCTTACATATTCCTATCCATTATTATAATTTTTTTAATTTCATGATTATTTCTAAAATTAAAGTTGTATTGTGGAAGGGGTTTTAAAAAATTATCTGCTGTGGGTATCAAATATGCTAGCTATTTACAACTTACTAATTACACTAAGGTATCTTGAGCTGCAGATGTCATCATTTTTACAGAGGGTTCCCTGAGACCTGTAAATTATTTTCAGTGTTCCTCCATGGTAAAAATATTTAGAAAAGCTGCTTTAAAGCTTAGCTGTATTTTTATTGTAAACTTTATGTTTGGCCTCCCCTCACCCTCCACATTAAAATTCTCAAATATAAAATAGGCCTCATATGCAGACAATGGGAACCCTCATTGCCTGTATGGAACTGGCATTGTTTGTCTGCTTTCTTCCACCCGATAATGCAATTGTGCATGAGCTAGGCACACAGAGAGAGTAATGGTTGTCCAATCTGCAATTTGGTATTTGTGTCTCAACTGACAATTATGCTCTAGGAACATTAAATGTTGCCAAGGGCCATGCAAATATGGTGCAGTGGAAACATAGCCTGTATGTAAGGTCTAAACATCTCCTTGAATTTTAAGTTGTGTGTTAAAAATGTAATATTGTATGAATGTTTTAATTACATAGATATTACTAAACTGTCTTTTTTTTATTCCAGGTATTTTATTTCACACAAGCCAAACAAGACTTGGCAGCAGGTGTTTTGGTTTGCCATAAGCATTGCTATTAACAATGCTTATATTCTCTATAAAATGTCTGACGCCTACTATGTAAAAAGGTACAGCCGGGCTCAGTTTGGAGAGAGACTTGTGAGAGAGTTACTTGGATTGGAGGAAACTTCACCTCAAGATTGATCCCAAGCTTGTCTTAATATTCAGCTAATTTCCTTCAAAAAGGAACATGAAGCCACTACTCTGGATTGGTATTCAGGGATTTCACTCTCAAATATGCCAACCTACTAAATACTGCGAAAAACCGAAGACTTCAAATTTGGACAAACTATTAAACATTGTTTAATGAACTTTGTGTCCCCCTTTTCTAAAAATACCTGGAAATACATACATTTTAAATCACAAAATTCATAACTGGAGAGTAAATACAACATGAATGCCATGTCATTGAAATTGAAATACACTCTTTTACATTAAATTACAAGTCCATAGGTTGGAACACAAATTATGCCATTAGATTTAATTGTTTTTCTATTTAATTTTGTTTAAAAATATAAACAATTAAAATGTTGGTATTTAGATAGATTTAATTTTCCTAAATGATAATTGGGACAAAAAAAAACATATAATTAATACAGCCCAGTACAATACATGTATGGATTACCATGTCCAATGACATACCATGGAGCTAAGGTTATATTTTAGTACTTCACACATTCTAAACTGCTGACTGCTAGATCAGTAGGCGGTAGGTCACAAGACAGGCTGAGTCACTACTTGTTCCATTCCTACTTAGTTTAAATAATCTGCTTATTTTATTTTATATTATATATGGTGTTTACAAGAAAAAAATGGTTATATAGTGGATATTATTATGAGATTACATAAAGGTGGTTTCACAGTTATACTTATTAAGGAAGAATGTGCCAGCTTTCAGGGATAACACATTATATTTGGTGGTTTTATAATATGAATATGATATATCACAGATATTAGACCAGGTCATCCAATGAAGGGTGACCACAGTATGGGTATCAGCTTGACATTGAATTCAAGTCAATCCATAATGCAAATGTATTGCTTTTTGGATACAATGGGCAGAATACGAGTCTTGGAGAAGTTATAGACAATGAATTTTTCAGTAAAAAAAAAAACAAAACAACAAAACATGATGTATAGTTAAAGAATGTTCCAATACAATAATATTTGAATGAGGCAAATACCTCATCATTTTGCAGTAAACACATTCTTGCAGTGATTTATTGAAAAATACTATTATATAGCTTAGTACTATTCAAATGCTATATATGGGCAAATATGGGTGGTGCCAGGTGGCTGGACTTTAACCAGATGTGTGAAGAGGTGCAAAATGAAAAATAATATTTGTATGAAGACCACAGATGTTTTATCATTGTTTTTTTTTTTCCAATCCCATTAGCTGGTTGGTGGCCCCAGTTGGAAGTTGTAAAAATTTGTATACAGGAGGAGAGATTCCATTCTGATGTATTAGTCTTTTAAAATGCTTATGGGAAGGTCATGGAATATTTTCATTCACAGGAAAGCTTAGAAATGAATTAGATAAAAGGGCTTTGTAGTAAAGGGTTTTGATTACAGTAATCTTTACCAATACAATTTAATAGACAATACCCATTACTTTGAACACAAAATGTGATATGAGAGTTAGTTCAGCATGGGTATATTAAAACTGTTTAGGAATTATGTGTGCTGACATAAATAAATCGATTAAAACTGCCATTGGATGGATACAAATATTTAATGCAATATGTATGTTTCAGGTTGTAACTGTAAATGATATTGTTTTACTAAAACAAAAAGCATAATTTATCAATGTGAAGACTGCAGGTTACTTTTTTGAAACTGTGCATACACTCATTTTATTTGTTATTGTACCTGTAATGCAGGTCAAGATTGTGCGCAAGTTTGTGTTCATGAAAAACAAAAACAAACAAAAAAAACCTTGGAAAAATAAGGATATTCTTTGTTTGATGTGGACTATGTATGTGATGAGCTTAAGATGAAATAAATATAAATGACATTACATTAAATATATTACACTGATATTCAAGGAAAGGCTTAAGCCTTTATTTAATAATGCTAAAAAGCAAAATTTAGCAACCCAATGTATTTCATCAAGGGTTAATAAAAGATGATTTTTTAGGGGCTACTGCACTTTGCTATATATACTGTAAACTCCTGTATGTTAAGTAGATATCATAACTTCAAAGAGGGATATTGGATGTTAGGCAATAATCATTTTCCTCGTTGCCACAAACAATATTCATTCACCATTATTGACTACTGTACTACTTTCAGGATTACTATGCAAGTGTGTTTCCTATAACAGATTAATTTATATGTGCATTCTGAAATGCCATTATATTGAAGATAACATGATGTTTTCAGTTATTCTAAACACAGATAAACAAATTTAATAAACTTGAGATTCAAATACAGACTGGTAAGTTGATATGGGTTGGAATGGCTATGGTTCGAGGGCTGCAAGTAAGCAGGCCTCCCACCAAATTGATACCTATGCCCTAAAATTAATAGTATCCCCCTCCAAGAACCATCACTTGTTATGAGATTCTCCTACACCTTCTATAACCCCTTATGAGCTGAAGATAATACTAGGGGGTTATTAGGAACTTGAACTTGTAAATGGGTTTGTTGCACTTCATACCTGTTCAGCCAAAAAGCAATACTCCCTTATGTTTACCTTGGAGGCCAGGAATGTTGGTCTCCCAAAGCTAATTATTGCTAAGACTTTAGACTGTAAAGAAGAAAGCCGACTTCTAGACATGAAAGCAAGCAAGATCACCCTCTTAGGAAGGCTTACACTTTTTTTCACCAGAATGGGAGAACATCAAATAATCACTTTAATTTTAAGTTCATTTTACATAGACAGAAGTAACAAATAGTATATTATTTGAAATATGTATTTTTGCCTAAACCGCTTAATGTCGGCCATATGCATATAAACAACTTACCGCGCAGCATGGTAGCCGGCAGGGATCGGTAAGTTCCCGGTGCATATTTGCGATTGGGAGCTTTCCGATCATGTGAACGTTGTGATAGCCAATCACAGCAGTCACATGACCCAAATGCCCGCCTCCACCTGCTGTCTTTTAGGACTCTGAAAGGTCCAGAAGGCGAGAAGGTGTTAATAAAGATCTGTTTTCAAAGTGAACAATATAATAGCAATGAAATAGGTGGGTATTTCATTGGTGATTCAATTCATAGAGCCCCTTTATATGTAGAAAAGAACCATGACTGCCGGAAAGCCCATGAACTGAAAGTTAAGTTCCAGCCATAAGTAATATGCTTAGATGGGAAACAGTGCAAGGAGGACATAACACCTATAATTATGTGAAGCTTCCCCAATGTAAAACAAAATTCAGGTAATACTGCAAGTATGGAAAAAGGTTTACCCCCCCCTTTTTAAAGAAAATGTATATCCAAATTTATAGAACCCAGGATGTATCTGTAACTTTTTTTAACTGTATGGAATGGCTACAGCAGCGGGCACTTCTTTACTTACCGCCAACAGAAGGGGACAATGAAGCACTGACCACCATTGTAATAGGACACTACACCACTAACCACGTATGTAAGGGAGCACTACACTGACCACTCTGCACAGTGCATATCACACACATACCAATGCACTCTCTAAGTTTTGCTGTAAGACACATATTTCTGATTGCTATACTCTATATAAGCTGTACTGTATATTGTAGCAGTCCTGACTTCTGCATTTTTTAAACTGTGCTGTACATTACATACTCCTGATCAAAGGCGTTATTGTTCCAACAGATGTAGTAGCTGAGTAGGACTAGGTAGTCCTTTAAGATTGGCTCAGACAGCTCTGTGTCTATTTTTTTATTGCAGAAAAGCATATGTAATGGACATTTTTTATTTTTAGTTTTTTAAATCCTTTGTTTTAAGGTTTGTGTGTGTCTGTAGAACTGTTGCTTGTGGCACAGTAATTAAGGTATATTTTGTATTGTAAACAAGGACTGTGGCATTTGTTTTCAGTATATACAATGATTAGGCTCTATGTAATAATGTCCCTTAATCATATCCTCTCAATCACACTGGACGTTTTTACAACTGCTGTTTTTTGCTTCAGACGTTTTTTTCTGCAGCCTATAAACTCTCAAAGAATGTTATCCTATGTGTCTATGCACCCAGGCTGTTATCAGCAGTTTTTTGGCAGCAGCGATTTCTGGCTGGAAAAACCCCCCCAAAACTAGTGGGTTTTGAGAGGAGTTTTCAGCTGTAAAAATGTTCTGAAAAAAGTTGAAAAAAGCTTAAAAATGCAGAAAAACTCGCTATTCTGCGTTTATCAGCGTTTTTGAGACATAAGCTTTTGTGGGAGTATAATTTTGTTTAAAAAAAGCTAAAAAATGCTAATGCAAAAAATGTTGAAATACTCATTCTACAGCTACAGCTTTCTACATCTAATGCTACTGGCTTTTTTATAACATCCAGTGTGCATGAGGCCTTAAACTGCACTCACTTTTGCACAGTGCGATGTGGAGATGTGCATTATTGCCATGGCATGCTGCAGCTTTTCCCTCTTCAGGATGCAATGGTCTTTCACAATCTTAATTATCTCTTGTACTGATATTTTCTTTCATCTTTCATTTTGTATTTCTCCTAGTATTGTTATCTCCACAAAGCCTTAGTATGTTGTGATTTTCTCACACTGGTCCAAATAACATACCGTATATACTCGAGTATAAGCCGAGTTTTTCAGCACATTTTTTTGTGCTGAAAATGCCCCCCCTTGGCTTATACTCGAGTCACCTTTTTGTGCCTGATCTCCCGGACTTTGGGGACCCAGTACCGGCCAACCATAGGTACCCTGGACCCCACTCTTCCTCTATAAGAGTGCAAAGTTTGTTGTCCGGGGAACCTACGGCCGGGGAGCACCGATTTTTCAAAGCCGGTCACCCCTTCCATAGACTCCCATGTTAAATGATCATTTCTCTGGTGATTTTGGGGACCCGGTATTGGCCGGTCGTAGGTCCCCTGGACCCGAAACTTAGCACACATGTATCTCCATTTCTCCTCTAGAAGTGTGCCAAGTTTGTTGTCTGGGGAACCTACGGTCGAGGAGCAGCAATTTTTTTCAAATCCAGGAACCCCTTCCATAGACTCCCATGTTAAACGGTCATTTCTCTGGTGATTTTGGGGACCCGGTACCAGCCGGTCGTAGGTTCCCTGGACTCGACACTTGGCACACACGTAGCCCTATATCTCCTCTACAAGTGTGCAAAGTTTGTTGTCTAGGGGACCTACGGCCTGGGAGCACAGATTTTTCAAACCCAGGAACCCCTTCTATAGACTCCCATGTTAAACGTCAGTCTAGTCATGGGCACAGTGAGGCATGGGCACATTGAGGCATGGGCACAGTGAGGCATGGGCACAGTGAGTCATGGGCACAGTGAGGCATGCACATGGACACAGTGAGGCAAAGTGAGGCACAGTGAGGTATGCAGATGGACACCCTAGGCTTATACACGAGTCAATAAGTTTTCCCATTTTTTTGTGGTAAAATTAGGTGCCTCGGCTTATATTCGGGTCGGCTTATACTCGAGTATATACGGCAATCTAGATTGGAGCCTCTGCATCTAATATTATTTTGGTAGAATATGAAAATGGAAACCAACTTTGGGCAAAATTTGAGCAAAAAAAGGAATTCTCTGCCTCAGTGCCCTTTCAGTGGTTAGTCACAGCTCAGGTCCCATTTAGTTTCTAGTCTGCTTTTTTTTTTTTTTCATTGTTCATAATTTAAAGGTAGTTTAGGCCAGATACTGTATACACTTTCCAGCAAGTTGAGCCTGGTCAACAACCATAGAGTGAAGTGAGTGAGTGCAGCAACTTTAGGACAGAAAGTGTGTTTCACAGGATTAGCAAGTGAAAATAAAGACACAAATGCTTAAAAAATCTACAACAACAAAAAAAAACTAACGAATGTAGCCATCATCAGGACTGGTAAGCTGCAATATATAATATTTTTGTTTTTTGGGTTTAGACTTACTTTAAAGGCCTAGTACTACTGGCAGTGTATGTTATCTTTGGAGCAGTCAGCAAAGTCTTGACAAATCTGGATTGTCACCTTGCATTGTATATTTGCACTATTCTTTTCCTGGTATTTAGTGATTTTTGCAAAACTGCACACCATTAAAAACAAGTAAACAAAATGTTTTAACATGTACTGTTTGATACTGTATATAAGTGCTATTTTACATAAACCACTAAATGTTCAATTTTGGAATCTTTTCAATTATATTGTCAGCATTTTAAAAATTAAACATTGACTCCTTTACAAAATGATTAAAACCATTTTTACCTTTAATGTGATTCATCCTTTCATGTCAAAGCAGATTTAGACTGGGGCTACACTGGTGATAAAATCTCTTTGTTGTGAGATTTCACTGCTTGTTGGCAGTAACCTAATTTAAAGCACATTAAAATCAATGTGCTGCTAATGTATTTATTGCCAAAAAGTAGTTAGATCTTTTAGAGGCAAAGTAATTTAATTGCCAATTTTAGTCTTTCACAGTGTGACACGTCTGTTGTGAATTGTAAGGCATTTACAGTAGGCAGATTTCAGCTATTCTTTTGCCCTGGTCCACTTTTCATTCATTGTACAATGATGTGTGGTGGCATGGTGCATCATTCTAGGTGCAAACTATCATCATACAAAACTTTTGTTCCTAAATGTGTCCCACTAATAATAGATACAGGAGCAGGCAGGTTATGTGATGAAGCCGAATAAAAACATCTAGTTGTATCAAAGATGAGAGATATACATGTGCCAGATTCTGGCAGTTTGCTGAAAAAATATACTGTATTTATTGGCGTATAACACTCACTTTTTTACCCTGAAAATAGAGGGTAAACTGTGCCTGCGTGTTATACTCAGGGGGCTGTGGAAAGTTTTTTTCCTGAAACTTCCCTCTTAAAGTTAGGGTGCGTGTTATACGCCTGTGCGTGTTATACGCCTATAAATACGGTATATATGACTTATATTATGCCACCATTGAGTGTATAGCTGAGACAAGGGCCTTATATACTGTATCTGTTTGGAAGACAATATATCCTTCCAAAATGGCTGATGGCTCACAATGGTCATTACCATAGTCCCCTAAGGTGGCTGCCTGTCCCCAAAATGGTGGCTTATTAAGGAGGAGCTTGTGTCTTGCGTCCTTAAAGTTTCAGAGTATGAGGCGTGATAATGAGGATATGAAGTATAATGGATGAAGTGTGGGTGTGTGTAAGCAGAGTGTGTAGTAATGAGTGTGATCAGAGTGATCATGTGTATATCTGAAGTGTGTGTTGATCTGTGTTGATGTGTGTCCTCATGGCTTCTTCCCGTCATCCTATATACTGTTCTGGACAATAAGCTCATAAAAATTATAATAAGCCTAGCCCAGAAGGTTGAACTTCTTTCCATTGGTTGATGTAGATAAAAATTTCCTTCCTTGTTTGATCAGGCATGGCCTCTTTTAACCACCAAGTGTCATCCTGGGGCAGAAATATTTGTTCTGACTAACCTTTTGTAAATTATTTGTTGTAAGAATGTCCATTTTCTCATGGTACAGGAGAGCCATATGATATTTCTGGTATATATATATGTAAAGTTAAGAGATCTGGTAACACCGTTAGATAAGTATTCATTTCTAATGCAGCAATATTTCAAACACAATTATATTGACTGGGAATAGATGTTTTACCTATATATAATCTTTTTTGTAGTTCCTTTCTTGAACCAAAAGTCACATTATACATACCAAACCAAGAGTATTGCAAAAATACAATTACATAGTTATGCTGGTAACATACACGGTATCAGAGCTATACAAGTAGCTCAACAAAATGGAGCATGTACAAGAATGAGGTCTAAGTTGGGCGTGTGGAAATATATCAGAAAAAAACCCAGTGGGAAAAAACAAACATCTCCAGGGTTCCCAATATATATAGGATAGCCCCAAATCCAAGAAATTGAAGAGAGCACGTAACTGGTCAGGGGAGTGCAGATAAAACTTAGACCTGTTTCCGTACGATCAGGTGGTAGGGATGACCCAAGCGGTAGGTTGCAACTGCCTCACGAAATACCTCCAACAGGGGACGGAGTATCCTCCGCATGGCTTGGGTTTACCTGAAGACATCTGGATAGACACGAACAAGGGCATCGTCAAAGTCAATAGAACCTCTATCCCAAGCTTGGCGTAGGATCTCCTCCTTTACAGTGAAGGAATGCAGAGAGCATCACGCAGTGGTGCAGTGGGGCCATGAGCAACCTGAGATGATAGTGGGGCACGAGGGCTATCTCCAACTCAGCAGTGGGCGGTTTCCCCAGAATTTGATTGAGAATTACCACCACTGTAATGCGCAGGTCTGGGCCCATGGTGGCCCCAGGAATCCCTCTCAGGCGCAAGTTGTTCCATCGGTTACGGCAGAGGGCCTGTTGATCAGCCTCCAGAGCGGTGTGCAGAGTATCTGTGGAAGTGGAAGCTGTCTCAAGGCCTGTCGCCCTCTCCTCGACAGTAAAAACACCTCAAAAACCAGCGCACAATAGGCTTCAATGCAATTATGAAAATGGCAGATGGCCCTTTATTATATAAAAATCAAGTTAGTCAAGCAGGGGACTTGGCAAGTTCCTGTGTAAATGTACAACATACAAAAAAGTCAAAAACTGAATGAATATAAAAACAGGAGATAATATGTAAAAAGAATGTATAAAATTGGGACCTGACATCCACTGACGAGAGGAGCTGAATCCAGGCTATAGAAGATCAGCATATGTGCCTGCAGCGTGCGGGGCCAGGGAGAATGAGAACACAGCCACCTGACTCACTGGAGCTTAAGTGAGCCTGTAGATGAAAGACCCACAGGAAAGCGGAAGGCACAGGGACTTGTAGTGCAACAGAAACGGCAGGTTGTCATCCAATGATATGGAACCCATGATGGAATCAAGCAGGGTGGCACAAGGTACATGAGAGCAGACAGGCTGAGGTCTGCAGTCCTCTGCGGGTGGACGATCCAGGAGAGCACTCTGTGCGGTGTGTGGTGAACACAATCAGGCAGCACTTCCACTGGTGAAAGCAGACCAGCTGCTTGGCCAGCGGGAGGAAGCAGGGGGGAGGGCTGGAAGCCGCAAATCCGTGACTCCGGAAGGGAGAAATCCACAAGGCAGGAAGACAAAGCACTGATGGTGAAAAGACAGTGTCACCCGGATGGTATCGTGTCCTGGGGGGATGGTGGCTGGAGGAGCTTCTGGATAGCTCTAATGTCACGCTGCAAGCTGATGATGGCTGCCACAGCAGCAGGAAAAATAAATAATAAAATAATGCTCCGCTGACAGTGGGGTCAGTTTGAAGGGGAAAAGGGATGGTCCTGGGTAACTCCGACTACGCGTTTCACGCTTCAAGCGCTTTGTCACGTGACATTAGAGCTATCCAGAAGCTCCTCCAGCCACCATCCCCCCAGGACACGATACCACCAGGGTGACACTGCCCTTTCACCATCAGTGCTGTGACAAATCGCTTGAAGCGCGAAACGCGTAGTAGGGCCATCTGCCATTTTCATAATTGCATTGAAGCCTATTGTGCGCTGGTTTTTGAGGTGTTTTTTTCTGTATGTTTATGTTTGCGTTCCAGCCATAAGTTACCATGCAGCACTGGGCGGTCTGACTATTGACTATTTTTTATTTGCCACACCACACTTCCACCCCCCCCTTCCCATCCATTTTACATTGTTTAACACTGTCATTGGTTCTTAGCGCTGATGATTTTTTGATCTGTACTCTCCTCGACAGTGTCCACTTGCTTGCGGAGGTGATGCTGCTCCCTAATAAGTGCAAATAACAATAGAGGTGGCCATAGCTTGCAGGTCCTGCTTAGTGGGAAAATCTCCATGATCTCCCTGATGGCTCCCTCAGTACAACTACCCAGCCCCTGTGTTAGCTCAGAGCTGGACGGGGACTTTGTCTGTTGGAAAGGATCAGTGAATCAGGCTGGGGCTGAGCCGCTGTGGCATCCCCAGAAGCATATGCGGGCAGCTGTGTAGGCTTTTTTGTGAAAGCTGAGCCGGCGGAGTTGGTGCGAGGGGGAAGGGCTGTGTGCTGGCCGAGAAAAAATTGGGTGATTTCAGCCCCCCTCAACTCCCCTGCAGTCTGCGTCAGCCGCCTGTCTCACGTCATGTATAAGGGTCAGCGTGGTGCGGCTCCAACGATGGTTCCGTGTCCCGGTCCGGGACACGTCTAGGTAAAAGCAGAAAGCTAAATGGATATATATATACTGTATATATAGTTATAGTATTTATCTCCAAATACAATAATTTGTATATTTAAACCGTTTCTGCATATAGTATGTTTCTAAATCAGATTAATACATATACATACAATTTTATTACTATGCCATCAGACAATTAAATCATAACTCTATTTCATGAGATATAATACATGAAGTTGAAATCTTATACTCACACACTGTTAGATATACAGTGGAACCTTGGTTTATGAGCATAATTCGTTCCAGAAGCATGCTTGTAAACCAAAGCACTCTTATATCAAAGCAAATTTTCCCATAGGAAATAATGGAAACTCAGATAATTTGTTCCACAACCATTTATTCATATAAAAATGATTACGGCAAAACAAAATACAGTAAAAAATGTACTGTAAACATAAAACAAATTAAACTGCACTTCAAAATACAGTACTGTACAGTATAAAGTATACTGTAAAAATAAAACTACAGTAATTAACCTGCACTTTGAAAAGAATTGTGACTGGTGTGAGGGAGATGAGAGAGAGGAGAGGAGGAAGGTGGTTATTGTGCAGGACGTCCTTTACTAGCTTTAACAAGGAACTTATCCAATGACACTTGCTTTTGTCTCCCTTTGAGGATTTGGTGGAAATGTGACATTGCATTGTCGTTAAACAGATTTATCGCTCGCACTGCTACAGCCTTATTCGGGTGGTGCTTTTCTACAAAAGTTTTCACTGTTTCTCACATTGTACACATCTCCCTAATCTCATTTAAAGTGATGGATTCCTCTGCCATTGCAGATCCATCAGTTCGTCGGTGGTCACCTCCTGGGCATGTTCATCCACCAGTTCTTGAATGTCCTCCTCATTTACCTCCAGTCCCATAATCTGCCCCAAGGACACAATGTCATTAACAACTGGCGGCTCCTGTTCCTGAGCAAACCCCTCAATGTCATGTCCAAGAACACAATCAGACCACCGTTTTCTCCAAGCAGAATTGAGGGTTCTCTTGGTGTCCCCATCCCAGGCTTTATCAATGATTTTAAGCTAGCTCACGATGTGAAATGATTTTTCCAAAACTCTCGGAGGCTAAGGTTTGTTCCGTCAGTAACCTTAACGCATAGCTGAAATAGTGCTTTGGTGTAAAGCTTTTTAAAGTTGGAAATTACTTGCTGATCCATGTGCTGTATTAGTGGAGTGGTATTGGGAGGAAGGAACTTGAGCTTAATGAACATGAACTCCTCCAGTAAGTCGTCCTGAAGGCCTGGAGGATGAGCAGGAGCATTATCCATTAGCAGCAAGACTTTGAGTGGCAGATTATTTTCTAAAAGATATTTCTTCACTGTAGGACCGAAGACCTTGTTGATCCACTCAACGAACAAGATACGAGTAACCCAAGCCTTGCTGTTGGACCTCCACATAACGTTTGTATTTCTTGAAGGCTCGTGGTTTCTCAGAATGATACACGAGCAGGGGCTTGATTTTTAAATCCCTGCTTGCATTAACATAAAACAAGAGGGTGAGACAGTCTTTCATGGGATTGTGACCGGGCATTGCATTCTCTTCTGCTGTAATGTAGGTCCTTTTTGGCATTTTTTCCCAAAAAGCCCTGGCTCATCACAGTTAAAAACTTTTTGCGGCAGGTAACACTCGGAAGCTATGAGCTTTTGGAACTCGGTAATGAATGCCTCAGCTGCATTACTGTCAGAACTTGCAGCCTCTTCATGCCTCACAACACTATGGATGCCACTTCTCCTCTTAAAGTTATCAAACCATCCCCTGCATGCCTTGAAAACGTATTTGTTTTCTTGCGACGTACCTGGCAGTTTACTTACAAGGTCGAAGTACAAGGCCTTTGCCTTCTCACAGATAATGTTCTCAGACACGGTATCACCTGCTAGTAGCTTCTCATTTATCCAGACAAGAAGCAACTTTTCTACATCTTCCAGAAGATGTGGCCATTGCTTTGATATACTTGTGACTCCTTTTGCTGCATCTAGCCTCCTTAATTCTTCTTTCTTCTTCAATATTGTGCAAATTGTCGAAGTAGTCTTATTATACAATCTTGCGATATCGGCCACTCGCATACCTTGTTCATGCTTCTCAATGATTTATTTTTTAATTTCCACTGTAATCACCCCCTTCTTCTTAACACCCTCCTTTTCCACCTTTTGTTTCTTACTTGGGGCCATTATTGGTGAGACCGGGAGACGATTACCCACAATCCTGCATCCAGAAAGAGAAAGATTGGCTCAGTTATGACGTGTATAGGGAAGCGCATACAGTATTAATACTTTACAGTACTGTACAGTAGTAGGAATACTGTGCTGAACTGTACTCTGGGTTGCAAAAGTTTTAGGTAAAAGAAAAGAATGTGCACAGTGTTAGGGAGTCTGGTGCTCACCTGCTGTGTATACTGTATGTAGAGAAGCTGGCCAGAGGGGTTGGTGCTTATATATTTACTGTACTGTATTCAGTAGAGCTATTGTACAGTACACAGTAACGCTGTATGTGGCCACAGCATCGGCTCACAGCGCTTCCTGGAGAACTTTGAACTGTTGACATCACTTCCGGGTAAGCCCGCCCCTGCTGGGAGTGTCTGGGTGTCTCCAGGAAGTGCTGTGAGCCATCATCTCTGGCCACATAGAGGACAAAGCTGTGCTGTATACTGTACTGTGCACTGTGAGGCTTAACTGGTCATATACACAGCGGTTTTGCATGGATGACCAGCGGACTCCTTCAGATTGTGTAATTCTTTTTTTGGGCATAAAAAAAAAAACGCTTGTATATCAAGACAGCGCTCGCAGATCAAGGCAAAAATTTAGAAAAAAAGTTGCTCGTATATAAAAACGCTCGTATATCAAGACAGCGCTCGCAGATCAAGGCAAAAATTTTGAAAAAAAGTTGCTCGTCTTTCAAAACGCTCGTAAACCACGTTACTCGTAAACCGAGGTTTTCACTGTATGTGGAGATGGTACGATTCTCAATAAATGAGAGGAGGGGAGGTTTGGGACTTTAACCATTTCCTGACCGGCTCACGCAGATATACTGCGGGCGCGATCGCTGCTGGCCATATGCGATCGGGTGCACGAGCGGCAGCAGGGGGGTTTGTGTTTGTAAACACACAAGCCCCTGTGCTGTCAGAGGAGAGAAGGCAGATCATGTGTTTCTACAAAGTAGAAACAGCGAACTGTCATCTCTCCTAGTTAGTCCCATCTCCCCACAGTTAGAACACACACATAGGGACCACACTTAACCCCTTGATCGCCCCTAGTGTTAACCCCTTCCCTGCCCGTGACATTTACATAGCAATCAATGCACATTTATAGCACTGATCGCTCTGCATATGTCAATGGTCCAAAAAAATAGTCAAAAGTGTCCGACCTGTCCGCCGCAATGTCGCAAGACTGCTAAAAATCGCAGATCACCGCCATTACTAGTAAAAAAATAAAAATAAAAACGCCATATAAATGCCATAAATCTTTCCCATAATTTGTAGACGCTATAACTTTTGTGCAAACCAATCAATAGACGCTTATTGCGTTTTTTTTACCAAAAATATTTAGAAGAATACATATCAGTCTAAACTGAGGAAGAATTTTATTTAATTTTTTTAAATTGAGATATTTACTATAGCAAAAAGTAAAAGATATAGGGGGTTATTTACGAAAGGCAAATCCACTTTGCACTACAGGTGAAAACTGCAAGTGCAAAGTGCACTTGAAATTGTACTGAAGGTGCACTTGGAAGTGCAGTCGCTGTAGATCCGAGGGGGACATGCAAGGAAAATAAAAAAAACAGCATTTTAGCTTGCACATGATTGGATGATAAAATCAGCAGAGCTTCCCCTCATTTCAGATCTACCCCTCGGATTTACAGCAACTACACTTCCAAGTGCACTTTCAGTGCAATTTGAAGTGCACTTTGCAATTGTAGTTTGCCCTTGTAGTGCAAAGTGGATTTGTCTTTCGTAAATAACCCACACTTTTTTTCAAAATTGGCGCATTCTTTTGTTCATAGCGCAAAAAATAAAAACCGCAGGGGTGATCAAATACCACCAAAAGAAAGCTCCATTTGTAGGGAAAAAAGGACGTCAATTTTGTTTGGGTACGTCCGTGAAATTATCAGTTAAAGCGACAGAGTGCCGTATCGCAAAAAATGGCCCGGTCATTGAGCAGCCAAATCTTCTGGGGCTGAAGTGGTTAAATACGGAACATAGTATAACTAAAAAATTATAAAATGCAGCACTAGCGAATATAAATGTGCTCAATACAAACGTATGTGTGAATGTCAACCATCTAAACCTTTCGGGATGATGGTACACACTATTAGTGAAAAGATTATGCACCAATGATTGGTGTCACCAGAAATGCAGTGGGTGTAATACTAAATGTTACCACTAAAAAGTGATCAACTAAGTAAAACCAGAAAATATACTGTGCAAAACATTAAATGAACTGAACAACCAGGCAAATAGCTCTAGGAGTAATTCACAGTACTACAGATGGTTTTCAACATCAAAGAAATAATGTCCCATATGCAACAGTGGTTGTAATATAGAAGGAAGGAAAAAAAAAATGCTTTAAAATAAAATAAAATAAAAGTCACCCAACATCCAACTTCTAGGACCGATAATGTTCGGTGAAATTCAACAGTTGGCTCAATAGCAGCAGAGATCAGAGGACCATGTGGGGAATAAAAAGAAAAAGCAACTTGTGAAGTACCGCTTAGGAACAGATTAACAATATGCTGTTATTGGGAAAACTCACAAGCCTTCAATGATAACCGAGCGTCAGTGTGTTCCGGGTTCACAACGGCGTGCGTTCCACAAGAACCGGAAGCAGCGTCACTGGTTCTTAGTGTTGACCGGAAATTTGTCAATGCATTTCGCCCCTCCTCCAGGGCATCATCAAGGACATCATCTCCGGTCAAAGAAGATCTACACTTATTGTGAGCCAATCAGAAAAAAGGTAGAACCTCTCACCGCAATAAACCATTAGCTTCCTGAGTCACATCATTGCCCATCATTGATCAAAATGTGAGAACTTTATTGTTATATGACAATGACAGGGGTTAACAATGTGAACACATGAATGAATCAATGAATCTGAATACATGAATAAATTAGCATAGATAAAATAATCATTGACTAAATCAATGAAAATACAATAAAATGCAATATAGTGGATATGCATCATGGAAAGGAATGGGGCAAAAGAAAAACAAACAAAACCAAAAACAAAATAAAATAAAATAAAATTAAAAAAAAAATAATAATAAAAAGATAAAAAAAAAAAAAAATTGGAAATAATTATAAAAAAAAAAAAAAATGAAAAAAAAATATATAAAACTAAAATTAAAATATAAAAATAAATATATATATATATATATATATATATATATATATATAAATATATATAAAAAATAAAAATAAAAATTACTTTCCGTAATGCATAAACCTAAAAACTACCAATTAGATAAAAAACAATTTAGATCAAGTTCGATGTTGAGACCATGCGGACTTAAAGTACCCAACCTATGTATCCACTGGGTTTCATTACGTGAGATAGCTTGTTTAAGGTTGGACCCTCTCCAATGTGCCTCAACCCTATCGATTCCACAAAACCTAAGACCCCTATAACTAAGTTCCTCCATCCCTATGTATAATTGAAAAGAGAAAGGAGTTTGGGACTTTAAATGTGGTGCGTAGTGTACAATCAGTAATAAATAAATACATAAAAACACATTTGTAATTAATATACTGTATGTACACAATGTACACAATATCCAGATAGCAATATAGCATTGGTCAACAATAGACAATAATAACCTCAACCTCTACCTTTACCTCTACTTCCATTTCAGTTAAATCCAAAATAAAAGCTACTTCTTCCATGGCAATAGCCTGGAACGCCAAACTAGTAGGCCCCCTTTAGTGATGAGCCGAACACCCCCGGGTTCGGTTCGCACCAGAACCCGCGAACGGACCGAAAGTTTGCACGAACTTTAGAACCCTATTAAATACAATGGATGCGAACGTTCGAAATCTAAAGTGCTAATTATAACGACTATTATGCATGTTATTGTCCTAAAAAGGGTTTGGGAACCCGGGTTCTGCACCAGGGGACATGTATCAATCCAAAAAAAAGTTTTAAAAACGGCAGTTTTTCGGGAGCAGTCATTTTAATGATGCATAAAGTGAAAAAAAAAAAGTCAAATATTCCTTTAAATATCGTACCTGGGGGGTGTCTAAAGTATGCCTGTGAAGTGCCACGTGTTTCCCGTGTTTAGAACTGTCCCTGCACAAAATTACATTTCTGAAGGAAAAAAAGCCATTTAAAACTGCTTGCGGCTTTAATGTAATGTCTGGTCCCGGTAATATGGATGAAAATCTTTAAGAAAAATGGCATAGCTACCCCATCACCCCCCCCCCCCCCACCCCAGCCCATTACCAGCCCCTTTGGGTCTTGTATGGATATTAAGGGGAACCCCGCACACAAAATAAAAAAGGCCCTATATACTCTGAACAGCCGTATACAGGCGGTGCATACAAGACAGGGACTGTAGGTTTGTCCTTATGTAGAATCTGTTTGTAATTTTGAACAGGTACATTGTTTAAGTGTAGCTCCAGCCAAGAAATCTATTTTTAAGCTTTTTGGAAAACATAGGGAAGGGTTATCACCCCTGTAACATTAGTTTTGCTGTCTGTGCAGTGTGCACCTGTTCAGAACAGTTCACCTCACTTTCCGTCCTAATGACAAATGTTTTTTGAAAATTTGGGGTTTTTATTGAAACAAGAATTGGTGATAAAGCATCAGTGGAGAGGAGACACTTTTTTTCCCATATTAATTCTTACAGGAGAGAATTTGCCTTCCTAGGGGTAGATTTCCTCTCACTTCCTGTTGTATCCTTCCGTTTGCAAGGAGGAGTCGTTTGTAAGTTGGATGTTTGAAAGTAGGGGCCTGCCGTATATACTCAGCTGAAACTTGCCCCTTACATGTTGGTGTTGCCACAACACTGTGAGCCCTCACAGTTACTCTTGGTGGGCGCATGAATGGGCCCTGCTGTGAATTATTAGATCAAGAATTGTAATTGCATGCCCCTGTTGAACAGGGGCTGAAAAATTGGGCCTTTGGTGGTGGTGGTGGTGGTGTTGACACAACACTGTAAGGCGTCACAGTTACTCTTGGTGGGCGCAGAAATGGGCCCTGCTGTGAATTATTAGATCAAGAATTGTAATTGCATGCCCCTGTTGATCAGGGGCTGAAAAATTGGGCCTTTGGTGGTGGTGGTGGTGGTGTTGACACAACACTGTAAGGCCTCACAGTTACTCTTGGTGGGCGCAGGAATGGGCCCTGCTGTGAATTATTAGATCAAGAATTGTAATTGCATGCCCCTGTTGAACAGGGGCTGAAAAATTGGGCCTTTGGTGGGGTTGGGGTTGTGTTGACACAACACTGTAAGGCCTCACAGTTACTCTTGGTGGGCGCAGGAATGGGCCCTGCTGTGAATTATTAGATCAAGAATTGTAATTGCATGCCCCTGTTGAACAGGGGCTGAAAAATTGGGCCTTTGGTGGTGGTGGTGGTGGTGTTGACACAACACTGTAAGGTCTCACAGTTCGGTGGGCGCAGGAATGGGCCCTGCTGTGAATTATTAGATCAAGAATTGTAATTACATGCCCCTGTTAAACAGGGGCAGAAAAATTGGGCCTTAGGCACTGGTGCCACAACACTGCAACCCCTCACAGATACTGTACTTGGAGCACAGCAATGAGCCCTGTTGCAAAGTATTGCATCAAAAATTGTAATTACATGCCCCTGTTAAACAGGGGCTGAAAAATTGGGCCTTAGCCACTGGTGGCGGCACCCAGAAACAAAAATGTTCTTCCAAGCTATCATCATCAATCGGATCACTGAGGAGGAGGAGGATAGTCAGTCAACATAACAGGACAGTCTCTCAGCATCAGCATCAGTCTTGAAGGGATGTGACATTTGAAAATAAATTAGTCTGTTATATCAGCTTCAGGTGTTTGGTAGCTGGTGGTGATCCAAGACTGGTTCATCTTTATGAAGGTCAGTCGATCAACAGAGTCGGTGGACAGGCGCACCCTGTGATCCGTGACAAATCCTCCAGCAGCACTGAATGTGCGTTCTGAAAGAACGCTGGATGCAGGACAGGCCAGTAGCTCAATTGCATACTGTGCAAGCTCTGGCCAGTGATCCATCCTCAAGACCCAGTAAGCCAGAGGATTTTCGGTGGGGAAGGTGTCCAAGTCTGACCTTGCCCTAGGTATTCCTGCACCATGTATATCAGATGCTGGTGATGGTTGCTGGAACCGATCATACCTTGGGACTGCGGACTAAAGAATTGTCTGAACGCATCGGTCAGACGGCCACCTTCCCCACCGCTCCTTCTTTGACTGACTTAAACCTCAGCAACTCGTTGTCCAGGACCAGGAGTTTGTAACCTCCCAGTCTCTGGGAACGCATTGCACAGACCTTTCTGCAAGGCCTCCCGGAGTTGTCTCATCCTCTGCTCCCTCTGCGAAGGTAAGTAAAGGTCCGCAACCTTACCCTTGTACCGTGGATCAAGGAGAGTGGCCAGCCAGTAATGGTCCCTCTCCTTGATCCGAAGAATACGAGGATCCTTCCGCAGACTTTGCAGGATCAGGGAGGCCATGCAGCGTAGGTTAGCTGAGGCATTCGGTCCGGAGTCCTCTGGGTCACTAAGGACGACATGATCCGCAGCCACCTCCTCCCAGCCACGTACAAGTCCACTGGTTTCTTGGGACTGTAAATCATCCCTAAAAGACTGCTGCTGATGATGCTGAGTGCCAGGCTCAACCTCCATGCTGACACAATCCTCCTCCTTCTCCTCCTCCTCTTCTTCCTGTGCGATGGGTGGGACAGAAGGAACACTGTCTGGGTAAAGGGGGCCTTGAGAGGCAAGGAAGTCCTCCTCTTCCTGCCTCTGTTCTGCCTCAAGTGCCCTGTCCATTATTCCACGCAGCGTATGTTCCAACAGGTGGACAAGAGGTACAGTGTCACTGATGCATGCACTGTCACTGCTCACCATCCTCGTGGCCTCCTCAAATGGTGCCAGGACAGTGCATGCATCCCTGATCATGCCCCACTGGCGTGGTGAAAAAAACCCAAGCTCCCCTGACCCTGTCCTGGTGCCGTAGTCGCACAGGTACTCATTGATGGCCCTCTGCTGTGTGTGCAGCCGCTGCAGCATGGCCAACGTTGAGTTCCACCTGGTGGGCATGTCACATATAAGGCGGTTCTTGGGCAGGTTCAACTCCTTTTGCAGCTCAGCCAGGCGAGCACTGGCATTATAAGATCTGCGGAAATGCACACAGACTTTCCTGGCCTGCCTCATCCTGTAAGCCCGGGTACCTGCCCAAGAACCGCTGGACCACCAGGTTAAGGACGTGAGCCACACAGGGCACATGGGTCAGTTGTCCCTGTCGGAGAGCGGAGAGGAGGTTGGTGCCATTGTCGCAAACTACCATTCCTGGCTTAAGCTGGCGTGGCGTCAACCACCTCTCAGCCTGCCCCTGCAGAGCAGACAGAACCTCTGCCCCAGTGTGGCTCCTGTCCCCCAAACACACCAGCGCAAGCACGGCATGGCATCTTTTTGCCTGCGTAATTGCGTAGCCCCTTGAACGCCTACGGAGCACCGCTGGTATCGAGGACAAAGCACAGGAAGAGGCCATGGAGGAAGAAGAAGAGGAGGGGGTGGAGGACAGAGGTGTGTCACAACCAGTAGTAGCATTTTGGAGGCGTGGCGGTGGAACAACCTCCAACACTACTGCACCTTGTCCTGCATCCTTCCCAGCTGCCAAAAGAGTGACCCAATGGGCCGTGAAAGAAAGGTAACGTCCCTGTCCATGCCTGCTGGACCATGAGTCAGCGGTAATATGTGTCCTGGAAATATTAAGCTTCTCCTCTGGCAAATAATTTCCTTGCGCTTAAAAGCACAAATATAGCTCTCTTGTATAATGCCGGGGTCAGCGCGCTGGTGTATCTCTCAGTAACACAGACACAGACACAAATGCTGGTATTACATTGAGCTTAGCAGAATCCTCCCTAGGATAGCCAGCTCCCTTTATTTATAGTGTCAACATGAGTAACAAAAGAAGGTTGTGGCTTCATAAAACAGCCAATCAGACATTTTGTATTCTTTCAAAAGAACCAATCACAGACATGTTTAAATTCAAATATATTGCTAGTAGTGATGTGTGCAAACGGCTGTGTACAGGGGTCATGCTTTCTGTGAGACAAAGGAACAGTAGAAAGCATGGCTTTGTACAAAGCCGTGTGCAAACCAACTCACCGCTACCAATGACGCCCACCATACTAAAACATGGATCAGATAATCACAATTTCCGTATAGTTATGCTACAGTTCCCATAAACGCAGATCTGTTCGCTCGGAGTCATTTAATGCAGTCGACAAGACGTGGCTAGTGCCTTGCTGAGGCATAAATGAACATCCCTAAAAGGAGCAAGCAAATCTGCTGTGTCCGTGGGACGGTGTTTGCGCCAATGGTCTTCCACCAATGTCTGTATGTGTGAATACACTCACATGAGCGCATTACAGCAAAAACAGGCACTGGGGGACATCTGACAACATACATTAATAAAAATTTCCACAACAGTCCTTCCCTTTTTGTCATATGCACCCATGTGTCCCTCGATGAAACTTGACCTCCTTCTTACACCTGGAAACTAATCAGTCCTTACAGTCCATATGAGTCCATAAAAAAGAAAAACACGGCTTGACATGTAGACTCTGTTCTTCAGGAGATATGACTTGTTGGTTGGAGGGTAGACAGTGCAGGAGACCTTGCGTGGAGAGTGAAGAAGTTTCTGCTTTTGACTGCTGGGTTGCATTTTTGGTTATTTTTGGCTCTTTTTCCTTGCAGCTTTTTAACACCTTTTTCTGGCACATTTTAAACAGCCTTTTTTTTCTCTTTTTTTCCTTCAGCCTACTAATTAAGGGGAGTGGTTAATTGGTCACAGGTGCTTGAGGCCTATATAAATTTCTGTAGAGCACATGTGAAATTGCCAGTCTTGTTGGTTGGAGGGTAGACAGTGGAGGAGACCTTGCGTGGAGAGTGAAGAAGTTTCTGCTTTTGACTGCTGGGTTGCATTTTTGGTTATTTTTGGCTCTTTTTCCTTGCAGCTTTTTAACACCTTTTTCTGGCACATTTTAAACAGCCTTTTTTTTCTCTTTTTTTCCTTCAGCCTTCTAATTAAGGGAGTGGTTAATTGGTCACAGGTGCTTGAGGCCTATATAAACTTCTGTAGAGCTCATTTAGAGCCTGCTCATTTTGAGTTGCTGGAACTCTGTCCAAGTGGAACTGGACTAAGTGGTGAGTTAAAATCAAGAGTTTAAAACAGGGGTCATAGTAGATGTGTAGTGTGAGTACCTGGGTGTTGTCTGAGTAGTGTGTGTGGATCGTTAGTACTTGTGTATTGTAGGTGCACGCTGGTCTGCGAGTGCACGCGGGTCCGTGGGTCTGCGGGTGCACGTGGGTCTGCGGGTGCACGTGGGTCTGCGGGTGCACGCGGGTCCGTTGGTCTGCGGGTGCACGCGGGTCCGTTGGTCTGTGGGTGCACGTGGGTCTGCGTGATACCTGTGTATTGTCTTGTTGAGTACCTGTGTATTGTCTTGTTGAGTACCTGTGTATTGTCTTGTTGAGTACCTGTGTATTGTCTTGTTGAGTACCTGTGTATTGTCTTGTTGAGTACCTGTGTATTGTCTTGTTGAGTACCTGTGTATTGTCTTGTTGAATAGTTGGGTCAGGAAGATAGTGTTAGGTAATTTGGACAGGGTATAATCTCGAATCCTCATTAAATTAATAGGTACGATGCCCAGCGGGTGTGGCGAGGCGACTCGGTGTACATCTTGCAGCATGTATGCGTTCCTTGATCATCTGATCGAGGGCGATTACTGCTGTGCAAAATGTAAACACATTGTTTCCCTGGAAGCCCAGGTTCTGAATCTAGGGAAGCAACTGTCAGCACTGGGAAGTCCCTCCACACTAAAGGAGAGCTGGATACGCACCCGGCAGGTGATGGCAGGGGCCAGCACAGAGGTGGGTGGAGTCAAAGAGGTGCAGGCACTAGAAAATAGTAGATGGGTGACAGTCAGGAAGGGTAGAGGGCGAAGTGCCAGGGAGGCCGATCCAGGGCTGGAGCATCCCAATAAGTATGCTCCATTGAGTGACATTGGTGAAACCAGTCCGGGACCAGCACTGCTGGAGCTGAGGGACTCTCCTAGCTGCCAGGGGAAGAACTCCTCCAGTGAGAGTGGGGGGGAAGCGAAGGGAAAGGAAAGACAGATTCTGGTGGTAGGGGACTCAATTCTTAGAAGGACAGAGAGGGCAATCTGTAACAAAGACCTGAAGCGCCGAACTGTATGTTGTCTACCGGGCGCTCGGGTTCGGCACATCACGGATCTGGTGGACAGATTACTGGGAGGGGCTGGGGAAGACCCAGCTGTCATGGTGCACGTTGGCACCAATGACAAAGTCAGAGGCAGATGGAGTGTCCTAAAGAACGATTTTAGGGACTTAGGAGCTAAATTGAGGAAAAGGACCTCCAAGGTAGTATTCTCGGGAATACTACCGGTACATCGAGCCACACCAGAAAGGCAGAGGGAGATTAGGGAAGTGAACAAGTGGCTGAAGAGCTGGTGTAGTAAGGAGGGGTTTGGGTTCCTGGAGGACTGGGCCGACTTCTCAGTCGATAACCAGTACTATAGAAGGGACGGACTGCACCTAAATGAGGAGGGTGCAGATCAGCTGGGAATAAGGATGGCCAAAAAGTTAGAGGGGTTTTTAAACTAGGTGACAGGGGGGAGGGTCCAGAGATAGTGGGAGTCAGCAGGGAACATATTCTAAAGGGTAGTATTAGGGGCATTAGTGGTAGGGTAACCAAAGAACATAAACCCAAGGTAAGTATAGTAGCAAGTCCTAGTTGCAATCTGGGAACACCCAAGAGGATAGTATGTGACCGGTCAAATAATATTAATGCATTAAAGTGTCTGTTCACCAACGCCAGAAGTCTGCCAAGCAAAATAGGTGAGTTGGAAGCTCTGGTGCATGAGGAGAGCTATGATGTAATCGGTATTGCTGAAACTTGGCTTCATTCCTCACATGACTGGGCTATTAATATTCCTGACTATGCACTCTTTCGGAAAGACAGGGTAAAAAGGAAGGGTGGAGGGGTCTGTCTCTATGTGAGAAGTGATCTCAAAGCGAGTGTGAAAGAGGACCTGGTGGATGGAGAGTGTGATGAGTCTGAAGCATTATGGGTGGAACTGCATACAGATGTGCGTAGTTCAAAGCTAATCATTGGAGTTTGTTATAGACCACCCAATGTTAATGAGGAGTTAGAGACTCAGCTCCTTGCACAGATGGAAAGGGCTGCAAGGGCTGGGACGGTGATAATAATGGGGGATTTTAACTACCCAGAAATTGACTGGAGTAATGGAACTGCTGGGACAGTTAAAGGGCAAAAATTTATAAACCTATTGCAGGACAATTTTATGGTCCAGTTTATTGAGGCCCCAACTAGGAATGATGCTCTGTTGGACCTGGTAATCTCAAACCATGCAGAGCGTATTACTAATGTTCAGATAAAGGAACACCTGGGTAGCAGTGACCATAACATGATTTCATTTGATGTTAGTTGTAAGCAAAAATCACATACAGGAAAGATAAAAACACTTAATTTCAAGAGAGCAAATTTTCCAAGGATGAGTGCTGCTCTCCAGGACTTAGACTGGGAAGGAATATTGGCATCAATGGGCACAGAACAGAAATGGGAATTCTTCAAAAAGACTGTTTGTGAACTCACTGCAAAGTATATTCCCATGGGCAATAAGTTTAAAAGGCTAAAAATAAAACCTATGTGGCTCACTGCCAAAGTTAAAAAAGCTATAAACCATAAGAAAAGAGCTTTTAAAAAATATAAAAATGAGGGAACACTAGTGTCATTTAAATGTTACAAAGAATATAACAGGATATGTAAAAAGGAAATCAAGGATGCAAAAATTCAAAATGAACGACAGATTGCAAAAGATAGTAGGACAAACCCCAAAAAATTCTTCAAATATATTAATAGTAAAAAGGTCAAGTCTGAGCATGTAGGCCCTTTACAAAATAATCTAGAGTGGGTGACTGGGGACAAAGAGAAGGCTAATTTATTAAATACTTTCTTCAGTTCTGTGTATACAAAGGAGCATGGGGGAGCTCATGTCCAAAATGGGGGTGGTAGTGACACAGCCCCAAATCCACAATGGCTCAAAAGTGATATGGTCCAGAAATATTTAGATGGAATAAAGGTGGATAAAGCACCTGGACCAGATGGCATACACCCACGGATCCTAAAAGAATTGAGCTCTGTAATTTCAAAGCCATTGTATTTAATTTTTAGGGACTCATTAATGACAGGAATAGTACCACTGGATTGGCGCAGGGCCAATGTGGTGCCTATATTTAAAAAGGGAATTAAGTGTTTACCAAGTAACTATAGACCTGTTAGTTTAACTTCTATAGTTGGGAAAATACTGGAGAGATTAATAAAAGACCACATAGATGAGTTCTTGCTGGAAAAAAACTATTTAAGCAACAGACAGCATGGATTCATGAAAGACAGAAGTTGTCAAACAAACCTGATTTCTTTTTATGAAGAGGTAAGTAAGACCTTGGACAGAGGGGTGGCAGTGGACGTGGTATACTTGGATTTTGCAAAAGCGTTCGATACAGTTCCCCACACACGGCTCATGTGTAAGGTAAAGTCTACAGGATTGGAAATATCAGTTTGTAAATGGATAGAAAACTGGCTAAAAGACAGAATTCAGAGAGTAGTGGTTAATGATTCTTACTCTGAATGGTCCAAGGTTATCAGTGGTGTACCCCAAGGTTCAGTGCTGGGACCCTTACTTTTTAATATGTTTATAAATGATATTGGTCTGAGATCAAATGTAACATTTCTGTCTTTGCAGATGACACCAAGCTATGCAGTGGAATAACGTCCTTACAGGATGTCGCCAATTTACAAGCCGACCTCAATGCTCTGTCTAATTGGGCGACTATGTGGCAGATGAGGTTTAATGTTGATAAATGTAAAGTTATGCACTTGGGGGCTAATAATATGAATGCATCATACATACTAGGGGGAGTACAACTGGGGGGATCCGTAGTGGAGAAGGATCTGGGGGTTTTGGTAGATCATAAGCTCAATAATGGCATGCAATGCCAAGCTGCGGTTTCCAAAGCGAGCAAGGTCCTTTCTTGTATTAAGAGAGGTATGGTCTCCAGAGAGAGAGATATCATTTTGCCCCTGTTCAAATCATTAGTAAGACCTCATCTGGAATATGCAGTTCAGTTTTGGGCCCCAGTTCTCAAAAAGGATATTGGGGAACTGGAGAAAGTGCAGAGAAGGGCAACCAAACTGATAAGAGGCATGGAGGAGCTCAGCTATGAGGAGAGATTAGAGGAACTGAATTTATTCTCTCTTGAGAAGAGGAGATTAAGGGGGAATATGATCAACATGTACAAATACATAAGGGGTCCATATAGTGAACTTGGTGTTCAGTTATTCACTTTACGGTCAACACAAAGGACAAGGGGGCACTCTTTGCGTCTAGAGGAAAAGAGATTTCACCTCCAAATACGGAAAGGTTTTTTCACAGTAAGAGCTGTGAAAATGTGGAATAGACTCCCTGCAGAGGTGGTTCTGGCCAGCTCAGTAGATTGCTTTAAGAAGGGCCTGGATTCTTTCTTAAATGTACATAATATAACTGGGTACTGACATTTATAGGTAAAGTTGATCCAGGGAATATCCGATTGCCTCTCGGGGGATCAGGAAGGAATTTTTTCCCCTGCTGTAGCAAATTGGATCATGCTCTTCTGGTTTTTTTTTTGCCTTCCTCTGGATCAACTGTGGGTATAGAATTGGGTATATGGGATTGTACGATATATGTTTATTTTTATTTTTTATTTTTATTTTTTTTACGGTTGAACTGGATGGACTTGTGTCTTTTTTCAACCTGACTAACTATGTAACTATGTAACTATGTAACTATGACTTATAAGGAGGACACGACATGGTGAGCTGTAGTAATCGCCGATCCGTCTGGGATCCTCTGCATCTGGTACGTGGGTCGGGCTTCGGGGCGTCTCATCTCATCGAGGAGGATGTGGTCATCTGCTCGGGCTCTGGTCACGCGTCCAATCAGGCAACAGGAGCACCTCATCACGACATATAAAAGGAATAGAAGCAAAAATGACATGAGTATATATATCCCTACTTCCTTTAACCACGATCCAATGGAAAATAAAAAATCCCCAAAGTTTCCCAAACCCTTAAAAGGATTCCAACCCTCACTAGCTATAGCTCTGGCTTTGCCTTGCAGGGATCTAGCCTTATCCATATGGGCTTGAACTTTGTCATTGGTATCCTCAATCCAGGTACAACAATCTTCACCTATGAATTCACAGAAACCCCCCTTGGATGCTAACAGATAATCAAGGGCCATCTTTTCCTGTAAAAGAAGGGTCCTGATCTGCCGTTGTTCCTGTGAGATTTACCTTACAGCCTCTACGGTTTCATTGAATATCCCATCCACAATGGATGAGAAATTATTCAATCGTTTCATAAGTTCAATCCCCCAACCCGTCCAAGCAGGAAACCATGCCCAGGCCTGGTCAGAGTTGGTGAACAATTCCCTTCTAGCTTTTCCTGCCATTCTTACCTTCTCTCGTGCCATCAGATCCTCTCGATCATCCGCGATGTAAGATGCTGGGACTAGTTTAACCAGTACGCATGAACCTCTTGCATTAGGGGGAATTACCTTATAGGCTGAAGTACCGCATAAGAAGTAGTAGGGGCCAGTCAGAGTCACACAGGGGGAATCACTCTGACGGTTACGTGCATTGAGTAGTAACAGGATAGACTGGGGGATTGCCAGAGGCGTATCTAGCGAAAATGGCGCCTATGGCAAGCACTGAAAATGCGCCCCTTTTAAAACATTTGAAACCCTACTTTCAGATAATGCTGTCATTATATACAGTTATATAGGGAGAACAGAGGTTAGTGGTTGGCACTTGCCTCACTTGGTTTGAATCTGGGCCAGGAAGCTATCTGCATGGAGTTTTCATGTTCTCTTTGTGTGGGCATCCTCCAGGTACTCCAGTTTCCTGGCACATTCCAAAGCCATGTTGGTAGGTGATGGTCACCTGTCTGTATGAAGTGGCAATGTATATGGCCAATCACATTCTGCATGCCACCCCCATGTCCGAAAAATGATTTAAGATGATCTCTGGCTCAAAATCTGCCAAGAGCTGGACAGGACTGAATGGAAGTATACATAGATATGTGTAGGGTCCTCTAGGATTGTAGGGTCAGTGTAGAATGTGATCAGCCATGTACACTGCCAGTCTGTACACAGGGTACAATTCACCTACCTGCATGTGTTTGGAGTGGGAGAGGAACCCCACAGGGAGAACATGCAAACTCCATGCAGCTAGTGTGCTGGGCAGGAGTGAAGCCTTATATATATATATATATATATATATATATATATATATATATATATAGAGCATGTAGAGTCCAGAGGCATGCCCAGGATGCAGGCCAACCATAAAATGTCAAGGACAACATAAAGCAGACAGGCAGTGTCAGCAGGCATGGCCGGCCACCTATCCCCCATGTTAGTGTAGAAATGGAAGGAGAGGCACTTACCTAGGAGGAGCAGTCTATGGGTCTGCTTGTACTCCCTCTTCTGCTCCTTCAGTACCCGATCTATGCTCTTGCTGACTTTCTTGGCCTCCTTCTCCTCCAGTCAGAGTTTGTCCCATCCCTTCTGCAGAGAATGTTGCTGTTGATGGTGCACCTACTGGCCCTTGCTGGGCTTGTGCTGCTGCTTATTGCTGTCCCCAGTGCTGCTGGTGCTATCTCCCCAGTTCTGCAGTAGTAGAAGCAGCCCGTCTGGAACTTTCCCCTCTCTAGTCGGTTTACAGAGCCCCCCCCCCCCCCTGAGCTGCTGCTGTGATCCTCAGGTCCCTGGCTCTCATAGGCACTAACAGCTCCAGGGGAATGCTCGGTGTCCGAGTTGGTGGGGGCGTTGGAGATGGAGCCGCTAGAATCACCAAACAGCCATGGTCGGAGGCTGTAGCAGAGGCCCATGGCTCAGGAGATGTACACGTGCTGGAGCTCGGCAATCAATCAAGGGATCCTCTTCAGCGACGGCGACCTCACCTCACGTGACGTCACCGACCCGCTCGCGCTCGGGGAGAAGATGGAAGCAGGCTCCAGGGGAGGGCTGGCAGCCTTAGGCCTGGGGGGCAAGTCCAGTCAAGTGGCCCATTGAACCACCAATGCAGCCTGATCAGTGCCCATTAACGTAGCCTCAGCAGTGCAGACAGTACCCATCAGTGCAGCCTGATCAGTGCAGACAGTGCCCATCAGTGCAGCCTGATCAGTGCAGACAGTGCCCATCAGTGCAGCCTCACCAGTGCAGACAGTGCCCATCAGTGCAGCCTGATCAGTGCAGCCTGATCAGTGCAGCCTTATCAGAGCCCATCAATGCAGCCTCACCAGTGCAGACAGTGCCCATCGGTGCAGACTGATCAGTGCCCATCAACGCAGGCTGATCAGTGCCCATCAATGCAGCTTCACCAGTGCCCATCAATGCAGCCTCATGAGTGCCCATCAATGCAGCCTCACCAGTGCCCATCAATGCAGCCTCATTGGTACCCATCAATGCAGCCTCACCAGTGCCCATTAGTGCAGTCTCGCCAGTACCCATCAGCACAGCCTCACCAGTGCCCGACAATGCAGCCTCACCAGGGCAGCTTATAAGTGGCCAACAGTGCGGCCTCATCAGTGCCCATCAGTGTAGCATATCAGTGCAGATTAAGGCTACTTTCACACTGAGGCGCTTTGCAGGTGCTATAGTGCTAAAAATAGCGCCTGCAAAGTGCCCTGAAAGAGCCTCTCCTTTCACTCCCGAAGGCTTTCACACTGGAGCGGTGCACTGGCAGGACGGTAAAAAAAGTCCTGCAAGCCGCATCTTTGAGGCGCTGTAGGAGCAGTGTATATACCGCTCCTACAGCGCCCCTGCCCAAGGCAGCGCGGCCGTTTTATCAATAAGGTAGGCTTCCTGGGGGGAAATCTCCACCCATCCCCCCGCCCAGTCCACCAGCGCAGAGGAGGAAAGCTCCGCCTCCGCCAGTTAGCCGAATGACGGTCTGGAGATGCAGTGGACGGTCCCACTCATCTATAAGCATGGGGGCGCCCGCGCCTGTCACTCTCCTATACACTGCCATCCAGATCCAGCCAGGTAAGAGTGAAGTGCTGTGCCGCCGCCGGGGGCTATGGTGTGGGAGGCGGCCCGCAGGAGGACAGGTGCGGGTGGGAATTTTTTTTTTTCGTTTAGTTTATTTTGCCGCCCCCCCCAGGGCGCCCATGGCACTTGCCATGGAGTGCCATACCCTGGATACGCCACTGGGGATTGCTCCCTCGGTCTGAACGTCACACCCTTCCTTCCAACAGATGTAATCTGGTCTATTAGTGTTATTAAAGAAGACAGGGGTTTCGTTGGTTAGATTAACTGTTATACCTTCTTTACAGGTGGTGGACCCTATGAAGTTATCTCCTCTACCGAAACTAAAGTTGAAGCACACTTGTGGGCTACCTAGTTGTCCCGATACCCATACTGGTTTTGTGAGGGAGGGGCAAAAGCCAGAGCTAATGTTAAAACTATAACTAATTTTACCCTCTAGGAATGTATTGTTAAGTTCTATTGACAGGTGTCTGTTTGGGGTCTTTACAAGTTTTTCGAATTTCCTCATACCAATGCGGACATCGTATATAGCATGTACTGCTGCCATTGCCGGGGCATCAAGGCTTGGTGGGGGTTTGGAGCATACCCAGCAGTTGGTCCTGTTTGCCATTTTTGCCAGCTGGAGGTGCATTTTAAACAACAAGTTGGGATGCTTTTCATCATTACCCTTGCTAAAATACACTAAACTAAAACTATAAATAAAGAAGATACTCCTCATTCTTTGATGTAGTTGAGCAGCTTCTTGCAGTGGCTGGCGTGGATCCAGTTGTCCCGTCCTTCAAGCTTTAGTGAGGTTGGCGTGGTCAGCTGAACCTGGAATGGTCCGAGGTATCTCGACTCTAGTCCCGTCCTCTGGTGTTTCTTTATGACGACCCAGTCACCTGGTTGGATAGAATGTAAACCGATTATTGAGTGAGGGTCTGGAAGGGAATCATGGACCCTGTGGTGGATTTTTTGGAGCTCCCGTTGCAGTGACTGCACATACCCCGTCAGCTGAGAATGTAAAGACGACAGCTGCTGGGGAAAGTACAGCCCTGTTTTTGGTTGACATCCAAACAAAACCTCATATGGAGATAACCCGTGAGGTTGTCTAGGTGCATTTCTGATGGAGTGGAGAGCTATGGGGAGACATTCAGGCCAAGGTTTTCCAGTATCGGCTATTATTTTAGAGACTTTGTTTTTAAGGATTCCATTCAACCTTTCAACCTTACCACTACTTTGGGGGTGATAAGGAGTGTGTAATCCCTGATTGATATGGAGGGCTTTGCATACTTCTGCAAATATCTGACCAGTGAAGTGGGAGCCTCGATCTGACTCGATCGTTTCAGGTAGGCCCCAGCGACACACCATTTCGGACAGGATCTTCTTGGCTGTGGTGGTGGCGTTGGCTTTCTGAACCGGCCATGCCTCTGGCCAACCTGAAAACATATCTACACAGAGCAAAATCTGTATAGATATTGATCCTTTGACCCTCTTGGGTCTCACAAGCTCTGGCCGGTGCCCACAGCTCGGCTTCTTGTGCAGACATGCTGGAACTCAATGAACCCTTTTCCACAATTTCACCGACTGTAGTCACTGCATAACCTGTGTGTGGCTTACCATCTGGGGTTTAATACCCGGAACCATTGACAAAAAGGTTCTTAGCGTTTGGGATGGGGGCCTCCTTCACTGGACTAATGGTTGCTGACTCAAGTTCCATCAAAGAAACACAGTCGTGGTGATCATCAACATGTTGTCCTTCTAAATTGAAAAGTTGGTTAGAGGTAGAGAGATTAGTAGCGTTAGTCTGTAAAGTTTGAGTGTTGTCGTTTTTAACACCATTATCTCCCCCCTTCTCTTCCTTCTCAGTAGGAAGAAGAGATGCTGGGTTCAAAATGGTGCATCGTCTCAAAGTTAGGTTAGTAGGGGTTAGGAGAGCCACTTCATACTTGGTCAATCTGGCAGCAGAGAGGTGTTTTGTCTGAACTTGATTTAGGATCTCTTGCACTGAATGGGGAGTATAGAGGGTTAGTGGGGAGTCCAAGACTATGTCACCTACCTTCTGTAACAATACAGCGCAGGTGGCTATGGCTCGTACACAACCTGGTGAGCCTCGAATAACTGGATCTAGGGCAGTCGATAGATACATGATGGGTCGGTACCTGGACCCATGTAGTTGGGTCAGTACTCCAGTGGCCTGGCCTTTGCTTTCATAGCAGAAAAGGTAGAAGGGGAGGTCATAGTTGGGCAAACCTAAAGCACGTGCTTTGGAGAGTTCTTCAATCAAGTCCTGTAAGGTCGACCAGTTATCATCAGTCAGTTGAAAGGGAGTTTGGGATGGGATTTCGTAAAGGGGTCCTAATGTGGATGAGATGTTAGGGACCCAGTCTCTACAGTAGTTGATAAGACCGAGAATGGCTCTCGTTTGTCGTGCGTTTCAGGGTTTCGGGAAGTCTTTCAGTGTCTGAATTCTGTGGGTTGTCAGGTGTCGAGTACCCTGAGATATACAATGTCCTAAAAAGGTGACCTTCTCCTTGCAAAACTGCAACTTCTTCTTGCTAGCTTTATTCCCCGTGGATGCCAGATGGTTTAGCAGTGAGACAGTATGCTGATAACAGACATCCCTTGCGGGGCAACAAAGGAGCAAGTCATCAACCTACTGGATCAGCACCACCTCTGGATTCGTTGGGGTCCATTGATCCAACACTATTTTAAGTTTGCATCTGTACTCCGAGGGACTAGTCAAAGACCCCTGAACGAGACGTGTCCAAGTCAGTTGTCGGCCCTGGAATGAAAAAGCAAAAAGGTACTGACACTGGGGGTCCAGTGGTACCGAAAAAAAATGCATTAGTTAGATCAATGACACTGAAGAAAATTGCGTTAGGTGGTATAGAGGCCAACAAGGTGTGTGGGTTGGGTACCAAAGGGGCATTGCTGATAATGATTTTATTGATAGCCCTTAAATCATGTACTAAACGGAAATTGCTTCCTCACCTTTGACAGACTTTTTAGACACTGGAAACAAAGGGGTGTTACAAGGGGATTTGGTTGGTGTGAGAACTTTTATCAGCAGGTACCGGTCTATTTGGATTTTAAGACTATCCATCTGAGCTACGCTCAAATGGTATTGTGGTAATTGGGGTAAGACGCTCCCTGGTCTGATGTTTACTGTGGTTGGCGGAACTGGCAGAAGACCCACGTCATACTTGTCAATCGCCCAAAGTTTGGGATCGACCTCCACCAGCACATCCAACCCCAGAAAACAACCAGGCTCTGTCATGTATGGTAGAGGAAATTTAAGTTCTTTTACATACAGGTTGATATGGGCAGATACCGGTTTGCCAACGACCTATGTTGAGTCATAGTCGTTTCCTGTTATCGCTACAACTTGAGGTGTTTGATCCTCTGGGATAAACTGCCACTTACCCCGAGGTCTTGCAGATTTACAATTTTTTTTAAAATGGCCTTCCTTTCCACAGTTATAACAAATGATAGGTCTCTTCTGCTCTGTCGTATCTCTAGCCTTTTTGTCCGTTTGCTTTGCGAGTGCTTGCGAGACAAAAACCTTAGATGTCTTGTCCTGCTTTTTCCGATCCACATCCCTTTCTATAGCAGAGAGAGTGGATAGGATGGCAGGCATAGACATTTCATTAAATTCGGGTCTGGCTAATAATAACCGATCCCGAATTTTTGTCTGGATTCCCTCTAAAAATTTAGCTCTTAACATGGGATGAATGGCGGTAAGCCTTTGTCCTTCAGGTGGTGCATCAGGACCAACCTCAAGATCTGCATCTATTGCGGCTTGTTTCAGGCGATGCCAGAAACAAACGCATTCCTCTCCAGGATTTTGGCTTAATTTCATTACATCCGTGGTAGAGGTTGCACCATACAGTTCTGGAAGCTTTCCTAGAAGGGCTTTACAAAACTCTTTACCCCCAGAAGTCATCTGCTCATGTGTGGTGATGTTACAACGAGATATTACAGCCTCAGCCATTTCATCTCCTATTTTAGCCCTTAGAATTCTGGCACAGTCCGTACCGCTCATTCCATAACTAAATTGGTTCTGACCAAACATTCTTGCGAACCCCCGCGGATTCGTCCTATAGTCTGGTAGTTCTGTTAGAATGCTCCTGATCTCTGAGGAGGTAAAAGGCACATGCCATACTACCCTCTCCCCTGGGGTCCTTTCTCCCTGTGCATTGGGGGCACCCTCAAATTGTTGTACCCGGACTGGATAAGTCCCAGGGTGGAGAGTGGGTGTATATTGGGGGGGTGGTTTTATTAGCGAATTAACATATACGGTTTCACCTACAGGGGGTTCTGATAAATAATTTCCCAGAGAAGGATAAAGAGTAGGAACGGCTAAATCGTACTCCCTCAGAGCTTTTATACAGTCTCCCCTTTTCCTGTCCCTGATAGGGATTCTTCTAGATTCACACAACATGTTTAAATCTGTAATGGAAAACAGATCATAGTTTGCTTTCGGTTGGAGAGCGGAGGCTTCAGTGGTTATAGAAGATAGTTGAGGGAGAGCGACACGGAGAGAGTTTGAGCTGCAGGGGGGAGAAATTGGAGAGGAAGAGAGATGGAGAGAAGAGTCAGTGACAGCAGGAGAGACAACAGCAGTTACAGATCCAGCTGATCCTGGTTGTCTTAACAGGGTTAGCCCAGCGAGGGCTTCCTCCGTTTCCCTTATTGGATCACTAGTTTCTGCAATCTCCTCTGGCCAGGTATACATAATGCGGTTCTTCCGGACTGAAACCGCCTTCTGTATACCCTGCCGGTTCACCATTATAGACTTCTGAAGCCACAACTCAGCTATTTCTAAAGTCTTTGTAACCTGGAGTCTGGTTTTAAACTCAGTGATAAGTTTCTCCCACCTCCAGGTTTCAAAGGTACCTTCCAAAGGAATACACCATTTTGTACCCTCTGACCATCTATGCCAATCTTTAAGGGGTCTCACGGCCCGAGCCCCAAACCCAGACTTCATGTATTGTGCAGCTGTCTGACTGGTGGGGAGCCCAATTTTTTTCCTCCCAAGCATGGACGGCACATTACCCATGACGATTCGAATCGCTTATGAAGTGTCCCGCGTCCAGGACACCCTTGCACTAGTTTTCGGAGCAGTACTTCTTAGTGACTATTTTTACAGTACTGGCACCCGGCGTATTCCGATTATTTTACACGGCCTCCCGGTATGCTAGAATCTACTCCTCACAATTTACATGCTCTTCAACCGATTATCGGCAGCCCTGTAAACGTGTTTGTCAGGCGAACTACAAAGCACAATGAAATCCTCCACTATTCAAAACAATATTATGGCTTCTATCTGTATCTAGATGTTACAACAATAATGGTGATGCCCCCCCCCCCGTTTTACTCTCTACCCGAAACTGAATAATAGTATAGACCAGTGGTTCTCAACTCCAGTCCTCAGGGCCCACCAACAGGCCAGGTTTGCAAGATAACTGAAATGCATCACAGGTGATATAATTTGCTGCTCAGGGATTGAAGTATTCTAGTCTGCATCTCACCATGGTAATACTTAAAATCTGGCCTGTTAGTGGGTCCTGAGGACAGGAGTTGAGAACCACTGGTATAGACCTTCACAAAACAACTGAATTAAATAAAAAAAAACAAAATTATTCTTCTGGAAATGGAATCCAGTACAAGAAGACAGACTATTATTTCACTCAAGACTAAAATATCGCACAAAAACAACTAGACAAAAATTTAAATTCCTGTAAAAAGATAACTTAATTTCACTCAATGCTAAAATACTGCCAAAAGCAAAGTGATTTCACAGGGAACCAAAAATCTGCAGAAACAAAAATGGCAGTTGCAACAATAGAAAATTGGTCCAGGGTAAAATGGTGGCTAAAAACTGAACTACCGCAAAATAGTCAATATTAAACAAATGGAGAAAAAAGAAAACGTTGATCCCGCCAAAATCAACGCAAACCGAGATTTCTTTACTAGAAAACTGACTACACAATTGAGACACTAATCCCTAGACAAACACTTCAGGCTATATCAATTAGGGTTCATAGGTGTACTAAAATATAGGCATATTTAACTAAACAATTTATCCAAAATTGCCAAAGTTACATAAAACAACACGCATCAATCATATATTCCCGGTCCCAAATATCAAACACTATTTAGCTCTGAAACTTGGAGTCAATCGATATACAGGACCATGAGCAATAGTGGCTGCACCTCCCCCCCTTGGCCATGTGGCCAATTACATATGCAGCGGCAAAACACGGTGTTGGCCTGTTTAGTCATACACATACAGCATTCACTTTAGGTTTGTATTAAATCGGGCCTATAGAGGATTCAGATATAGGTACCCCCCCCCCCCCCAATTAATAGACCCACTTACAATTTACAAAAATATAACCTACAATTAAAATCCCGCCATTATACAGAAAGCGACAAAAAAACATAAGGTTCTTTAGTCTAGCAGATCTTACCCCATCCAGCGGTCAGAGAATCAAGATCCTGATCACAGAACAGCAAAAATGTTCAAAAAACTTGAAGTATGGTTTTCTTACCATAGGCCAGCCTTTTGCTGGTCTGGTTCTGGATGTCTCTTCCCACTCGAGGTCTGCTGAATTAGGGAGATCTGAATGAATTCCTTGCTGGCCCGCCAAAAACTGTCCTGGAAATATTAAGCTTCTCCTCTGGCAAATAATTTCCTTGCGCTTAAAAGCACAAATATAACTCTCTTGTATAATGCCGGGGTCAGCGCGCTGGTGTATCTCTCAGTAACACAGACACAAATGCTGGTATTACATTGAGCTTAGCAGAATCCTCCCTAGGATAGCCAGCTCCCTTTATTTATAGTGTCAACATGAGTAACAAAAGAAGGTTGTGGCTTCATAAAACAGCCAATCAGACATTTTGTATTCTTTCAAAAGAACCAATCACAGACATGTTTAAATTCAAATATATTGCTAGTAGTGATGTGTGCAAACGGCTGTGTACAGGGGTCATGCTTTCTGTGAGACAAAGGAACAGTAGAAAGCATGGCTTTGTACATAGCCGTGTGCAAACCAACTCACCGCTACCAATGACGCCAACCATACTAAAACATGGATCAGATAATCACAATTTCCGTATAGTTATGCTACAGTTCCCATAAACGCAGATCTGTTCGCTCTGAGTCATTTAATGCAGTCGACAAGACGTGGCCAGTGCCTTGCTGAGGCATAAATGAACATCCCTAAAAGGAGCAAGCAAATCTACTGTGTCCGTGGGACGGTGTTTGGGCCAATGGTCTTCCACCAACGTCTGTATGTGCGAATACACTCACATGAGCGCATTACAGCAAAAACAGACACTGGGGGACATCTGACAACATACATTAATAAAAACTTCCACAACATATGCACCCTACCGCTGACCGCCCTGTCCAGTGAGGCCAAGACATTGCCTTCCACATGCCGGTAGAGAGCCGGAATCGCCTTCCGTGAGAAAAAGTGGCGTTTGGGAACCTGCCACTGAGGAACCGCACATTGCACAAACTCACGGAAGGGGGCCGAGTCTACCAACTGAAAAGGCAGCAGTTGAAGCGCTAGCAATTTAGCCAAGTTAGCATTCAACCGCTGGGCATGTGGATGGCTGGGAGTGAACTTCTTTCGACGGTCCAGCAGCTGGGGCAGGGAAATTTGCCTGCTAGAATCCGACGTCGGTGTACTGCTAGCAGAGTGCCCGCAAGTACTTGGCTGTGACACACCTAATTCTACACCTTCATTCCTCTCAGTGCAGGTTTCAGAGAGGACTGAAGGTATAGTGGGGTTGGAGATCCCAGCTGCTGCGGTGCAAGAAGAGGTCCGCTTTGTTTTTTGGTCTGGGTCTTTAAGGTAGGCTTGCCAACGAGCTGCATGGCAGGTCAACATATGTCTGGTCAAGCATGTGGTGCCCAAGCGGGTGATGTTTTGGCCACGCGATATACGCTTGAGACATATGTTGCAAACAGCAGCTGTGCGATCTAATGCACTCGACTCAAAAAAGGCCCACACCAAAGAACTTTTTGAATAACGGGCAGAGGCAGCGCCCTGCACAGGTGGAGCTCTGCGGTGTGATTCTGTCTGTGAGCTGCCCTTACGCTGGCCCCCCGAGGGCATCCTGCCTCGTTGGAGATGTGCCTCCTCATCCTCCTCCTCCTCCTCCTCTCTCCTATTAGGCACCGACGTGGAGTCAGTGACCTCATCATCCCCTCCCTCCTCATCACTGGAGCCAATCTGGCAGTATGTTGCAGCTGCTGGAACATGACTGCCAGATTGGTGTCCTTCTTGAGCATCCCCTCTCTCTGCTCTCACGCTACTGCCTTCCTCTAGCTGGGTATCATCATCAGACCCTTCGAAACGCTGGGCATCCTCCTGGAGCATGTACCCAACACTGTGCTCAAACAGTTCGGGGGACTCCTCAGGAGGACATGGTTGGTCTAGGGAAGGAGTGACTGATGATGACATTGATACCAGGGAAGAGGACGCTTTGGCAGCTGCTTTGCCAGTACCCTGAGCCTGGGTGAGAGAGGATGAGGAGGATGAGGAGGGCTCGGTCATCCACTCTACCAAGTCTTCGGCATGATGCGGCTCAACACGTCCAGTTGCCGAAAAGAAGGACAAGCGTGTCCCATGGCCACGTGCTGATGGCGATGCACCGCGTCCACGACCAGCACTGTTGTCTCTAGACACAGAGCCTGCTTGCCCTCTTTTATTGGCTCCTGACTGTCTGCCTCTCCTTGTTTGCCTTCCAGACATTCTAATGGCCTGCAGGGAAATGGGAAAACCAGCAATAAGGCCTAGCTTCAGGAGTATATTTTGCAGGAATCACACTACGCCTGCTGTAGGTGCCGCAAATGCCTGTTGGTGTAACACACCAGGAAAAAGCAGCAATACAGGCTAACTTCAGGTGTAATATGATCAGGAGGCACACTCCACCCGCTGTAAGTGCCGCAAATGCCTGTTGGTGTAACACACCAGGAAAAATCAGCAATACAGGCTAACTTCAGGTGTAATATGATCAGGAGGCACACTCCGCCCGCTGTAAGTGCCGCAAATGCCTGTTGGTGTAACACACCAGGAAAAAGCAGCAATACAGGCTAACTTCAGGTGTAATATGATCAGGAGGCACACTCCGCCCGCTGTAAGTGCCGCAAATGCCTGTTGGTGTAACACACCAGGAAAAAGCAGCAATACAGGCTAACGTCAGGTGTAATATGATCAGGAGGCACACTCCGCCCGCTGTAAGTGCCACAAATGCCTGTTGGTGTAACACACCAGGAAAAAGCAGAAATACAGGCTAACTTCAGGTGTAATATGATCAGGAGGCACACTCCGCCCGCTGCAAGTGCTGCAAATGCCTGTTGGTGTAACACACCAGGAAAAAGCAGCAATACGGGCTAACTTCAGGTGTATAATGTGCAGGAGGCTTAGCAACAATGACACTGACACTGTCCCCTGCCTATCCTTCTCTCTCCCTGCACACAAGGTTTATCAAAGTATATGACACTGACACTCTCCCTGCCTATCCTTCTCTCTCCCTACACACAAGGTTTAGCAAAGAATATGACACTCTCCCTGCCTATCCTTCTCTGTCCCTACACACAAGGTTTAGCAAAGAATATGACACTGACACCGTCCCCTGCCTATCCTTCTCTCTCACTGCACACAAGGTTTATCAAAGTATATGACACTGACACTCTCCCTGCCTATCCTTCTCTCTCCCTACACACAAGGTTTAGCAAAGAATATGACACTGACACTCTCCCTGCCTATCCTTCTCTGTCCCTACACACAAGGTTTAGCAAAGAATAGATTTGACACTGTCCCTGCCTATCCTTCACTTTCCCTGCTCCGGAACACACTACACGAGGCCGCCGCGCTGGCGGCCTTTTATAGTGTGGGGCGTGTACTAAACCCCCTCAGCTGTGGCCAATCATTGCTCTCCTCGCTGCCGGCGCTGTGATTGGCCAAGCATGCAGGGTCACAGTGCATGCTTGGCCAATCACAGCGCCGGGATTACACTGCAATGGCGCAGTGTATTGTGGGCAGTTTGCGTCACTCGAATTTGGCGCGAACGGCCCAAATCGTTCGTTGTTCGCCGAACGCGCGAACAGCCGATGTTCGAGTCTAACTTATGTTCGACTCGAACACCGAATTCATCCCTAGCCCCCTTGTAGACACGGAGAACATTCAGGACAATAACCAGGGAGAGGAGAATATTTTTGGAAATTCACCTAATAGGGGGGAACAGTCGCTAGCTTAAGAGGGGTTCGTCAGGGCATGGAAGGGGACCCATAGGGTAATTCTGGGCACACGGTTGTCCTGGAAACAGGATCTATTGATAGTAATCTTACTACCCCTATCACCCCTTTTATCCCTATCAATGCTATGGCTGACAGTTCATTTAGGACGGATGGAACTGAGAGAATGTTATCGATTTTACCAACCTTTTTTACTGGTCATATTGACTCTTCAGTGGAATCAATAGGAGGGAGTGACAGGGCAACTACACCAGCCAGACCAAATGTGTAGTGGACTCAGGAACTTATACGGGTAATATAGTTAGTGACCCGGCTATAGTTGCCAACTCTGGGACGACTGTAGCTCTACATAATACAGCCATACCTCACAATTCAGTTGCTCCTCTGATTTCAGTTTTTGTTTCATCAGAATATACAGCTATGGACCCTCAACCACGTAGCTTAGTATCCCCAGTAGTGACCGAGAATATAGCTAACCAACAATCAGATATCGGAACATCGGTTTCTTTAAATCCAGCACAAACTAGACCTTGCCATCCATGGACAGAAGATCTGAGTTGAGGGCAATATTGCTCTCATTCCCTACTAAACAAGATCTAGCATTATTAATGAACAGGGGATATTTAGAAGCTGTGGCACAACGTTTAGAAGGGGCTCTACGAAAGGAGATATCTGAGGTGAGGGAACAGTAGGATATTGTTGAGACTAGGGTCTCCAACCTAGAATCTAACTTAGAATCCGCAGTAGAAATGCGAATATACGTATGGATAAACTGGTATTATCTAACTCTGCTACACAGCAAAATTTTACCTCAATTCTCCTTCGGGTAGAGAACCTGGAAAACCAAAGCCGGAGGAATAACATTCGGTTTAGGGGTATTCCCGAAAATATCGAAGATACAGAGTTGAGACTAGGGATGAGCCTGTTCACCCGTTCGCTGGGTGTTCGCGGCAAATTCGAAAAGTCTATGGGAGAAATCTAAAGTGCTAATTTTAAAGGCTTATATGCAAGTTATTGTCATAAAAAGTGTTTGGGGACACGGGTCCTGCCCCAGGGGACATGTATCAATGCAAAAAAAAGTTTTAAAAACGGCAGTTTTTTCGGGAGCAGTGATTTTAATAATGCTTAAAGTGAAACAATAAAAGTGAAATATTCCTTTAAATTTCGTACCTAGGGTGTGTGTATAGTATGCATGTAAAGTCGTGCTTGTTTCCCGTGCTTAGAACTGTCCCTGCACAAAGTGTAATTTCTGAAGGAAAAAAAGTCATTTAAAACTCACTCGCGGCTATAATGAATTGTCGGCTCCCGGCAATACATAGAAAAGTCATTGATAAAAATAAAAAATAAAGCGTGGGCGTCCCCCCAAATTCAATTACCAGGCCCTTCAGGTCTGGTATGGATATTAAGGGGAACCCTGCTGCAAATTAAAAAAAAATTTAAAAAATAATGCGTGGAGTTCCCCCAAATATCCATACCAGGCCCTTCAGGTCTGGTATGGATTTTAAGGGGAACTCCACCCCAAATAAAAAAAATGGCGTGGAGTTCCCCCAAAAATCCATACCAGACCCTTTATCCGAGCACGCAACCTGGCCGGCCGCAGGAAAAGAGGGGGGGCGAGAGAGTGCCCCCCCTCCTGAACCGTACCAGGCCACATGCCCTCAACATGTTGATGGGGACAAGGGCCTCATACCCACAACCCTTGCCCGGAGGTTGTGGGGGCATTTTTCTTTTTAATTTGGGGTGGAGTTCCCCTTAAAATCCATACCAGGCCCTTCAGGTCTGGTATGGATTTTAAGGGGAACTCCACCCCAAATTAAAAAGAAAAATGCCCCCACAACCTCCGGGCAAGGGTTGTGGGTATGAGGCCCTTGTCCCCATCAACATGTTGAGGGCATGTGGCATGGCAGCTAGGTCAGATTGAACACGCTGGAGTAAGGATATTGATCCTCTCGGATATATCAAGGAATACACGCCGTATGAGAGGATGAATGCGTCCACTCTTAGACCAAATTAAAGCATCTGGGGCGACATATTCTTGGGGACATCCATTTCATTTGAGGGTCAAGAAAGAGAACCCTTCTTTCTCACTCCACACCCAGGACCAATTTCAAGATTTGTTTATATTTTTGGAGTGTGAACCAATACAAGTCCCTAATTGGTTGAACATTACTTGAGTTTTGAGTCTCTGTGGGTTTTTTTTGGGTTTTGTCTCTATTTTAGTGTACCATAGGGGCCACGGACTACTTAATTTAGTTATGCCCCCAGTTTTCATTAATAGGCCTGGAGGTGATTATTTACCATTAATGCCCTCAGAGGAGGATTCACTATAGTACCGGTTCTTTTTTTTCTTTTTTCTTTGTGGTATCGACAGCACTGCTAGGTATCTGCCAGTCCCATTTGGGCTAGGTTGGGAGAATTTTTTTTTTCTTTTTCCCCTTCTTTTTTTTTTAAGGGGAGTCATGGCATCTGAACAGTCAGGGGCACAACTGACCTCCCCGGTGAGGTTAACTTCTCTTAACGTGAGAGGTCTGAATATCCCAGAAAAGAGGTCTAGGTTATTGAGAGATCTGACAAAAATGTGGAGTCAGATTGTTTTTCTTCAGGAAACACATTTTCATCCTACTATCACTTGGCTCTGGATGACTTGTAGGGGGGTCTAGCCTTCCCGAGATTGTCTGATGCGGATCCGACGGCCTTGGAGGCCAAGATTACAAATAAGGAGGTGGTTTTGGCTATTTTCGCATTCCGCAAAACAAGGCTCCCGTTCCAGATGGGTTTCCGGCGGACTTTTATAAGGCATATGTTGACCAACTGGCCCCCAGACTTACGGCGTTACTAGATTACTGTTTACAACAACAAACGCTACCGGCCTCGATGCTGGACGCGCATATGATTTTACTACTCAAACCAGGAAAAGACCCACTTGACTGCTCTTCATACAGGCCAATAGCCTTGTTAAATATGGACCTTAAAATCTTGACTAAAGTTCTGGCGATGAGACTGGCCAGTGTTATTTCCTCTCTGGTAGATATCTACCAGAGGGGTTTTATGCCGGGTAAATCAAAGGACACTAACCTGCAACGACTATTCACACATCTGCAACTCCCAAACCTCGACTCGTCCTCTAGAATCATAGTCTCAATTGACATTGAGAAAGCTTTTGATTCAATTGACTGGCACTTCATGCATGCTGTCCTGGAAAAAATGGGCTTTGGCCCATTCTTTAGGCAGTGGATTTCTCTCCTGTATAGCAACCCCAGGACGGCAATTCGAATAGGCAGTCATACTTCCAAGTATTTTTCGGTGGGTAGGGGCACCAGACAGGGGTATCCCTTATCGCCCTTCCTGTTTGTACTCATGATGGAGCCACTGGCGGTTGCCTTGAGAGCTTCAGGGGACGTTAAGGCTATTAAGATAGGCACCATCAATGAAGGTTTGGCATTATATGCAGATGACCTCTTGCTGTTTTTACGTGACCCAGGAGAGTCGTTGGAAGCCTCATTGCTCATTATGAATAACTTTACTACATTCTCCGGTTAATTGGAACAAGTCATCCATTTTACCTCTAGATGAGGGGGCCAAAGCAAAGGCGAATACGGACCTACCATTGAAGTGGGCCTCCAGGTTACATATTTGGGGAACAAGATTACGGCAAATGTGGTTGACTACATGTCCCTTAATCTGACACCCCTTTTGACCTTCTTTAAACTAAAAATACAAGTCTGTCCATGACATAACCAAAACAGAGCTTTCCTGGTCTGGTAGGTTGGCAGCTTTTAAGATGCTAATACTTCCCCAATTCCTGTACTTGTTCAGGACCCTCCCTATCCCGATTCCCAATAACTTATTTTCTACTGCCCAATCAATAATCAACAGATACCTATGGCTAGGTAGAAGGTCGAGATGCGCATTCTCTAGAATGACTTCTTCTAGGAGAGTAGGAGGGGTGGGTTTGACAGTATTAACCCCCTTATAATAAAAAAGAAATGACCTAGTGGAACCCCTGAAATTACATATCCATGCCTTCATCCCTGTTAGTTTAAAAAAGAAGAAGAGGGGGATTTTGGGACTTTAAATGAAGCGTGGATAAATGTCTAGGAAAGTTTAGGATACCAGAAATGCATATGTTGTCACAGTCCCCTTGGGGAAATCTCTGTGGCCAATGAGAGACTGCTAAATAACCAATCCAATGAATGAAATACAATAGACAGATATGAAAAATCATATATATAATGTATCATAAATATAATACATTGATCATGCATACAAGGGCATAATACACGTAGAGATATTCACATTGACATAACTGAAGTTCAAAAAATGGATAGACATGATTAAAAGGCAATCACAATAAAATGGACATGCAGACGGTGTTATCCTATGCAATGGGTAGATAAATGCTGTACACTTGGTAGAATATAAGATTTGGGGTGGGTTTTGGTGTGGACTCGACGCGTTTCTTGGCGTTATCAGCCAGTCATTAGGAGTGGGATACATAAAATTTAACTAAAAAAGAAGAAAGAAAGAAAAAAATATATAGATAGGTAGGTCAGATGCGTCTCAAAATTTAAATATAATACTTTCAAGAAACAGAGTTCAAAGGATCTAATACATTACCGATGACGCAGCCCAGATAGGTAGCCCAGTGGCCCCCAAATGGGAGTGAGATGATGGCCCTGGATGAACCTTCTCCCCCGGGGTTGAGGCAGGGACAAAACCCCAATACCAAACACTGTCCAAGGGCATCCCCACCAGAGAGGAGAGCCAAAGAGAGGGGTGGCGGGGAGGCATCAGCCAAGGAGAGATCCAGACAGTCACGGCACAATACCAGAACATGAGGTTGAGGAACATGTGGGACACCATAAGGGTATCTGGAGAGAAGAGGAGGATGGAAGTGAATGACAATGAATGAGGACACAAGATGGAATTAATAAAATGAGAAATGTGTGTTAAATCATGTGAAACAATGGTACTAAGGAAATAAATGTGAAAAACTACTGAAAAATGCCCTTTCTTGATGTTGTGTGAGAGGATTAGGGCTCAGGCAGCATTAAGACTGCAAAAAGTGTTGGACAAATAAATATGAATGAAACCTGGGGGTGAATGTGGACTGGTAAGAATGGGGAGTGTTGGAGTGAATGCTAATGTGAAAGGGAAATGTGTATACTGCTGGGTTAGAGGAAACCAGCAGTGGGGAAGTGAAAGTGAAACCAGAGCAAGATTGGCCCTAGATACCTTGAATGAGACTGCGTGACTGCGTGAAGCCTCTCCTCAGATTGGAAAGTGTGGAGCGAACTGCCGGTGCCGACCTGACTGAAATACCCCCAGCCTAGGGGCGTGTCCCTGCCAGCGTCATGCATCATCACAGGTGTGGGGGCAGACGGAGCGGACACCCGCCCAGAGCGCTGGTGTCTCAGCGGGAGTCCATCCCATCCCACAGCCATGCGGGAGGTGAAAGGGCTAGAGCACACTCCACGGCGTTCATGATGAACGCCGTGCGTGCGTCATGCTGACATGACGCCGATGAGCCAAGGTCCGACCCCGCCCCCATCAACAGAAGGGATGGGTAGGGGAGGAGGAACTGGGCTCATCGTAACCCCGGGGAAGGAAGACCAAAGGCAACAGGAACCAACTCATCAACTGGGGGAGGGGGCAAGTCAAGGAAATGATGGATTCAATGTTAATGATCAATCAAATAGTGTATTTAGACGGAGACTAAGGAATGTACTGGGCCTACTTACTAAAGAGAAGGATATATATAATATAAGAATCAAGAATAATAAAAACTGTAGAAAGAATGCCAGATTGAGAATGGTCTCATAGATCAGTAACTGAAAAATAATTAATTGAAGGGTAGAGGGGTCCAACAGGTCATGAGGGGAACGGGTGTCTTCCACCCAGGTAAATACAATAAAAAAGAAATGACCTAGTGGAATCCCTGAAATGACATATCCATGCCTCCATCCCTGTTAGTTTAAAAAAGAAGAAGAGGGGGATTTTGGGACTTTATATGAAGCGTGGATAAATGTCTAGGAAAGTTTAGGATACCAGAGATGCATATGTTGTCACAGTCCCCTTGGGGAAATCTCTGTGGCCAATGAGAGACTGCTAAATAACCAATCCAATGAATGAAATACAATAGGCAGATATGAAAAATCATATATATAATGTATCATAAATATAATACATTGATCATGCATACAAGGGCATAATACACGTAGAGATATTCATTCACATTGACATAACTGAAGTTCAAAAAACCCCCTTAGCGGTATTCCCGAGTCAGGCTCGGGGTGAGTTTTTCATGCTAAGAGCGGTAACCCCGAGCCAGACTCGGACTGCATTGCAGGATACAGGGAGAGTTACTTACCTTGTTCCCTGGATCCTGCGATGTCTCCCCGCAGTGTCTGCGAGCCGTGTCTCGCTCGATTCACACTGCCGAGTGCCGAGCTCCATTCCCTGCGACGTTGCGACGCACGGAGGCGGAATTTGGCGCCAAATTCAAAAAGTGAAAAAGACAGTATAGATACAGTATATTGTAATCTTACTGATTACAGTACTGTATCAAATAATTACACATCCCCTTTGTCCCTAGAATTCAAACCCAATCAGTCCAGTGTCCTGCATGCACTTTTATATTATAAATAATGTTCTTTCTGCCTGGAAACTGGAGATTGTTCATAGCAACCAAAAAGTTTCCCTTTATGTCAAAAGTGATTTTAGACCAGCTAATTTTTATTATAATTACATTAATATTTGTTATAATTATTTATAGTTATTTATTATATTATAATTTATGATTTTGTGTTTCAAACTTTATCATACCCGGGATGTCTACTAGACTCTTGTTTGGTCAGGTTTATGTAAGTAATTTCTAAGAATTGCAGGCCTACAATACATAACACCAAATTTCCATCCAAAATAATTGTACCGCTTTTGGTACAAAAATCCAGACAGAATCATACCGCCAACTAAAAACTTGGTTTCCCCAAAACACCAACAACAGATGGGTAGAAATAGAAAAAACACAAGTCACTAATGGTAACCTGTATCACTTTCTTTTAATTAGCTCTCACATCACCGTCAAACCTGATATATGGACACCCACCATCAAAGCGTTGCTACAAGCCTGGAAGACACTATTGACCACCCCATTCCAGGACTCCAAAATATCGCCAATTTCCTTGCCATTGTTAAGTATATCTAACAGTATTCCAGATATAAACGTAAATAACTGGGGAAAAAAGAGGGATTACACATCTAGAAGATCTTTTGATAGGCCCAGCTCCCAAGACCTTTCGTCCCCTCCAAATAGAGTATCGACTGCCGGATACGGAATATTACACCTATCTAAGATTAACAAACTATCTGCGCACCCCTTCACCTGCCACATTAACTCTTCCATGGCAGGTGACCCAATATTATACTAAACTTAATTCCAAAACTAAGGGAATATCTTTATTTTATAACATACTAGGCATTAAAAATATTTTTAATAGAACCTATAACATACAAGCATGGGAAAAAGACCTGGGTACTATTTACACTGATGAACAATGGCAAAATGCTCTCTAAGCTAGTAATTCAGCGACCAAAAGTATGAATTTATGGGAACTCACACAAAAAATTCTACTTTTGTGGTATGGTAGGGTCTTTATATCACATCCTTTGGACCTGCCCGATGATTACCATCTTTTGGAAAAAGGTGTTCCACCTGATTAACCGAGTACTAAAGATGATAGTTCCTGTTTCTCTGAGTCTTGCACTTTTAACGTTAACAATATAATCAATACCTCGAGAATCTAGAACTATACTGGTCCATATTCTCCTAAGTGCAAGATTGGTAATTATGCGCCACTGGAAAAGTCACCTAACCCCACCTATACAAGAAGTTATCATGTCCACTAATACCCACTCTACGTATGAAAGATTGTTCGCTAGGTCCCAAAATAATCATCTGAAAATTGATAACCTGTGGAATAACTGGGTAGAATGGTATGAAACAAATAAACAGCTTATATAATCTACACTTAAAACGCATTATATCAAATAATTTGCTTTTAGCAATGGAGCTTGATCCAGCAACTCCCTCACACTGCATTTTGGTATGATTTTTTAAATTTTTTTTCTTGTTTTTCCTGTTCAATTTTCTCTTCTTTTCAGTATTGTCTATGCCTATGCGTAAATTCTGGTTATAATTTTTTTTATAAACCTCAGATACATATGTATTGTTGAATATTACGGAATAAATGGTAAGGATTGATTCGGGCGCCACCTCCTGCCAGGCAGCACTGCTTGTTCCTCTTTGGGGTGCACAGGGTAGGAGCAGGCACCCTAAAAATAAATACAATCTCATACGATATAAGTTAACGCTAACAGAAATGTATGTGCTACTGTTACATCAGAGTACATTTGGGTACTGAAAAAGTTTTGTAGTCAGAATATGGCAGATTAACACTGTATATTAATTCATGATACTGTTTTCACTCTTCTTCTCACTATGTATGTGAAATTTACCCAATAAAAATCAATGGAAACTAAAAAATACATGTCTGGCAAAAACTCCCGCTATCTTTAACCACTTAAGCCCCGGACCATTTCGGGCCATTAGGACCAGGCCTGTTTTTGGGATTCGGCACTGCGCTGCTTTAACTGTAAATTGTGCGGACATGCAATGTTGTACCCAAATGAAATTTGCGTCCTTTTCTTCCCACAAATAGAGCTTTCTTTTAATGGTATTTGATTGCCTCTGCGATTTTTATTTTTTGCGATATAAACAGAAAAAGACCGAAAATTTTGAAAAAAAATGATATTTTCTACTTTTTGTTATAAGAAAAATCGAATAAACTCAATTTTAGTCATACATTTAGGCCAAAATGTATTCAGCCACATGTCTTTAGTAAAAAAAATGTCAATAAGCGTATATTTATTGGTTTGCGCAAAAGTTATAGCGTTTACAAACTAGGGTACATTTTCTGAAATTTACACAGCTTTAAATTTATGACTGCCTATCTCATTTCTTGAGGTGCTAAAATGGCAGGGCAGTACAAAACCCCCCCAAATGACCCCATTTTGGAAAGTAGACACCCCAAGGAAATTGCTGAGAGGCATGTTGAGCCCATTGAATATTTTTTTTTTGTCCCAAGTGATTGAATAATGACAAAAAATAAATAAAAAAATTACAAAAAGTTGTCACTAAATGATATATTGCTCACACATGCCATGGTTATATGTGGAATTGCACCCCAAAATACATTCTGCTGCTTCTCCTGAGTACGGGGATACCACATGTGTGGGACTTTTTAGGAGCCTAGCCACGTACGGGACCCCGGAAACCAAGCACCGCCTTCAGGATTTCTAAGGGCGCAAATTTTTGATTTCACTCCTCACTACCTATCACAGTTTCGAAAGCCATAAAATGCCAAAATAGCACAAAACCCCCCCAAATGACCCCATTTTGGAAAGTAGACACCCCAAGCTATTTACTAAGAGGCATGTTCAGTCCATGGAATATTTTATATTTTGCCACAAGTTGCGGGAATATGACAAACTTTTTTTTTTTTGCACAAAGTTGTCACTAAATGATATATTGCTCACACATGCCATGGGCATATGTGAAATTACACCCCAAAATACATTCTGCTGCTTCTCCTGAGTACGGGGATATCACATGTGTGGGACTTTTTGGGAGCCTAGCCGCGTACGGGACCCCAAAAACCAAGCACCGCCTTCAAGGTTTCTAAGGGCATAAATTTTTGATTTCACTCCTCACTACCTATCACAGTTTTGAAGGCCATAAAATGCCAAGATGGCACAAAACCCCCCCAAATGACCCCATTTTGGAAAGTAGACACCCCAAGCTATTTGCTGAGAGGCATGTTGACCCCATTGAATATTTTTTTTTGTCCCAAATGATTGAATAATGACAAAAAGAAAAAAAAAAAAAAACAAATGTACAAAAAGTTGTCACTAAATGATATATTGCTCACACATGCCATGGTTATATGTGGAATTGCACCCCAAAATACATTCTGCTGCTTTTCCTGAGTACGGGGATACCACATGTGTGGGACTTTTTGGAAGCCTAGCCGCGTACAGGGCCCCAAAAACCAAGCACCGCCTTCAGGATTTCTAAGGGCGTAAATTTTTGATTTCACTCCTCACTACCTATCACAGTTTCGAAGGCCATAAAATGCCAAAATAGCACAAAACCCCCCCAAATTACCCCATTTTGGAAAGTAGACACCCCAAGCTATTTGCTGAGAGGCATGTTGAGTCCATGGAATATTTTATATTTTGCCACAGGTTGCGGGAATATGACAAACTTTTTTTTTTTTGCACAAAGTTGTCACTAAATGATATATTGCTCACACATGCCATGGGCATATGTGAAATTACACCCCAAAATACATTCTGCTGCTTCTCCTGAGTACGGGGATACCACATGTGTGGGACTTTTTGGGAGCCTAGCCGCGTACGGGACCCCAAAAACCAAGCACCGCCTTCAAGGTTTCTAAGGGCATAAATTTTTGATTTCGCTCCTCACTACCTATCACAGTTTTGAAGGCCATAAAATGCCAAGATGGCACAAAACCCCCCCAAATGACCCCATTTTGGAAAGTAGACACCCCAAGCTATTTGCTGAGAGGCATGTTGAGCCCATTGAATATTTTTTTTTTTGTCCCAAATGATTGAATAATGACAAAAAGAAAAAAAAAATGTACAAAAAGTTGTCACTAAATGATATATTGCTCACACATGCCATGGTTATATGTGAAATTACACCCCAAAATACATTCTGCTGCTTCTCCTGAGTACGGGGATACCACATGTGTGGGACTTTTTGGGAGCCTAGCCGCGTACGGGACCCCAAAAACCAAGCACCGCCTTCAAGGTTTCTAAGGGCATAAATTTTTGATTTCACTCCTCACTACCTATCACAGTTTTGAAGGCCATAAAATGTCAAAATAGCCCAAAACCCCCACAAATGACCCCATTTTGGAAAGTAGACACCCCAAGCTATTTGCTGAGAGGCATGGTGAGTATTTTACAGCTCTCATTTGTTTTTGAAAATTAAGAAAGACATTTTTTTTTCTTTTTTTACATTTTCAAAACTTTGTGACAAAAAGCGAGATCTGCAAAATACTCAACATACCTCTCAGCAAATAGCTTGGGGTGTCTACTTTCCAAAATGGGGTCATTTGGGGGGGTTTTGTGCCATCATTCCATGGCCTCCGAAACTGTGATAGGCAGTGAGGAGTGAAATCAAAAATTTACACCCATAGAAATCCTGAAGGCGGTGCTTGGTTTTTGGGGTCCCGTACGCGACTAGGCTCCCAAAAAGTCCCACACATGTGGTATCCCCGTACTCAGGAGAAGCAACAGAATGTATTTTGGGGTGTAATTCCACATATGCCCATGGCATGTTTGAGCAATATATAATTTAGTGACAACTTTTTGTACATTTTTTTTTTTTTTGGTCATTATTCAATCACTTGGGACAAAAAAAATAATATTCAATGGGCTCAACATGCCTCTCAGCAAATAGCTTGAGGTGTCTACTTTACAAAATGGGGTCATTTGGGGGGGTTTTGAACTGTCCTGGCATTTTATGCACAACATTAGGAAGCTTATGTCACACATCATCCACTCTTCTAACCACTTGAAGACAAAGCCCTTTCTGACACTTTTTGTTTACATGAAAAAAAAATTTTTTTTGCAAGAAAATTATGTTGAACCCCCAAACATTATATATTTTTTTAAAGCAAAGGCCCTACAGATTAAAATAGTGGGTGTTGCATTTTTTTTTTCCACACAGTATTTGCGCAGCGATTTTTCAAACGCATTTTTTGGGGGAAAAACACACTTTTTTTATTTTTAATGCACTAAAAAACACTATATTGCCCAAATGTTTGATGAAATAAAAAAGATGATCATAGGCCGAGTACATGGATACCAAACACGACATGCTTTAAAATTGCGCACAAACGCGCAGCGGCGACAAACTACATTCATTTTTAAAAGCATTTAAAAGCCTTTACAGGTTACCACATTAGATTTACAGAGGAGGTCTACTGCTAAAATGACTGCCCTCGATCTGACCTTCGCGGTGATACCTCACATGCATGATGCAATTGCTGTTTACATATGACGCTAGACCGACGCTTGCGTTCGCCTTTGCGCAAGAGCAGGGGGGGACAGCGGTGCTTTTTTTTTTTTTTTTTTTTTTATTATTTATTTGGCTTTTTTATTTTATTTTTAAACTGTGCCTTCCATATTTTATTTTTTTACCAATTTTATCGTTATCTCAGGGAATGTAAATATCCCCTATGATAGCAATAAGTAGTGACAGGTACTCTTTTTTTGAAAAAAATTGGGGGGTTAGACCCTAGATCTTTCCTCTGCCCTCAAAGCATCTGACCACACCAAGATCGGTGTGATAAAATGCTTTCCCAATTTCCCAATGGCGCTTTTTATATCCGGGGGGGGACATTCCCTCCCACTGCTTGTAAAAGCAGTCTAGAGGCTAATTATCTGCTAGAATTGCTTTTACATGAAAGCCGGCTGCTGGCTGAAAAGAATGATACCAAGATGATACCTAAACCCGCAGGCATCATTCTGGTATAAACATTCAAAGTCCAGCAACATACCAGTACGTTGCTGGTCCTTGTTGGACATGTATTGTAATCTTTTTTTTCATACAGCCTATTGGCTGAACGAAAAAAAGAGATTGATTGGTGGGTATGCCCACCATTAGAATACCTCCCTTCATCCACCCACTTCTAATGATGGGCATATATGCCGAAGCATGGGGGCATCCTCCCGCAAAAAAGTTATGCCGCGTACACACGGTCAAGCCTTCGTCGGAATTTCGACCGTATGTACGCGGCATAAAAGGTTATGCCGCGTACACACGGTCTGACTTTTCCACGGGCAAGCCTCCGTTGGAATTTCGACCGTATATACGCGGCATTAGGAGCAAAATCGCTCCTCCGCCCCTGCTGCCCCCATGCTTCGGCATATATGCTCTTTTTTTTAACTGTGGTGGTGAAATCACCTCCTACAGCACTGGAGTCACGGCTTTATGTATCGTGGGAGCAAACGCTGTTGCTGTCAAGATAAATAATTCCGCGCTGCAGTTGAATGGCGCACCTGAAAACAAAAAATTACATACCTGAAAAGCAAGCATGATAAAACATTGCAGAATAGAATACAGTAAAAAAGAGCAGAACAATAGAGAGAAATCAGAGAGAGAGAGAACAATAAAACGACAACTATTTTTGGTTTTTTTATTTTATATTTTTTTGTGTTTTGTTTTTTACGTTTTTTTTTTCTTTTTTACACCTTTTTTTGTAACTTTACAACTGTAATGGTTCGGGTCTCTCAAAATGTAATGGCATCTTGGGAGACCCTGTGTAAGTGTGTCCTTGTCTGTGAAATGCTGTACCCTACGCTAAAACTTCACTTTTGAGTGGTAGCGTTCAAAACATTCACCTTGGCAAAGACCAGGCTTGTCAGGACAGAGTGGACAAAAACTACGGGTGTCACGCCTAAATCCGCGCTTGCTACAGACACGACATCTTTTTTGGGGGTGGCTTTGGGTAGGGGTACTCGGGAGGACATACGAATAATGCCTCTCATGCAGCCGGCTTACTGCATTTGGTTGGGGATGGTGAGGTGCAGAACCGCCTGGATACAGGAGTTCTGTGACTATCTCATTCTGGAATTTTAGAAGAGATAACGTCCCGCCTGAAGCTCTGTATAGCACATGAGCGTTCAGCAAAGCCAATTGGAATAATGATAGAGACACTTTTTTGTACCAGCGTCTCGCCTTACGGTCAATTAGATACGGCGCCATCAACTGGTCGTTGAGGTCCACCCCTCCCATATTTTGGTTATATTCGTGGACACAGAGGGGTTTCTCCACAACACCAGTCGCCGTACGAATTTGGACTGTCGTGTCTGCATGAAGGGAGGTAAGAAGGAAAACATTCTTATTGTCCCTCCACTTCATAGCGAGCAAGTTATTACACTTCAAGCAGGCTCTCTCCCCCAGCCTAAGACGGGCATCTACAAGCCGCTGGGGAAAGCCCCGGCGATTAGGTTGCACGGTGCCACATGCTCCAATCTGATGATCAAACAAGTGACTAAACAGTGGCACGCTCGTGTAATAATTGTCCACATACAAGTGGTACCCCTTTCCGAATAAGGGTGACCCCAAGTTCCACACTATCTTGCCAGCGCTCCCTATGTAATCCGGGCAGTTGACCGACTCAATCTGACTATCTTTTCCCTCATAAACCGTAAAGTTCACTACATAGCCTGTTGCCCTGTCACAGAACTTGTAGAGCTTGACCCCGTATCTGGCACGCTTGCTGGGAAGGTACTGCTTGAAAGACAAGCGGCCAGAAAATTTAATCAGGGACTCATCAACGCAGACAACTTGATCGGGAGTAAACAAGGCTGCAAAACGTTCGTTGAAGTGGTTTATGAGGGGCCGAATTTTATAGAGCCGGTCGTATTCAGGGTCCCCACGTGGACGACAAAGTTCATTGTCGTTGAAGTGCATGAACCGCAAAATCTGCTCGTATCGTGCCCTGGACATGGAGGCAGAGAACACGGGCATGTGGTCAATTGGGTGCGTGGACCAATAAGCACGCAATGACGGAAATTTATGTGTGCCCATGTTGAGGGAAAGGCCCAGAAAGGTCTTAAATTCGGAAACCGTAATTGGTTTCCAATTTCTGGCAATTTTAGGCAACTGGGGGTTAGCGGCGATAAATTGACCAGCATATAAATTACTCTGGTCCACAATAGATCTATAGAGATCTTCCGTGAAAAACAGCGAATAAAAATCAATTGGAATAAAATTAGCTGTTTCCACCTGAATACCGGGTTGGGCAGTGAATGGGGGAAGTACGGTTCTGCAGAAGTGGTGGGGACCCAATCAGGATAGGCGAATTCTGCAGGAAGGGCAGTATGGGCACGACAGGCCTGCCTTTGTCTTCTTGGTGGCAGCGGGACACTACTTGTGCTTGCCACCTCGCCAGCTTGAACTGCACTTATGGGACTCGCCACGTCACCAAGTGTTACTGCAGTGCTGGATGTACGTCCAGGCTGTACTAGGCCGCTGGTGCTTGCCAGTTCACCAGAAGGAATAGCGGCGCTAGTACTACTCTGCTCCATGATACGAGAGACCTGCGGTTCTTGCTCCTCAACAACCTCAGAAGATCGGGATCGGGTACACCTGACCTTAGCAGGGACCTCAACTTCGTCGTCAGAGCTATCTGACGTGGGGCCGCTGACGTCACTGTCTTCTACGGGAAGATATTCTGAGCCTGAATCTGACAGATACGTGACCTCCTCTTCACTATCTGTCATGCTCAGAATCTCGTAGGCCTCTTTACTAGTGTACCTTCGTCTTGCCATTTTGGGCTCTAAATTTAGGGGTACACTAGTAAGATTCACAGGAAAAAAAGCACCTGACTGTCGTCAGCAAATATATCAAACACTACAAAAAAACTGTTAGCGATCGCAGGGATCAGGCCTGTCTCTGCGAACGCTGCAGTTATGTGTGTTGTGTTTGGTAAGTGACAGTGATCGATCGATACTGCACTTGGGTGGGCTGGGCTGGGCTGGGCGGAGGGGCTAAACGCAGGCGCTAGCAGGTATCTGGGCTGATCCCGCTAACACTGCGTTTTTGGGAACCCTAAACCGCTGGGGATGCTAGTATAGATCTGATCAGATACTATACCACTAAGGGGGGTGTATGCTTTGCGCGTGGGTGTTAGCGTTACTGGCACTAACCTAACACTGCCTGGGGCGACGCAGACCCTCTCTGGCGCTAAAACCTAATTGATCTCACCCGCCGGGCGATCAGGGGGGTTAAACCTTTATTGGGTTATATACGGCGGGTGCCCTGATGCTATAAAAAGCAAACTAATCAACCAGCGTCACCCGTAACCTTTATATGGTGATCACTGGTGAAAGGGTTAACTAGGGGCAATCAGGGGGTTAAAACCTTTATTAGGTTAAATATGGGGGTACCTGACACTATATAAAAACCTGACGGGTAACCTAAATAACTAAATAACTTACTGGCTAACCAGTGACACCAGTGACGCTTATACGGCGATCACTGGTGAAAGGGTTAACTCTAGGGGCAATCAGGGGGTTAAAATAATATATGGGGGTACCTGACACTAATAAAAACCTGCGGCGAACCTAAAAAAAAATAACTGCCTATCTAAAACACCAGCGACACGAATACAGCGATCGGAAAAACAATCGCTTAGTGACGCTGAAGTTAGGGGGTGAAAGGGTTACCTGGGGGGTGATCAAGGGGTTAAACCTTTATTAGGGGGGGGTTAGGGGGCTACCCTGGACCTAAAGGGGCCTAATCCTAACTGCCCTGCAACTTTTTACAATCACAGATGACACTAAATGCAGTGATCAGTAAAATAAATGATCACTGCAATCAGTGACACTGTGATTGGGGGCTTTGGGGTGACCTGGGGGGTGATCTGGGGGTGACTGGGGGGTGATTTGTGTGCCTATGTGTACCTACGTGTCAGTGGACTGTTGGTGCACTAACCTGCTTCTTCTCTGCTCGGCGCCGGGAACGAAAAGACCGCGGCGAGGGAGATGACATCACTTCCTCCAGCCTGTGTTTACATTTCAGGCAGGAGGAAGCATTTTCATTGGCCGGGAGCGATCGCGAGGGGGGGGGGCGGAATCGAGCGGCCGCCCCCTCATGCCTGATCGCTCCCGAACACTTAACGGCCGCTCACTGCAGTGAAGGGGGGTCCGGATGGACCCCCCAACTGCACAAAGGCGATCACGTAGATCTACGTGATTCTGCCTGTCGGTGCCATTCTGCCGACGTAAATCGGCGGTGGGCGGTCGTTAAGTGGTTAATAGGTAGAGTTAACCTATTAAAAATGAAAATTCTCCCAGTGATTTTATACTTTCTGCGGAATTCTCCAGTTTGGATCCATAAGTCATTCTTCAAGAAATTGGATGGCATCACCAGCTCGTTCCTGTGGGCCCCTAAAATGCCTAGGATAGGATTGAAAGTCCTGCAGCAACCATGGGGTCAGGGTGGTTTGGCGTTACCAGACTGGCGAAAGTATTACTTAGCAGGCCAATTAGTCTTTGTCAACAGATGTCAGGTTTCTGATGCTGGGGACTCGGCCACTGTCCTGGAGGCGGCCCACCTGGGATCTTATGAATCCCTTTGTCTGGCTATTCACAGGGGTACCAAGCCGGATCTTTCACTTAAGGAGTCTATGAAGGCCACTTTTAAAGCTTGGGAGGAGGCAGTGAAACTAGCATGCCCAAGTTACAGGGGTTTTTCCACTTCAGCCCCCCTATGGATGAATCCCAAACTACAGCAGTTTTACTCACTCGATGATCCCATGGGGTGGGTGACTAAGGGTGTCAAATTACTCAAGGATATTACACGAGACGGGGAATTATTAACATTTGACCAACTCAAAGCCAAGCATGACCTTCCCAACACTCAATATTTTAGATATCTCCAATTGCGACATGCATTCCAAACCCAATTTAGAACCGGGAGTGTTGAATCCTTTCCCTCTGACTTAGAAGACTTACTAATGACGGAGGAGCTGCCCAAAACACTATCAGTAACGTTCGAAGACTTGTTTAAAAATAGCCCAAAGGCGGTGATTAAATGTAGGGAACGATGGGAAGCTGAAGTCCCGGATATACAGGGGGACGATTGGGACGACATGTGGGACCATCCGTTTCAACACCTGGTAGCGGCAAGAGACAGGCTGATACATTTTAAGTTCCTGCATAGAATGTATTACACCCTTGCTAGGTTGGCATTGATATACCCTTCTGTTCCGGCAGAATGCTGGAGATGCTCTTTTGCTCCAGCAGATGCACATCATATATTTTGGAGTTGTCCTCAAATTCGGCAGTTTTGGACCGGAGTCACTGGGGGTACTGGTTCCTTTGACAATCAGAGTGTGTCTCCTTGGTTTAGTGGAGGAGGTGGTTCCATCCAGAGCTCATAGAACTCTACTTAATATACTTTTATTTTATGGGAGGAAGGCTATCTTGCTTCGATGGAAGAAGCCGGGGGCCCCAGATTTAGTTTTCTGGAAAGGGCTGGTTAACTCAATGATCCCATACTATAAGGTGACATACTTATCCAGGGGCTGCAGAAAGAAATTTGAGAAAGTGTGGCCTGGTATGAGTCAGATTTAACCGTGGGCTTGTAACTAAGGGCGATATGGCTGATAGGATAGTCCTAACTTACTTGTGTCATTTTACTACAAAAGGTGGGTGCCCAGTTTAAAAGTCATGCTGTGGTACATGGGGAGGTGGAGGTTACATATCCGCGGAATCTATTCGTGTTCGAGGGGAAGGGGAACTGAGTACGTGGGTGGTTGGAGGGGTGGGTTCATCTGAGGGTTTATGTAGTGGTACTGTCAGTTAGATGGTACGTTGTTGTAGTTGTATATGTCGGCCGTGTTGGCCAAATGCTAGGCTTGGTGTTTGCAGAGTCCTTTTAGTTTTTGTTATTGTATGTCTTGTATTAAAAAAAACGTAATAAAAAGAATAAAAAAAAAAAGAAAGGAAACACATTTTCAGGCTAGGGAAATTCCAAAATTGACTAATAGAGCATATCCAGTGGTATATCACAGTCCATCACCGATCTCTAAAACTAAGGAAGTCAGTATTCTCCTAGCCATGTATGTTCCATGGTCACCAGGCACATATATTGCCGATGAGCAAGGTAGATTTTTGATCAATGTGTATTTTCCAAATTTCAATCAGTTGCTTTTCTTAAGGTCATTGATCCCACTGATTCTGGAGCATAGTGATGGTGTATTGATTGTAGGAGGGGATTTTAATTTTGCATACGATCCACTCTTAAGCCCTGTACACACGATAGGTTTAACCGATGAAAACAGTCCGATGGACTTTTTTCATCGGACAAACCGATCGTGTATGGGCTCCATCGGTCTTTTTTCCATCGGTGTTTAAAAATAGAACATGTTTTAAATTTATCCGATGGTTAAAAAACCGATAGCAAATTACTATCGTCTGTGGGGAACTTCATCGGATAAAAAACCCACGCATGCTCAGAATCAAGTCGACGCATGCTCAGAAGCATTGAACTTCATTTTTCTCGGCTCATCGGAGTGTTTTACGTCACTGTGTTTGGAACGGTCTGTTTTTTGACTGATGGTGTGTAGGCAAGACTGATGAAAGTCAGCTTCATCGGTTTTCCGATGGAAAAATCCATCAGTTAAAAAACCATAGGAAATCCGATCGTGTGTACAGGGCTTTAGATGTTTCAAGGGGGGTATCTCATTTATCATTCTCTTATTTAAAGCAACTGAGGGTAGAATTAAACCTTCTTCAATTGGTAGATGTATGGCGCCTACAACATCCCAATGTTAGAGATTATACTTTTTTTTCTCCAGTTCATTCAACATATTCAAGAATTGATTACTTTTTTATCACTCAGAAAGATTTGGATAGAGTTCGAGTCACCACGATTGTACCTATTTTGCTCGCCTATCATGGATCGGTTCAAATGGACATAGATTTAAATATAGTAGCTACAAGGTCCTGGTCTTGGAGGCTCAATGACACACTGTTAAAGGACCCTATCACTATGAGTGGGGCCCTTCAGTGTCTAGAAGAATATTTCAGCCAGAATGATCAACCTAATACGTCCCCGACAGTACTGTGGGAGGCGCACAAATGCTTTATAAGAGGAATATGTCTTAAACATGGAGCAAGGATAAATAAATTGAGGCGGTCGGAAACTGAGTTGTTATTTTTGAGGATCCGTAAACTTGAGGCTATGCACAAAAAAACACTCGCTTTACAGACACAGAAAGAATTACTTACACCTTACGTCAGCAGTATAATCAAATTGCAAATACAGAAGTGAAGGAAAAATTATGGCGATATAAACAGTCTAATTATGAGTATGGAAATAAACCAGGGGTTCTTCTAGCTAGGGCACTGAAAGGGTCACAAACAAAAATGCATATTACTCAAATGACATCTGAATCTGGCACCAATTTGTCAGACCCAGAGTCTATAGCCCAGGAATTTCAAAAATTCTATCGGAAGCTTTATAATCTCCATAACCCCTGAAATCCAGCAAGGTCCTTCTCGGGCAGATTTGATATCTACTTTTTTGACATCTTCAGGTATGCCCTCCCTCTCCTTAGAGGTAACTGAGGGAATGGAAGCACCTATAACAGATAGAGAATTGGCCATGGCAATAGAATCCTCTAAATTAGGGAAGGCCCCTGGCCCAGACGGGCTAAATCTTGTTTACTATAAAACTTTTCAAGATGTTCTCTCTCCTTATTTTTTACGTACCTATAACTCTATTTCAGCCAATTGTAAGCTAACAGATGATGCTTTGAGGGCTCATATTATGGTCATCCCTAAGCAGGATAAAGACCACACTCAATGTGGGAATTATCGCCCCATAGCACTCTTAACCACTTCAGCCCCGGACCATTTTGTTGCTAAAGGACCAGGCCCCTTTTTGCGATTCGCCACCGTGTCGCTTTAACTGACAATTGCGTGGTCGTGCGACGTGGCTCCCAAACAAAATTTACGTCCTTTTTTTCCCACAAATAGAGCTTTCTTTTGGTGGTATTTGATCACCTCAGCGGTTTTTGTTTTTTGCGCTATAAACAAAAATAGAGCGACGATTTTGAAAAAAAATCAATACTAAGACCAATACATTGGCAATTTAAACTAGAAGGAGCAAGGCAGCAGCAATAGTGAGATAACCACACACAAGCATAAAATAAAGAAAAAGCTGCGCCAAGAACATTAATGAGCAATCCTCAAAAGTTAATGATGATATGAAGGCTATGAAGGCAGTCCAAAAGAGTGACCTATAAGATGCCAAAGTAGTATCAGAAGGGAGGAATCACATATGCTGTAGAAACATCCAGAAACCATACAGTATAGTAACAACACTGTGCTTGCCAACCGGAGTGACCACCACCGTAGTAAAATTAGCTGCTTACCAGAAGCAAGCAAAAGGAGCGCAGTCGGCTATAACCTAGCCGCGGCCTTTAGCTTGCAAGTAGTGGGTGTATGGAACTCAAACCCAATCAGAACACCCAGGACGCTCCTCCAGTGTACAATAAGCTGTATGATGGCTCCGTCTGGCCCTTGCTGCACTATTCCTTCCACTAGGCTGAGCGGGGTTTACACAAGCATCTCCCTGCTCTATCTCTCCGTGAGACGATCGCGGGTGTGCCCATTGCGATCGAGTCCGCGGGACCCGCGGTCGGGCTCACGGCGAAAGCGACCACACGGCGGCATCTTAAAGGGGACGTACCTGTACGTACCTATGCCTGTCCGTGCCATTCTGCCGACGTAAATATACAGGAGGTGGTCCTTAAGCGGTTAAACACTGATTTAAAACTATTTTCTAAAATCTTAGCGAAAAGGGTACTTCCATATATTCCCCAGCTTGTTCACGCAGATCAGGCAGGCTTTATCCCTCAGAGAGAGGCCAGGGACAACACTGTAAGGGCAATAGATCTGATCCACTCTGCCCGTTCGGAGGTCCGACCTTTTCTGCTCTTATCAACAGATGTCGAAAAGGCCTTCGATAAGGTGGACTGGCAGTTCTTATGTCTTTTCCCTTAGACATATTGGTCTGGGGTCACGAATGCAGTCCTGGATTCAGGCATTATACTCTGGCCCCACAGCCGCAGTGCTGGTGAATGGGGCCCGAACAGAGTATTTCTCTCTGTCCAATGGGATGAGACAGGGCTGCCCTATTACTCCATTAATCTTTGTGCTAACCCTAGAACCCTTTCTCTGTAAAGTTAGATTAGACTCTTTGATTAGTGGAATACAGGTCTCAAGCATAAAATTGCTGCGTATGCATATCAGTGGCGGCTGGTGCTTAAAATTTTTTGGGGGGCGCAAACAAACTGAAAAAAAACAAACATCAATTGCCGCCACTGTGCCCATTAAACGCAGCCACTGTGCCCAAACGCCACCAGTTTGCCCCCTCAAATGCAGCCAGTTTCCCCCCAGCCAGTTTCCCCCCAAATACAGCCAGTTTCAACCCAAATGCAGCCAGTTGCCCCCCCAAGTGCAGCCAGTTTCCCCCCCAAATGCAGCCAGTTTGTCCCCAAAAGCAGCCAGTTTCCCCCATATACAGCCAGTTTGTCCCCAAATGCAGCCAGTTTGTCCCCAAATACAGCCAGTTTGTCCCCATATACAGCCAGCTTGTCCCCATATACAGCCAGTTTGTCCCCATAGCCAGCCAGTTTGTCCCCAAATGCAGCCAGTTTGTCCCCAAATGCAGCCAGTTTCCCCCCAAGTACAGCCAGTTTGTCCCCAAATACAGCCAGTTTGTCCCCAAATGCAGCCAGTTTCCCCCCAAATACAGCCAGTTTGTCCCCATATACAGCCAGTTTGTCCCCATATCCAGCCAGTTTGTCCCCAAATGCAGCCAGTTTGTCCCCATATACAGCCAGTTTGTCCCCAAATGCAGCCAGTTTGTCCCCAAATACAGCCAGTTTGTCCCAAATGCAGCCAGTTTCCCCCCAAATACAGCCAGTTTGTCCCCATATACAGCCAGTTTGTCCCCAAATGCAGGCAGTTTGTCCCCATATACAGCCAGTGTGTCCCAAATACAGCCAGTTTCCCCGCAAATGCAGCCAGTTTGTCCCCCCAGCCCTGCACTTACCTTCTTCGGGTCAGCACCGTCCTTCTTCCGTCCTCGATGTCGCTTCAGCCAATCAGGTTACCGGTAACCAGACCCGGTGAACCTGATTGGCTGAAATGCCTGTCAGTGTTAACCAAGGAACGCATCCCCCGTGTGTCCTCTGGTTAACTATTTGGAAGCCGATTACAGCCCTCAGGCTGTAATCGGGAAGCCTATCAGAGCCGCTGGCTCTGATAGGCACTTCCAAAAACCAACCAGCCGCTGTTATTCAGATGGCCGGCGCTCAACAGGGGGCCTGCCATCTGAATAGTGGGTGGCAGCGGCGGCGACAATACATAGGTTCATGCAATGCATGAACCTATGTATTGTTGTGAGTGACGGGCGCAGGAGCGAGAGGGGGCGGCGCTCCTGCGCCCACTATGGATGCACCGCCACTGATGCAGATGATCTTCTATTTTTTCTTACCAACCCAGAGGTTTCATTACCTCATCTATTTCAATGTTTTGCTCAGTATAAGGATCTTTCAAATTTTTCGATAATGATGTTAAAAGTGAAGCAATGAGTATTCTTCTCCCTACATATTACAACGCTACAAGGCCTCTACCGGTTTAAATGGGTTCAGTCTTTTTTGAAATATCTGGGGTTAAATTAACCCCGGATACTGCCTCGTTATATGAGATGAATTTTTGCCCACTATTATCTAAAATACGATCACATCTCAAACTTTGGCAAACACTTACCCTTACATGGTTTGGGAGGTGTAATGCATTTAAGATGACATTGCTCCCACAGATTCTATATCTAATGCAAGCAATACCTATTAAATTACCTCAAGTCTTTTTTCATTCATGTCGGACATTGTTAATTAAACTTCTTTGGAGCAATAAAGCTGCTAGAATTCGCTACTCACTGTTAGTGCTGCCTAAATCTTTGGGGGGTATTGGTCTACCTGACTTGATCTCATACTATCAAGCTCTACACTTGTCTAGAGTGGTGTCATGGTGTACTTCCTCGAAGACCAAACCCTGGGTACAAGTAGAACAACAAGCTTCACCGAGCGTTCTGTCTATGCTTCCCTGGGTTGCCTATAAATATTATCGGGGATTGAAGAGGCATCCGACGATTGGGGCTACAATTGCAGTCCTTATTCAAACACTCTCAACAAAGGGCCTTTCTCCCAATCCCTTAATACCAGTGATTCAGAACCCAGACTTTGCGCCTGGGCTTGACAATAAACAGCTTTGGGGCTTGGTAGGACTTGGTATAACTAGACGCATGCACTTCGCTACCTTGCAGGGAGGGATGTCTATGCAAGATCTATCCACCCTTTCACAGCCCTCCCCTGAGCTCCTGGTCAGCCTTTCAATTGGCACATTATTTAAGGTCAACACCGGATGCGGAACTTTATGTTAGGCCACTGACACCTTTTGAGCAACTATGTGTGGCAGGGAAATATGTACCACATTTGTTGTCACTTTTGTATAAACTGATCATTGAGCCTTCAGAAGGTCACACCCCCCCCCCCCCGTATATACGCCGCTGGGAGGAGGACCTTCAAATTTCCTTCACAAGCATGCAAATTAAAAGGATTATTTCACTGGCCCATAAATCCTCTATAGCAAGTCGCTTTCAAGAACAGGGTTTTAAGTTGCTGGTCAGGTGGTACAGGGTCCCGGCCCTACTTAATAAACTCTATCCGCAAACCTCTAACCTATGTTGGCATTGCAAGAAAGAGTCAGGGACATTATTACATATTTTCTGGGTGTGCCCTTTAATCATACCATTTTGGAAGGAAGTGGGGAACTGGATTAAACAACTGACATTAGTCGACCTTGGTTCGGACCCTCTGGGATATCTTCTGCACCTAAATGCGATACCTCTCCATAAATATAAAAAGTCACTGGTAGCACACATGCTGAATGCTGCCCGGGCATGTATCCCAGACATATGGAAATCTACTACCATACCACCTGTGAAACATTGGTTCTCTAGAATAGATGAAATTAGGACAATGGAAAACATGACAGCCTTATTCTATGGTAGAGAGGAGGAATGTAGGGAAACCTGGCGGCCATGGACGACCTTTACTTGTACACCTCAGTATGCTGATTGCTTTTTTGCTTAGTCATCAAGTATTAAGATTTATATGGGTGGGTCTGGTTGGATGGGGTGGTCTGGGGGGGAGGGGGAGGGTGTCTGAGGCTGAGAAGCCCTTAAGATATTTTTTTTTCCTTTTCCTTTTTTTATTTATTATTATTATTATTATTTTTTTCTTATTTCTCTCTCGTGACCTTCAGAGCCAGTTCACACCAGGGCGGCGCAACGCGGCACGACTTGTGGGGGCGACCTCGGCGGCGTGATCTCAAGACGACTTGAGATGCCCGCCGAGTCGATTTGCATAAGATTTCTGTATAGAAGTCAATGCAGGTCGCCTTGGGTCGCCCCCAAAAGTAGTACAGGAACCTTTTTCTAAGTCGGAGCGACCTGAGTCGCTCTTACTAAGAACGGTTCCATTGAAAAGCGTGGGACGCGACTTGTCAGGTGACTGAGTCGCCTGACGAGTCGCCCTGGTGTGAACCGGCTCTCAGGGGATAGTGTCGGGGGAGAGGTTCCCTTTATTTTAAAGTAGAGAAGGGAAGGTTTAGTATAATAAAGGAAGAATATGAGTAGTGCTATGGAAGGAATGCAAACCAGGTTAATAATCGTAGCAATATTTATTATTAGACATATTTTGTGGCTATATATTCCTATTTTATGAATTGAAAAAGAGATGCCGCTGGTTTATTTGTTTTATGGTGAGGTCGGATGGCTAGATTTGTTCTCTACTTTATTATAGGTTTTTTCTTTTTCTTATTATTGTTTTATAATGTTATATTTTGTTATTGTTTCATATTGTTATATGTTTTGTTGTAACTGAAAAATATTGAATAAAGAATTATATTTAACCACTTGACAACTGGGCACTAAACCCCCTTCGTGCCCGGAACAATTTTCAGCTTTCAGCGCTGACACAATTTGAATGACAATTGCACGGTCATACAACGCTGTACCCAAATGATATTTTTATCATTTTTTCCCCACAAATAGAGCTTTCTTTTGGTGGTATGTGATCACCTCTGCGGTTTTTATTTTTTGCCCTATAAACAAAAAAATACAGAAAATTTTGAAAAAAAACACTATTTTTTTACTTTTTGCAATAATAATATCCCAATTTTTTTTAAAAACTAGTTTTTTTCTCAGTTTAGGCCGATACGTATTCTTCTATATTTTTTGGGTAAAAAAATTGCAATAAGCGTATAGCGATTGGTTTGCGAAAAAGTTATAGCGCCTACAAAATAGGGGATAGAATTATGACATTTTTATTATATATTTTTTTTTTTACTAGTAATGGCGGCGATCTGCGATTTTTGTCAGGCCTGCAATATTGCGGCGGACATATCGGACACTTTTGACACTATTTTGGGACCATTCACATTTATACAGCGAACAGTGCTATAAATATGCACTGATTACTGTATAAATGTGACTGGCAGGGAAGGGGTTAACACTAGGGGGCGAGGAAGGGGTTAACTATGTTCCCTATTTGTGATTCTTACTGTGTGGGGGGAGGGGACTGACAGGGAGAGGTGACCGATCTGTGTCCCTATGTACAAGGGACACAGCATCGGTCTCCTCTCTCCCTGAAAGGACATGGATCTCTGTGTTTACACACAGAGATCCACGTCCTGCCTCTGTAACAGCCGATCGCGGGTGCCTGGCGGACATCGCGGCCGCCAGGCACGCGCATCGGCATCACGTGACCACGACGGGGACAGCTGGGGGGAGAGAAACAGGAGAACGTCCATGGACGTCCACTCAGCACTTGAGAGCCGCGCTGCAGACGTCTTTTGTCTATAGCGCGGGTCTCAAGTGGTTAAAAAAAAAAACAATAGACAATAATGTTGAGAGCAAAATTTATTGTTAAAAGCCTCATATATATATATTAAAATATCTTCATGATTACAATAATTCATTTGAGTAATAAAAACATATTCATCATGATTTGGCTGGATCATAGCACACTGAATATATATATATATATATATATATATATATATATATATATAATTATATATATACAGGTCCTTCTCAAAAAATTAGCATATTGTGATAAAGTTCATTATTTTCTGTAATGTACTGATAAACATTAGACTTTCATATATTTTAGATTCATTACACACAACTGAAGTAGTTCAAGCCTTTTCTTGTTTTAATATTGATGATTTTGGCATACAGCTCATGAAAACCCAAAATTCCTATCTCAAAAAATTAGCATATCATGAAAAGGTTCTCTAAACGAGCTATTAACCTAATCATCTGAATCAACTAATTAACTCTAAACACCTGCAAAAGATTCCTGAGGCTTTTAAAAACTCCCAGCCTGGTTCATTACTCAAAACCGCAATCATGGGTAAGACTGCCGACCTGACTGCTGTCCAGAAGGCCATCATTGACACCCTCAAGCAAGAGGGTAAGACACAGAAAGAAATTTCTGAACGAATAGGCTGTTCCCAGAGTGCTGTATCAAGGCACCTCAGTGGGAAGTCTGTGGGAAGGAAAAAGTGTGGCAGAAAACGCTGCACAACGAGAAGAGGTGACCGGACCCTGAAGAAGATTGTGGAGAAGGACCGATTCCAGACCTTGGAGGACCTGCGGAAGCAGTGGACTGAGTCTGGAGTAGAAACATCCAGAGCCACCGTGAACAGGCGTGTGCAGGAAATGGGCTACAGGTGCCGCATTCCCCAGGTCAAGCCACTTTTGATACAGAAACAGCGGCAGAAGCGCCTGACCTGGGCTACAGAGAAGCAGCACTGGACTGTTGCTCAGTGGTCCAAAGTACATTCGGAAATCAAGGTGCCAGAGTCTGGAGGAAGACTGGGGAGAGGGAAATGCCAAAATGCCTGAAGTCCAGTGTCAAGTACCCACAGTCAGTGATGGTCTGGGGTGCCATGTCAGCTGCTGGTGTTGGTCCACTGTGTTTTATCAAGGGCAGGGTCAATGCAGCTAGCTATCAGGAGATTTTGGAGCACTTCATGCTTCCATCTGCTGAAAAGCTTTATGGAGATGAAGATTTCATTTTTCAGCACGACCTGGCACCTGCTCACAGTGCCAAAACCACTGGTAAATGGTTTACTGACCATGGTATTACTGTGCTCAATTGACCTGCCAACTCTCCTGACCTGAACCCCATAGAGAATCTGTGGGATATTGGGAAGAGAAAGTTGAGAGACGCAAGACCCAACACTCTGGATGAGCTTAAGGCCGCTATCGAAGCATCCTGGGCCTCCATAACACCTCAGCAGTGCCACAGGCTGGTTGCCTCCATGCCACGCCGCATTGAAGCAGTCATTTCTGCAAAAGGATTCCCGACCAAGTATTGAGTGCATAACTGAACATAATTATTTGAAGGTTGACTTTTTTTGTATTAAAAACACTTTTCTTTTATTGGTCGGATGAAATATGCTAATTTTTTGAGATAGGATTTTTGGGTTTTCATGAGCTGTATGCCAAAATCATCAATATTAAAACAAGAAAAGGCTTGAACTACTTCAGTTGTGTGTAATGAATCTAAAATATATGAAAGTCTAATGTTTATCAGTACATTACAGAAAATAATGAACTTTATCACAATATGCTAATTTTTTGAGAAGGACCTGTACTGTGTATATATATTGTGAGGGGGTTACCTCAGCAGCGGGTGTGTGTGACCCCCTGGATGGGTTCACCACACAAAAACAGGCACAGCAGACAGTGGTAGGAGAAAACAAAAGGGTGTGGTTTTATTTGAACTATATACAGACAAAAAAATACAGCAAAAACAAAAGAAACAGGAAAAGAAATCCTGGTCAACTTGACCGCTCACTACACACGTTGGTGTCCCTAACTAACAACTGGGTACAGCCTTGTGCTGTCCCAGTCCCTAGCTCCCTGCTTTTAGAAGTTCTTAGCAATAACCACACAGGCTTTGGCTCACCGCACAGAGATCACACTCCCCAGACTATCCACACAGATCTGGTTCCAGGTTGGAGCATCTCCCTTAGGATGCTGGGAGTTCTTGTAGAGGCCCTAATGAGCCCTCTTACTTCAGCTGGGCTCATTAACTCTTCCCCTGCAAGACTCCCAGCACTCCCCCTAGTGGTATAAATCGGCATAAAGCCTGAATCTAGGACATATATACCTTCCATCCTGGATGCAACCTGGTGATTTTACCTGCCTGCTGTCACATACCGACCCCTCTTGTTTTAACCTTGGGGTTGGAACACAAGCAATCAGGCATGCATGTACTCGAGACAAAGCATCCACATTCCCCATTTGAACGCCAGGGCGATGCTTTACCGTAAAGTTGAATTCTTGTAGGGCCAGGAACCACCTATTTACTCTCCTATTTGTCTCTTTGTTTTGAGCCATCCACTTTAAAGGAGCGTGATCAGTAATTAGGTCAAAGTGCCTCCCTAGCAGATAGTACCGAAGGGAATCTAGAGCCCACTTCACCGCTAAACACTCCTTCAATCGTGGCGTAATTTACCTCATGGGACTTCAATTTCCTGCTGAGGTAAATGACTGGGTGCTCTTCCTCGTTCCAGACCTGGGACAATACTGCTCCTAACCCAACGTCTGATGCATCACTTTGTACGACAAAGTCCCTAGAGAAGTCTGGTGAGTACAACACTGGCTGGCTACATAAGGCTTTTTTTAAGAATTGGAATGCTGCCTCAGCCTCTGGGGTCCATTTAACCATGACAGACTCTTGTCAGGTTGGTTAGGTTGGTTAGGGGCAGAGCCCGAGAGGCAAAGTGGGGAATGAATCGCTGATAATAACCAGCAATTCCCAGAAAAGCTCGTACCTGCTTCTTGCTGTTGGGACGTGGCCAATTCTGTATGGCCTCGACTTTATTGACTTGGGGTTTTATTACTCCTCTCCCAATGGTGTACCCAAGATATTTGGCCTCCTCCTGTCCAATGGTACACTTCTTGGGGTTGGCCGTAAACCCAGCTTCCCGGATAGAGTCTAGGACTGCTTGCACTTTTGGCAGATGTGAGGCCCAATCTGTGCTATAGATAATTACATCATCTAGGTAAGCCGCAGCATACTTCTGATGGGGCCTCAGTATCTGGTCCATTTTCCGCTGGAATGTTGCCGGCGCATTCTGTAAACCAAACGGCATTCTTTTATATTGGAACGCCCCGTCTGGGGTTACAAATGCGGTTTTCTCCTTGGCCGACTTGGCCAGGGGAATTTGCCAATACCCTTTGGTGAGATCAAGAGTTGTCATGTATCGGGCTGTTCCCAACCGGTCGACCAACTCATCTATACGTGGCATGGGGTAGGTGTCAAATTTTGTAACTTTGTTCAGTTGTCGTAAATCATTACCAAATCGCCAGCTCCCATCCGGTTTAGGCACTAACACTATGGGACTTGACCAATCACTTTGGGATTCCTCTATCACCCCTAACTTAAGCATTTTCTGTACTTCCTCACGTATTGCCTCCCGTCGGGCCTCCGGAATCCGATAGGGTTTTAGCTTCACCCTTTCACCGGGCGGGGTAATAATATCATGCTCTACCCCAAACGTTTGTCCCGGCAGCTCAGAGAAAACCTCCTTGTTGCGAAGCACAAACTCCTTAACCTCCTGTTGTTGGGGGTTTGACAAGGTGACTGCTATTCCAACCTCAGGAATCACGCAATCAGACTGAGCAGGTGACAAAGTTTCTGCGACTAGGGATTCCCTATCCCTCCAGGCTTTCAACAGATTAATGTGATAGATCTGTTCGGGCTTTCGCCTTCCTGGTTGTCTGACCTTGTAATTCACTTCGCTCACTTTTTACATTATCTCGTAGGGGCCTTGCCATTTAGCAAGGAATTTGCTTTCAACCGTAGGGACAAGTACCAATACCTTATCCCCCGGGGAAAAGGTACGGGTCTTGGCCCCACGGTTGTACACTCTCTGCTGTGCCAACTGCGCTTGGGCCAAATGTTCCTTTACGATTGGCATTACCTGTGCAATTCTATCTTGCATCAGGGCGACATGCTCAATCACACTCCTGTGGGGAGAACTCTCACTTTCCAAAGTTTCCTTGGCGATATCCAACAGCCCTCTTGGGTGTCTCCCATAGAGTAACTAAAAGGGTGAGAAACCCGTAGAGGATTGGGGTACCTCCCTAATGGCAAACATTAAATAGGGAATTAGACAGTCCCAATCCTTTCCATCTTTATCCACCACCTTTTTAAATATTTGTTTTAGAGTTTTGTTGAATCTTTCAACCAACCCATCTGTTTGGGGGTTATACACAGATGTACGCAATTGTGCCACTTTGAACAACTTGCACAGCTCTTTCATAACCCGGGACATAAAGGGTGTACCTTGGTCCGTAAGCAGTTCCTTACAAAAACCCACATGGCTAAAAACAAGAGATAGCTCTTTGGCTATGGTTTTGGCCGAGGTATTTCGGAGAGGAATCGCTTCCGGATAATGGGTGGCATAGTCCAATATAACCAAAATGTACTGATGCCCCCTAGCGGACTTCATTATCGGACCTACCAAATCCATTGCGATCCTCTCAAAGGGAACCTCAATGATGGGAAGAGGTACCAGCGGGTTACGGAAATGTGGCATCGGTGCCGACCTCTGACACACAGGGCAGGAGGAACAATAATTTTCTGTTTCCCTCATGACCCCAGGCCAATAGAATCTCTGCAATACTCTCTCTCTGGTTTTCTCTATCCCCAGATGACCTCCAAGAATGTGCCCATGGGCCAAATCTAACACCAACTTCCTGTAAGGTTTGGGCACCACAAGCTGCTCAATGGTTTCTTCTGCCCTTTTAGCCACCCGATACAGTAGGTCCTTTTCCACGATGAAGTACGGGTAAGTGTAGGTCTCATCTGGGTTCACTAACTCACCATCTATTTCCACTACGTTTTCCCGTGCCTTTATTAGGGTGGGGTCTTTTAACTGTTCTGTGGCAAAATTTTCCTTGTGAACCTCGAGATCAGAAAACTAAACAGACGGCATGTTTTCGTCTGAGGATGTTGGCTCCTCCCCAGTTTCTCGAGTCTCCCCGGCCAATACCGACAAGGGGAATTCTGGAGAGTCCTCACCACTCTCAGAGGAATTCTGGCTATCACATTCCTGGTATATAGGGGCACCAGTGGTGGGCTCAGGATAATCCCATAGTTCCCAGAACTTTGGAAAATCCCTTCCCACAATGGCATCATGAGGCAAGTGAGACACTAACCCCACCTCAAAACACACTGTAGTCACCGGATATTCTCGGGTGTCCCCATGCACACAAATAACAGCTACCTTGTTATTCCCAGAGACCTCTGTAGTAACTAATTCAGCCTTTATCAGTGTCACCAGGCTACCTGAATCCAGCAACACAACAACATTTCTACCATTAATACACATTTTGCATAAATGTTTCTCAGTTCCCCGAATGGCAGTGCATGCGACTGTCGCAAACAGCGACTGACGTCTGTCCCTTAGAAAGTCACATTGCATGGGTTCATCCACAACCAGGCAATTTGCTGCAATATGTCCCTCTTGTCGGCAGCGGTAGCAAACAATCCTTTTTGCTGCCTCTTGAGCCCCTGACTTCCCAGGATGTTCTCGCCAGACCTTAGGTAGAACTCCCACCCTCTCACTCTCTCCACCTTCATCCCTTGGAATCATCTTACCCGCCACTGGGGATGGTCTGGTCTTAGGGTGGAAAGTCAGTGAGTCTCTGGAAGAGGCAGTCAGGTTCTCTGTAGCCAAGTACTTCTCTACACAATCCACAAGATTATCGGCCGTTTCTGGGTCTCCATGGCTTACCCATTTTTGGATGGCAGTAGGAAGAGCTCTCAAGAAACGATCCATCACAACACGTTCCACAATCTTTGGTGCGGACAAAGTCTCTGGCTGTAGCCACTTCCTGCTCAGGTGAATGAGATCATACATTTGAGACCTGGGGGGTTTTCCAAGCCGGAAAGTCCAGTTATGCACACGCTGAGTTTGGACAGCCAGGGTGACACCCAGCCGTGACAATATTTCATTTTTTAGCATCACATAGTCTTTTGCTTGGTCAGGCTCTAGGTCATAGTAAGCTTTCTGCGATTCACCAGTTAACAGAGGAGCCACCAGTCCAGCCCACTGCTCCTTAGGCCACTTTTCTCTTTTAGCAGTCCTTTCAAATGTGGTCAAAAACACCTCTGGATCATCCTCTACAGTCATTTTTGTCAATAAACGACTCACCCCAAAGGACACGGTATTAGTGGAACGACTTGCTTCACTGGTCTGCGGATGTTGCTGCATTAACGTTTCCATTTGTTGTTGTAGTCTCTGCTCTTGCTTCTGTAACAGGTCTATGAAGCGGACCTCAGATTGCTGCTGGGCCTGTTGCTGAGCTTCCAGACTCTGTTGATGAGCTTGCTGCTGGGCTGCCAGACTCTGTTGATGAGCTTGCTGCTGGGCTGCGAGGCTCTGTTGCAAAGTTGCATTTGTCTGCTGCTGGGCTGCAAGGCTCTGTTGATGAGCTGCAAGGCTCTTTTGCAAACCTGCATTTGTCTGCTGCTGATTGGCATTTGCTAGAGCCAGCTGTTTCAGTATCTCCTCCATGCTGGCCTTTAAAAAAAAACTGCCACTGGTTCTCCACCAACTGTGAGGGGGTTACCTCAGCAGCGGGTGTGTGTGACCCCCTGGATGGGTTCACCGCACAAAAACAGGCACAGCAGACAGTGGTAGGAGAAAACAAAAGGGTGTGGTTTTATTTGAACTATACACAGACAAAAAAATACAGCAAAAACAAAAGAAACAGGAAAAGAAATCCTGGTCAACTTGACCGCTCACTACACACGTTGGTGTCCCTAACTAACAACTGGGTACAGCCTTGTGCTGTCCCAGTCCCTAGCTCCCTGCTTTTAGAAGTTCTTAGCAATAACCACATGGGCTTTGGCTCACCGCACAGAGATCACACTCCCCAGACTATCCACACAGATCTGGTTCCAGGTTGGAGCATCTCCCTTAGCATGCTGGGAGTTCTTGTAGAGACCCTAATGAGCCCACTTACTTCAGCTGGGCTCATTAACTCTTCCCCTGCAAGACTCCCAGCACTCCCCCTAGTGGTATAAATTGGCATAAAGCCTGAATCTAGGACATATATACCTTCCATCCTGGATGCAACATGGTGATTTTACCTGCCTGCTGTCACAATATATATATATATATATATATATATATATATATATATATATATGTATATGTATATATTGGGATAAGAGCTGATTGTGTTGATGAATCTCAATATACAATAATAACTAGGGATGAGCTCGATGTTCGGGTCGCCCGTTCGTCGAAAAATTAACATTATGGGGCGTTTGCGGCAAATTCGAGCGGAATGCCCCATAATGCATTGCTGTATGATAATTGGCCAAAACATGCTTTTGGCCAATTATCATACAGCAATGCCCTCTGCTAAGAGAGCCATAATCAGCCAAAGGCAGGGTGCCTTTGGCCAATCATGGCTCAGGGGGACTAAGTCCATGCCCACAAGGCTGCCTGCACGTCGGCCCTGTGTAGTGTGTTGTTGGCGTGGACAGCCAGTCTCGTATATATATATATATATATATATATATATATATATATATAAATATATATATACACATTGCAGGCCATTCCTGGTGTACTTTTTCTAATATACTTCAGGCGGTGTATTTAATATATATATACAGCCAGTCTCGTATATACAGTATATATATATACTGCATCCAGTGTAGCTTATATCTGACTGCAGGCCACTCCTCTCTAATACCTGAAGTAAGGATGCTCATTCTGGCCGTTCTCCTCCTCCCGCTCCGCCTCCTCCTCGACTGTAGCTTTTGATTGGAGGAGAGAGCGGTCATGTGACCATCAATGAAACAGAAGAAGCTTTGATTTGCAGTGAGAGTGACACAGGAGCAGTGTAGAAGGGGCTGACAGTGATGTTTTCTATACTTTACAGTATGCTGGAAATGCTGTCCCAGGAGACTGGCGGCCTCCTGAGAGTGCAGAGGAGGAGGAGGGGGGACTTTATAATGAAAGGGGGCTGTGCACTGTGCAGTGCAGAGGGTCTTTGTGCAGTGCAGGCAGTCCGTGTGCTGTGCAGGGGGTCCGTGTGCTGTGCAGGGGGTCCGTGTGCTGTGAAGGGGGTCCGTGTGCTGTGAAGGGGGTCTGTGTGCTCTTCAGGGGGTCCGTGTGCTCTTCAGGGGGTTCGTGTGCTGTGCAGGGGGTCCATGTGCTGTGCAGGGGGTCCAGAAAGTTTTTTCCTGAAACTTTCCTCTTGAAATTAGGGTGCGTGTTATATGCCTGTGCTTGTTATATGCCGATAAATACGGTACTTCAGGCGGTGTATTTAATTTATATATATACAGCCAGTCTCATATATATATGTATATATATATATATATATACAGTGGGGAAAAAAAGTATTTAGTCAGCCACCAATTGTGTGAGTTCTCCCACTTAAAAAGATGAGAGAGGCCTGTAATTGTCATCATAGGTATACCTCAACTATGAGAGACAAAATGTGGAAACAAATCCAGACAATCACATTGTCTGATTTGGAAATATATTTTTTTGCAAATTATGGTGGAAAATAAGTATTTGGTCAATATCAAAAGTTCACCTCAATACTTTGTTATATATCCTTTGTTGGCAATGACAGAGGTCAAATGTTTTCTGTAAGTCTTCACAAGGTTGTTACACACTGTTGCTGGTATGTTGGCCCATTCCTCCATGCAGATCTCCTCTAGAGCAGTGATGTTTTGGGGCTGTCGATGGGCAACACGGACTTTCAACTCCCTCCAAAGGTTTTCTATGCGATAAAGGGACCTGTAAATCCAAATTGTGTGAGAGTGGCGAACATATAGGGCCAGCCAAGCCTATTGAAGGCCTTTTGAGCATCTAGACCTAAAATAAGGGCTGGGCGGGAAGTCTTGTCAAGTAAATCTATGAGGTCAATAGTGCGTCTGGTGTTGTCACCGTTGTGTCTAGAGAATACAAAGCCTACCTGATCTTTGTGTATAAGTTTAGGGAGTATAGACGTGAGTCTAATAGCTAAGATTTTTGCAAATATTTTATACTCCGAATCAATTAGAGCTATGGGTCTATAATTATCCGGTAGGGATGGGTCTTTATCAGGTTTCGGGAGGACTGTAATGTGAGCGTGTAAAAACTGAGAATGAGGGACAGTGCCCTTCATAAGAGAGGCAAATAGGTTGAGTAAATAGGGGCTCAAAATTGGGAGGAATGTCTTATAATAGAAGTAGAATAAGCCACCTGGGCCCGGCGATTTATGTGAAGGGAGGTCTTTAACCACATCAGCCTATTCTTCCAGAGTGACAATAGCATTAATCAAAGTGATTTGGGAAGGTGACAGTTTAGGTCAATTTAGGGGGTCAAAATTTGTCTTCGGAAAAGAGGTGTCTGGAGTCTGCATTTAAACAATTATATAGCTTTTAGCAGTATTCTCCAAACACCCTGGACATTGTTTGCGGACAATGGGTAGGGGATCCAATTGTAGGATAAAATCGGGGAAAGAATGAGACACGGGCGAGGTTTAAGTCTATTTACTAGCAGTGGAGAATTCTTAAAATTACTGTTTGGCTCAGAGGAGAGATTTGGAGCATCTATTCATGTCTAAAGTTTTCAAACGTTTGCGTAAATAGGTAACTGTGTGTTGGTGTGCTACCAGTGCCGGCCCGTCCACAGGGGGCGCCTGGGTGCCGCCCCCCCCCCCCCTCCTGTGGTCACCCAAAAAAAAAAAGGGCCCTTTAAGAGTTTTTTTTTTTTTAAATGTCCTTTTTTTTTTACACATGGTGGTGCGTCCATAGTGGGCGCAGAAGCGCCGCCCCCGCTCGCTTCTGCGCCCGGCCGTCACTCACAACAATACATAGGTTCATGCATTGCATGAACCTATGTATTGCTGCCGCCCACTATTCAGATGGCCGGCCCCTTGAGCGCCGGCCATCTGAATAACAGCGTCTGGTTGGCCTTTAGAAGTGCCTATCAGAGCCAGCGGCTCTGATAGTCTTCCCGACTACAGCCTGAGGGCTGTAATCGGCTTCTAAATACCTAATGAGAGGACGCACGGGGGTGCGTTCCCTGGCCAATCATGTTCACCGGGTCTGGTTACCGGTAACCTGATTGGCTGAAGCGACATCGAGGGCGGGAGAAGACATCGAGGACGGAAGAAGGACGGCGCTGACTCGAGGAAGGTAAGTGCAAAGCTGGGGGGGACAAACTGGCTGCATTTGGGGGACAAACTGGCTGTATATTGGGAACAAACTGGCTGTATTTGGGGGACAAACTGGCTGTATTTGGGGGACAAACTGGCTGCATTTGGGGGACAAACTGGCTGTATATTGGGGACAAACTGGCTGTATTATGGGGGACAAACTGGCTGTATATTGGGGACAAACTGGCTGTATTATGGGAGACAAACTGGCTGTATATAGGGAACAAACTGGCTGTATATGGGGGACAAACTGGCTGTATAATAGGGACAAACTGGCTGTATTTTGGGGGAAAACTGGCTGCATATGGGGGACAAACTGGCTGTATAATGGGGACAAACTGGCTGTATTTTGGGGACAAACTGGTTGTATTTTGGGGACAAACTGGCTGTATAATGGGGACAAACTGGCTGTATAATGGGGACAAACTGGCTGTATATTGGGGACAAACTGGCTGTATTTTGGGAGGAAACTGGCTACATATGGGGACAAACTGGCTGTATATGGGGGGAAACTGGCTGCATTTGGGGACAAACTAGTGGCGTTTGGGCACATTGGTGGCAATTGATGTTTTTGTTTTTTTTCAGTTTGTTTGCGCCCCCCCAAAAAATTGCATGCTACCGTAGGGAAAGCAAGCAGTTTTCCCTCTGCTTTACGTAGCTGGGAGAGGATAGAAGACCGCTGCAGAGCGGTGTCTTTTTTCAGGCGAGAGCCAGCCGCAATGCACTGACCCTTTGAAAATACTCCTTATGCGTTTCGCAGAGGATGGAAACCTCCGCCACATTGTTCTCATTCAGCTGAAAAAAAATCAGATAGTTCTTTGGATAATTGATTTCTGATAATTGGGTTGTAAAGGATGGAATCATTAGGACGCCAGTGACAAGTTTTGGTTGAGGGAGAGGAGAGTGTAAGGTCAAGTTGAACGGAGGAATGATCTGACCAAGTAATGGGATTGATTTCTGAGGCAACCGTGGATGTCAGTAGCGGAGATGTAACAAAAAAATTGTCAAGTCTTGAATACATTTTGTGGGGTGGGGAATAAAATGTAAATTGTAAAATGTAAATTGTTTATGTGTAGGATGTTTTAATCCCCACATATCTAATAAATTGTGAGATCTAATGATTCTTCGGAAGGAGGTAGACTGACGATCAACCTTAGCTGAGGGAGTGGAAGAAAAAGAGCGTGCGTCTGTCTCTTCTGGGGGACACCACTAATAATCATGAAAGGTTGTGAAAATTTTCCAAGCTTACTAAACATATCAGTAAGGAACTGTATCTGTCCCGAGTTGGGGACATAAACATTGAGCATGATAGGTAATCGCAGTCTAGGAAGACAAACCTTCCGTGGGGGTCCAAGTATAAAGATTTTACTCTCAGGGGACAGGAGCGTTTAATCAATATGGCTACTCCTGCTTTACCAGAAGGGTCAGAAAAATTTAAAGGAGCTCCCTGGATGAAAATTAGTCTCCTGGACTAAGATTACATCGGCTGCTGAGGATTTGAACTTCTTCAAAGCCAACCACTGTTTCTGAATGGAGTTCAAACCCTTCACATTATAGGTTAGAATATGTAAATTAATACTTTAGTATAGTGAAAGCGTAGCTAATATAAGTCAAACGTAAAATAAGGACAAAAAGAAAAGGTCCATAGTGTATCCTGTGTGGGAGTGAAAGAAGGCGGCGGTGGTTTAGAGCAGACGAGTTACATGCCTGCCATCATTGGAAGCCACACATGCACTAAACCTCGAGCCTTTAAAACCACTTTAAGACCAATCAATTAATTTAGGAGCTAATGTAATCAACCTAGTTACATACAGTCCCTTGCAAAAGTATTCACCCCCTTGGCCTTTTACCTATTTTGTTACATTACAGCCTTTAGTTCAATGTTTTTTTAATCTTAATTATATGTGATGGATCAGAACACAATAGTCTAAGTTGGTGAAGTAAAATTTGAAAAATATATACAAAAATAAATAAAAAACTGATAATTGACATGTGCGTATGTATTCACCCACTTTGTTATGAAGCTCGTAAAAAGCTCTGGTGCAGCCAATTACCTTAAGAAGTCACATAATTAGTGATATGATGTCCACCTGTGAGCAATCTAAGTGTCACATGAGCTGTCATTACATATACACACCTTTTTGAAAGGCCCCAGAGGCTGCAAAACCTAGGCAAGAGGCACCACTAACCACATGAAGACCAAGGAACTCTCCAAACAAGTAAGGGACAATGTTGTTGAGAAGTACAAGTCAGGGTTAGGTTATAAAAAAATATCCAAATCTTTGATGATCCCTAGGAGCACCATCAAATCTATCATGACCAAATGGTAAGAACATGGCACAACAGCAAACTTGCCAAGAGACGGCCGCACACCAAAACTCACGGACCAGGCAAGGAGGGCATTAATCAGAGAGGCAACACAGAGACCTAAGGTAACCCAGGAGGAGCTGCAGAGTTCCACAGCAGAGACTGGAGTATCTGTACATAGGACGACAATAAGTCGTATGCTTCATAGAGTTGGGCTTTATGGCAGAGTGACCAGAAGAAAGCCATTACTTCCAGTAAAAAAACAAAATGGCACATTTTGAGTTTGCGAAAAGGCATGTGGGAGACTCCTGTATGGAGGAAGGTGCTCTGGTCTGATGAGACTAAAATTGAACTTTTTGGCCATCAAAAACGCTATGTCTGGCGCAAACCCAACACATCACATCACCCAAAGAACACCATCCCCACAGTGAAACATGGTGGTGGCAGCATCATGCTGTGGGGATGTTTTTCAGTAGTCGGGACTGGGAAACTGGTCAGAGTTGAGGAAAAGTTGGATGGTGCTAAATACAGGGATATTCTTGAGCAAAACCTGTACCACTCTGTGTGTGATTTGAGGATAGGACAGAGGTTCACCTTCCAGCAGGACAATGACTCCAAACACACTGCTAAAGCAACACTTGAGTGGTTTAAGGGTGTGTCTATGAATGCAAACAGCTTGGCTCAGGAGCATGCCTACATGGGTGTCCCCACAGCAACCAGCTTTCTAAAGGGGCACTCATAAGGAGAAGAGGTAAAGGACCATTCTGTGCACAGAGCAGGTAAGTATAACATCTTTTATATTTAAATATTCTTTAGAATCACTATAACCTTTAGAAGGTCCTAGTACTTGCTAACTAGATAATTGTTTGGATGTTTCACATTACATTGAAATTACCCCCTACTCATGCATTTCATCAGAGATCATCATTTATACTTGTATATATCGCTCAATCATAAAATGATGTGTGATACACATACAGTATGTAACCTAAAAAACTAGCTTATAAAATTATTTATACAGGAAAAGAATGATCGAATAGAAGTGTAGCGGGTATACACTTTCTGTGTATTTAAAACTGGCAGAGACACCAGTGATGTGCAGTTCCCTTCAGCCCCACGGGTGGCGCTGTCGCCTTGGGCTGGGGTTGAACCATTGCTGTGTGCTGTGCTCCCCTTTTGTCCTCCCTCGGCAGCGGTATGGTGGGGCGGGGAACCCGCCGTGCTTGCTGGGAGAGGGTATAAAGGGGCCGGCCATCTTTGTCACGGGGTCGAGTCCCAGGCACCTTCAGCCTGTGGGCGTGTGGTTCGTGTCGGTCCTCTAGGCGGCCTAGGCCTAGAGGACGTTCGGAGGTCATGTTCCATCCCAGGCACCTTTAGCCTGGGGTGAGGTACTCGGATGGAGGTCTGGAGCTCAGTGCCCAACACTGAGTTCCGCGAGGGAAGGAGATCCTAGGGGACCCTGGGAGAGGGTACCCGAATCCGGAGGGCGTAATGGACACTTGCTTGAAGACCCGGTGCAGCATATTGCCGGTGACAGGTGAGCCTTCCTTTGGAGACCGCCTGGAAGGAAATTCCCCTTCGCTGGGAGACCGCAACCCACTTTCAGGAAGGAAAGTGGAGAGTTCATTGTGTCTGGGCCTACTCGCATCCACACCTCCTTGTCTGTTCTGTTCTCTAAGGGGTCCAACTGATTGTGTTTACTTTTGCATTGAGAAGAATAAAGGAGTGTTGGACTTTAATGGTGTGGGGCTCGTTTTCTGGCAGACATTGTTCAAGGTAACTCTCCTTGGAGGTTCCAGGTGCAGAACACCGACCCGAAGGTAAAATAAAAACTTTGCTTACACCACATGGACACCTGTGGTGGAGGCTTGGCGTGGTGACCCCGCACTCTCTCCTCATAAGGTACCCCTAGACAAGAGAGAGACAAGCTGATGAGATAGAGGGGAGAGTGGAGGCCGCTACACATGGGGGCTCGTCCGGGATGGTGTTCGTGTTACTACGGAATTGAACGTGTCTGCCGGGAGGAGTTCCGAGTAGGTGGGCCAATTTATTGGCCAAAGTGCATCCCTGCTCGAAGTCGTGGACATGACCCAGTGAAGGGAAAGGCCCGCGCAGAAGAGCGAGGAAAGGGGGGAGCTCAGCCGTGAGAAGGACTACACGTGGGGGCTTCTATTTGCACTGCGCCACCAGGCACACCCACACCGCTTAGTTCGTGGGCGTGACTCAGAAAGAAGAAAAAGAAGAAAAGCTCGCGAACTGGAGCAAAGGAAAGGAGTCCAATACGTGTGAAGGACTACACGTGGGACGTTGGCGCAAAACTTTGCAGTGCGCAATGGACCAACAGCAAGTCACCATGTTCGGACAAACAGCGTGGATTCCATTTCATCCTTCTACCACGTCTTTGGCTGCTGCTGCTCCGGTGACCGATACAGGGATTCGGCTAAAGCCAAGGGGACGATTCGCCCTGTATTCATGCATGGACGTTGAGGCCCTGGGTGTGATTTGTCCCGGCTGCTCGGGACTGGTGTGTCATCTGAAGCCATTCGGGCGATGCAAGGCCTGTGGGGAGTTTCTATTTGAAGTGGATACAGCGGTTGAGAAGCCGAGAACCATTTAACCCGGCCGTGTTGCAGGCAGCACCACTCAAAGAGGAGGAATCACTGCTTTGACAGCCATCCCTGCGCGCACTGCAGCGACCGCGGAGGAGGTCGTGACTACTCAACGGGAGAAATCCGAGGATGCTGACTCGGTCACCACTGTCTCACAGCGTCCACCGCCGAAGAGAAAGACCGGTATGGTAGCCCCGTCCAGCGGTTGCGGTGGACCATCTCGCCTGCTTACGCCCGGTCTGGATGAATCCGGTAAGAAGAGTTCCGGACGTCCTGCCTCTAGAAAAGGCAGAGGTAAGCCAGGTGGAGGGACTTGGTGTGTGGGCGGAGGTGTCGGGGATCCACAACCCTGTGTGTCCGTGGGAGGTAGCAATTCAGTCTCCACTACAGGCTACCTGCCCACGGAGGAGTGTGACACCTCCGACCTAGAGTCACTCTCCGATTTGGGAGACGATGTCGCCATAGACGAACTGTTTGCTCAGAAGGGCTGGGACAAAGTACCTCTCGCCTCGTCCCGTAGAACCAGGGACCCACCCATGTCTACAGGGGATAGTACACCCCGGGTGGAGGCACCAGCGTCTGAGGAGGGGTCCCGTCCCCAGCCTACTCTTGCATTCCCGGTGCCACCTGCACCTAATGCCGGGGAGAAGAGACTGTTGTTGCGAGCACCTATGCCCAGACCAGATGTGATCAAGGTCCCTCGCCACCCGGACTCAATAGTTTTACCTGGCGAAGGGGACAGAGCCACTATGCCTCCTCTGGCGAGACTACAACGCCTATTTGGCCAGAAGGTTGCTGCTAAGTACGGATGGGAGTATCCATACTTGTCCAAGAAGTTGCTGTATGAGGTGGAAGTGTGCCGGAAGCGCTGGTACAATGACTTTGTGTGGACCCACCTTCAGGTTCCCCACGCCCGCAGGTACCTGGCATGCTCCCCCAAGGCCTCTCAGAGTTTTAAAGATTGCAAGGCAGAATGGATGTTGGGACGGCACATCCACGCGGACAAAGTGCTGGTCCGGCGGAAAGAAGGGGAGGATGTTGAGTATCATCTGGAGACCATGGATCAGCACTTGAAGCCACTTGTTCTGCCGCATCCCCGCTTCTATCTGTAGGAGGAAAGAGACTCCGTTCTTGTTTCTTATGCTGCTGAACTTTCTGGGGTTTGTTGTCCCTGTTGCCCAGAGGAATGAAGGACTGTTCCTGTTTTGTTCTTCAATTTTCCAAAAAGAGATCATGGACTCTGGGGTAGATAGGGCTCAAGAGAAGAAGGAAAGTTTCACGAGTGCAGTTACCGTGATGTTGTCACCAGGTGGCAGTGTTGCGCATCGTTAACACTTTTTACACACTCACTCTTTGGAGAAAAGGGATTTCTTCAAGAAGAAGTCTCTTTCCTCTTACACGAATACATGTGTCAGGGTTTATGTGTGTTAATTTTCTTTTTTCCCTCTGCAGGAGAGCATCTCATCAAGACCACTGAGTATGGGGTGGGTCTTAGTCAGAATGGGTGGGAAAAAAAAAGTGTAATGTGAATTTGTGATTCTAAAGTTATGGTTAAAATGTTGCTGTTTCCCTTCCCTTTCATGTAAGGCTCAGACACAATTGCTTCAGTTGACCAAGTTTTCAAAAGTTTTATTTTGTACAATTTGTAGTTGGTTTCTGGACTGGGCTATGCCAGCCGTTGAAGGCATAGTTTGCTCCAGACACTGGGGACCAGTGTCAAATTACCAGGGGGAGAGTGTAGCGGGTATACACTTTCTGTGTATTTAAAACTGGCAGAGACACCAGTGATGTGCAGTTCCCTGCAGCCCCACGGGTGGTGCTGTTGCCTTGGGCTGGGGTTGAACCATTGCTGTGTGCTGTGCTCCCTTTTTGTCCTCCCTCGGCAGTGGTATGGTGGGGCGGGGAACCCGCCGTGCTTGCTGGGAGAGGGTATAAAGGGGCCGGCCATCTTTGTCACGGGGTCGAGTCCCAGGCACCTTCAGCCTGAGGGCGTGTGGTTCGTGTCGGTCCTCTAGGCGGCCTAGGCCTAGAGCACGTTCGGAAGTCGTGTTCCATCCCAGGCACCTTTAGCCTGGGCTGAGGTACTCGGATGGAGGTCTGGAGCTCAGTGCCCAACACTGAGTTCCGCGAGGGAAGGAGATCCTAGGGGAACCTGGGAGAGGGTACCCGAATCCGGAGGGCGTAATGGACCGGTGGGAGACACTTGCTTGAAGACCCGGTGCAGCATATTGCCGGTGACAGGTGAGCCTTCCATTGGAGACCGCCTGGAAGGAAATCCCCCTTCGCTGGGAGACCGCAACCCACTTTCAGGAAGGAAAGTGGAGAGTTCATTGTGTCTGGGCCTACTCGCATCCACACCTCCTTGTCTGTTCTGTTCTCTAAGGGGTCCAACTGATTGTGTTCACTTTTGCATTGAGAAGAATAAAGGAGTGTTGGACTTTAATGGTGTGGGGCTCGTTTTCTGGCAGACATTGTTCAAGGTAGCTCTCTTTCGAGGTTCCAGGTGCAGAACACCGACCCGAAGGTAAAATAAAAACTTTGCTTACACCACACGGACACCTGTGGTGGAGGCTTGGCGTGGTGACCCCGCACTCTCTCCTCATAAGGTACCCCTAGACAAGAGAGAGACGAGCTGATGAGATAGAGGGGAGAGTGGAGGCCGCTACAGAAGCAAAATAGGATACTCTTTATATCTATTACTGTTGATATATTAAATCCAATTTAGATTTGCAAAAAAGAATGTCTGTTTTACCAGTTGCAATAAAGTTCTGTGGGCATAGAGTAAATGATCGTCACTCTGGAGTATGAATTGGAGTGTGAATAGGAAATAAAGCACATTGTGGATCCAGCACTTGTTTTCTGTGTTCCTTAGGATTAATTTAAATCCAGGTCTAGCGGTATAGGCGACGAAGAACATATGCCATCTAGTGGCCACTGTGTACAGAGGGAATGCAATTTTGCTTATGTTTAGTATTACTAGAAAAAATAAATGATTCACACTTGTTTTTTAAAAACATATATTACCCTGTACAATGCTGCATTCGGTATATGTGCATTTGCTGATTGATATGATCAATAAAAAATGTTATTTGAAAAAAAAACATATATTACCCATTTACCAATTTTCGTGTATTGTGGATGTATTGAATGATGTTTCAATAATTTTTATCAGTGACATTGGTAGCATATATTTAGAATTGGGACACCACTGGGCTTTTCTTAAAGAGAATAAAAATAGGATTTTTATAACAGCTTACCTGTAAAATCCTTTTCTTGGAGTACATCACGGGACACAGAGCGACATAGTCATTACTAATGGGTTATATAGATACCTTCAGGTGCTGGCACTGGCAACTTCCAAAACCGGAAGTACCCTCCCCTATATAAGCCCCTCCCATCCGGGAGTACCTCAGTTTTGTAGCAAAGCAATAAGTGTCCCCAAAGAGGGGTGGGAGCTCTGTGTCCCGTGATGTACTCCAAGAAAAGGATTTTACAGGTAAGCTGTTATAAAAATCCTATTTTCTTTCTCGTACATCACGGGACACAGAGCGACATAGTCATTACTAATGGGATGTCCTAAAGCAATGCCCAATGAGGGGGGGGGATACACCATACATAAGCTGAGCGCTATCAGACATGAGGATCTTTTGCGGCCTGCAACACACTGCGCCCAAAGGCGACATCCTCCTGACTTCTAACGTCCACCTGGTAGAACCCAGTAAACGTGTGTACTGAAGACCATGTTGCGGCCTTACAGATTTGAGCCAGGGAGGCCTGGTGATGCGCTGCCCATGAAGTTCCAACTGCTCTCTAACTTTGAACGGAGGCGGTCTCCTTCTCAAGCCATAGGCTTGCCTTATGACCTGTCGAATCCACTTGGCTAAAGTAGATTTTGACGCTGCCTGACCCTTTCTGGGGCCTTCCGGCAGAATAAACAAAGTATCCGTTCTGCGAATCTGAGCAGTGGCTTTTAGATAAGCTTTAACTGCTCTTACTACATCCAAAGAATGCAATAACTTTTCCTCTACCGAAGTAGGTTTGGGGAAAAAAGAAGGAAGAACCACATCTTGGTTCAAATGAAACCTCGATACCACCTTAGGAAGAAAGGCTGGATGAGGACATAACACTACTCTGTCCTTATGGATAACCAGATATGGCTCTTTACAGGACATAGCTGCTAATTCTGACACTCTTTTAGCCGAACAAATGGCTACTAGAAAAATCAATTTCCTGGTGAGAAGAACCAAAGAAATATGCTGTAATGGTTCAAATGGTTGTTTCTGTAGAACCGACAGAACCAGGTTTAGATCCCATGGACATATGGGAATATTAACCGGAGGACTAATACGCATGACTCCTTGTATAAAGGCTTTGACTAGTGAATGCGAAGCCAAGGGCCTTTGAAAAAATATTGACAAGGCCGAAATCTGACCCTTGATAGTTCTCAAGGCAAGCTTCCTATCTACAGCCCACTGTAGGAAGTCCAGAATCCTAACTATTACGTACTTACGTGGATGCCATTTCTTGGCCTCACACCACGCGATGTACGCCTTCCAGATTCTATAGTAGATCTGCCTGGATACCGGCTTCCTGGCATTGATCATGGTAGATACCACAGGATTACAGAGCCCTCTCTTTTTTAGAATGTGGGCTTCAATAGCCAGGCCGTCAAACCTAGGGCTGGTAAGGAAGGGTGGTATATCGGTCCTTGCGAAAGCAGGTCCGGACGATGTGGGAGAGTCCAAGGACTCCCCACTGACATTTTTACAATCTCCACGTACCATGCTCTTCGGGGCCACGCTGGAGCCACCAGAATCACTGGTTTATTTTCTACCCTGATTCTGCGGAGTAATCGAGGTAACAATTGTGGCGGTGGGAATGCATATATCAGCTTGAACTGATCCCAAGGGAACCCTAGGGCATCCGAGCCTCAAGCTAGGGGATCCCTTGTCCAAGAGACAAACCTGTCCACCTTTGCGTTGAATCTGGATGCTAGCAGATCTACATCCGGTGTTCCCCACCGCTGACATATTGTCCGAAAAACCTCGGGGTTAAGGGACCATTCCCCTGGGCATAATTGTTGGCGACTTAGAAAGTCCGCCTTCCAATTCTCCTCTCCTGGAATGAATACCGCGGATCTGGCTGGGACATATCTTTCTGCCCATTTTAGGATGCAATTTACTTCCCTCTGGGCTGCACGACTCCTGGTGCCACCCTGATGATTGATATATGCCACTGCCGTGGCATTGTCTGATTGAATTCTGACAGGGGACCCTTGGAGTTTGGATGTCCATGCTACTAGGGCATACCGGGCTGCTCGTATCTCTAAGAGATTGATGGGCAGGGCCTTTTCCGCATCCGACCATCTGCCCTGGAGAGACCATTGCTCCAGTACTGCTCCCCAGCCTATAAGGCTGGCATCTGTAGTGACCACCTTCCAAGAAATCGGACTGAAGGATATTGGTAAGCCTAGGGCCTGAACTTTCTTGTTCCAGGCTGACAGCATGGCCCTTTGCAAATTCCTTGAATGGAATTGACCGTAGGGTACTGCTTTGAATGATGCCACCATTTTTCCCAGCAGCCTCATGCACAGGCGTATGGACGGCTGTCTTTTTGTACCCACTAAGTGGATCAAATCTCTCAAAGACAACACCTTTTTTCGAGGCAAGAATATTTTCTTCTGGCCTGAATCTAGCCTTAGCCCCAAGTATTCCAGACTTTTGACTGGTTTTAGGGCCGACTTGTCTCGGTTGATAATCCAACCGTGAGATTCCAGACACTTGATTGTCTTGTGAACGACCACTTCTAGTTTTTTCACTGAGTGGTCTATCAGCAACAAGTCGTCTAGATATGCCATTATCGTTACACCTTGCGTTCTTAGATTGGCCAACAATGGGGCCAGAATTTTTGTGAACACTCGCGGTGCTGTGGCCAGACCGAAGGGTAAGGCTCTGAACTGAAAATGGCGCCCTTCTACTGCAAAGCGTAGAAATTTTTGGTGGAATTTGTTTAGCCCTTTTAGATTTAATATGGGCCTCACGTCCCCGTTTGGCTTCGGGACTGTAAAGAGGTTTGAGTAAAACCCGAACCCCCATTCTTCCAGGGGAACCTCCATAATTACTCCTTGGAGCAATAGTTGTTCTAGTGCCAACAGGAGGGACTCTCTCTTGCGGGGATCCCTTGGCACGTTTGACCTCATAAAATGGGAAGGAGGAGAGTCTTTTAACTCCAATCTGTATCCCAGACTTACTGCGGAGAGCACCCATCTGTCTCTGATCGTGTCCCGCCAGGTCTCTGCGAACAACTGGAGTCTTCCCCCCACCCGATTGAGTGGGGGCAACCCTTCATGAATTTGACTTTGGGGGAGGTTTTGTACCTCTCCTGACCCAGGGTTTTTTATTACCCTGCGATTGTCCCTGATTTTTACCCCCGGGATTTGACCCAGGAGGCCGTCGGAACTGTTTCACAGCCGATGCCCCAGGGACTGGAGAAGCAGGCCTCTTAAAAGAGGGACCTCTAACTCTGTTTTTAACCGGCAAGAGTGTACTTTTACCGTTGGAAATTTTCTGGATATATTTGTCCAGGTCTTCCCCGAATAAGCGTTCACCATGAAATGGGAAGCTAACCAGCAATTTTTTACAGGGAGCTGCAGCAGACCAGTTTTTTAGCCATAGAAGCCTGCGCATATGTACTACAGACAGCGTAAGGCGGGAGGCCTGATGGATTGAATCCTTTATGGCATCAACCGCAAAGCACAAGGCTCTAGGTAGATCAGCTAAGGCAAGGGCCTGCTGATCTGGCAAGTCCCTTAAGACCTGTTTCAACTGATCCTTCACTGCTTGGCAGACCCCAATAGCTGCCACTGCTGGTTGTGTCACCAAGCCTGCTGTAGAAAAAGCAGATTTTAATAAGGACTCCAATTGTTTATCTATTGGGTCCTTGAACATTTGGACATTATCCACTGGACATGTCAGTGATTTATTCACACAAGAGATGGCTGCGTCCACTGTAGGGACCCTCCATTTTTTGATGAACTTATCCTCCATGGGATAGACCACCGGAAATCTCTTGGGGGGAGTAAATATTTTATCAGGATGTTCCCAATCCTGGTACATGAGCCCTTCCAATAAAGGGTGAACTGGAAAGGAACAGACAGTCTGGGGAGCTTTTAGCGACCCCAGCGAGGAGACAGTAGTGGTTGATGGTTCCGCAAGGTGCATTTTAAATGCTGATCGGACCATGCTAGTCAAAGACTGAACCCATAATCTTTCAGCTTGAGATGCTGAGAAAGGTTCCTCCACAGTTGATTCCTCTATAACAGAATCAACCTCCTCCTGATCCCCTTCAGGCAGGTCGATCCCTGTATGGGACTGTTGCTCCGCTAACAGGTACTCTGAAGGAGGAGACGGAGATCGGGCCTTTCCCTGTGACAGGGAGGCAGCGATTAATGTTGACAATCTCTCCTCTAATCCTCCCAGAGCTGAGGAAAAAACCTCCTCTGTTACATACACAGGAGCAGGTGAACTGAGGACAGCCACAGTACCAGGCACTCCTGCGGGGTCTCTACGGTCACTAACCTCTGAATTTTCAGGGGAGACTGGTGCAGCAGAAGCATGCCCAAGGTCCTCAGAGCCCGATGGAGACCCCTTTTGCTTCCTGGAAGATTTAGTTCCGGAGCTTCTGGACGGCATATTCCTAAGCCCAAAGCTGAGGTATTCCAGCCGTAATACACCCTTTTTACTGAGAATAGTCTAGCACAATTGCTGCTATATATCAGTTGGTGTCTACTAAAGTGCCTTTCTAGGGGATGCCTGCATCAACCGCCTCTGTGTGCCTTTTTACTGTTGCTAGCTCTGTTTGTGCACTTCAATAGCCAGCTTGATTGCTTTTAAAACATGCTGGACGCCCGCACATGCGCAGTAGTGCCGCGGCGCACACCGAGCGTCATCCACCCGCTCCGCCCCTTTTCCAGATTGCCTCTATATAGAGAGGCGCGTGCACGCGCACGCACGCGGGCACGTGCGCCTTCGGCGCCTTTTTTGAAAAAACCAGGAGCTAGATGGGAGCCAGGGTCCCTTGCCGCAGGGCCCGGGGATGGATCAGCGCAGCAACAGGGCAGAGGAGACAGCTTCCCCGCAGAGAACTTACCAACTGCCTGGATTTGACTTCGGAAGAAAAAAATCCACATTACAAGAAAAAAAGAACCATAGCGGCCTCTAGTGTTTAACACAGGTACCGTGGTCTTACACATTCTTTTTTTTTCTTGCCTACTATAAATTTTTTTTACATTTTCTCAGTAGTAACAGGCATACACAGAATATTTAGCGGGAATACCTTAGGTAACAGGCAGAAAGACAAAATAGGCTTGGGGGTCCCCCAATAGAACCAAGTTCCTGGGGGCCCCCACTTACCTTTTCCTCGCCGCAGGACTCTGTTTGGTCCACAGAAGCCCAAACTTCACCTATCACGGCAGGCATTGTAATCAAACCTTCAGGGACCGGGTTCCCAAGGATTCCACTCCCCTGGACCTGTATAGCACCCTGCACAGAAAACATCTTGGTCGTGGGTATGACCAGAGCTCTGGATCCCAGGGTCCAGCCCTCCTAAGAGAGACATTACAGGCAAAACCTTGCTCTTCTCTTGCAAGGCCCGGGTACCGACCGTTTAGCTATGAAGCTTTTTTGGTCGGATCCGGAATAGCTTACTGAGGCCCCAAAAGAACCTGTACGCAAGCTCAGTGAAACACATGTTACTTCTTGGCCAACACCTTAGACACTGGCAAAAAACTGAGGTACTCCCGGATGGGAGGGGCTTATATAGGGGAGGGTACTTCCGGTTTTGGAAGTTGCCAGTGCCAGCACCTGAAGGTATCTATATAACCCATTAGTAATGACTATGTCGCTCTGTGTCCCGTGATGTACGAGAAAGAAAGTAGTGTGTTGCACAAAGGCCAAGATGGGCATAGTCAAAGTGGTTGGTGTAGAATGGGTAAATAGAGCCTAAACTATCCCAGAATGCTATAGTTACTGCATATCCACACATAACTATAGGCAAAACTTTTTTTTAGATTTGGATAGAGTGGAGAGGGGTTAGAACTTCTGTCAGGTTTCTATTACTCTATTACTGTCTGTTCCTCTATTAGGCTGACCCTTTCTATTTGTCCTGTTTACCGTTATGACTGATAACCAAAGTGAAAGAAAATTCCAAATTTTGGGTTGTCACCAAGACTGGAATAGAGGGGAAATCTTCCAAAGGAGACCTTGGTGATCATGGTGACACACCAGGATTCTCATACTTTGGGACAGGAAGTTACAGGAAATCTCCCAATGGTACATATAGGGCAAAATTGAAATTGACAGTGGTTATCACCCTGCCTTAAGCCTCATACACACGATCGGATTTTCCGACGGGAATTGTGTGATGACAGGCTGTTGGTGGAAAATCCAACCGTTTGTATGCTCCATCGGACAATTGTTGGCAGATTTTCCACGGACAAAAGTTGGATAGCATGCTTTAAAATTTTCCGCCAACAATTGTGTGTTGTCGGATTTTCCAAGTGTGTGTGCACAAGTCCGTCAGACAAAATTCCAAAATACAAACACGCATGCTCGGAAGCAAGGACGAGCCGGAAGCGTTCGGTCTTGTAAAACTAGCGTTTGTAATGGAGATATCACATTAGTGACGCTGCAAATTATCAAATCTCGAAATGCAGTGCACATTCTCTTCTTCTTTATAACGGGATAATAATGAAGCTGCTTTGCTGGTGATACTGACAGAGTTCTGCCAAACGTATTTAAAAAGGCTTTTTTTTTTCTAGTGATACCAAGAATAATAATTTTTTAAATTTTTTGGGTCAAGTTACCACAACCCCATTATCCCCTAGTTTTTAAGATCAAAGATCCAACTATGTTGGTGTCCCTTGTTAATTTTACATTGTATTTTTGAAATGTAACTGCCTACTCCCAAACTGTCCTTTAAAGTAAAACACAAGCCAAGTATTTTTTAAATATTTTTTTTATTTAATAGGGAGCACAAGAAGGTAATATAAAAATCAAGAGGAAGGAAGCGATGGAGAAACTTTTGGAATTGGTGAAGCCTCTGTACCCCAGGGCAGACACCAACTGTGTGAAGAGAAAAATTGGGAACCTGAGGAGTACATTTAATAGGGAGCATAATACGGTCCTGGACTCTGAGAGATCGGGAGCAGCAGCAGATGACATATACTGGATGTCCCAAAGCTGTGGTATTAGAACAGCCTGCGGTTTTTGCTAAACCAGACTGAACCAGGGCCGGACTGGCCTACCGGGATAACGGGAGATTTCCCGGTAGGCTGCCTGTGCTGGGGCCGGTTTCATTTGCGGCTGCAGTGCTCTCTTTCTCCTGTTTATCACGGAGCTGCCTGGCTGGATCTGTGTTCGGCGGTGACGCTGTAACACGGTCCCGCCCCCCTAGACCGGCTCGTGCGATAGTAGATAGAGTCAGCGTTCAGCCTATCACAGGAGCCGGTCTAGGGGGGCGGGACCGTGTTACAGCGTCACCGTCGAACACAGATCCAGCCAGGCAGCTCCGTGATAAACAGGAGGAGGAGGAGAATCAAGCATTCCGCGGCTGTATGGAGGAATATAGAAAGCTAATTTCCTCTATATGCGGCCCCCTGCCGATCCTCCTATCCAACTTCTTTTGCTGGCCCCTCCCAGTTCTCCTTGTGGCTCCCCCCCCAGTGCTCTCCTCCCCCAACACACTCTCCAGCCCCCCCCCCAGTTCTCTCCACCACTGTTCTTTCTGCCCCCCTGCTCTCCAGCTCTCCCCATCCTTCTCCAGCCACCATTCCAGTGCTCTCCACCCCTGTTCTCCCCCCCAGAACTCTCCACTCCCCCCAGTGCTCTCCACTCCTGTTCTCCCCCCCCCAGTACTCTCCACTCCCCGAGTGCTCTCCACCCCTGTTCTCCCCCCCAGTACTCTCCACTCCTCCCAGTGCTATCCACCCCTGTTCCCCCCCCCCAGTACTCTCCACTCCCCCCAGTGTTCTCCACCCCTGTTTCTCCCCCCCAGTACTCTCCACTCCTCCCAGTGCTCTCCACCCCTGTTCTCCCCTCCAGTACTCTCCACTCCCCCCAGTGCTCCCACCCCTGTTCTTTCTCCCCCCCCCCCAGTGCTCTCCAGATCTCCCCATCACTCCGCAGCCCCCACCCCAGTGCTCTCCGCCCCCCCACAGTGCTCCCCAACCCGCCCACCCCTGTTCTTTCTGCCCCCCCCCAGTGCTCTCAAGCTCCACCCATCGCTCTCCAGTCCCCTGTGCTCTCCACCCCTGTTCTTTTTGGCTTTGGCTCCCCCTCCAGTGCTTTCAAGCTCCCCTCCAGCACTCTCTGCTCCCTCTGCATTTTGCCCCCACCCATGTGCTCTCCAACGCCGCCAGTGCTCTCCGCCCCCCATAGTGCTCTCCAGCACCCCGTGCTCCCCGCCCCTGTTCTTCCCCCCCCCCCAGTGCTCTCCAGCTCTCCCCATCACTCTACAGCCCCCACCCCAGTGCTCTCCAGCCCCCCGTGCTCCCCACCCTTGTTCTTTTTGCCTCACCCATGTGCTCTCCAACCCCGCCAGTGCTCTCTGCCCCTCATAGTGCTCTCCAGCCCCCCGTGCTCCCCACCCCTGTTCTTTTTGCCCCCACCCATGTGCTCTTCAACCCAGCCAGTGCTCTCCGCCCCCCATAGTGCTCTCCAGCCCCCGTACTTTCCACCCCTGTTTTTTCTGGCCCCCACTGGTGTTTTCAAGATCCCCCATTGCTCTCCACCCCCCAGTGCTCTCCACTCCCCCCTGCTCTTTGTACCGCCCAGTGCTCTCCACCCCTGTTCTTTCTCCCCCCCAGTGCTCTTTACCTCCCACACTCTTAGCCCCCTCAGTGCTCTCCAGCCCCCCTCTCAGCCTCCCGTGCTCTCCACCCCTGTTCTTTTTGGCTCCCCCCAGTGCTCTCAAGCCCCCCCAGCGATCTCCGCTCCCCACCCCTGAGATCTCCACTCCCCCTGCTCTTTGCCCCCACCCATGTGCTCTCCAACCCCGCCAGTGCTCTCCACTCCCCCTTCTCTCCAGCTCCCCCCCAGTGCTCTCACTTCCCCAGGACCAGAGGACAGGCTGACTGGGGCCGAAAATTAGGACGGCTGAAGGTGCAGGTGGCCAGGGACCACTCCATCTCACAGCAAACAGATCCTCTGGAAGGAGCACTGTCCCCATCCAAAACGAGAACAGACCCTGCCTGCTGATGGCAATCATGGATATCCTGCTGGCATGGTAGGTACCGTACCGAGCATCAACAACACACCTTCCCACAGACAGGGACTGCAGGCTGGGACATGGGGCATAGGAGAGACTGCATTCACGGGCACAGTAAAGCTGCATTTGATGAGCACAGTGAGGCTGCAATGATGGGCACAGTAAAGCTGCATTTGATGGGCACAGTAAAGCTGCATTTGATGGGCACAGTAAAGCTACATTTGATGAGCACAGTAAAGCTGCATTTGATGAGCACAGTAAAACTGCATTTGATGAGCACAGTGAGGCTGCATTGATGGGCACAGTGAGGCTGCAATGGTGGGCACAGTAAGGCTGCAATGGTGGGCACAGTGTGGCTGCAATGGTGGGCACAGTGTGGCTGCATTGATGGGCACAGGGAGGCTGCATTGATGGGCACAGTGAGTCTGCATTGATGGGCACAGTGAGGCTGCATTGATGGGCACAGTGAGGCTGCATTTGATGGGCACTGATGAGGATGCATTTGATGGGTACTGGTGGGGCTGCATTGAGCTCTTGTATCATGTCTGAAGCCTCTGACCATCTCCTGTATCATGTCTGCAGTCTCTGAGGGAGTCTGGAGAGGAGTCAAGAGTGGGAGCACCGCCGGGATGGGGGTCATGGGAGAAGTCAGATGTGTGTGGACTGTGGAGAGGAGACTATATAGGATAAAACCAGAGCCACCGAGCTGGAGACGACTGACTGAGCCCTGCACGGTGTACCTGAGAGGAGGTCAGTGACAGCACCGCTAGGCCAGTCTGAGGGGGGGGTCACTGATGTAAGGGGGGAGTGAATACGATAATTTAAGTGGACATTGATATAAAGGTTTTCCCCCTATATCAGTAACCCACCCCCCCTTACCTTAGTGTATTCTTTCTGCGGAAGGTGGTCCCCCCCCCCACGTTCTGAGTTCCTGGGGCCCCCCTTGATGATTGACCACTTTTACCACTTTTAACTGGAATTTGCGTTTTATATATATAAAGCCCTATGTGCTTTCATATCTGTCTTATCTATATATAATACACTCTTCAAATGTGCTTTAAAATGTATGGTTTTCCCTTTCATGAACAAGAAAATAATGACGTTATGCTGGTATAATAATGCTGTGGGGCTGGTATGAAATTTTTTCCAGGGCTGGATTTTATTCCCAATCCGGCCCTGGACTGAACCCAGGCCATCGCTATCAACGCTTCCTTCCACATCGGCTGAGGCAATTTTTTTTCTTGTGCATTCTTTAAAAAAGAAAATTAAAAAAAATAGACATGTTATCTGTCATCAAAATCAAAGTTCAATAATTTAAACAAAAAGTGCATTCTCTGCACACAAAAATAAAGAAAGTATAACAACTTACAGTTAAAGTGTAACATAATAAAAAAAAAAATAGTAATTGTAGGGGTGAAAATCCCCAGGCCAGCGGGCTTGTTGGGGGTCTTGGGGCTGTAATTGCCACTGTCCGCCATGCTGCTGTGGTGGGTAGGGCTGCTGTGGTGGGTAGGGCTGCTGTGGTGGCTGTGGAGGTGGTAAAGGTTTGTGATCCAAATCACAGAGATGTGTTTTTGGGCAAATTTGTTTCCTCCTCCCCTTTTTGAGGAGTTGCAGGATTAGTTCCTCACACATACTCCTTTGTTCCTCCTCCATATCCCGTAGCTTATTGACTGTCATACAGCCAAATGCCTCAGCAGCATCTGGGGCCGTGCTGATGGCGGTTGTTGCATGGCCGAGGAAGGCAGCCGTGGCTTCGTCCAGGTTCCTGGTCTTCCTGGCCCTTTTATTAGGAGGGCGTAGGGGAGGGATCTGGCATGCCGTCTGGCTGCTGGGCACGGGCTCCTCCTGACTCCCACTTTCCTGTGTATGAAAATGGGACATATTTTTTGGTTTTTGGTCATCAATCACACACAATTTTGAGCTCATGACTGTTGCAAATTGTATGTGGAGAAATAGAAAAGACTATCATTTTGACCCCTGCATTTTTCATTCTTGTCCCAATCATTTTTGGCCACTACTGTCTATTGATATGGAAACCACTTTGTTAAGGCATACATTTTGGATCAATAACGTCTGTTTAACATCATTATTTTTTGGATACAAATATGTTCAACAATGGGTCAAGCTGGACCACAGCCTGGGGACATAGATATCATCAGCTGCTGCTCCCGATCTCTGGGATTCCAGCAGGCCCGGACTGGCCATAGGGCATACCGGGCAAATGCCCGGTGTGCCGCGGCGGCCCACGACGGCCCGCGGGCTGCCGGACAGCATGTCACGTCTTCCCCATCATCTCCAATGTCTCCAGAGGCAGCTGGAGTTGGTGGGCGGAGCTGGGAATGTGTGGCTGCCCCCTCCACTCCTCCCACAGACTCGTTCACTCTGGCTGATCCCACAGCTGAAGGAGAAAGAAACGAGGACACAGCAGCCAGAGTGTCTTCATCTCCAGGCATGCTGTAAGTTACTGCACTGCTGCACATGTCACATAGAGTCCTAACCTGGCACCATACCACCCCAGCCTGCCCTATGCCACCGCACCCTGCCCTATGCGTGCCACCCCAACCTGCCTTATGCCACCGCACCCTGCCCTATGCCAAACAACCTGCCTTATGCCACCGCAACCTGCCCTATGCCACCGCAACCTGCCCTATGCCACTGCAAACTGCTTTATACCACCCCAACCTGCCCTATGCCACCGCAAACTGCTCTATACCACCCCAACCCGCCCTATGCCACTGCAATCTGCCCTATACCACCTCAAACTGCCCTATACCACCTCAGCCTGCCCTATGCCACCGCAACCTGCCCTATACCACCGCAACCTGCCCTATGCCACCGCAAACTGCTCCATACCACCCCAACCTGCCCTATGCCACTGCAAACTGCTTTATACCACCCCAACCTGCCCTATGCCACCGCAACCTGCTCTATGCCACCACACCCTGCCCTATATCACCCCAACCTGCCCTATGCCACCCAGCCTGCCATATACCACCGCAAACTGCCCTATACCACCCAAACCTGCTCTATACCACCCCAGCCTGCCCTATACAGCCCCAACCTGCCCTATGCCACCCCTGCCTGTCCTATATCACTGCAACCTGCCCTATATTACCCCAACCTGCCCTATATCGCCCCAGCCGGCCCAATACCACCCTTTACTTTAATTTACAGGGGTCATTTGGGGGTGCGCCTCGTGACCATGCGCTGCCTGCAGGGGGCGCTGGGCAGGATAGACAGGAGGGGGGTGACACCATGTTTTGCCGCACTAGGTGACACCAACCCTAGTGACGCCACTGCCCCAGTGCACTCTCAGCTGCGAGTCGGAGCCGCACTCGAGTGACAGTGACACCTGTCGGCACATCAGGGGGCCGGGACCCGCAATGATCCCCTTCTCTCTGGCAAGGTGGCCGCAGCACTGATGATCTGATCAGTCTCTGCTCGGCTGTCTCACACAGCCGAGCAGAGTGAAGCTGCCTTTCCCTCCTCCTTTATGTCCACACAGGGGGAGGGGACCCAACATGCAGACCCGTGCTGATCTGAGGTACATTATGGGTCTGCAGGGGGGGTCTGTATTGTAGGGGGGGTTTCTGTAATGTAGGGGTGGTCTGAAATGTAGAGGGGGTTCTGTATTGTAGGGGGGTCTGTAATGTAGAGGGGTTCTGTATTGTAGGGGGGTCTGAAATGTAGGGGGGTTCTGTATTGTGGGGGGGGTTCTGTATTGTAGGGCAGTCTGTAATGTAGGGGGGTTCTGTATTGTAGGGGGGTCTGAAATGTAGGGGGGTTATGTATTGTAGGGGGGTCTAAAATGTAGGTGGGTTCTGTATTGTAGGGGGGTCTGTATTGTAGGGGGGTCTGTAATGTAGGGGGGCTCTGTATTGTAGGGGGGTCTGTATTGTAGGCGGGTCTGTAATGTAGGGGGGGTCTGTATTGTAGAGGGTTCTGTATTGTAGGGGGTCTGTAATGTAGGGGGGTTCTGTATTAAAGGGGGGTCTGAAATGTAGGGGGGTTCTGTATTGTAGGGGGGTCTGAAATGTAGGGGGGTTCTGTATTGTAGGGGGGTCTGAAATGTAGGGGGGTCTGAAATTTAGGGGGTTCTGTATTGTAGGGGGGTCTGAAATGTAAGGGGGGGTCTGTATTGTAGGGGGTCTGTATTGTAGGGGGGTCTGTAATGTAGGGGGGTCTGTATTGTAGGGGGGGTTCTGCATTGTAGGGGGGTTCTGTATTGTAGGGGGGGTCTGTATTGTAGAGGGGGGTCTGTAATGTAGGGGGGTCTGTATTGTAGGGGGTCTGTAATGTAGGGGGGTCTGTACTGTAGGGAGGGGGTCTGTATTGTAGAGAGGGGGTCTGTAATGTAGGGGGGTCTGTAATGTAGGAGGGTCTGTATTGTAGGGGGGTCTGTAATGTAGGGGGGCTCTGTATTGTAGGGGGGTCTGTATTGTAGGGGGGTCTGTAATGTAGGGGGGTCTGTATGGTAGAGGGTTCTGTATTGTAGGGGGTCTGTAATGTAGGGGGGTTCTGTATTAAAGGGGGGTCTGAAATGTAGGGGGGTTCTGTATTGTAGGGGGGTCTGAAATGTAGGGGGGTTCTGTATTGTAGGGGGGTCTGAAATGTAGGGGGGTCTGAAATTTAGGGGGGTTCTGTATTGTAGGGGGGTCTGAAATGTAGGGGGGGTCTGTATTGTAGGGGGTCTGTATTGTAGGGGGGTCTGTAATGTAGGGGGGTCTGTATTATAGGGGGGGTTCTGCATTGTAGGGGGGTTCTGTATTGTAGGGGGGGTCTGTATTGTAGAGGGGGGTCTGTAATGTAGGGGGGTCTGTATTGTAGGGGGTCTGTAATGTAGGGGGGTCTGTACTGTAGGGAGGGGGTCTGTATTGTAGAGAGGGGGTCTGTAATGTAGGGGGGTCTGTAATGTAGCAGGGTCTGTAATGTCGGGGGGGTCTGTATTGTAGAGGGGGTCTGTAATGTAGGGGGGTCTGTATTGTAGAGGGGGTCTGTACTGTAGGGGGGTCTGTACCGTAGGGAGGGGGTCTGTACTGTAGGGAGGGGGTCTGTACTGTAGGGAGGTCTGTGTAACATTCAGGGGGTCCAAAACTGTTAGGGGGTGTCTGTGTAACAAACTGTCGGGGGCTGTGTAATGTAAAGAGATCCAGAGGTGCGGTGCTATGTAATGTAAAGGGGTCCAGAGGTGCAAGGTGCTGTGTAATGTAAAAGGGTCAAGAGGTGCAGGGTGCTGTGTAACGTAAAGGGGTCCAGAGGTGCAGGGTGCTGTGTAATGTAAAGGGGTACAGAGGTGCAGGGTGCTGTGTAATGTAAAGGGGTCCAAAGGTGCAGGGTGCTGTGTAATGTAAAGGGGCCCAGAGGTGCAGGGCGCTGTGTAATGTAAAAGGGTCCAGTAATAGTTACATAGTTACATAGTTAGTCAGGTTGAAAAAAAGACAAAGTCCATCCAGTTCAACCGTAAAAAAAAAAAATATCGTACAATCCCATATACCCAATTCTATACCCACAGTTGATCCAGAGGAACGCAAAAAACCCCAGCAGAACATGATCCAATTTGCTACAGCAGGGGAAAAAATTACTTCCTGATCCCCCGAGAGGCAATCGGATTTACCCTGGATCAACTTTACCTATAAATGTTAGTACTCAGTTATATTATGTACTTTTAGGAAAGTATCCAGGCCTTTCTTAAAACAATCTACTGAGCTGGCCAGAACCACCTCTGCAGGGAGTCTGTTCCACATTTTCACAGCTCTTACTGTGAAGAAACCTTTCCGTATTTGGAGATGAAATCTTTTTTCCTCTAGACGTAAAGAGTGCCCCCTTGTCCTCTGTGTTGACCGTAAAGTGAATAACTCAACACCAAGTTCACTATATGGACCCCTTATATATTTGTACATGTTAATCATATCCCCCCTTATTCTCCTCTTCTCAAGAGTGAATAAATTCAGTTCCTCTAATCTTTCCTCATAGCTGAGCTCCTCCATGCCTCTTATCAGTTTGGTTGCCCTTCTCTGCACTTTCTCCAGTTCCCCGATATCCTTTTTGAGAACTGGTGCCCAAAACTGAACTGCATATTCCAGATGAGGTCTTACTAATGATTTGTACAGGTGCAAAATGATATCTCTCTCTCTGGAGTCCATACCTCTCTTAATACAAGAAAGGACTTTGCTCGCTTTGGAAACCGCAGCTTGGCATTGCATGCCATTATTGAGCTCATGATCTACCAAAACCCCCAGATCCTTCTCCACTACGGACCCCCCCAGTTGTATTCCCCCTAGTATGTATGATGCATTCATATTCTTAGCCCCCAAGTGCATAACTTTACATTTATCAACATTAAACCTCATCTGCCACATAGTCGCCCAATTAGACAGAGCATCGAGGTCGGCTTGTAATTTGGAGACATCCTGTATGGACGTTATTCCACTGCATAGCTTGGTGTCATCTGCAAAGACAGAAATGTTACTTTTGATCCCAGACCCAATATCATTTATAAAGATATTAAAAAGTAAGGGCCCAGCACTGAACCTTGGGGTACACCACTGATAACCTTAGACCATTCAGAGTAAGAATCATTAACCACTACTCTCTGAATTCTGTCTTTTAGCCAGTTTTCTATCCATTTACAAACTTATATTTCCAATCCTGTAGACTTTACCTTACACATGAGCCGTGTGTGCGGAACTGTATCGAACGCTTTTGAAAAATCCAAGTATACCACGTCCACCGCCACCCCTCTGTCCAAGGTCTTACTTACCTCTTCATAAAAAGAAATCAGGTTTGTTTGACAACTTCTGTCTTTCATGAATCCATGCTGTCTGTTGCTTAAATAGTTTTTTTTCCAGCAAGAACTCATCTATGTGGTCTTTTATTAATCTCTCCAGTATCTTCCCAACTATAGAAGTTAAACTAACAGGTCTATAGTTACTTGGTAAAGACTTTGTTCCCTTTTTAAATATAGGCACCACATTGGCCCTGCGCCAATCCAGTGGTACTATTCCTGTCATTAATGAGTCCCTAAAAATTAGATACAATGGCTTTGAAATTACAGAGCTCAATTTTTTTAGGATCCGTGGGCGTATGCCATCTGGTCCAGGTGCTTTATCCACCTTTATTCTGTCTAAATATTTCTGGACCATATCACTTTTAAACCATTGTGGATTTGGGGCTGTGTCACTACCACCCCCATTATGGACATGAGCTCCCCCATGTTCCATTGTATACACAGAGCTGAAGAAAGTATTTAATAAATTAGCCTTCTCTTTTGTCCCCAGTCACCCACTCTAGATTATTTTGTAAAGGGCCTACATGCTCAGACTTGACCATTTTACTATTAATATATTTGAAGAATTTTTTGGGGTTTGTCCTACTATCTTTTGCAATCTGTCGTTCGTTTTGAATTTTTGCATCCTTGATTTCCTTTTTACATATCCTGTTATATTCTTTGTAACATTTAAACGACACTAGTGTTCCTTCATTTTTATATTTTTTAAAAGCTCTTTTCTTATTGTTTATAGCTTTTTTAACTTTAAAGCCTCGTACACACGAACGAGTTTCTCGGCAAGAAACGACAAGAAAACTGCAGAGATAGCTTTCTTGCCGAGAAAATCGTTCGTGTGTATGGTTTCTCGTCAAGAAAACCGACAAGAATCTCGATGAGAAATATAGAGAACCTGCTCTCTATTTTCTCGTCGAGATTCTCGTCAGCCTGTTTCTCGACGAGAAAATTGTGTGTGTGTACACTTACCTGTCCTCCGGGAAGCCCGCGCATGCTCGAAATGACTTTGACGCATGCGCGGTAGCTTCCTAGGCATAGATAGGGTGTAGCAAGATGGCGGCGACGGCATAGAATGTGACGAGCGCACGCTCGTCGTAGTCGATGACGTCACCGCGTTCGCTCCATTCAAAGAACCGCGGGTTCTTTGAATCGAGCGTGTGTACACTTGGCCGGGACAAGTTTCTTGTCCAAGAATCTCGTCAAGAAAAACGACGTGTTTTTTCTTGACGAGATTTTCGGCCGTGTGTACGAGGCTTGACCGTGAGCCACATAGGTTTTATTTTTAGCCTTTTACACTTATTGCCCATGGGAATATACTTTGCAGTGAGTTCACAAACAGTCTTTTTGAAGAATTCCCATTTCTGTTCTGTGTTAATCGATGCCAATATTCCCTCCCAGTCTAAGTCCTGGAGAGCAGCCCTCATCCTTGGAAAATTTGCTTTATTGAATTTAAGTGTTTTTATCTTTCCTGCATGTATTTCTTGCTTACAGCTGACATCAAATGAAATCATGTTATGGTCACTGCTACCTAGGTGTTCCTTTATCTGAACATTAGTAATACGCTCTGCATGGTTTGAGATTACCAGGTCCAACAGAGCATCATTCCTAGTTGGGGCCTCAATAAACTGGACCATAAAATTGTCCTGCAATAGGCTTATACATTTTTGCCCTTTAACTGTCCCAGCAGTGCCATTACTCCAGTCAATTTCTGGGTAGTTACAATCCCCCATTATTATCACTGTCCCAGCCCTTGCAGCCCTTTCCATCTGTGCAAGGAACTGAGTCTCCACCTCCTCATTAACATTGGGTGGTCTATAACAAACTCCAATTATTAACTTTGAACTACGCACATCTGTATGCAGTTCCACCCATAATGCTTCAGCCTCATCACACTCTCCATCAACCAGGTCCTCTTTCACACTCCCTTTGAGATCACTTCTCACATAGAGACAGACCCCGCCACCTTTCCTTTTTGCCCTGTCTCTCCAAAAGAGTGCATAGCCAGGAATATTAATAACCCAGTCATGTGAGGATTGAATCCAAGTTTCAGCAATACCGATTACGTCATAGCTCTCCTCATGCACCAGAGCTTCCAACTCACCTATTTTGCTTGGCAGACTTCTGGCATTGGTGAACAAACACTTTAATGTATTACATTTTTCTCTGGTGTTTTTCATATAATTTTTAGTAGTACAAATGGCACTGTAGTTTCCAATGACTGTTTGCAAAATGGGAACTTTCTTGTCACCTGCCATAACCCTCATCCCATCTATCCCCATTCCACCCTCCATTAATGTCTGACCCCTAACTGACCCCTAACTAATGTAAAGGGGTCCAGGGTGCTGTGTAGTGTAAAGGGGTCCAGAGGTGCAAGGTGCTGTGCAATGTAAAGGGGTGCAGGGTGCTGTGTAATGTAAAGGGTTCCAGAGGTACAAGGTGCTGGAACCCCACATCCCATCATTAACCGCCGCCACGAAGTGCCGCCGCCGCGCCCCCCCCCCCGGGCTGCTCAGTCTAAAATGCCCGGGCCTATTTTTTGTCCCAGTCCGGGCCTGGATTCCAGGACCTTCTTGCACTCCCTATTGTATGTACTACGAAGGCCACCAATTTTGGTCTTCAAATCATTGATGTCTGCCGTGGGGTACAGAGGCTTCACCAATTCCAATAGTTTCTCCAAAGCTGCCTTCCTCTTGATTTTATTCGAGTATTCCCTACTCTTCACATTCCATAGGCATGTCTGCTCCCAGAACTGCTCTAAAAATTCTGTCACAAATTCGGGCGCAGTGAATTTATCCACCATTTTGTCAATTAAATTAACAGATGCCTGCAAGACAGAACACAAGACAAACCATAATGTCAGGCTTAACTCATAATCTGGTCACAGTATAGGCCTCAATCAAAGCAGTATAGGCCACTAACCACCAATGCCCCGATTTCAAATTGTACCTTTGTTTTCTGTCTCGTTTTGGCAATGGCGATCATTCATCCTCCACTCACAGATTGTTCCTACGGCCGTTACATCGACCGCGCGTTATGGCTTTATATACCCTGCGCATGCGTGAAGCTCCGCTATCAGTGCGTCATGACGCTGGGGCATGACCAGAATCTCAATTCTGCATGCAACACACAGGGCGGAACATTCGGGAGGGACAACATGGCGGAATCACCGAATTCTCTGCGGCCCCGCGGTGGTGGAGCTTATAGGAGGCACAAAGCAATCCCCATGACCAAGGGTGAGATGGTGGAGATGGTGCGCATCCTTGAGAAACACGACTATGATTGCAAGCTGCGCAAATACGAAAAGCCCAACAGCCAAAAGGACCTAATTTTGGAGAAGGTCATCGCCGTTTTGGAGGGGGAATTTTCGGTGCAACGAACGAAGGATCAACTCCGAAAGCAATGGTCAGATCTAAAGCACCGCAAAAAAAATGAGGCTACAGACAAGCCACCAGAGGGGACAAAGGGAGGCTACCCTTGCCCCAACAGTGGAGACAACAAGGCCATCTTCCCCCCAAATCGTAAGTGACAACTTCAAACACACACATTTAGCCACCGACAGGGGTGATTCTAGGTGGGCCAAAGGCCATGGGCTTAGGGCGGAACTTAAGTGGTAAAGAACACTTTCTGGTTGCTGCCTGGCTCATCAGTGACCATTAATGCAGCCTTGCCAGGGTAGACATGGGTAGAGGAGAGGCCCTGGGGATCACAGTCACACAGAGTCACGCCTGCTAGAATGATCATCATATATTCCCTATCCCATAGGAGACAAGAGGGGTGGGGGGCAACTGCATGAGTTTTTCAATGTTGGCACTTATCCATTTTTTATCCTCTTTAAAATGACATCACCTTTCCTTTTCCATGCATTTTTAAATGAGAAAAAAAAGCACAGTGCAGCATGGTGGAGACTTGGGGTGGCTTAATGAATGGTGTATTATTTATTTTTAGAGGAAAGTGAGTGTGGTCAGCTCAACCAGCCTGTTGCTTTTGAGGCATGGGATATGACAACTGGACCCAGCACAGAGCTTACCAGCTGTTGATGTAACATCGCCTGACGCAAGCCAGAGGGCCAAAGAGAGCCAGAAGTGGAAGAAACTACTCGTGAGCCTCTTGTTTGCACAAGTAAGTATTCTTTGAATCTGGATTCAAATGTGTATACATGTCAAGTGTTTAGATGTCCAAACCAAACACCCACTCCACACATTAGCAAAGTATGTAGTGCCTTAACATTAGCATGGAGAAGGAAGAGGTGGAAGGAGCTGGCAGTGTTGCTAGGTACCTGAGTTTTCTAGACCCAGGCACCAGGGCCAAGATTACAGAGTAGTTGCAGTGTGTACATTCCTAGTAGTGTAGGTGTCTGAAGGGCAAGCAGCAATTCACTATGTAGGGCCTCAGCCACTTGACCATCATTCCCTTAATACTTTTTTCTCTTCTTACAAGGACACGAACTTCCAAGATGCACAATTGGCCGTATCAGTGCAGATATGATGCAGGCTTTAAATGAGCTTGAGCAAATAAAGGAGACTGCCACTGCTTTACAGAGAACAATACGTGATTATGTGGACATGCTAGACAAATTTTAAGTTCATCCGGCCTGAAGTTTTCTTGCATTTGTTGGCTCCTGTTTGCACTTTTCATATTTCACATGTTTCTATTACTTTGAAGCCCTGGTTCACTTTGATGCTACTTTGAAATCACACTACTTCACTTGAACTACCGCAATTTCTAAGTAGCAAGGTCACCACAATTTCAGGTGCTACTTGATAGACATTTGTGTAGCTTCATGCCCAGATGTCTATTGAAGTCGCACCTGAAATTGTAAAAAGTAGTTCAGGAACTACTTTTGCAAATTGGTGCGGCGCCGCAAAATCAGTGTCGCACCGATTGGAACAGTGCCATTGCCTGCAATAGGCTGCGACTTCCCATGCGATTTTATCTCTCAAATTGCATGACAAATCGCTCCAATGTGAACATGGGCTTCGTGTCTGAGGTCAGTGTTTCTCCACTCCACTTCTCTAGGTGCACCATCAGGTCCTATTTTCTTTATTTTCCGCAGTATAAAAACGACTGTGTGAATTACTAACCTAGAAAATTACCTCATCACCTGTGCCAAAAGCAAAAAATATAGAAAACAGGACCTGGGATTGCATCTGGAGAAGGAGAGTTGGGAAACACTGCCCTAAGTAATGTTAATTGGAATCTTTATGTGTTTTTAAGAATCGCAAAGCCAAAAATTGAAGATGCCCACAAATTGGGACAAATAATTATTATTACCCTCATGATCCCATGGCTAAAATGTGTGTCTTTCCCTACATCGAGTTTGCTAAAGCCATAAAACACACATTGGGGGTTATTTACGAAAAGGCCAATCAACTTTGCACTACAAGTGCACTTGAAAGTGCACTTGCAGTGCACTTGTAGTTCAAAGTGGATTTGCCTTTCGTAAATAACCTCCAGTGTGTCAATATGTGCTAGCTCCCATCATGGGGTATAAATGGATGTGTTTCGGGGGTGCAACCCCTTCCTCTCACCTACTTTCGTTTTGGAGAAGGTGTTGCAGCCCCAAAACGCGTACATTGATATCCCGTGATGGGAGATAGCACATGTTGACACACTGTGTGTTTTGGGGCTTTGCAAACTAACCTGTTTGTACCTACACACATTTTAGGCAGGGGATCATAAGGGACATTTAACAACTATGCCTCTAGGTGTACGTGTTTTCAAATGTTGGCTTTTAGAGGCGTGAGATCACCCCATTTGAGGAAGGCAACATCTTCACAGTCTTGGGATACTAATGTTTCATATGGCCTTCTCTTTACCAAAGTCGAACTTTGTAAGTTCCTGAGTTGGGGATGTGTATCTTCTGTTTTCAAACATGCCTGTTTAGCCACAAAAAAGGCCAAAATACACAAAATTGTTGGTTTGTTCTAAAACCTTAAAACGCACATGTGAATGTGCTTGTAGTAAAATCCTTTTTACGAAACAATGCGTGGCTTCTTATTTCAATGCTCAATACCAGTGTATTTGTTAAGTTGGTGTAGTTACTGTGGCAATGTGCTCTAAAATGTGGCCAACTCAGGCAATTTTATGGCCTCAAAAAAATGTATTTAAGGATTTGAAATGGCATAATGTTTTTTACATTAAAGTGGATGTAAACCCGTTTTTTTTTTTTTTTTTGCTGTCACAATGTAGATTTCCTATCATTTGTGCCAGGTCTTGCCATAAAGCGTTAATCCAGCTCTGAGCAATCCTCTTTTATTGTTCAGTGAGATAAAACGGACAAACAGAGAAAAACCTTTGTCCGTTCCGCCCCCTTGCTTTGAGTGACAGGTTATTTGCATATCTCGTGCACTAGCATTATTTTTTAATTCCCACCCCCACTCCTTTTCTGAAGTCATGTGGTTACATTTCTGGATTTTGACTGGATGTTAGTGATCATAGCAGAAGGAATACACAGGAGAAAATGCATGTTGACAAGGGGAGTGTAGAGGTGGGCGGGGAGTCTACTGACATCACGACTCCACCCAGCGAGCTCCAGACACAGATCCACCCACAGAATCTGCAGTTTTTCAGAGGGGAGAAATTTGACAGATAAGGATACATGCAGGAGGCATCTATATCCTTATAGATCAGCACTATGGCAGTAGTTTAGAAAGGATGAGAGTGGGTTTACATCCACTTTAATGCATTATTAGATACATTAAGAACAAAAACATTGTGTGTATGTGTGTGTGTAGCAGAGCCACAGCACAACATAATAGTTAGCTGAAGAAGAGATTGTCACCTCATGCAGAAAATAAGGTACGTTTGCACTATTGTAGAAAATGTGCAAAATTAAGGCCATTTGAGAACCTAGGAGACAGATAAGAAACACAGACAACAGTAGTTCAAATGAAATAGGAGTTTTGGATCAAATAAAACATTTATTCAGGATCAGCTACAGTTTGCTGCCAAGCCACTGCCCCCTACCAACAAAATAGTCCATGTATTGTTGCCGGACAACTTGGACATTTTGGGAGGGCAACCCAGCACGGCCACTTTCAAGAAACATTTGTGGAGGATGCAGCAGCACAATACTACATGATTGATTTTATATTCGGCCAGGTTAATCGAGGTTAAAAACAGCCTAAAACTACTACATAGGATGCCAAAGGCATTTTCAACAACTCTTCTGGCACGAGAGAGCCTCTAATTAAATATGCTCTGCTCTGGGGTGAGTTTCCTCCTAGGAAAGGATGTTCCTCCAGAGCAGCGGCCTCATCTGCCACAAACACAAAATTGAAGCCCTCCACATTGTCCTCAACAGGTGGCAAATTAAGGTGCCATTCTGAAGCCGATGGTAGAACTCCATCTGCATAATCACTCCTCTGTCAGAGTTGCGGCTGTTCTTCCCAACATCCAGGTACAGGAACTCGTAGTTGGCAGACACAACAGCTAGCATGACTATGCTGCAAAAGTCCTTATAATTAAAATAATAGGAGCCTGAGTGGCTGGTGGGACAATCCTGGCATGCTTTCCATCAATACCATTACCACAGTTGGGAAAATCCCACTGATCTCCGAACTGGGCTGCAACATCCTGCCATTGCTGGGGGTTGGAAGGAAACTGTGGAGTCAAACAAGGAAAAAAAATGTATACTTCGGCACATAATATTACAAGCAGATTTGACACAAACATTCTTGGCCAACATAAGTATAACATTTAAATGAGTATTTAAAGACAAAAGTGTAAGATCAACTTATCAGATTCCTCACCCCCTTTGGTGGCCCATTCTAAAAATGTTATGGTGGGAAGGGGGGTAATGGGTAGATGTTTTGGACAGGTAACACTCTCCACTTCCATGAGAGCTGAATGCATAAATAATGTGCGATTGTGTGATTCTTTGGGCAGCTTCTCCTTGCTTACACTATTGGCAACCCAGTGGACAGGTAAGAAGTGTCATAATCCAAAAATAGGGATACACACTGTCCAAATTGAAGCACATGTTGACATTCATAAATTACCTATCAAGATAATAGGAGACAAAAACTTTCAACAGTACAATTTGAAGTTAATCAGGCAGGCCCTTGTACTACATGCTTGACCATCGTTCCCTTAATACTTTTTTCTCTTCTTACAAGGACACGAACTTCCAAGATGCACAATTGGCCGTATCAGTGCAGATATGATGCAGGCTTTAAATGAGCTTGAGCAAATAAAGGAGACTGCCACTGCTTTACAGAGAACAATACGTGATTATCTGGACATGCTAGACAAATTTTAAGTTCATCCGGCCTGAAGTTTTCTTGCATTTGTTGGCTCCTGTTTGCACTTTTCATATTTCACATGTTTCTATTACTTTGAAGCCCTGGTTCACTTTGATGCTACTTTGAAATCGCGCTACTTCACTTGAACTACCGCAATTTCTAAGTAGCAAGGTCAGCACAATTTCAGGTGCTACTTGATAGACATTTGTGTAGCTTCATGCCCAGATGTCTATTGAAGTCGCACCTGAAATTCTAAAAAGTAGTTCAGGAACTACTTTTGCAAATTGGTGCGGCGCCGCAAAATCAGTGTTGCACCGATTGGAACAGTGCCATTGCCTCCAATAGGCTGCGACTTGCCATGCGATTTTATCTCTCAAATTGCATGACAAATCGCTCCAATGTGAACATGGGCTTCGTGTCTGAGGTCAGTGTTTCTCCACTCCACTTCTCTAGGTGCACCATCAGGTCCTATTTTCTTTATTTTCCGCAGTATAAAAACGACTGTGTGAATTACTAACCTAGAAAATTACCTCATCACCTGTGCCAAAAGCAAAAAATATAGAAAACAGGACCTGGAAATGCATCTGGAGAAGGAGAGTTGGGAAACACTGCCCTAAGTAATGTTAATTGGAATCTTTATGTGTTTTTAAGAATCGCAAAGCCAAAAATTGAAGATGCCCACAAATTGGGACAAATAATTATTATTTCCCTCATGATCCCATGGCTAAAATGTGTGTCTTTCCCTACATCGAGTTTGCTAATGCCACAAAACACACACTGGGGGTTATTTACGAAAAGGCCAATCAACTTTGCACTACAAGTGCACTGCAAGTTAATCCAGCTCTGAGCAATCCTCTTTTATTGTTCAGTGAGATAAAACGGACAAACAGAGAAAAACCTTTGTCCGTTCCGCCCCCTTGCTTTGAGTGACAGGTTACCGTATTTTCCGCACCATAAGACGCACCTGACCATAAGACGCACATAGGTTTTAGAGGAGGAAAACAAGAAAAAAAATATTCTGAACCAAATGGTGTACTAAAATATTTTCCAGTGCCCATGAAATGCAGCCTGACCATGCCACAGTAAACGCAGAGTGACCATTGCCATAGTAAACGCAGAGTGACCATGCCATAGTAAACGCAGAGTGACCATGAGTGACCATGCCATAGAAATGCAGAGTGACCATGAGTGACCATGCCATAGAAATGCAGAGTGACCATGAGTGACCATGCCATAGAAATGCAGAGTGACCATGCCATAGAAATGCAGAGTGACCATGAGTGACCATGCCATAGTAAACGCGAGTGACTATGAGTGACCATGCCATAGAAATGCAGAGTGACCATGCCATAGAAATGTAGAGTGACCATGAGTGACCATGCCATAGAAATGCAGAGTGACCATGAGTGACCATGCCATAGAAATGCAGAATGACCATGAGTGACCATGCCATAGTAAACACAGAGTGACCATGAGTGACCATGCCATAGAAATGCAGAGTGACCATGAGTGACCATGCCATAGAAATGCAGAGTGACCATGAGTGACCATGCCAAAGTAAACACAAAGTGACCATGAGTGACCATGCCATAGAAATGCAGAGTGACTATGAGTGACCATGCCATAGTAAACACAGAGTGACCATGAGTGACCATGCCATAGAAATTCAGAGTGACCATGAGTGACCATGCCATAGTAAACACAGAGTGACCATGAGTGACCATGCCATAGTAAACACAGAGTGACCATGAGTGACCATGCCATAGAAATTCAGAGTGACCATGAGTGACCATGCCATAGTAAACACAGAGTGACCATGAGTGACCATGCCATAGAAATTCAGAGTGACCATGAGTGACCATGCCATAGTAAACACAGAGTGACCATGAGTGACCATGCCATAGTAAACACAGAGTGACCATGAGTGACCATGCCATAGAAATTCAGAGTGACCATGAGTGACCATGCCATAGTAAACACAGAGTGACCATGAGTGACCATGCCATAGAAATGCAGAGTGACATTGAGTGACCATGCCATAGTAAACACAGAGTGACCATGAGTGACCATGCCATAGAAATTCAGAGTGACCATGAGTGACCATGCCATAGTAAACGCAGAGTGACCATGAGTGACCATGACATAGAAACGCAGAGTGACCATGTGTGACCATGCCATAGTAAAAGGCAGAGTGACCATGCCATAGAAATGCAGAGTGACCATGAGTGACCATGCCAGAGTGAACGTTGCCACAAATGCAGCCTTACCTCTTCCACCTAACAGAAGCAGCCAGAGCGGCCAAATGCTCTGATTGCTGTGTGAGGAACCGTCTGGACGATCTCTCGGCGCCCACGGGGGGTTTGGAAGTCTGTCCCCCGCTCTCCTGCCTCTCTTCCGGTGGTGGCGGCCGGGGGTGATGCGAGCGGTAGCATGGGCGGTGCCAGCAGCGGCGATGGGCGCTGCCAGCGTCGGCGGGGGCGAATCCAGCGGTGACGTGGAGCGGTGTGAGCGGATGGCAGGGGTGGTGCCAGCGGTGGCGGGGGGCGTTACCAGCAGCGGCGGGGGGGCGGTTCCAGTGGCGGTGGCGAGCGATGTGAGCGGATGACGGGGGCGCTGCCAGCGGTGGCGGGGGGCGTTACCAGCAGTGGCCTGGGGCGGTTCCATTAGCGGTGCTGAGCGATGCGAGCGGATGGCGGGGACGGTGCCAACGGCGGCGGGGGGCGGTGCCAGCGGCAGCGGAGGGTGGTTCCAGCGGCGGCGGGGGGCGGGGCCTGTCGTATATTCGCACTATAGGACGCAGTGACATTTTCTCCCATATTTCTGGGGGAAAAAAGTGCGTCTAATGCCGCGTACACACGATCATTATTCACGGCGGTTAAAAAAACGCTGTGAATAATGACATTTTAAACGAGGGAACAGCTTGTTCCCCACACACAGTCATTTTTCTCGTCATTTTTTAAAATGACGAGAAAAACGATCGTCTATGGGCTCCGCGGCAGTGTTTTCCTATGGGAAACACTGCCGCAGAAGAAATGTCAGGAAAAACGACGAGAAAAATTAGAACATGTTCTAATTTTTCTCGTCGTTTTTAATGCCGTTTTTCACGTCGAGAAAAACGACATAAAGCCCACAGACGATCGTTTTTCTCGGCGAAAGGAAAAAATGCATTTTTTCTCGTCGAGAAAAACGGTCGTGTGTACGCGGCATTATAGTCCGAAAAATACGGTATTTACATATCTCGTGCGCTAGCATTATTTTTTAATTCCCACCCCCACTCCTTTTCTGAAGTCATGTGGTTACATTTCTGGATTTTGACTGGATGTTAGTGATCATAGCAGAAGGAATACACAGGAGAAAATGCATGTTGACAAGGGGAGTGTAGAGGTGGGCGGGGAGTCTACTGACATCACGACTCCACCCAGCGAGCTCCAGACAACAGATCCACCCACAGAATCTGCAGTTTTTCAGTTCTTATAACAGACAGAGGGGAGACATTTGACAGATAAGGATACATGCAGGAGGCATCTATATCCTTATAGATCAGCACTATGGCAGTAGTTTAGAAAGGATGAGAGAGGGATTAAGAACAAAAACATTGTGTGTATGTGTGTGTGTGTAGCAGAGCCACAGCACAACATAATAGTTAGCTGAAGAAGAGATTGTCACCTCATGCAGAAAATAAGGTACGTTTGCACTATTGTAGAAAATGTGCAAAATTAAGGCCATTTGAGAACCTAGGAGACAGATAAGAAACACAGACAACAGTAGTTCAAATGAAATAGGAGTTTTGGATCAAATAAAACATTTATTCAGGATCAGCTACAGTTTGCTGCCAAGCCACTGCCCCCTACCCACAAAATAGTCCATGTATTGTTGCCGGACAACTTGGACATTTTGGGAGGGCAACCCAGCACGGCCACTTTCAAGAAACATTTGTGGAGGATGCAGCAGCACAATACTACATGATTGATTTTATATTCGGCCAGGTTAATTGAGGTTAAAAACAGCCTAAAACTACTAGATAGGATGCCAAAAGCGTTTTCAACAACTCTTCTGTAGGGATGAGCTCGGTGTTCGAGTCGAACATACGTTCGACTCGAACATCGGCTGTTCGATCGTTCGGCGAACATCGAACGATTTGGGCCGTTCGCGCCAAATTCGAGTGACACGAACGGCCCACAATACACTGCGCCATCGCAGTGCAATCCCGGCGCTGTGATTGGCCAAGCATGCACTGTGACCCCGCATGCTTGGCCAATCACAGCGCCGGCAGCTATGAGAGCCATAATTGGCCACAGGCAGGTTGCCTGTGGCCAATTATAGCTCAGGGGGTTTAGCACACGCCCCACACTATAAAAGGCCGCCAGCGCGGCGGCCTTGTGTAGTGTGTTCCGGTGCAGGGAAAGAGAAGGATAGGCAGGGACAGTGTGATATTCTTTGTGCTATTCTTGTGTGCAGGGAGAGAGAAGGATAGGCAGGGAGAGTGTCAGTGTCATATTATTTGCTAAACCTTGTGTGCAGGGAGAGAGAAGGATAGGCAGGGGACAGTGTCAGTGTCATATTCTTTGCTAAACCTTGTGTGCAGGGAGAGAGAAGGATAGGCAGGGAGAGTGTCAGTGTCATATTCTTTGATAAACCTTGTGTGCAGGGAGAGAGAAGGATAGGCAGGGGACAGTGTCAGTGTCAATGTTGCTAAGCCTCCTGCACAGTATACAAGTGTTACACTAACAGGCATTTGCAGCACTTACAGCGGGCGGAGTGTGCCTCCTGCACATTATACACCTGAAGCTAGCCCGTATTGCTGTGTTTTCCTGGTGTGTTACACCAACAGGCATTTGCAGCACTTACAGCAGGCATAGTGTGATTCCTGCAAAATATACTCCTGAAGCTACGCCTTATTGCTGTGTTTTCCTAGTGTGTTACACCAACAGGCATTTGCAGCGCTTACAGCAGGCGTAGTGTGATTCCTGCAAAATATACACCTGAAGCTAGCCCGTATTGCTGTGTTTTCCTGGTGTGTTACACCAACAGGCATTTGCAGCACTTACAGCAGGCGTAGTGTGATTCCTGCAAAATATACTCCTGAAGCTAGCCCGTATTGCTGTGTTTTCCTGGTGTGTTACACCAACAGGCATTTTCAGCACTTACAGCAGGTGTAGTGTGATTCCTGCAAAATATACTCCTGAAGCTACGCCTTATTGCTCTGTTTTCCTGGTGTGTTACACCAACAGGCATTTGCAGCACTTACAGCAGGCGTAGTGTGATTCCTGCAAAATATTCTCCTGAAGCTACGCCTTATTGCTCTGTTTTCCTGGTGTGTTACACCAACAGGCATTTGCAGCACTTACAGCAGGCGTAGTGTGATTCCTGCAAAATATTCTCCTGAAGCTACGCCTTATTGCTCTGTTTTCCTGGTGTGTTACACCAACAGGCATTTGCAGCACTTACAGCAGGCGTAGTGTGATTCCTGCAAAATATACTCCTGAAGCTACGCCTTATTGCTCTGTTTTCCTAGTGTGTTACACCAACAGGCATTTGCAGCACTTACAGCAGGCGTAGTGTGATTCCTGCAAAATATACTCCTGAAGCTACGCCTTATTGCTCTGTTTTCCTAGTGTGTTACACCAGCAGGCATTTGCAGCACTTACAGCAGGCGTAGTGTGATTCCTGCAAAATATACACCTGAAGCTAGCCCGTATTGCTGTGTTTTCCTGGTGTGTTACACCAACAGGCATTCTCAGCACTTACAGCGGGCGTAGTGTGCTTCCTGCAAAATATACTCCTGAAGCTAGGCCTTATTGCTGGTTTTCCCATCTCCCTACAGGCCATTAGAATGTCTGGAAGGCAAACAAGGAGAGGCAGACAGTCAGGAGCCAATAAAAGAGGGCAAGCAGGCTCTGTGTCTAGAGACAACAGTGCTGGTCGTGGACGCGGTGCATCGCCATCAGCACGTGGCCATGGGACACGCTTGTCCTTCTTTTCGGCAGCTGGACGTGTTGAGCCGCATCATGCCGAAGATTTGGTAGAGTGGATGACCAAGCCCCCTCATCCTCCTCATCCTCTCTCACCCAGGCTCAGGGTACTGGCAAAGCAGCTGCCAAAGCGTCCTCTTCCCTGGTATCAATGTCATCATCAGTCACTCCTTCCCTATTCCCACCATGTCCTCCTAAGAAGTCCCCCGAACTGTTTGACCACAGTGTTGGGTACATGCTCCAGGAGGATGCCCAGCGTTTCGAAGGGTCTGATGATTATACCCAGCTAGAGGAAGGCAGTAGCGTGAGAGCAGAGAGAGGGGATGCTCAAGAAGGACACCAATCTGGCAGTCATGTTCCAGCAGCTGCAGCATACTGCCAGATTGGCTCCAGTGATTAGGAGGGAGGGGATGATGAGGTCACTGACTCCACGTGGGTGCCTAATAGGAGAGAGGAGGAGGAGGAGGATGAGGAGGAGGCACATCTCCAACGAGGCAGGATGCCCTCGGGGGGCCAGCGTAAGGGCAGCACACCGACGGAATCACACCGCAGAGCTCCACCTGTGCAGGGCACTGCCTCTGCCCGTTATTCAAAAAGTTATTTGGTGTGGGCCTTTTTTGAGTCGAGTGCATCAGATCGCACAGCTGCTGTTTGCAACATATGTCTCAAGCGTATATCGCGTGGCCAAAACATCAGCCGCTTGGGCACCACATGCTTGACCAGACATATGTTGACCTGCCATGCAGCTCGTTGGCAAGCCTACCTTAAAGACCCACACCAAAGAACAAAGCGGACCTCTCCTTGCACCAGCTGAGATCTCCAACCCCACTATACCTTCAGTCCTCTCTGAAACCTGCACTGAGAGGAATGAAGGTGTAGAATTAGGTGTGTCACAGCCAAGTACTTGCAGGCACTCTGCTAGCAGTACACCGACGTCCAATTCTAGCAGGCAAATTTCCCTGCCCCAGCTGCTGGACCGTCGAAAGAAGTTCACTCCCAGCCATCCACATGCCCAGCGGTTGAATGCTAGCTTGGCTAAATTGCTAGCGCTTCAACTGCTGCCTTTTCAGTTGGTAGACTTGGCCCCCTTCCGTGAGTTTGTGCAATGTGCGGTTCCTCAGTGGCAGGTACCCAGACGCCACTTTTTCTCACGGAAGGCAATTCCGGCTCTCTACCGGCATGTGGAAGGCAATGTCTTGGCCTCGCTGGACAGGGCGGTCAGCGGTAAGGTGCATATTACCGCTGACTCATGGTCCAGCAGGCATGGACCGGGACGTTACCTTTCTTTCATGGCCCATTGGGTCACTCTTTTGGCAGCTGGGAAGGATGCAGGACAAGGTGCAGTAGTGTTGGAGGTTGTTCAGCCGCCACACCTCCAAAATGCTACTACTGATTGTGACACACCTCTGTCCTCCACCCCCTCCTCTTCTTCTTCCTCCATGGCCTCTTCCTGTGCTTTGTCCTCGGAACCAGCAGTGCTCCGTAGGCGTTCAAGGGGCTACGCAAGTACGCAGGCAAAAAGATGCCATGCCGTGCTTGCGCTGGTGTGTTTGGGGGACAGTAGCCACACCGGGGCAGAGGTTCTGTCTGCTCTGCAGGGGCAGGCCGAGAGGTGGTTGACGCCACGCCAGCTTAAGCCAGGAATGGTGGTTTGCGACAATGGCACCAACCTCCTCTCCACCCTCTGACAGGGACAACTGACCCATGTGCCCTGTGTGGCTCACGTCCTTAACCTGGTGGTGCAGCGGTTCTTGGGCAGGTACCCGGGCTTACAGGATGTCCTGAGGCAGGCCAGGAAAGTCTGTGTGCCTTTCTGCAGATCTTATAATGCCAGTGCTCACCTGGCTGAGCTGCAAAAGGAGTTGAACCTGCCCAAGAACCGCCTTATATGTGACATGCCTACCAGGTGGAACTCAACGTTGGCCATGCTGCAGCGGCTGCACATGCAGCAGAGGGCCATCAATGAGTACCTGTGCGACTACGGCACCAGGACAGGGTCAGGGGAGCTCAGGTTTTTTTCACCAGGCCTGTGGGGCATGATCAGGGATGCATGCACTGTCCTGGCACCATTTGAGGAGGCCACGAGGATGGTGAGCAGTGACAGTGCATGCATCAGTGACACTGTACCTCTTGTCCACCTGTTGGAACATACGCTGCGTGGAATAATGGACAGGGCACTTGAGGCAGAACAGAGGCAGGAAGAGGAGGACTTCCTTGCCTCTCAAGGCCCCCTTTACCCAGACAGTGTTCCTTCTGTCCCACCCATCGCACAGGAAGCGGAGGAGGAGGAGGATTGTGTCAGCATGGAGGTGGAGCCTGGCACTCAGCATCATCAGCAGCAGTCTTTTAGGGATGATTTACAGTCCCAAGAAACCCGTGGACTTGTACGTGGCTGGGAGGAAGTGGCTGCGGATCATGTCGTCCTTAGTGACCCAGAGGACTCCGGACCGAATGCCTCAGCTAACCTACGCTGCATGGCCTCCCTGATCCTGCAATGTCTACAGAAGGATCCTCGTATTCTTCGGATCAAGGAGAGGGACCATTACTGGCTGGCCACTCTCCTTGATCCACGGTACAAGGGTAAGGTTGCGGACCATATCTTACCGTCGCAGAGGGAGCAGCGGATGAGACAACTCCGGGAGGCCTTGCAGAAAGGTCTGTGCAACGCGTTCCCAGAGACTGGGAGGTTACAAACTCCTGGCCCTGGACAACGAGTTGCTGAGGCTTCGGTCAGTCAAAAAAGGAGCGGTGGGGAAGGTGGCCGTCTGACCGATGCGTTCAGACAATTCTTTAGTCCGCAGCCCCAAGGTATGATCGGTACCAGCAACCATCGCCAGCATCTGATATACATGGTGCTGTCACGTACCTAGTGGATGAGCCCGGATTGCAGGGGATGGCCTCTCTTGCGGCTCCGACTCGTGGCCCCTGGTAGGGTGAACAGGAAGCACAGGAGTCAGGAGTGGCACGAGTGCCTGGCAGGATCAACAGCAGGAGGTTGGTCTGAAGTCCAGGTGGAGCTGTACAGAGGAATCGCAGGTGCAACTGAGCAGAGGCAGGAACCAGGAACAAGCTGAACGGCAGGCAGATGCAGCAGACTGGAACTGGACAGCTGACTGGAAGGACCGTAGACAGGAACCTGGAACAGGCTGGATCGGCAGGCAGATACAGCAGACTGTAACTAGATGGGTCAAACGAGCCGGGTCGGATATCAGGCGGACAGCAGCAGGACCAGAGGAGCAGGCAGAAGGATGGTCAGGCAGGCAGGAGTCAGATGCAGGCAGATAGCTGGGTTAGTCAGAAGCAAGCCGGGTCAGATACTGGATTGAACTGGAACAGGTTTCAGAGGTCAGGACACACATAACGCTGTAGATCAGACAGCAAGATCCCAGTGTGTCAGTCTGGTTTAAATAGCCCGCCTGGTGCCAATGGGGGCGCGCGCATTCCCGCGTGCGCACGCACATGCGCAATGGTGCGCACGTGCATGCGCAATGGCACCCGCGGACGCGCACCAGGAAGTTCAGAGTGGCTGTTACTGGCAGGATCTTCCTGACAGGTGCAGGAATACCTAGGGGCAAGGTCAGACTTGGACACCTTCCCCACCGAAAATCCTCTGGCTTACTGGGTCTTGAGGATGGATCACTGGCCAGAGCTTGCACAGTATGCAATTGAGCTACTGGCCTGTCCTGCATCCAGCGTTCTTTCGGAACGCACATTCAGTGCTGCTGGAGGATTTGTCACGGATCACAGGGTGCGCCTGTCCACCGACTCGGTTGATCGACTGACTTTCATAAAGATGAACCAGTCTTGGATCACCACCAGCTACCAAACACCTGAAGCTGATATAACAGACTAATTTATTTTCAAATGTCACATCCCTTCAAGACTGATGCTGATGCTGAGTGACTGTCCTGTTATGTTGACTGACTATCCTCCTCCTCCTCAATGATCCGATTGATGATGATAGCTTGGAAGAACATTTTTGTTTCTGGGTGCCGCCACCAGTGCCTAAAGCCCAATTTTTCAGCCCCTGTTTAACAGGGGCATGTAATTAAAAAATGTTATGCAATGATTTGCAGCAGGGCTCATTCCTGCACTCCAACTACAGTATCTGGGAGAGGTTGCAGTGTCGTGGCACCAGCACCAGTGCCTAAGGCCCAATTTTTCAGCCCCTGTTTAACAGGGGCATGTAATTACAATTTTTTATGCAATGCTTTGCAGCAGGGCTCATTCCTGCACTCCAACTAGAGTATCTGGGAGAGGTTGCAGTGTCGTGGCACCAGCACCAGTGCCTAAGGCCCAATTTTTCAGCCCCTGTTTAACAGGGGCATGTAATTAAAAAATTTTATGCAATGATTTGCAGCAGGGCTCATTCCTGCACTCCAACTAGAGTATCTGGGAGAGGTTGCAGTATCGTGGCACCATCACCAGTGCCTAAGGCCCAATTTTTCAGCCACTGTTTAACAGGGGCGTGTAATTACAATTTTTGATGCAATACTTTGCAACAGGGCTCATTGCTGTGCTCCAAGTACAGTATCTGTGAGGGGTTGCAGTGTTGTGGCACCAGTGCCTAAGGCCCAATTTTTCTGCCCCTGTTTAACAGGGGCATGTAATTACAATTCTTAATCTAATAATTCAGAGCAGGGCACATTCCTGCGCCCACCAAGTGTAACTGTGAGGCCTTACAGTGTTGTGTCAACACCACCACCACCACCACCAAAGGCCCAATTTTTCAGCCCCTGTTCAACAGGGGCATGCAATTACAATTCTTGATCTAATAATTCACAGCAGGGCCCATTCATGCGCCCACCAAGAGTAACTGTGAGGGCTTACAGTGTTGTGTCAACACCACCACCACCACCACCAAAGGCCCAATTTTTCAGCCCCTGTTCAACAGGGGCATGCAATTACAATTCTTGATCTAATAATTCACAGCAGGGCCCATTCATGCGCCCACCAAGAGTAACTGTAAGGGCTTACAGTGTTGTGGCAACACTAACATGTAAGGGGCAAATTTCAGCAGAGTATATACGGCAGGCCCCTACTTTCAAACATCCAACTTACAAACGACTCCTACTTGCAAACGAAAGGAGACAACAGGAAGTGAGAGGAAATCTACCCCTAGGAAGGGAAATTCTCTCCTGTAAGAGTTAATATGGGAAAAAAGGTGTCTCCTCTCTACTGATGCTTTATCACCAATCCTTGTTTCAATAAAAACCCCACTTTTCAAAAAACATTTGTCATTGGGACGGAAAGTGAGGTGAAATGTTCTGAACAGGGGCACAGACAGCAAAACAAATGTTACAGGGGTGATAACCCTTTCCTATGTTTTCCAAAAAGCTTAAAAATAGATTTTTTGGCTGGAGCTACACTTAAACAATGTACCTGTTCAAAATTACAAACAGATTCTACATAAGAACAAACCTACAGTCCCTGTCTTGTATGCACCGCCTGTATACGGCTGTTCAGAGTATATAGGGCCTTTTTTATTTTGTGTGCGGGGTTCCCCTTAATATCCATACAAGACCCAAAGGGGCTGGTAATGGGCTGGGGTAGGGGGGGGATGATGGGGTAGCTATGCCATTTTTCTTAAAGATTTTCATCCATATTACCGGGACCAGACATTACATTAAAGCCGCAAGCATTTTTAAATATTTTTTTTTCCTTTAGAAATGTCATTTTGTGCAGGGACAGTTCTAAACACGGTAAACACGTGCCACTTCACAGGCATACTTTAGACACCCCCCAGGTACGATATTTAAAGGAATATTTGACTTTTTTTTTTCACTTTATGCATCATTAAAATGACTGCTCCCGAAAAACTGCAGTTTTTAAAACTTCTTTTTGCATTGATACATGTCCCCTGGTGCAGAACCCGGGTTCCAAAACCCTTTTTAGGACAATAACATGCATAATAGTCGTTATAATTAGCACTTTAGATTTCGAACGTTCGCATCCATTGTATTTAATAGGGATCTAACATTCTTGCGAAATTTCGGTCCGTTCGCGGGTTCTGGTGCGAACCGAACCCGGGGGTGTTCGGCTCATCCCTACTCTTCTGGCACAAGAGAGCCTCTAATTAAATATTCTCTGCTCTGGGGTGAGTTTCCTCCTAGGAAAGAATGTTCCCCCAGAGCAACGGCCTCATCTGCCACAAACACAAAATTGAAGCCCTCCACATTGTCCTCAACAGGTGGCAAATTAAGGTGCCATTCTGAAGCCGATGGTAGAACTCCGTCTGCATAATCACTCCTCCGTCAGAGTTGTGGCCGTTCTTCCCAACATCCAGGTACAGGAACTCGTAGTTGGCAGACACAACAGCTGGCATGACTATGCTGCAAAAGCCCTTATAATTAAAATAATAGGAGCCTGAGTGGGTGGTGGGACAATCCTGGCATGCTTTCCATCAATACCATTACCACAGTTGGGAAAATCCCACTGATGCTCGAACTGGGCTGCAACATCCTGCCATTGCTGGGGGTTGGAAGGAAACTGTGGAGTCAAACAAGGAAAAAAAATTTATACTTCGGCACATAATATTGCAAGCAGATTTGACACAAACATTCTTGGCCAACATAAGTATAACATTTAAATGAGTATTTAAAGACAAAAGTGTAAGATCAACTTATCAGATTCCTCACCCCCTTTGGTGGCCCATTCTAAAAATGTTATGGTGGGAAGGGGGGTAATGGGTAGATGTTTTGGACAGGTAACACTTTCCACTTCCATGAGAGCTGAATGCATAAATAATGTGTGATTGTGTAATTCTTTGGGCAGCTTCTCCTTACTTACACTATTGGCAGCCCAGTGGACAGGTAAGAAGTGTCATAATCCAAAAATAGGGATACACACTGTCCAAATTGAAGCACATTTTGACATTCATAAATTACCTGTCAAGGTAATAGGAGACAAAAACTTTCAACTGTACAATTTGAAGTTAATCAGGCAGGCCCTTGTACTACATGCTTTGGTGAATTCATCCAGAAATATGACCACAAAAGAGGTATACTGTGTGTGGGTTTTGTCAGCAGAGTAGTTGTAGCGGTTGACTTAGCATTTTGGGGTGGGGTTCCAAATGAGTTTGTGCACCAAAAAATGTACTCTTATGCCGCGTACACACGATCGTGATTCACGGCGGTGAAAACACCGCCGTGAATCACGGCATGAAAAAAAATGAAAAACGAGGGAACGGCATGTTCCCCCACACACGACCGTTTTTCCCGTCATTTTTTTCTTTGACGAGAAAAACGACCGTCTGTGGGCTCCGCGGCAGTGTCTCCCTATGGGAAAACTGCCGCGGAAAAAAATGATGGAAAAAACGATGAGAAAATTTAGAACATGTTCTAATTTTTCTCGTCGTTTTTCCTGCCGTTTTTCTCAACGAGAAAAACGGCATAAAGCCCACAGACGATCGTTTTTCTCGGCGAAAAAAAAAAATGTAATTTTTCCCGACGGGAAAAATGATCGTGTGTACGCGGCATTACACTCTGCGTGAATTTGAGGACAACAATAAGATTTGGACACATTTTAGGGGGTGTTTAGCGTAAACATAAAAATGTAGCTGACAAAAAACATTGTTAAGTTACTAGGCTAGGTTTGTATGGGCCCAGGGTAGCATGCTGGTGAGGTGAGGGAAGGAAAATATGCATGTAGGCCGAAAAAGGAGCAGAAAAAGCATGCATGAGGACATAGAGGACATTAACAGCATATTACAATAAAGGGAATGATGGAATCAAGAAATTATTACAATAAATTTGAAAACATTAAATACATAGAATGTGATGTTAAAGGCTAAAACTTACCTGAATATAGTCCTCCTGCAGGACTGGCAGAACAGGTATCTGGAATAAAGAGTCCCAGAGCCTGGGGGGAAATCCCAGTGGTAAACTTAAGGTCCTGGAGACTTCTCCCCGTCGCCAAGTACCGCAAGGTGGCTATGAGCCTTTGCTCAGGAGTAATGGCAAGCCTCATGCTTGTGTCCTGCTTCCTAATATAGGGGGACAACAATGCCAAGAGACGGTGAAAGCAGGGGTCCGTCATCCGGAGATAATTCCTAAAATCATCAGGATTATTCTTCTGGAGCTCCCGCAGCAAAGGCATATGACAAAATTGGTCACGATTAAGCAACCAATTTTTGGACCAAGAACTCCTCCTCCTCCTGTTCCTGGACTGGACTAGGGTCAAAGCAATAACTCCAAGCCCAATAATAGCACGTTCTTTCCTCGGAATATGCAACTTGGCTGGTTGACGAACGACCAGAAACTAACTGAAAAGCACGAATCAACACTGACCAAACTTCTACTAACACAGGTTTAGCAGAAGGAGCCCAAAGGGTGGTGCCTGACAATTGAACTTCCTCTTTTGTAGTCTCGTAGTATGTCTAAACGTCACTACGTTCGTGTTTGTTGGCCGACAATTCTTTGTTGTTTGCATGCAAGACAAGTTCACAGCCAACGCCCTTTGGCCAAAAGTCCTACGCTTTGTCTGCGGAAAATCCGATCGTGTGTATGAGGCTTTACTCTATCCAAAATGAAAGAGAAAAAAAGGTTTGCCTCTAGCTCTATTTTGATGAAATTTTATATCCTGAAGTTACACATTCACAAAAATCTAGATAATGAATCTGTTTTAAAAATTAGATGATTTCATTGCATCTACTTTTGTACATATAGCTAAGTCTACCTTAAAGGAGCACTATACTAGAAATAGTTAGAAACCAGCAGATACTGAGGAAGAGAACACTTTCTACTTGTGGTGCACCCCAAATAAATGTAATATGTTAACAGTTTATAACTCACTATTTAGATCAAACAGATTTCCGGTGTAGCATAGGGTAAAATGTGCATTTTACTGTTCATTACCACAATTAGTATTTAGCATAAACCGTTGCAATGCCATTAATATTGACCACAATGCAGATTCTGTAGATGTACAGTATATTCAGGCACTGTGGGGGAGATTTGCTAAAACCGGTGCAAACAGAATCTGGTGCAGCTGTGCATTGTAACCAATCAGTTTCTAGGTTTTATTGTCAAAGCTTAATTGACCAAGCTGAAGTTAGAAGCTGATTGGTTACTATGCACAGCTACACCAGATTCTGCGTGCATCGGTTTTAGTAAATCTCCCCTGGGTGTGTATATAAATTGTTGTGTGTTGTGACTTTAAATATACTTTAAGAAACTGATGGACATTCATCCTGGACCTGATCAACAGGTTAGTTTATTTGCTAATGCCCTGGATTGAGGTCTGTCTGATTTCTGCCTAGGTGTTCATGCTCTTGATTAGACCTGTGATTGTTTGGACTGCATTTTTTGTCTGTAATTATCCTGTTTATAGACCTGTTATCTTTTTTATTGCTAGTTTGTACTCTGTCAACCTGTCTAGAACATTAATTCTGCTCAGTTCCATTTGTCTGTGCCTGTTTTGACCACCTGTCACTCCTAGTGACACATTGAGTTCAACCATCTCTGTCACAGTTTCATTAGCTCATAGATCTTTTCACTGGTGCTAAGTTCCATTAGGTCATTGATCTTGCCAACTGTTCATTGCATGAGGACTTGCTATCTCCTTTTTGTAAGCTTGTTGTGCTAGAACAGGGGAATCCAATTTTTCTAAACAAAGGGCTAGTTTACTGTCCTTTGGACATCAAGGGGGCTGGATTGTGGTCAGTGGGAGTAGAAAATGTCTCAGCATTAGTGATGAGCCGAACACCCCCGGGTTCGGTTCGCACCAGAACCCGCGAACGGACCGAAAGTTCGTACGAACATTAGAACCCTATTAAATACAATGGATGCGAACGTTCGAATTCTAAAGTGCTAATTATAACAACTATTATGCATGTTATTGTCCTAAAAGGGTTTGGGAACCCGGGTTCTGCACCAGGGGATATGTATCAATGCAAAAAGAAGTTTTAAAAACGGTCGTTTTTCGGGAGCAGTCATTTTAATGATGCATAAAGTGAAAAAAAAAAAGTCAAATATTCCTTTAAATATGGTACCTGGGGGGTGTCTAAAGTATGCCTGTGAAGTGCCACGTGTTTCCCGTGTTTAGAACTGTCCCTGCACAAAATGACACTTCTAAAGGAAAAAAAAGCCATTTAAAACTGCTTGCGGCTTTAATGTAATGTCTGGTCCCGGTAATATGGATGAAAACCTTTAAGAAAAATGGCATAGCTACCCCATGACCCCCCCCCCACCCCAGCCCATTACCAGCCCCTTTGGGTCTTGTATGGATATTAAGGGGAACCCCGCACATAAAATAAAAAAGGCCCTATATACTCTGAACAGCCGTATACAGGCGGTGCATACAAGACAGGGACTGTATGTTTGTTCTTATGTAGAATGTGTTTGTAATTTTGAACAGGTACATTGTTTAAGTGTAGCTCCAGCCCAAAAATCTATTTTTAAACTTTTTGGAAAACATAGGTAAGGGTTATCACCCCTGTAACATTTGTTTTGCTGTCTGTGCCCCTGTTCAGAACATTTCACCTCACTTTCCGTCCCAATGACAACTGTTTTTGAAATGTGGTGTTTTTCTTGAAACAAGGATTGCTGATAAAGCATCAGTACAGAGGAGACACCTTTCTCCCATATTAATTCTTACTGGAGAGAATTTTCCTTCCTAGGGGTAGATTTCCTCTCACTTCCTGTTGTCTTCTTGCGTTTGCAAGTAGGAGTCGTTTGTAAGTTGGATGTTTGAAAGTAGGGACCTGCCGTATATAATCTGCAGAAATAGGCCCCTTAGTTGGTGTTGGCACAACACTGTAAGCACTCACAGTTACTCTTGGTTGGTGCTGGAACGCCCTGCTGTCAACTATTATATCAGGAATTGTAATTACATATAATTGTTGAACAGTGGTCGTAAAAATTGGGCCTTTGATGGTGGTGCTGGTGCCACAACACTGTAAGCCCTGACAGTTACTCTTGGTGGGTGCAGCAATGGGCCCTGCTGTGAATTATTAGATCAAGAATTGTAATTGCATGCCCCTGTTGAACAGGGGCTGAAAAATTGGGCCTTTCGTGGTGGTGGTGGTGGTGGTGGTGTTGCCACAACACTGTAAGCCCTCAGAGTTACTCTTGCTTGGTGGGTGCAGGAATGGGCCCTGCTGTGAATTATTAGATCAATAATTGTAATTACATGCCCCTGTTGAACAGGGGCTGAAAAATTGGGCCTTAGGCACTGGTGGCACAACACTGCAACCCCTCACAGATACTGTACTTGGAGCACAGCAATGAGCCCTGTTGCAAAGTATTGCTTCAAAAATTGTAATGACACGCCCCTGTTAAACAGGGGCTGAAAAATTGGGCCTTAGGCACTGGTGGCACAACACTCCAACCCCTCACACATACTGTACTTGGAGCACAGCAATGAGCCCTGTTGCAAAGTATTGCTTCAAAAATTGTAATTACACGCCCCTGTTAAACAGGGGCTGAAAAATTGGGCCTTAGCCACTGGTGGCGGCACCCATAAACAAAAATGATCTTCCAAGCTATCATCATCAATCGTATCATTGAGGACTCGGAGGAGGAGGATAGCCAGTCAACATAACAGCACAGGCACTCAGCATCAGCATCAGTCTTGAAGGGATGTGACATGTTAAAATCAATTAGTCTGTTATATCAGCATCAGGTGTGTGGTAGCTGGTGGTGATCCAAGACTGGTTCATCTTGATGAAAGTCAGTCGATCAACCGAGTCGGTGGACAGGCGCACCCTGTGATCCGTGACAAATCCTCCAGCAGCACTGAATGTGCGTTCCGAAAGAACGCTGGATGCAGGACAGGCCAGTAGCTCAATTGCATACTGTGCAAGCTCTGGCCAGTGATCCATCCTCAAGACCCAGTAAGCCAGAGGATTTTCGGTGGGGAAGGTGTCCAAGTCTGACCTTGCCCCTAGATATTCCTGCACCATGTTTATCAGACGCTGGCGATGGTTGCTGGAACCGATCATACTTTGGGGCTGCGGACTAAAGAATTGTCTGAACGCATCGGTCAGACGGCCACCTTCCCCACCGCTCCTTCTTTGACTGGCCGAAGCCTCAGCAACTCGTTGTCCAGGACCAGGAGTTTGTAACCTCCCAGTCTCTGGGAACGCGTTGCACAGACCTTTCTGCAAGGCCTCCCGGAGTTGTCTCATCCTCTGCTCCCTCTGCGACGGTAACATAAGGTCCGCAACCTTACCCTTGTACCGTGGATCAAGGAGAGTGGCCAGCCAGTAATGGTCCCTCTCCTTGATCCGAAGAATACGAGGATCCTTCCGCAGACTTTGCAGGATCAGGGAGGCCATGCAGCGTAGGTTTGCTGAGGCATTCGCTCCGGAGTCCTCTGGGTCACTAAGGACGACATGATCCGCAGTCACCTCCTCCCAGCCACGTACAAGTCCACTGGTTTCTTGGGACTGTAAATCATCCCTAAAAGACTGCTGCTGATGATGCTGAGTGCCAGCCTCCACCTCCATGCTGACACAATCCTCCTCCTCCTCCTCCTCCTCCTCCTCTTCCTGTGCGATGGGTGGGACAGAAGGAACACTGTCTGGGTAAAGGGGGCCTTGAGAGGCAAGGAAGTCCTCCTCTTCCTGCCTCTGTTCTGCCTCAAGTGCCCTGTTCATTATTCCACGCAGCGTGTGCTCCAACAGGTGGACAAGAGGTACAGTGTCACTGATGCATGCACTGTCACTGCTCACCATCCTCGTGGCCTCCTCAAATGGTGCCAGGACAGTGCATGCATCCCTGATCATGCCCCACTGGCGTGGAGAAAAAAAACCAAGCTCCCCTGACCCTGTCCTGGTGCCGTAGTCGCACAGGTACTCATTGATGGCCCTCTGCTGCGTGTGCAGCCGCTGCAGCATGGCCAACGTTGAGTTCCACCTGGTGGGCATGTCACATATAAGGCGGTTCTTGGGCAGGTTCAACTCCTTTTGCAGCTCAGCCAGGCGAGCACTGGCATTATAAGATCTGCGGAAATGCACACAGACTTTCCTGGCCTGCCTCAGGACATCCTGTAAGCCCGGGTACCTGCCCAAGAAACGCTGCACCACCAGGTTAAGGACGTGAGCCACACAGGGCACATGGGTCAGTTGTCCCTGTCGAAGGGCGGAGAGGAGGTTGGTGCCATTGTCGCAAACCACCATTCCTGGCTTAAGCTGGCGTGGCGTCAACCACCTCTCGGCCTGGCCCTGCAGAGCAGACAGGACCTCTGCCCCAGTGTGGCTTCTGTCCCCCAAACACACCAGCGCAAGCACGGCATGGCATCTTTTTGCCTGCGTACTTGCGTAGCCCCGTGAACGGCTACGGAGCACCGCTGGTTCATAGGACAAACCACAGGAAGAGGCCATGGAGGAAGAAGAAGAGGAGGGGGTGGAGGAGAGAGGTGTGTCACAACCACTAGTAGCATTTTGGAGGCGTGGCGGTGGAACAACCTCCAACACTACTGCACCTTGTCCTGCATCCTTCCCAGCTGCCAAAAGAGTGACCCAATGGGCCGTGAAAGAAAGGTAACGTCCCTGTCCATGCCTGCTGGACCATGAGTCAGCGGTAATATGCACCTTACCGCTGACCGCCCTGTCCAGCGAGGCCAAGACATTGCCTTCCACATGCCGGTAGAGAGCCGGAATAGCCTTCCGTGAGAAAAAGTGGCGTTTGGGAACCTGCCACTGAGGAACCGCACATTGCACAAACTCACGGAAGGGGGCCGAGTCTACCAACTGAAAAGGCAGCAGTTGAAGCGCTAGCAATTTAGCCAAGCTAGCATTCAACCGCTGGGCATGTGGATGGCTGGGAGTGAACTTCTTTCGACGGTCCAGCAGCTGGGGCAGGGAAATTTGCCTGCTAGAATCGGACGTCGGTGTACTGCTAGCAGAGTGGCCGCAAGTACTTGGCTGTGACACACCTAATTCTACACCTTCATTCCTCTCAGTGCATGTTTCAGAGAGGACTGAAGTTATAGTGGGGTTGGAGATCCCAGCTGATGCGGTGCAAGGAGAGGTCCGCTTTGTTCTTTGGTGTGGGTCTTTGAGGTAGGCTTGCCAACGAGCTGCATGGCAGGTCAACATATGTCTGGTCAGGCATGTGGTACCCAAGCGGCTGATGTTTTGGCCACGCGATATACGCTTGAGACATATGTTGCAAACAGCAGCTGTGCGATCTGATGCACTAGCCTCAAAAAAGGCCCACACCAAGGAACTTTTTGAATGACGGGCAGAGGCAGCGCCCTGCACAGGCGGAGCTCTGCGGTGTGATTCCGTCGGTGTACTGCCCTTACGCTGGCCACCAAAGGGCATCCTGCCTCGTTGGAGATGTGCCTCCTCCTCATCCTCCTCCTCCTCCTCTCTCCTATTAGGCACCCATGTGGAGTCAGTGACCTCATCATCCCCTCCCTCCTCATCACTGGAGCCAATCTGGCAGTATGCTGCAGCTGCTGGAACATGACTGCCAGATTGGTGTCCTTCTTGAGCATCCCCTCTGTCTGCTCTCACCCTACTGCCTTCCTGTAGCTGGGTTTCATCATCAGACCCTTCGAAACGCTGGGCATCCTCCTGGAGCATGTACCCAACACTGTGCTCAAACAGTTCGGGGGACTCCTCAGGAGGAGGACATGGTGGGTCTAGGGAAGGAGTGACTGATGATGAGTCTGACATTGATACCAGGGAAGAGGACGCTTTGGCAGCTGCTTTGCCAGTACCCTGAGCCTGGGTGAGAGAGGATGAGGAGGAGGAGGGCTTGGTCATCCACTCTACCAAGTCTTCGGCATGATGTGGCTCAACATGTCCAGCTGCCGAAAAGAAGGACAAGCGTGTCCCATGGCCATGTGCTGATGACAATGCACCGCGTCCACGACCAGCACTGTTGCCCCCAGACACAGAGCCTGCTTGCCCTCTTTTATTGCCTCCTGACTGTCTGCCTCTCCTTGTTTTCCTTCCAGACATTCTAATAGATGGCCTGCAGGGAGATGGGAAAAAAGCAATAAGGGCTACCTTCAGGTGTCCTTCTCTATCCCTTTACTTAAGGATTTCTAAATATGGTTCAGGATGATTGCTTTTGCACAGAATAGCACAACGACAATTTCCCTGACTGTCCAAAAAACAAGGATTTCAAAGATGGTTGATGAGGAATGCTTTAGCACACTATAGCACAAGGAGAATTCACTCACTGTCCTTCCCAGTCCCTAGAAACAAGGACTTGCACAGTGAAAGAAACTGACACTCTCCCTACCTACAGTTTTCTGTCCCTAGAAAAAATGTTTTTTTTTAAGCACACTATAGCACAAGGAGAATTCACTCACTGTCCTTCCCAGTCCCTAGAAACAAGGACTTGCACAGTGAAAGAAACTGACACTCTCCCTACCTACAGTTTTCTGTCCCTAGAAAAAATGTTTTTTTTAAGCACACTATAGCACAAGGAGAATTCACTCACTGTCCTTCCCAGTCCCTAGAAACAAGGACTTGCACAGTGAAAGAAACTGACACTCTCCCTACCTACAGTTTTCTGTCCCTAGAAAAAATGTTTTTTTTAAGCACACTATAGCACAAGGAGAATTCACTCACTGTCCTTCCCAGTCCCTAGAAACAAGGACTTGCACAGTGAAAGAAACTGACACTCTCCCTACCTACAGTTTTCTGTCCCTAGAAAAAATGTTTTTTTTAAGCACACTATAGCACAAGGAGAATTCACTCACTGTCCTTCCCAGTCCCTAGAAACAAGGACTTGCACAGTGAAAGAAACTGACACTCTCCCTACCTACAGTTTTCTGTCCCTAGAAAAAATGTTTTTTTTAAGCACACTATAGCACAAGGAGAATTCACTCACTGTCCTTCCCAGTCCCTAGAAACAAGGACTTGCACAGTGAAAGAAACTGACACTCTCCCTACCTACAGTTTTCTGTCCCTAGAAAAAATGTTTTTTTTAAGCACACTATAGCACAAGGAGAATTCACTCACTGTCCTTCCCAGTCCCTAGAAACAAGGACTTGCACAGTGAAAGAAACTGACACTCTCCCTACCTACAGTTTTCTGTCCCTAGAAAAAATGTTTTTTTTAAGCACACTATAGCACAAGGAGAATTCACTCACTGTCCTTCCCAGTCCCTAGAAACAAGGACTTGCACAGTGAAAGAAACTGACACTCTCCCTACCTACAGTTTTCTGTCCCTAGAAAAAATGTTTTTTTTAAGCACACTATAGCACAAGGAGAATTCACTCACTGTCCTTCCCAGTCCCTAGAAACAAGGACTTGCACAGTGAAAGAAACTGACACTCTCCCTACCTACAGTTTTCTGTCCCTAGAAAAAATGTTTTTTTTAAGCACACTATAGCACAAGGAGAATTCACTCACTGTCCTTCCCAGTCCCTAGAAACAAGGACTTGCACAGTGAAAGAAACTGACACTCTCCCTACCTACAGTTTTCTGTCCCTAGAAAAAATGTTTTTTTTAAGCACACTATAGCACAAGGAGAATTCACTCACTGTCCTTCCCAGTCCCTAGAAACAAGGACTTGCACAGTGAAAGAAACTGACACTCTCCCTACCTACAGTTTTCTGTCCCTAGAAAAAATGTTTTTTTTAAGCACACTATAGCACAAGGAGAATTCACTCACTGTCCTTCCCAGTCCCTAGAAACAAGGACTTGCACAGTGAAAGAAACTGACACTCTCCCTACCTACAGTTTTCTGTCCCTAGAAAAAATGTTTTTTTTAAGCACACTATAGCACAAGGAGAATTCACTCACTGTCCTTCCCAGTCCCTAGAAACAAGGACTTGCACAGTGAAAGAAACTGACACTCTCCCTACCTACAGTTTTCTGTCCCTAGAAAAAATGTTTTTTTTAAGCACACTATAGCACAAGGAGAATTCACTCACTGTCCTTCCCAGTCCCTAGAAACAAGGACTTGCACAGTGAAAGAAACTGACACTCTCCCTACCTACAGTTTTCTGTCCCTAGAAAAAATGTTTTTTTTAAGCACACTATAGCACAAGCACAAAACACACTGACACTCTCCCTACCTATCCTTCTCTTTCCCTAAACTAAAGGAATCCAGGTTAAGCAAGAAAGAAATAAAAGTCACTGTCCCTGCCTATGCTGCTCTTTCCCTGCTCCGGAACACACTACACTAGGCCGCCGTGCTGGCGGCCTTTTATAGTGTGGGGCGTGTACTAAACACCCTCAGCAATAATTGGCCACAGGCATCCTGCCTGTGGCCAATCATTGCTCTCCTCGCTGCCGGCGCTGTGATTGGCCAAGCATGCGGGGTCACAGTGCATGCTTGGCCAATCACAGCGCCTGGATGACACTGCGATGGCGTAGTGCATTGTGGGCCGTTCGCGTCACTCGAATTTGGCGCGAATGGCCCAAATCGTTCGATCTTCGTCGAACGATCGAACTGCCGATGTTCGAGTCGAACGTACGTTCGACTCGAACACGAAGCTCATCCCTACTCAGCATCAGTGGGAGTAAAAAAAATTACATACAGTATCTCACAAAAGTGAGTACACCCCTCACATCTTTTATAATATATTTTCGTGTGACAACACTGAAGAAATTACACTTTGCTACAGTGTAAAGTAGTGAGTGTACAGCTTGTATTGCAGTGTAAATTTGCTGTCCCCTCAAAATAACTCAACACACAGCCATTAATGTCTAAACCGCTGGCAACAAAAGTGAGTAAACCCCTAAGTGAAAATGTCCAAATTTGGCCTAATTAGCCATTTCCCCTACCCGGTGTCATGTGACTAGGGATGAGTTTCGAACAGTGAACAATTTGGGGTGTTCGCGGCAAATATGAAAGGCCATGGAACACCCTGTAAAAGTCTTTGGGAGAAATCTAAAGTGCTAATTTTAAAGGCTTATATGCAAGTTATTGTCATAAAAAGTGTTTGGGGACCTGGGTCCTGCCCCAGGGGACATGTATCAATGCAAAAAAAAGTTTTAAAAACTGCAGTTTTTTCGGGAGCAGTGATTTTAATAACGCTTAAAGTAAAACAATAAAAGTGAAATATTCCTTAAAATTTACCTGGGGGGGGGGGGGGGTGTGTATAGTATGCCTGTAAAGCAGCGCTTGTTTCCCTTGCTTAGAACTGTCCCTGCACAAAATGTCATTTCTGAGGGAAAAAAAGTAATTTAAAAGCACTTGCGGCTATAATGAATTGTCAGCTCCCGGCAATACAGAGAAAAGTCATTGATAAAAAAAAAATGCGTAGGGGTCCCCCCAAATTCAATTTCCAGGTATGGAAATTAAGGGGAACCCTGCGTCAAATAAAAAAAAATGACGTGGGGTTCCCCCAAATATCCATACTAGACCCTTCAGGTCTGGTATGTATTTTAAGGGGGACTCCACCCCAAATAAAAAAATAAATGGCGTGGAGTTCCCCCAAAAATTCATACCAGACCCTTTATCTGAGCATGCAACCTGGCAGGCCGCAGGAAAAGAGGGGAGGGGCGAGAGAGTGCCCCCCCTCCTGAACCGTTCCAGGCCACATGCCCTCAACATGGGGAGGATGTCCCCATGTTGGTGGGGACAAGGGCCTCATCCCCACAACCCTTGCCCGGAGAAGAAAGTGTAAAAAAAATTTAAAAAAACACACAGACACCTTGGAAAAGTCCTTTATTAAAAATTCAAAAATAAAAAACCTATTCCAGCGATGTAATCCAGTGTCCCGCGGCGATCCGATGTCCAGCGCTGCAGTCTCCACTCCACACGAAACGTCATTGGCTGAGCAGACCTACACTGCAGAGGAAGTTCCCCATCAGGTCCGCTCAGCCAATGACGTAGGCGGGGTCTGAGGTACGAGGGGGTTGGGCGACCTCGTATCTTAGACCCCGCCTACGTCATTGGCTGAGCGGACCTGATGGGGAACTTCCTCTGCAGTGTAAAAAAATTAATAGACCCGCCCCTTCTCACGTTCCCCATCAGGTCCGCTCAGCCTTACACCTACGTCATTGGCTGAGCGGACCTGATGGGGAACGTGAGAAGGGGCGGGCCTATTCATTTTTTATATTGCGGAGGAAGTTCCCCATCAGGTCCGCTCAGCCAATGACGTAGGCGGGGTCTGAGATACGAGGGCGCCCCCGCCCCCTCGTACCTCAGACCCCGCCTACGTCATTGGCTGAGCGGACCTGATGGGGAAATTTCTCCGCTCAGACAATGACGTTTCGTGTGGAGTGGAGACTGCAGCGCTGGACATCGGATCGCCGCGGGACACTGGATTACATCGCTGGAATGTTTTTTTTTTTTTTTTTTTTTTTTAATAAAGGATTTTTCCAAGGTGTCTGTGTGTTTTTTTTACATTTTTTTTACACTTTCTGCGTGAAATGGTAGGGGTACAATGTTCCCCTTACCAATTTACATGGGTGCGGGATCTGGGGGTCCCCTTTGTTAAAGGGGTCTTCCAGATTCCGATAAGCCCCCTGCCCGCAGACCCCACAACCACCGGGCAAGGGTTGTGGGGATGAGGCCCTTGTCCCCATCAACATGGGGACATCCTCCCCATGTTGAGGGCATGTGGCCTGGTATGGTTCAGGAGGGGGGGGCGCTCCCTCGTCCCCCTCTTTTCCTGCGGCCTGCCAGGTTGCGTGCTCGGATAAAGGGTCTGGCATGGTTTTTTGGGGGAACTCCACGCCTTTTTTTTTATTTGGGGTGGAGTTCCCCTTAAAATCCACACCAGACCTGAAGGGTCTAGTATGGATATTTGGGGGGAACCCCACATCATTTTCTTTTTAAATTTGACGCAGGGTTCCATTTAATATCCATACCAGACCTGAAGGGCCTGGTAATTGAATTTGGGGGGACCCCACGCATTTTTTTTTTATCAATGACTTTTCTCTGTATTGCCGACAATTCATTATAGCTGCGAGTGCTTCTAAATTACTTTTTTTCCTTCAGAAATGACATTTTGTGCAGGGACAGTTCTAAGCAAGGGAAAAAAGCGCTGTTTTACAGGCATACTATACACCCCCTCCCAGGTACGAAATTTTAAGGAATATTTCACTTTTATTGTTTCACTTTAAGCATTATTAAAATCACTGCTCCCGAAAATCTGCCATTTTTAAAACTTTTTTTTGCATTGATACATGTCCCCTTGGGCAGGACCTGGGTCCCCAAACCCTTTTTAGGACAATAACTTGCATATTAGCCTTTATAATTTGAACTTTTGATTTTGAACGTTCGAGTCCATTGTATTTAATAGGGTTCTAAAGTTCACGCAAACTTTAGGTCTTTTCACAGGTTCTGGTGCTAACCGAACAGGGGGGTGTTCGGCTCATCCATACATGTGACCCATTAGTGTTACAGGGGTCAGCCTGTCAGTGCTCAGACCATACGACGAATACTGCATCAAAGTGGTCTGCATGGCTGTCGTCCCAGAAGGAAGCCTCTTGATGATGCACAAGAAAGCCTACAAACAGTTTGCGGAAGACAAGCAGACTAAGGACATAGATTACTGGAATCATGTCCTGTGGTCTGATGAGACCAAGATAAACTTATTTGGTTCAGATGGTCACAAGCGTGTGTCGCGGCAACCAGGTGAGGAGTACAAAGACAAGTGTGTCTTGCCTACAGTCAAGCATGGTGGTGGGAGTGTCATGGTCTCTGGCTGCATGAGTGCTGCCGGTATTCTGCCGAGATGTGTTCCCCTGGCGGATAGTGTCCGCCCTGGACTGCGCAGGCACAGCGCTCTAGCAAACGGAGCCGCCGGAAATCGCCGAATGTGAAGCAGCTGTAGACTGCACCTGCACAATGAACAGGACACGCTCTCGATGCTCGCTCCAGACTGCAAGGGGCGGGTGTAAGGATGGCTACAGCAAGGGGCGGATGTGTATTACTATTATATCATGTAAGGGGTGGATGGCTACAGCAAGGGGCGGGTGTATTACTATTATATTGTGTATTTTCTTGATAAAACCACCCTAATAATACACCCGCCCCTTGTTGTAGCCATCCGCCCCTTACACAATATAATAGTATTACACCCGCCCCTTGCAGAGTGGAGCGAGCATCGGGAGCATGCGTGAGCGTGTGTCACAATATTGTGCTCATTGCGCATGCGCCATGTACAGGTGATTCACAGCTGTGTTGAGCTTCAGCTATTTTCGTAGGTCCGTTGATCGGTACTGCGCAAGCGCTGCGCCTGCACAGGACAGAGCGGGAAAAATCCGCCGGGAGACAATTCTCGGCAGGACACCGGCACTGGGGAGCTACAGTTCATTGAGGGAACTATGAATTCCAACATGTACTGTGACATACTGAAGCAGAGCATGATCCCCTCCCTTCCGAGACTGGAAAGCAGGGCAGTATTCCAACATGATAACGACCCCAAACACACCTCCAAGACGACCACTGCCTTGCTAAAGAAGCTGTGGGTAAAGGTGATGGACTGGCCAAGCATGTCTTCAGACCTAAACCCTTTCTGTGGGGCATCCTCAAACGGAAGGTGGAGGAGCGCAAGGTCTCTAACATCCACCAGCTCCGTGACGTCATCATGGAGGAGTGGAAAAGGATTCCAGTGGCAACCTGTGAAGCTCTGGTGAACTCCATGCCCAAAAGGGTTAAGGCAGTGCTGAAAAATAATGGTGGCCACACAAAATATTGACACTTTGGGCCCAATTTGGACATTTTCACTTAGAGGTGTACTCACTTTTGTTGCCGCTTGTGGCTGGCTCTGAACTGCACATGCGCAATCCCGGAGCCGGTCAAATGATGAATGGCTAGGCTTGGCCTCACATTTGGCAGTGAGACATGTGGATAAAAGCCACACCTGATGTGTACCATGATGTCACAGTACAGACACGCACCTAGACTGACCGCACTGCCCGATCCATGGATGAACTCAGCAGTTCACCATTCATCTGGCTCCATAACTGCAGTATGTGCAGTTAGGGTGACTTCACACTGCTCCAATGTGCTTTTGCTAAATTGCAGCTAACCCGCGGTTTGCTGCGCTTTCCCATAGACTTCTATGAGGCTCTGCGGTTTTGGTACTATTTCTGAAACTGCACCAAAACCGCAGCTAGCCTGCTCTAAACTGCGGGTTAGCTGTGCTTGGCCCAAAGCGCAGCAGGATCACATCCAGGCAGTGTGAAGTCGCCCTTAAAAGCTGGCTACAAATGGATTTTTTATGGGTAGTTTTCTCCTGTCTACGGACATTGATGAATAGTTGGCAATACAGCCGCTGATCGAGCAGGTTTTTTCCCACAAGTCCATTCAACAGAAGTTGATCGGTAGATCGACTTCTGTTGAGCGGTAGTGAGAACACATGGCTCATACAGTATACACACACACATGCTCCAGCTGTCGGCATCTCCTGTTGTTAATGCAAATAAAAGGGATGGGTACAATTTTTTACCATTGGCTGAGGGGGCAGTGTAGAGGCAGGGCTACTGCAGGTTCGACATTTTTACGAAAAGTGGATATCCGTAACGGTCATTCACAGACAGATGTAAAATGAATTTACAGACGATTGGCTATCCTGTCATCAAATGACATAGACTTCATTAGTGTGTGCCTTTATCATTAATTTAATTTACATTTTCCATTTAACAAAGTATTGCATTCATGATTTTTAAAGGACACTATACTATTAGGACCCAGCAACTTTGTAACTATAACCCCTTATCACTGCCTTTTACTTTGTGTGTTGAGCTGTCAAAACAAACTCAGACCAGTTCAAACATTCTATTGTATACTTTTAACTAATCTGCACTACTGTAACTGGAGACAATGACATGGAAGGCATTCTGATCTACATATTTTTTTAGATTCTATGCCTTTGGTGCCAGCAACCATAAATCGTACTTATATAATGAACAATCAAAAGAGAAAATTACCACGCTAATGGGTGAAAATAAAGCTGCCGACACCACAATTGACATAAATTGCATAAAACTATAAATCGCATAAGTTCAGCACTAATTGATACATGTAATGATCATATATCATTGAGAAATACTTCTCAACTACTCAACCTAACCTCCTCTTTTAACCTAACACAATGGACACAAACCACCACTCACACCAATGGCAACACTCTCGACCTTGAATTCTCCCATTGCTGCACTCCCTGCAACCTCTCTAACATCCCCTTTCCTCTCTCTGATCACAACCTTATCAGTTTCACACTCTTCTTCGTCTCCTACCTCCCATGCTCCAACCCACAAACCACTACCGGCAGAAACCTTCGCAACCTCAACCCTTCCCCTCTTCACTCTGCTACTAATGGTCTTTACGACAAAATCGCACCCCTGTCCTGCCCAGACCTAACCACTTCCATCTACAACAACATGCTGTCATCCTCCCTAGACAAACTTTCTCCTCTTTCTACACAGAGAACCAGGCTCCATCTGCCACAACCCTGGCAAACAGACAAAACCAGAAGTCTCAAGAGACGCAGCCATGCTCTTGAGCGAGCATGGCGTAAATCTAAATCCCTGAAAGACTTTACCCTCTACAAATCTGCGCTTCTAAAATACAACTCCTGCCTCCACACTGTTAAACAAACCTACTAAAACACTCTCATCCAAACCTCGTCAACTCTTTTCTACCCTTAATTCCTTACTTCACCCTCCACTGCCCCCACCCACCAACTTGCATACCACTCAACAGATTGCCAACCATTTCAAAAGCAAAATCGACACAATTCACAAGGAGATATCCAGCATTCAACTTCCTCCCCTACTCAACATATTAGGTCCAACACCACACTCAATACTCTCCTCCTTCTGCCAAGGTATCATCGATGAAGTTGATAAACTCCTCTCCATGGCCCACTACTTGTCCCCTGGACACTGTCCCCTCACAATTACTGTGACCACCTTCCCATTCTATCCTAAACTCCCTAACCCACATCTTCAACCTCTCCCTCTCCTCCGGCACCTTTCCTTCCCCACTTAAATATGCACTGTTAACTTAAAAACCCTCACTAGACCCCACCTGTTTGAATAACTTAAGACGCATCTCCCTGCTCCCGTTTGCCTCCAAGCTCATTGAACGCCTTGTCCATGACCGAATGAGTCGCTACCTCACGGACAACAATCTCCTTGACCCCCTACAGTCCGGCTTCCGCCCACAACATTCTACTGAAACTGCCCTACTAAAACTCACCAATGACCTACTAACTGCTAAAACCAATGGCCATTACTCCATACTCATACTCTTAGACCTCTCTGCTGCCTTTGACACAGTTGACCACCTGCTTCTCCTCAGCAAACTACACTTCCTTGGCCTTTGTGATTCTGCTTTATCCTGGTTCTCCTCCTACCTATCTCAGTGCACTTCCAGGTTCACTTACAACTCCATCTCCTCCACTCCTCTTCCTCTTTCTGTTGGGGTACCCCAAGGCTCCGTCCTTGGGCCCCTCCTATTCTCACTCTTTACCTCTTCCCTGGGCCAGTTGATAACCTCCCTTGGCTTCCAATACCACCTCTATGTCGACGAAACCCAGATCTATCTCTCAACTCCTCAACTCACCCCCTCGATCTCCTCACGGATCTCAAACTTACTAAATGACATATCAGTATTGATGTCACACCACTTCCTCAAACTCAATATTTCTAAAACTGAGTTTGTTATATGTTGATTATTTCCCACCTTGACTACTGCAACTCTCTCCTTATTGGCCTACCCTTACGCAGGCTAACCCCCCTTCAGTCTATTATGAATTCTGCTGCTAGACTAATACACCTCACTAACCAATCCGTGACTGCTGCTCCTCTCTGCCAATCCCTTCACTGGCTTCCCCTACCCCACCGTATAAAATTCAAAATGCTAACCACAACATACAAGGCCGTTCACAAGATCGCCCCCATCTACATCACCAACCTCATCTGCAGATATCGCCAAAATCGTCCCCTCCGCTCTTCCCAGGACCACCTGCTTTCTAGCTCCCTTGTTATCTCTTCCCAAATGATAAATGTAAAGTTATGCACTTGGGGGCTAAGAATATGCATGCATCATTCATACTACGGGGAGTACAACTGGGGGAATTAATGGTGGAGGAGGATCTGGGGGTTTTGGTAGATCATATGCTCAAAAATAGCTGCGGTTTCCAAAGTGAACAAAGTCCTTTTCTGTATTAAGAGAGGTATGGACTCCAGCGAGCGAGATATAATTTTGTCCCTGTACAAATCATTAGTAAGTCCTCATCTGGAATATGCAGGGCCATTTGAAGGAATTTGGGGGCCCCAAGCAAGATGGACATGACATTTGTTTTCAAGTCGAGAAGCGGGGGGGGGCGGGGTGATGAGTTTTTCAAGTTTTCAAGTTGAGAAGCGGGGGGGTTTTCAACGAGAAGGAAGCGGGGGGGTGCTGCTGCTGCTCAAAAAATGACATTCGGCCGCTACCGAACATGACTTCTTAGTTCTTCCTCCTCCCGTGCAGCGAGCGAGTTGCGAGCGGGGGCAGCAGGCCAGCTCGGGGCCCCAGGCCAGCTCGGGGCCCCAAGCAATTGCTTGGTTTGCCTGTCCTGTCACAACGGCCCTGGGAATATGCATGTAGCAAGGTCCCAGGCCTCCTTTAGTCTGATGAGAACCTCTAGGACCAGTTCATCAAGTCCAACCTATGTGTGTGATTATATTACCATGTATATACCTGTATGTTGTGGTCATTCAGGTGCGTATCTAATAGTTTCTTGAAACCATTGATGCCCACCGCTGAGACCACCGCCTGTGGAAGGGAATTCCACATCCTTGCTGCTCTTGCAGTAAAGATCCCTCTACGCAGTTTAAGGTTAAACCTCTTTTCTTCTAATTTTAATGAGTGGCAACGTGTCTTGTTAAACTCCCTTCCGCAAAAAAGTTTTATCCCTATTGTGGGGTCACCAGTATGGTATTTGTAAATTGAATTCATATCCCCTCTCAAGCGTCTCTTCTCCAGAGAGAATAAGTTCAGTGCTCGTAACCTTTCCTCATAACTAATATCCTCCAGACCCTTTATTAGTTTGGTTGCCCTTCTCTGTAAAGTGATTGAGTGCCAGACAGATGTAAAAAAGGTTTTATTTCTCTTAATGGTCCTTTTTGTATTTTTGAGGGGAAAGAGAGTTAGGGCAAGGACACCCTTAGATAGTTGGAAACCTAATTAGCAGGCTCCGGGACTTCAAGAGGAGGACAGCCATGCAGGGAAAGGTCTCCAGCAAGAAACCACATCTGCATGTGCAGGAATGCTGTCTCCTATGACAACAGTCTTTAACAGTTCCTAACACAAAGCGTAACAGTTCTTTCAGCTTCACTACAATCTCTCCTTGTAGTTCTTCCCTTAACTGAGCTCCCAGTCTCTCACTAGACCCTCTGATTCACTGCCACTGAATCCCTTGAGCTCCTCCAATCTTCATGGTGGTATGTTCCTCAAGCGTCACCCCCCGCTTCTCTGCTGGGTCCCTAGCTTGGCACTCTAGATACCTCTTAAGCTTCACCCACGCTGGTCTGCTTGGTCCCTAGCTTGACACACAAGGCTGCTCTGCAAGCGTCACCTTCACTCGCTGGGTTCCTGGCTTGATTCCCACTGAAGTTTCCCGATTCTTTACCGTCCCTGTCTGATGAGAATGCTGCACCGGTACTTGCTTGAGTTACTCACTGTGGTCCCTGGTAATAAGGCGGATAGTCCCTTACTGGTGATGGCTTCCCCTCTACCTCTGGCAGAACCGTCACTTTTGGTTGGACTGCAAACCGCAATCCCAACCCTGTGCTGCTCTCTTTCTTCTGGATAGGCCCTCAGACAGCCTAGCAGCCAGATGTGCACAAGATAGGCCCAATCTCTGACCTAGCAGCCTGGGCAATACAACACAAGTCCACCCAGACAGCCGTCCAGGTGGCAGAGAACACTGATCACCTGGCTCCACCCGAATATATAGGTTCTCCCAGCAGGCCAAGGGATTCAAGAAAACCCCTGCCCATTGGATGAGATACCCCACATACCCATAACCTGACCTTGGGTTGCCCTTCTAATATCTAGTACCACAAATTACCCGGCCACCTAGTGGTAGAAGAGAAAATCGCAACAAGGCCAAACTTAGGGAGAAATCAATAGATCACTATCAATCAACCAGAATAACTATTCCTGGCAAGTAAATTTGTGAGGAGCTCCCTGCCTACACTACAGGGTCCTACATGCAGTTCAATTTTGGGCACCAGTTCTCAAAAAGGATATCAGGGAACTGGAGAAAGTGCAGAGAAGGGCAACCAAACTGATAAGAGGCATGGAGGAGCTTAGATATGAGGAAAGATCAGAGGAACTAAATCTATTCCCTCTTGAGAAGAGGAGATTAAGGGGGGCTATGATCAACATGTACAAATACATAAGTGGTCTATATAGTGAACTTGGTTTTGAGTTATTCACTTTAAGGTCATTACAGAGGACAAGGGGGTACTCTTTACATCTAAAGGAAAATCATCTCTAAATACGGAAAGATTTCTTCAAAGTAGCACTATGTAGCACTGTCAGAGCCCTGATTGGACTCAGTGCTCAGAGTTCCACCCCACAATATAAAAGGTAACAGTCCATAGAAAGCTTTTGCAGTGTTTTGGAGTGGAGATAGATAGATCAGGGCTCAGTTTGCTACTAGCAAGTTAGTTGTGATTTTGAGTGTAGAGTGTTAGTGCAGTGTTTGTAGTGTTTGAGTATAGTGTGTCAGTATAGTGTAGTGTGCTAGAGTAGTGCAGTGTTTAACACTGCATAACATAACATTTAATGCTGTATACAGTGCTGTATACCTTTTTTTTTGGTTGCTGCATATTTTTTTTGTTTTTATGTTTTGTCCCCTACCTGCCCCCCTTTTTTTAAATTGTCAGCCGTAGTTTTTCTGACTGCGACACTGGTGTTCCCCCTTTTTTTTTTTCTTTTTTTTTTTATAGTTGTTACATTTCTGTGAGCGTCAGTCCTCAATTTAAAGTGCACCAAACACCACTTTTCATTCAAAAAAGTGCATCTAATTACACATTTCCCAGTTTCTATTACATTTGGGTAATAAGCCCTCCCCCCCATCATGTCTGGGAGGCCAACAAGGAGAGGGAGATGTTCCCATGCCACTGACTTACTAAATCACCTTCATCCTTCTAGGTATAGGTTCTATGCCCATGAAACCTATACCAAAAATTACTTCAAGATGAAAACAACACTTACAAAACTAGGCAGCCTAGACAGTTTTGCAGAGATTCGAGATCCCAATAACACTAAATCAGCGACATCGGCATCAGGGGCTTAATAGCTGCTGCTAATTTAGGACTGAATAATTTTGACAAATGTCAGCCGGTCAACAGAGTCTGTGGACAGACGCGGTCTTTTATCTGTCACAAAATCTCCGGCAGCACTGAATGGTCGTTAAAAAAGCATGCTGGATGCAGGGCAGCCCAGCAACTCAATTGTATACTGAGCAAGTTCTAGCCAGTGGTCTATTCTCATGACCCTGAAACCCAGTGGATTGTCTACTGGAAAGCTAGAAACGAAACATGTCTGTTTTCGCCCCTAGATAAGGGAGCCCATGCACTACAAGTTTTCAGAGGCATGAGAGGCAGAGTTCTTGGGGTCACTGAGGATTAAAATATCTGGAATTGCCTCCTCCCAGCGACGTACAACTTCCACGGTTTCTGGGGACTGAAAACCATCTCATAAGCTTAGATGTATGTCTTCCTCTACATCTATGCCTCCAATGCCTCCTCCAAAACTGCCAGAATCCTCCTCCTCCTCTCTCTCCTCTCATGTGTTCTGTGGCGTCACAAAAATGGTGTCTGCAAAAAGTGGGCCTTGAGAGGAAAGGTTAGAAGTTTATGGGGTGAAGGCACCACCAACACCCAAAGACCAATTTTTCCTCAACTTTTTTTACAGCAAGTCCAACTCTTGCTTTTATCAGGAGTACCTCTAGAAGGTTACGGGGTGAAGGCATCACCAACGCCAAAGACCAATTTTTTTTGCATCTGTTTGACCAGGGCATCAAAATGTGACAGGGGAATAAAATTGTATTTATTTTTTTACAGCAAGGCCAATTCTTGCTTACATCAAGAGTACCTCTTAGAGGGTTACAGGGTGAAGGCACCACCAACACCCAAAGACAAACTTTTCTGCACCTGTTTGACCAGGGCATCAAAATATTTTTTTACAGCGAGGCCAATTCTTCTTTACATCAAGAGTACCTCTATAGGGTTACGGTGTGAAGGCACCACCAACACCCAAGGCCCAATTTTTCCGCAACTGTTTGACAGGGGCATCAAATTTAAATTTTGTTACAGCAAGGCCATTTCTTGCTTTCATCAAGCGTACCTCTGGAAGGTTATGGGGTGAAGGCAACTCAAACACCCAAAGCCCAATTTTTCCACAACTGTGTGACAGTGGCGTCAAATGTCATTTTTTTTACAGCAAGGTAAATTCTTTCTTTTATCAAGATTACCTCTATAGGGCTACAGTGTTAAGGCACCACCAACACCCAAAGCCCAATTTTTTGCATCTGTTACTTCTATCTAGGGATGAGCTTCGTGTTCGAGTCAAACCCATGTTCTACTCGAACATCGGCTGTTCGCCGAATTGCGAACATTATGGGGCGTTCGCACTAAATTAGAGTGGCGCGTCACGGCCCATAATTCACTTCGGCATCGCAGTGCATTGCTGGCTGATGATTGGCCAAGCATGCACTATGACCCGCATGCTTGGCCAATCACAGCGCCATCTGAACAGAGAGCCGTAATTGGCCAAAGCCAGGGTGGCTTTGGCAAATTATGGCTCAGGGGGTTTAGTACACGCCCCACACTATATAAGGCCGGCAGGTTGGCGGCCTTGTGTAGTGTGTTGGAGTTGTGAAAAGAGAGAGTTTACAGAGACAGACAGTGTCATTTATATTGAGTTAGATAGAGCAGGCAGGTGCATCAGTTAGCTGCAGTTACAGTGTGTAGAGGATATATATGCATCCTAGGTGTTGTATATATGTTTATACACTGTATTCAGTTTAGCTAGATCCGTTCCTGGTTTTCTCTATAGTGTGACAGGCAGGCAGGTGATTGTGCTAGCTGCAGTCAGTGTTTCACTTAGTGTACTGTGTGCTTTGCATAGCATTCACCTAAAGCATACCTGAATACAGTTAGTGACTATTATAGTGGTGTTCTCATAATAAAACCACAAGCAGAGAGCTGTAAGTATTTTCAGTTAGTGTACTGTGTTCCTCTCTGCACAGTTTTCACCTAAAACTAACTGCTGCTGCTGCTGCTGCTGCCTTTCCCATACTAATACCACAGCAGGCAGTTGATTCTAATAGCTGCATTATCAGTACAGACAAATATATATATATATATACATCCCACCTTTGTGCAGCTACATCTCACTGCAGGCCATTAGTATGTCTGGAAGGCAAACAAGGAGAGGCAGACAGTCACGAGGCAATAAAAGAGGGCAAGCAGGCTCTGTGTCTGGAGGCAACAGTGCTGCTGGTCGTGGACACGGTGCATCCTCATCAGCACGTGGCCGTGGGACACGCTTGTCCTTCTTTTCGGCAGCTGGCCACGTTGAGCCGCAACATGCCCAAGACTTGGTAGAGTGGATAACCAAGCCGTCCTCCTCCTCCTCATCCCCTCTCACCCAGGCTCAGGGTACTTTGTCTGGCAAAGCAGCTGCCAAAGCGGCTCCTTCCCTCGGCTCCAGGAGGATGCCCAGCGTTTTGAAAGCTCCGATGATGGAACCCAGCTGGAGGAAGGCAGTAACGTGAGCTCAGAGAGAGGGGGTAGTAACGTGAGCCCAGAGAGAGGGGGTGCCCAACAAGGACAGCTATCTGGCAGTCATGTTCCCCCAGCTGCAGCATACTGCCAGATTGGCTCCAGTGATGAGGAGGGAGGGGATGATGAGGTCACTGACTCCACGTGGGTGCCTGATAGGAGAGAGGAGGAGGAGGAGGCACATCTCCAACGAGGCAGGATGCCCTCCAGGGGCCAGCTTAAGGGCAGCACACCGACCACATCACACCGCAGAACTCCGCATGTGCAGGGCGCTGCTGTCTCTGCGTGTTATTCCAAAAGTTCTTTGGTGTGGGCCTTTTTTTAGACATGTGCAGCAGATCGCACCGTTGCCATTTGCAACATATGTCTAAAGCGTATCTTGCATGGCCAAAACATCAGCTGCTTGGGCCCACGTGCTTGACCAGACATATGTCGACCTGCCATGCAGTCCATTGGCAAGCGTACCTAAAAGACCCACACCAAAGAACAAAGCGGACCTCTCCTTGCTCCTCATCAGATGGGATCTCCAACCCCACTATACCTTCAGTCCTCTCTGAAACCTGCACTGAGAGGAATGAAGGTGTAGAATTCGGTGTGTCACAGCCAAGTACTTGCGGACAATCTGCTATCGGTACAACGACTTCCGATTGTACCAGGCAAATTTCCCTGCCCCAGCTGCTGCACAGCCGAAAGAAGTTCGCTCCCAGCCATCCACATGCCTATGCCTCTGCCCCCTTCCGTCAGTTTGTTGAATGTGCGGTTCCTCAGTGGCAGGTTCCCAAACGCCACTTTTCCTAACGGAAGGCGATTCCGGCTCTCTACCGGCATGTGGAAGGCAATGTCTTGGCCTCACTGGACAGGGCGGTCAGCGGTAAGGTGCATATTACCGCTGACTCATGGTCCAGCAGACATGGACAGGGACGTTACCTATCTTTCACGGCGCATTGGGTGACTCTGCTGGCGGCTGGGAAGGATGCAGGACAAGGTGCAGTAGTGTTGGAAGTTGTTCCGCCACCACGCCTCCAAAATGTTACTACTGGTAATTCTGACACACCTCTCTCCTCCACCCCCTCCTCTTCTTCCTCCATGGCCTCTACCTGTGCTTTGTCCTCGGAACCAGCGGTGCTCCGTAGGCGTTCAAGGGGCTACGCAAGTACGCAGGCAAAAAGATGCCATGCGGTGCTTGAGCTGGTGTGCTTGGGGGACAGGAGCCACACTGGGGCAGAGATTCTGTCAGCTCTGCAGGGGCAGACTCAGAGGTGGTTGACGCCACGCCAGCTTAAGCCAGGAAAGGTGGTTTCCGACAATGGCACCAACCTCCTCTCCGCCCTCCGACAGGGACAACAGACACATGTGCCCTGTTTGGCTCACGTCCTTAACTTGGTGGTGCAGCGGTTCTTGGGCAGGTACCTGGGCTTACAGGAGGTCCTGAAGCAGGCCAGGAAACTCTGTGGGCATTTCCGCCGGTCATATAATGCCAGTGCTCGGCTGGCTGACCTGCAAAAGGATTACAACCTGCCCAATAACCGCCTAATCTGTGACATGCCCACCAGGTGGAACTCTACGTTGGCCATGCTGCAGCGGCTGCACACACAGCAGAGGGCCATCAATGAGTATCTCTTGCAATATGGCACCAGGACAGTGTCAAGGGAGCTTGGATTTTTTTTCCCCACGCCAGTGGGCCATGATCAGGGATGCATGCACTGTCCTGGCACCATTTGAGGAGGCCACGAGGATGATGAGCAGTGACAGTGCATCAATGACACTGTCCCTCTTGTCCACCTGTTGGAGCACACGCTGCATGGAATAATGGACAGGGCACTTGAGGCAGAACAGAGGCAGGAAGAGGAGGACTTCCTTACCTCTCAAGGCCCTCTTTATCCAGACAGTGTTCCTGCTGGCCCAGATATCACACAGGAAAAGAACGAGGAGGAGGAGGAGGAAAATTATTGTGTCAGCATGGAGGTGGAGCCTAGCACTCAGCATCAGCAGCAGTCTTCAAGGGATCAATTACAGTCCCAAGACACCCATGGACTTGTACGTGGCTGGGAGGAGCTGGCTGCGGATCATGTCGTCCTCAGTGACCCAGAGGACTCCGCACCGAATGCCTCAGCAAACCTACGCTGCATGGCCTCCCTGATCCTGCAAAGCCTGCGGAAGGATCCTCGTATTCATGCGATCAAGGAGAGGGTTCATTACTGTCTGGCAACACTCCTTGATCCACGTTACAAGGGTAAGGTTGCGGACCTTATCTTGCCGTCACAGAGGGAGCAGAGGATGAAGCATCTTCTGGAGGCCTTGCAGAAAGGTCTGTGCAATGCGTTCCCAGAGACTGGGAGGTTACAAATTCCTGGTCCTGGACAACGTGTTGCTGAGGCTCCGGTCAGTCAAAAAAGGAGCGGTGGAGAAGGTGGCCGTCTGACCGATGCGTTCAGACAATTTTTTAGTACGCAGCCCCAAGGTATGATCGCTTCCAGCAACCATCGCCAGCGTCTGGTTTACATGGTGCAGGAATATCGAGGGGCAAGATCAGACTTGGACACCTTTCCCACCGAAAATCCTCTGGGTTACTGGGTCTTGAGGATGGATCACTGGCCAGAGCTTGCACAGTATGCATTTGAGGTACTGGCCTGTCCTGCATCCAGCGTTCTTTCGGAACGCACATTCAGTGCTGCTGGAGGCTTTGTAACCGATCACAGGGTGCGCCTGTCCACCGACTCGGTCGATCGACTGACCTTCATAAAAATGAATCAGTCTTGGATCACCACCAGCTACCAAGCACCTGATGCTGATGTAACCGAACAATTTTTTGGGAAATGTCAGATCCCTTCAAGACTGCCTATGCTGATGCTGAGTGACTATCCTGTTATGCTGAGTGACTATCCTCTTCCTCCTCAATGATCATGCTGATAGCTTGGAAGAACATTTTTGGTTCTGGGCACTGCCACCAGTGGCTAAGGCCCAATTTTTCAGCCCCTGTTTAACAGGGGCATGTATTTACAATTTTTGATGCAATGCTTTGCAGCAGGGCTCATTGCTGTGCTCCAACTACAGTATCTGTGAGGGTTTGCAGTGTTGTGGCACCAGCACCAGTGCCTAAGGCCCAATTTTTCAGCCCGTTTAACAGGGGCGTGTAAATAATTTTTTTGATGCAATACTTTGCAGCAGGGCTCATTGCTGCGCTCCAAGTACAGTATCTGTGAGGGGTTGCAGTGTTGTGGCACCAGCACCAGTGCCTAAGGCCCAATTTTTCTGCCCCTGTTTAACAGGGGCGTGTAATTACAATTTTTGATGCAATACTTTGCAACAGAGCTCATTGCTGCGCTCCAAGTACAGTATCTGTGAGGGGTTGCAGTGTTGTGGCACCAGTGCCTAAGGCACAATTTTTATGCCCCTGTTCAACAGGGGCATGTAATTACAATTCTTGATCTAATAATTCACAGCAGGGCCCATTCCTGCGCCCACCAAGAGAAACTGTGAGGGCTTACAGTGTTGTGGTAACACCACCACCACCACCAAAGGCCCAATTTTTCTGCCCCTGTTCAACAGGGGCATGTGATTACAATTCTTGATCTAATATTTCACAGCTGGGCCCATTCCTGCGCCCACCAAGAATAACTGTGAGGACTTACAGTGTTGTGTCACCAGCACCACCACCACCACCAAAGGCCCAATTTTTCCTACCACTGTTCAACAATGGCATGTAATTACAATTCTTGATAATAGTTCACAGCAGGGCGTTCCAGCATCCACCAAGAGTAACTGTGAGGGTTTACAGTGTTGTGGCAACACCAACACCTAAGGGCCAAATTTCTGCAGAGTATATACAGCAGGCCCCTACTTTCAAACATCCAACTTACAAACAGCTCCTACTTGCAAACGGAAGTAGACAACAGGAAGTGAGAGGAAATCTACCCCTAGGAAGGGAAATTCTCTCCTGTAAGAGTTAATATGGGAAAAAGGTGTCTCCTCTCCACTGATGCTTTATCACCAATCCTTGTTTCACTAAAAACCCCAAATTTTCAAAAAACATTTGTCATTGGGACGGAAAGTGAGGTGAAATCTTCTGAACAGGTGCACAGACAGCAAAACAAATGTTATAGGGGGGATAACCCTTCCCTATGTTTTCCAAAAAGCTTGAAAATAGATTTTTTGGCTGGAGCTACACTTAAAAAATTTACCTGTTCCAAATTACAAACAGATTCTACTTAAGAACAAACCTTTTCCTTTTAGAAATGTCATTTTGTGCAGGGACAGTTCTAAACACGGGAAACACGTGCCACTTCACAGGCATACTTTAGACACCCCCAGGTATGATATTTAAAGGAATATTTCACTTTTTTTTTCACTTTATGCATCATTAAAATCACTGCTCCCAAAAAAACTGCAGTTTTTAAAACTTCTTTTTGCATTGATACATGTCCCCTGGGGCAGGACACGGGTCCCCAAACCCTTTTTAGGACAATAACTTGCATATTAGCTGTTATAATTAGCACTTTTGATTTTGAACGTTCGCGTCCATTGTATTTAATAGGGTTCTAAAGTTTGCAGAAATTTTCGGTTCGTTCGCAGGTTCTGGTGCGAACCGAACCGGGGGGTGTTCAGCTCATCCCTACTTCTATCCAAACTCTGAAAAAGAGACACCAGACTTTACCTAAAAATAAAATTGTTAATATTGGCCAGAGTGTACTATAATTTGGCTTCTTCACATAAGGCTTGATCATTGTGGTGCAAAACTTTGTAATTTCCATCCAAAGTCTGCCAAACAGACAACAGAATTTATCCACAAACTCTCTATTCCTGTTCCAAGTGCACTAAAATGTGGCCTCGTCATACAGACTGGCTCCCAAAGCTGTTTTTTACAAGATAAAGAAAGCTTACAGGGAAAATCAATTTAAATGTCTTTTTTTTTCTTTACAAATGTCAGTTTTGCTGCAGCAGGTTCTATACACGGCACAGATGCGCCACTTTACATGCAGACTAAGGGGACCCCCCCCAGGTACTATATTTAAAGGAATTTTTAATTTTTATTGTTTCACTTTAAGCATCATTAAAATCGCTGCTCCTTTTAAAAAAAATATTTTTTTAAAGTTTTTTTTGCATTGGTACATGTCCCCCAGGTACCTGTGCCCCTATACCATTTTATGGCCAATAACTTGCATATAAGCCTTCAAAATGTGGACTTTTGATTTTTCCCATAGACTTTAATGAGGTTCATCGTTCTGATGCTCAAGAGTTCTGGCGCAAAATGAACTGGGGGGTGTTCAGCCCATCTCTACTCAAGTTCTACCCACTTATATTGGCAAAGTTGCTTGAGATTCCTCGTACTATGTAAGTACTATAAAAGAGCCAAATCTGAAAAGCCAACATTAATATATATTTAAAAAAAGGGGGAACTGGAAATGAGAAAGTAAGAATGATAACTACTTGTAATTGTAACCAACATCAGATGGTTTTTGAGATACTGCAGAAACATTGGTCAGTCATATGGGGAGATCCTAAATTAAACAAATTTAGACCAAATAAATTAAAGGGTTTATTTGGTCAGGTCTTTTAAAGATAAATTGGTATCAAGTTTATATGATAGTCAGAAAAATGTAAACTGTTGCAAATATAAGAGAACTTTCCAAAGAATCCAAAAATGAACATACATTTGGTATATTAAAGTAGGGAGAGAATAGCTGCAACTTAACTCTACACAGTACAGAGTAGGCCTTTCGCTAACTGTGAAACTCAGTGAGTATGTTATCTATAATTTTGAGAATAAAACCTGCATTATGTTGGTAGGACCAAAAAATTCAGAAAGATAAAATCTGAAGACACTTGTATAACATAGGGTCATGGAACCTTATGTCACCTGTAGCACACCAAATAGTTTATAAACACAATGGGAGAATTGATGGACTCCTTTTCTTTGTTTTAGATAGAATACACAGGAGCAGCAGACAATGAAGAAGAGGGGAAAGAGATTGGGATAAACACCTCCTACAAAGAAAGTGTAGATAGATTTATTACCGTATTTATCGGCGTATAACACGCACTTTTTTCCCCTTAAAATCAGGGGGAAATCGTGGGTGCGTGTTATCCGCCGATACTCCGTCGAATTCCCCTGCTGAAAACGAGCGAGAGGAGCCGAAGCCGAAGTACAATCGGCTTTACTCGGCTCCTCTCGCAGTCCCGCCCATCTCTGACTGCGCCGCTGACATAGAGAAAGCCGAGTGTACTTTGGCTAGTCTCGGCTCCTCTCGCAGTCCTGCCTGTGACTGTGAGCAGAGCCGAGTCTAGCCGAAGTACACTCGGCTTTCTCCGTCAGCGGCGCAGTCAGTGGAGATGGGCGGGACTGCGAGAGGAGCCGAGTCTAGCCGAAGTACACTCGGCCCCGCTCGCTCCTCTCCACAGAAATCGGCGCCAAATTTAAAAAAACGCCGGGACTGACACGATCGCAAAGGCACTGGGCAAGGCTGCAGATGGACAGATGGACACTGGGCAAGGCTGCAGATGGGCAGATGGACACTGGGCACGGCTGCAGATGGACAGATGGACACTGGGCAAGGCTGCAGATGGACAGATGGACACTGGGCACGGCTGCAGATGGACAGATGGACACTGGGCAAGGCTGCAGATGGACAGATGGACACTGGGCAAGGCTGCAGATGGACAGATGGACACTGGGCAAGGCTGCAGATGGACACTGGGCAAGGCTGCATGCTGCATTTAAATGTAAGTTTTTTTTCCTTGAATTTCCCTCCTAAAAGTTTTTTTCCTTAAAATTCTCTCCTAAACTTGGGGTGCGTGTTATACGCCGGTGCGTGTTATACGCCGATAAATACGGTAGTTAAAGGCATTTGAAGAACCAGAGATAAATGGTGCAATTCTGTTTAACCTCGTTTTGTAAATCGTCTTGGAAGTAGAGTTACACGGATTTGGGAATTAACCTGTCTTGCTATATACACTAAATATTTCAATGGCCATGCAGGTTTTTTAATTACATATTATAGATAATGTCCACTACTAAAGCCTATATGCTGGGGATGAACCTTTTTTTTTTTAACAGAAAGATTTTTTATTAACAAATCACCATTACAATAAATTCATCAGTCGATATTCAAGTATTTGTAATTACAGTGTCAGTCTGAGATATTCATTTCCAGATTATAACATTTCACAAATCCATAAAGTCTTCTTCCTAAAATTTCTCAACCGGTGAATTCCAAGTATATTCCCGTCTAATGCCCGCCCTCACGTTCAGTAGGATATAGACTCGCTCTCCCCATGGGAAACCCCCTGGTACATAACAAGTTTGCGCAAATAGATTCAATCCTCATCTGGTAGGATCGGGCTGTGCCCGGCGCGGAGAGGGGGTGGCAACAGGGGGGGAATACATCACTCGGTCCCCCTCCTTCCCGGTCCCTCACCCGCACGCGTCTACCCAAGCCGACTAGACCTTGTCGAATTTAGCAGGGCACTGCCTACTCTCGTAGGTGAGTTTGTAAAGGGGTAGCACCGAATCCACCGCCTTTTTCCAGGAGTTAAGGGTGGGGGGCTTGGCCGATTTCCAATGCAGCATTATCTCCCTCCTAGCATAGAACAGCTAAAACGTAATGCAGAGCTTAGGGATGAACCTTTTAGTTGGATATGATTTTCTAATCCAGATATATTGACTAGAAGTCTTTCTTTACAACCTGCCCAATAACCGCCTAATCTGTGACATGCCCACCAGGTGGAACTCTACGTTGGCCATGCTGCAGCGGCTGCACACACAGCAGAGGGCCATCAATGAGTATCTCTTGCAATATGGCACCAGGACAATGTCAAGGGAGCTTGGATTTTTTTTTCCCACGCCAGTGGGCCATGATCAGGGATGCATGCACTGTCCTGGCACCATTTGAGGAGGCCACGAGGATGATGAGCAGTGACAGTGCATCAATGACACTGTCCCTCTTGTCCACCTGTTGGAGCACACGCTGCATGGAATAATGGACAGGGCACTTGAGGCAGAACAGAGGCAGGAAGAGGAGGACTTCCTTACCTCTCAAGGCCCCCTTTATCCAGACAGTGTTCATGCTGGCCCAGATATCACACAGGAAAAGAATGAGGAGGAGGAGGAGGAGAATTATTGTGTCAGCATGGAGGTGGAGCCTAGCACTCAGCATCAGCAGCAGTCTTCAAGGGATCAATTACAGTCCCAAGACACCCATGGACTTGTACGTGGCTGGGAGGAGCTGGCTGTGGATCATATCATCCTCAGTGACCCAGAGGACTCCGCACCGAATGCCTCAGCAAACCTACGCTGCATGGCCTCCCTGATCCTGCAAAGCCTGCGGAAGGATCCTCGTATTCATGCGATCAAGGAGAGGGTTCATTACTGGCTGGCAACACTCCTTGATCCACGTTACAAGGGTAAGGTTGCGGACCTTATCTTGCCGTCACAGAGGGAGCAGAGGATGAAGCATCTTCGGGAGGCCTTGCAGAAAGGTCTGTGCAATGCGTTCCCAGAGACTGGGAGGTTACAAATTCCTGGTCCTGGACAACGTGTTGCTGAGGCTCCGGTCAGTCAAAAAAGGAGCGGTGGAGAAGGTGGCCGTCTGACCGATGCGTTCAGACAATTTTTTAGTACGCAGCCCCAAGGTATGATCGCTTCAAGCAACCATCGCCAGCGTCTGGTTTACATGGTGCAGGAATATCTAGGGGCAAGATCAGACTTGGACACCTTTCCCACCGAAAATCCTCTGGGTTACTGGGTCTTGAGGATGGATCACTGGCCAGAGCTTGCACAGTATGCATTTGAGGTACTGGCCTGTCCTGCATCCAGCGTTCTTTCGGAACGCACATTCAGTGCTGCTAGAGGCTTTGTAACCGATCACAGGGTGCGCCTGTCCACCGACTCGGTCGATCGACTGACCTTCATAAAAATGAATCAGTCTTGGATCACCACCAGCTACCAAGCACCTGATGCTGATGTAACCGAACAATTTTTTGGGAAATGTCAGATCCCTTCAAGACTGCCTATGCTGATGCTGAGTGACTATCCTGTTATGCTGAGTGACTATCCTCTTCCTCCTCAATGATCATGCTGATAGCTTGGAAGAACATTTTTGGTTCTGGGCACTGCCACCAGTGGCTAAGGCCCAATTTTTCAGCCCCTGTTTAACAGGGGCATGTATTTACAATTTTTGATGCAATGCTTTGCAGCAGGGCTCATTGCTGTGCTCCAACTACAGTATCTGTTAGGGGTTGCAGTGTTGTGGCACCAGCACCAGTGCCTAAGGCCCAATTTTTCAGCCCGTTTAACAGGGGCGTGTAAATAAAATTTTTGATGCAATACTTTGCAGCAGGGCTCATTGCTGCGCTCCAAGTACAGTATCTGTGAGGGGTTGCAGTGTTGTGGCACCAGCACCAGTGCCTAAGGCCCAATTTTTCTGCCCCTGTTTAACAGGGGCGTGTAATTACAATTTTTGATGCAATACTTTGCAACAGAGCTCATTGCTGCGCTCCAAGTACAGTATCTGTGAGGGGTTGCAGTGTTGTGGCACCAGTGCCTAAGGCACAATTTTTATGCCCCTGTTCAACAGGGGCATGTAATTACAATTCTTGATCTAATAATTCACAGCAGGGCCCATTCCTGCGCCCACCAAGAGAAACTGTGAGGGCTTACAGTGTTGTGGCAACACCACCACCACCACCAAAGGCCCAATTTTTCTGCCCCTGTTCAACAGGGGCATGTGATTACAATTCTTGATCTAATATTTCACAGCTGGGCCCATTCCTGCGCCCACCAAGAATAACTGTGAGGACTTACAGTGTTGTGTCACCAGCACCACCACCACCACCACCAAAGGCCCAATTTTTCCTACCACTGTTCAACAATGGCATGTAATTACAATTCTTGATAATAGTTCACAGCAGGGCGTTCCAGCATCCACCAAGAGTAACTGTGAGGGCTTACAGTGTTGTGGCAACACCAACACCTAAGGGCCAAATTTCTGCAGAGTATATACAGCAGGCCCCTACTTTCAAACATCCAACTTACAAACAGCTCCTACTTGCAAACGGAAGTAGACAACAGGAAGTGAGAGGAAATCTACCCCTAGGAAGGGAAATTCTCTCCTGTAAGAGTTAATATGGGAAAAAGCTGTCTCCTCTCCACTGATGCTTTATCACCAATCCTTGTTTCACTAAAAACCCCAAATTTTCAAAAAACATTTGTCATTGGGACGGAAAGTGAGGTGAAATCTTCTGAACAGGTGCACAGACAGCAAAACAAATGTTATAGGGGGGATAACCCTTCCCTATGTTTTCCAAAAAGCTTGAAAATAGATTTTTTTGGCTGGAGCTACACTTAAAAAATTTACCTGTTCCAAATTACAAACAGATTCTACTTAAGAACAAACCTTTTCCTTTTAGAAATGTAATTTTGTGCAGGGACAGTTCTAAACACGGGAAACACGTGCCACTTCACAGGCATACTTTAGACACCCCCAGGTATGATATTTAAAGGAATATTTCACTTTTTTTTTTCACTTTATGCATCATTAAAATCACTGCTCCCAAAAAAACTGCCGTTCTTAAAACTTCTTTTTGCATTGATACATGTCCCCTGGGGCAGGACACGGGTCCCCAAACCCTTTTTAGGACAATAACTTGCATATTAGCTGTTATAATTAGCACTTTTGATTTCGAACGTTCGCGTCCATTGTATTTAATAGGGTTCTAAAGTTCGCAGAAATTTTCGGTTCGTTCGCAGGTTCTGGTGCGAACCGAACCGGGGGGTGTTCAGCTCATCCCTACTTCTATCCAAACTCTGAAAAAGAGACACCAGACTTTATCTAAAAATAAAATTGTTAATCTTGGCCAGAGTGTACCATAATTTGGCTTCTTCACATAAGGCTTGATCATTGTGGTGCAAAACTTTGTAATTTCCATCCAAAGTCTGCCAAACAGACAACAGAATTTATCCACAAACTCTCTATTCCTGTTCCAAGTGCACTAAAATGTGGCCTCGTCATACAGACTGGCTCCCAAAGCTGTTTTTTACAAGATAAAGAAAGCTTACAGGGAAAATCAATTTAAATGTCTTTTTTTTTCTTTACAAATGTCAGTTTTGCTGCAGCAGGTTCTATACACGGCACAGATGCGCCACTTTACATGCAGACCAAGGGGACCCCCCCAGGTACTATATTTAAAGGAATTTTTAATTTTTATTGTTTACTTTAAGCATCATTAAAATCGCTGCTCCTTTTAAAAAAAATATTTTTTTAAAGTTTTTTTTGCATTGGTACATGTCCCCCAGGTACCTGTGCCCCTATACCATTTTATGGCCAATAACTTGCATATAAGCCTTCAAAATGTGGACTTTTGATTTTTCCCATAGACTTTAATGAGGTTCATCGTTCTGATGCTCAAGAGTTCTGGCGCAAACTGAACTGGGGGGTGTTCAGCCCATCTCTACTCAAGTTCTACCCACTTATATTGGCAAAGTTGCTTGAGATTCCTCGTACTATGTAAGTACTATAAAAGAGCCAAATCTGAAAAGCCAACATTAATATATATTTAAAAAAAGGGGGAACTGGAAATGAGAAAGTAAGAATGATAACTACTTGTAATTGTAACCAACATCAGATGGTTTTTGAGATACTGCAGAAACATTGGTCAGTCATATGGGGAGATCCTAAATTAAACAAATTTAGACCAAATAAATTAAAGGGTTTATTTGGTCAGGTCTTTTAAAGATAAATTGGTATCAAGTTTATATGATAGTCAGAAAAATGTAAACTGTTGCAAATATAAGAGAACTTTCCAAAGAATCCAAAAATGAACATACATTTGGTATATTAAAGTAGGGAGAGAATAGCTGCAACTTAACTCTACACAGTACAGAGTAGGCCTTTCGCTAACTGTGAAACTCAGTGAGTATGTTATCTATGATTTTGAGAATAAAACCTGCATTATGTTGGTAGGACCAAAAAATTCAGAAAGATAAAATCTGAAGACACTTGTATAACATAGGGTCATGGAACCTTATGTCACCTGTAGCACACCAAATAGTTTATAAACACAATGGGAGAATTGATGGACTCCTTTTCTTTGTTTTAGATAGAATACACAGGAGCAGCAGACAATGAAGAAGAGGGGAAAGAGATTGGGATAAACACCTCCTACAAAGAAAGTGTAGATAGATTTATTAGTTAAAGGCATTTGAAGAACCAGAGATAAATGGTGCAATTCTGTTTAACCTCGTTTTGTAAATCGTCTTGGAAGTAGAGTTACACGAATTTGGGAATTAACCTGTCTTGCTATATACACTATATATTTCAATGGCCATGCAGGTTTTTTAATTACATATTATAGATAATGTCCACTACTAAAGCCTATATGCTGGGGATGAACCTTTTTTTTTTAACAGAAAGATTTTTTATTAACAAATCAGCATTACAATATATTCAGCAGTCGATATTCAAGTATTTGTAATTACAGTGTCAGTCTGAGATATTCATTTCCAGATTATAACATTTCACAAATCCATAAAGTCTTCTTCCTAACATTTCTCAACCGGTGAATTCCAAGTATATTCCCGTCTAATGCCCGCCCTCACGTTCAGTAGGATATAGACTCGCTCTCCCCATGGGAAACCCACTGGTACATAACAAGTTTGCGCAAATAGATTCAATCCTCATCTGGTAGGATCGGGCTGTGCCCGGCACGGAGAGGGGGTGGCAACAGGGGGGAATACATCACTCGGTCCCCCTCCTTCCCGGCCCCTCACCCGCACGCGTCTACCCAAGCCGACTAGACCTTGTCGAATTTAGCAGGGCACTGCCTACTCTCGTAGGTGAGTTTGTAAAGGGGTAGCACCGAATCCACCGCCTTTTTCCAGGAGTTAAGGGTGGGGGGGCTTGGCCGATTTCCAATGCAGCATTATCTCCCTCCTAGCATAGAACAGCTAAAACGTAATGCAGAGCTTAGGGATGAACCTTTTAGTTGGATATGATTTTCTAATCCAGATATATTGACTAGAAGTCTTTCTTTAAAGGATCAGTTTATGCAGATATTTATATATATATATATATATACATAAAAACACATATGGTCCTAATTAAGAAATCATTTACGACTAACATAAACTTGAATTGTAAATATGAATATAATGATAGGAACTTTAAAAACAAGTCCAAACTAGCTTTTGTTTTGTTTGTGTATGGTAATGGTGAGCACTGCTGCTGAAAGCCTTGGTGACATTCCTATTTAGGGCCATTTGGCTAGTATCAGTCTAGTGTTCCCCTTTACCATGCAATGGTGCTGTTTCCTCTGTATGAAATTCATTACTGGAATGTCTGGCTTCCTTTGGAATGAAATACAGGGGGGTGGAGTGTAATGTACAGCGCCTCATCTGGATACGCTCTGCATAAATGATTCATTTAGTTGCAAAACCAGTGACATCGATGGAGGCCATGTCCTCTTTTCAAGACACACCGGGGGGAAGAAATGTATTGGAGCACATCTAGCCTGGCATCTCTGGGTCCTTGTGTATGAGTGACTGGCAAAGCAGCTGACATGTTTAATATGCCACTATGGAACTACCTTGTGGTACAGTGTACTTGAACTCCAGACATGCAGTGAGGATTATAAATTGACTATACAGGAGATATTCTGATGGCTGTATACAGTTTTCTTGTGGCAAGAGCAATAGCAGTGGATCACAAAATGTATATTATATACAGAGAGAGTTATCACAATATGTATAGTATATGCAGAAAGAGTTATGACTTTACAATTTTCAACAATGGGGGAATTTGGACTCACACTATAAAGTGGCTAAAGTTTTGGTACTTGTACAGCAGGAAGCCTATTATGATATGGGAGCATACAACAATGACAATCCTTTGTAACACCCAATGGTCCTAATATGAAAGGTTGATAAATAGACTAATCTATAGCATTGGGTCCCTTCAATGTGTTTACCCCCTTTTGGATATAAACCCTTCTTACCTAGTTACATAGTAGGTAAGGTTGAATAAAGACAATAGTCCATCCAGTTCAACCTGTGTAGGTGTACGTGTGTCAGTGTCGATAATTATTTCCCATATCCCTGTATGCTGTGTTCTTTAAGATGCACGTCCAAGAGTCTTTTAACCTCCCTGGCGGTATGATTCTGGCAGATTTTAGGTGCTGAAAGCGGTACCATTATTCTGCATGGAAATTTGGCGTTTTATATTGCAGGCCTGTAATTCTTAGGAATAACTCACTTAAATCTTTCCAAACAAGAGTCTAGTAGACATCCCGGATATGATAAAGTTCAAAAAACAAAATCATAAATTATAATATAATAAATAACTATAAAATAATTATAACAAATAATAATATAATAATAATAAAAGTGTTTTTCAGTGTTTGATGACGAATTTCCCCACAAATCGCTATCGCTTAATTCTGCGAGTGATTCTAATTTATTATCGCTGTTTTCTAGCTGGTCTAAAACCACTTTTGACATAAAGGGACACTTTTTGGTTGCTATGGACAATCTCCAAATTTCAGGCAGAAAGAACAGTTTTTATTATATAAAAGTGCATGGAGGGCACTGGGCAGACCACTAGGGACAAAGGGGGTGTGTAATTATTTTATACAGTACTGTAATCTGTAAGATTACAGTATACTGTATGTGTATTGTGTTTTAACTTTTTTGAATTTGGCGCCGATCTCCGCCCCCGTGCGTCGTAACGTCGCAGGGAACAGAGCTCGGCGGCACTCAGCACTGTGTGAATCGAGCGAGGAGACAGCTCAATCACACAGCGGAGAGGCATCGCAGGATCCAGGGGACAAGGTAAGTAACTCTGCCTGGATCACTGCGATGAAATCCCAAGTCTGGCTCGGGGTTACTGCTTTTGGTGCTGAAACTTCACCCCGAGCCAGACTCGGGAATACCGCCAGGAAGGTTAAAAATATTAATACTCCCCGCTGACACCACCAATTGTGGAAGAGCATTCCACATTCTTACCACCCCAACAGTGAAAAAAACCCTGCGCAGCTTAAACCGCTTCTCCTCCAATCTCATTGTGTGGCCCCGTGTCCTCTTACACTCCCTGAGACTGATTAGCTTTTTTCCTATGCTTGGATCACCATTGAGGTATGTGTAGATTGCTATCATGTCCCCTCTCAAGCGTCTCTTTTCCAGCGAAAATAAATTTAGTGCTTGTAGTCGTTCCTCGTAATTGAGGTCCTCCAGTCCCCTTATTACTTTTGTTGCCCTTCTTTGGACTCTCCCCAGCTCCAGCACATCCCTTCTGAGGACTGGTGACCAGAACTGGACGGAATACTCCAGATGTGGCCAGACCAGAGTTTTATAAAATCTTCTGCATGAATGAAAGCTTAAAAATTAGATTTTGCCATTGATGTGATTGCGTAGCATAGGAGAGTGTATGCCATCATCATTACCCTCCAGATCAGTCAAAATTTTACACAACAATTACCCTTCAATTATTCCAGACAGACCACCAAAAGGGCTAAGCACTTTTCGGTGAGATTCTAAAGCCCTTATGTTGGGAATCTGGTCTTAATCTTTTAATCTTAAAAACCTGTGCACTGGATAATTAAGTCAGAATTACTGCTGAATTAATAATTGAATAAGATTATTTGGATTAAATTTGGATATATAGTATTATACGTGTACTTTTGCACACCTGGTTGCTTGTGTTCGTTATTGGTAGTCTATTGCATTTGAAGAAAGTTGGATCATTGAATAGACAGATCTATATGCAAACTGAAAATAACAAATGTGTAAGGGCATGTTTACAGTTGTAGTGCCCACTGAAGGGCATTCCTCTGCGGATCACTCTTCAGAGGGCATTTGACAGGCATTGCACATGGTTGAAGGGTGGTTGTAGTACGGCCCCATTTAGATGAATAAATCACGTTCAGCAGGCGATACTGACCACTGGAGTACCCTATACAACTGGAGTACAACTGGAGGATAATTGACAATGCAAAGCATAGCACTCATGGCATGGGTACTCCCTTGTCTGCTGTCTTTGCAGCTTAGGTGGGAGTGGTTGAAGGGGGGGCAGTAAAAATGTGGCTAAACTGTGTGCCTATGAATGGTTGAGCGCCGCACAGCCTGACACTATTTTGTTCCGGGTGTGAGACAGGAAGGTCTCATCTTACACCCTGAACACAGTCCTGTATACTGTATTGCCGCCTACAGACTATCGGACGGATGTTGGCTCAAACTTGTCTTGCATACACACGGTCACACAAATGTTGTCGGAAATTCCGAAGGTCAAGAACGCGGAGACATACAACACGTACGACGAGCCGAGAAAAATTACGTTCAATAGCCAGTGCGGCTCTTCTGCTTTATTCTGAGCATGCGTGAAATTTTGTGCGTCGGAATTGTGTACACACGGTCGGAACCAGCTCTCAAATTTTTGTTGTCGGAAATTCCGACAGAAAATGTCCGATGGGGCCTACACACGGTCGGAATTTATGACCAAAAGCTCCCATTGAACATTTGTTGTCGGAAATTCCGAGCGTGTGTACGCGACATAAGTATTGTAGTTGAGGCTACATACAGTTTATACAGCATGTCCTGCAGGCGCACATTAGTGTAGGGAATGGTTTGTATGGACCAGCTTGGCCAAAACAAACTATTTAAAGTAAAAGTAAAACTGGACGTCAACTGTAACCACTTCAGCTCTGAAAGGTTTTACACCCTTCCTGGTCAGGCCATTTTTTTTGATACTGCACTGCAATGCGTTGCTTTAACTGACAATTAAACTGACAGGATGCTGTACCCAAATAAAATTGATGTTCCCTTTTCCCACAAATAGAGCTTTTTTTGGTGGTATTTGATCACCTCTGCGGTTTTTATTGTTTGCAAACCATAAAAAACAGACAATTTAAAAAAAATACATATTTTTTACATTCTGCTATAAAACATATCCAATACAATTTTTTTTAAATCTAATTTCTTTATCAATGTAGGCCAATATGTAGTCTGCTACATAATTGTGGTAAAAAAAATCCCAATAAGCGTATATTATTGGTTTGCGCATAAGTTATAGCACCTACAAAAAATTTTTTGCCGCTTAAGGGCCACCCTGCCGCAGTAAATGTACGTGGGGTGGTCCTTATGCAGTTAAAGGTCCCAGCTTTACTTTCATGTTTATATTTGCAGCTGCCACACGGCCTGGGGTATTACAATTCTCTTCTCTACCTCTGACATGAAAGGAGAGCACTTCAGCAGAGCTTTGAGTGTGAAGCCTCGTACACACGACCGATTTTCTCGTCCAAAACCGACCGCGAGAGCTTTTTTCTCGAGAAAAACGTTTGTGTGTATGGTTTTACGACGAGAAAATTGGCGTGAATCTCGACGAGAAAATAGAGAACCTGCTCTCTATTTTCTCGTCAGGATTCCAGATTTCCTCGTCGTGTTTCTCGTCGGCCTGTTTTGTGACGAGAAAATGGTTCGTGTGTATGCTTTAACGAGTCTTTCAAAAGCGCGCATGCTCAGAAGCAAGTATGAGACGGGAGCGCATCTTCTGGTAAAACAAGCCTTCGTAATGGAGATAGCACATTCGTCACGCTCGAAATTATTGCATCGTTTAAATGTTGTGCATTGAAATATTCTTTAGAATGTTACATTAATCAAAACGAAAGAACTTCTTTTGCTGCTGATATTCACACAGAGTTATGACTATCTTTTTTTTAACCTTTTTCATGCTGCTCTTAAGAAGATTTATGTGTATTATATCGTGCAAGTTTTTATGAATATTTAACATTTTTATATTTTTCAAACTGATGTTAATTTTAATGTTTTGATAGTGATCTCCCATTGAATATTTTAATATATAGTTGTTAAATTTTACACCCTCTTTTTGTGAAATCAGATTCTTTTATTTTTTAGGGGGGTTGTTATCTGTCCCTTTTTTTGTCAGACAAATGTATCTGCTTACTCCAAAGCTAAATTGAAAATTTTTACAAATACACATAGTCAAGTATGAACTTAAACAAAAATAACATTTATTCATGTTTCAAATAAAATAAAGAGAAGGCAGCGCTGGAGAACGTGCTGCCATTTGTGCATCCCAGGGACCCCAGACCACACATCAACCCTGTGTGGACACTAAAATTGGGAGCTTGAGAAGGCCAACATTTCTGAGCACAATCTGATGCTGGCCTCCCAGAGGTCAGGAACAGCAGCAGGTGAGATATATGTCCCAAGTGTGTGGTACTACAACAGGCTGCCTTCTGTCCGACCACAATGAAGCAAGGCCATCACTTCCTCGTCTTCCTGGCAACCTTCCCTGCAACCTTTCCTGAAGCCTTCCCTGCAGCCTTCCTTCTTCGTTTGGCTGGAGGCTGGGCCACTGGAGGGGTACTCCTGTCAGGAGGAGGAGGAGGTGGAGGAGAAGGGGGTGGCGCAGAAGAACAAGGTGGAGGTGGAGGAGAAGGGGGTGGGGCGGAAGAAAAAGGTGGAGGTGGAGGTGGAGGAGAAGGGGGTGGGGCGGAAGAACAAGGTGGAGGTAGATGTGGAGGAGAAGGGGGTGGGGCGGAAGAACAAGGTGGAGGAGGAGGTGGAGGAGAAGGGGGTGGGGCAGAAGAAGAAGGTGGAGGAGAAGGGGGTGGGGCAGAAGAAGAAGGTGGAGGTGGAGGAGGAGGTTGAGGTTGGGACAGTTGTGCCACCTCACAAATTGCTGTATTGGGGGTAATTTTTCCCATCACCCCCTTGTTGAGCAAGGTGATGAGCAGGGGCTCGCATAGGAGGCGTTGCTCCATGCTCATTACCTTGAACTTTGCCTCCACTAGGCCGGCAATGGCCTCTTCAGGGGATGTGGGCTCTTTGAGGGTGGCATGGGCCTCTTTAATAAGGGCCATTGCTGCCTCACTGGTGGTCCTGTCCCTCCTGCCTCTTTTGGGAAATCGGATGGGAGGCACCTGTGATCTGGTGCTTCTCCTTTGCCCTGCCACCTCCTGCCTGCCACTGGGCCCTGCCACCTCCTGGCTGCCACTGGGCCCTGCCACCTCCTGGCTGCCACTGGGCCCTGCCACCTCCTGCCTTCCACTGGGCCCTGCCACCTCCTGGCTGCCACTGGGCCCTTCCTCCTCCTGCCTGACAGTTTCCAGACCCTCCTCCTGGCTGATTTCATCCTGTGTATGAAAAAGGGACATAGTTTAATATGTTGCTTTAATCTTTGCCTCCAAATTTATAATCATGATTGAACCAATTAGAATGTAAATCCTGAAATCAGTTTCTAAAATTTACAACTACATCAGATTGACTATTTAGCACCCAATTAAGTGCAGACTAATGTCTAGAGATCTTGATTTCACTTGTGGAACTCTAAATAGTTTATTTTTGTCATCTTGACATATTTGGCAAATAGGGATGAGCTTCGTGTTCGAGTCGAACATACGTTCGACTCGAACATCGGCTGTTCGATCGTTCGACGAAGATCGAACGATTTGGGCCGTTCGCGCCAAATTCGAGTGACGCGAACGGCCCACAATGCACTACGCCATCGCAGTGTCATCCAGGCGCTGTGATTGGCCAAGCATGCACTGTGACCCCGCATGCTTGGCCAATCACAGCGCCGGCAGCGAGGAGAGCAATGATTGGCCACAGGCAGGATGCCTGTGGCCAATTATTGCTGAGGGGGTTTAGTACACGCCCCACACTATAAAAGGCCGCCAGCACGGCGGCCTAGTGTAGTGTGTTCCGGAGCAGGGATAGAGCAGCATAGGCAGGGACAGTGACTTTTATTTCTTTCTTGCTTAACCTGGATTCCTTTAGTTTAGGGAAAGAGAAGGATAGGTAGGGAGAGTGTCAGTGTGTTTTGTGCTTGTGCTATATTGTGCTTAAAAAAAACATTTTTTCTAGGGACAGAAAACTGTAGGTAGGGAGAGTGTGTCAGTTTCTTTCACTGTCAAAGTCCTTGTTTCCAGGGACCTGGAAGGACAGTGAGTGAATTCTCCTTGTGCTAAATTGTGCTTAAAAAAAACATTTTTTCTAGGGACAGAAAACTGTAGGTAGGGAGAGTGTGTCAGTTTCTTTCACTGTCAAAGTCCTTGTTTCCAGGGACCTGGAAGGACAGTGAGTGAATTCTCCTTGTGCTAAATTGTGCTTAAAAAAAACATTTTTTCTAGGGACAGAAAACTGTAGGTAGGGAGTGTGTGTCAGTTTCTTTCACTGTCAAAGTCCTTGTTTCCAGGGACCTGGAAGGACAGTGAGGTAATTCTCCTTGTGCTAAATTGTGCTTAAAAAAAACATTTTTTCTAGGGACAGAAAACTGTAGGTAGGGAGAGTGTGTCAGTTTCTTTCACTGTCAAAGTCCTTGTTTCCAGGGACCTGGAAGGACAGTGAGGTAATTCTCCTTGTGCTAAATTGTGCTTAAAAAAAACATTTTTTCTAGGGACAGAAAACTGTAGGTAGGGAGAGTGTGTCAGTTTCTTTCACTGTCAAAGTCCTTGTTTCCAGGGACCTGGAAGGACAGTGAGGTAATTCTCCTTGTGCTAAATTGTGCTTAAAAAAAACATTTTTTCTAGGGACAGAAAACTGTAGGTAGGGAGAGTGTGTCAGTTTCTTTCACTGTCAAAGTCCTTGTTTCCAGGGACCTGGAAGGACAGTGAGGTAATTCTCCTTGTGCTAAATTGTGCTTAAAAAATTTTTTTTTCTAGGGACAGAAAACTGTAGGTAGGGAGAGTGTGTCAGTTTCTTTCACTGTCAAAGTCCTTGTTTCCAGGGACCTGGAAGGACAGTGAGTGAATTCTCCTTGTGCTATATTGTGCTTAAAAAAAACATTTTTTCTAGGGACAGAAAACTGTAGGTAGGGAGAGTGTGTCAGTTTCTTTCACTGTCAAAGTCCTTGTTTCCAGGGACCTGGAAGGACAGTGAGGTAATTCTCCTTGTGCTAAATTGTGCTTAAAAAAAACATTTTTTCTAGGGACAGAAAACTGTAGGTAGGGAGAGTGTGTCAGTTTCTTTCACTGTGAAAGTCCTTGTTTCCAGGGACCTGGAAGGACAGTGAGGTAATTCTCCTTGTGCTAAATTGTGCTTAAAAAAAAACATTTTTTCTAGGGACAGAAAACTGTAGGTAGGGAGAGTGTGTCAGTTTCTTTCACTGTCAAAGTCCTTGTTTCCAGGGACCTGGAAGGACAGTGAGGTAATTCTCCTTGTGCTAAATTGTGCTTAAAAAAAACATTTTTTCTAGGGACAGAAAACTGTAGGTAGGGAGAGTGTGTCAGTTTCTTTCACTGTGAAAGTCCTTGTTTCCAGGGACCTGGAAGGACAGTGAGGTAATTCTCCTTGTGCTAAATTGTGCTTAAAAAAAACATTTTTTCTAGGGACAGAAAACTGTAGGTAGGGAGAGTGTGTCAGTTTCTTTCACTGTCAAAGTCCTTGTTTCCAGGGACCTGGAAGGACAGTGAGTGAATTCTCCTTGTGCTAAATTGTGCTTAAAAAAAACATTTTTTCTAGGGACAGAAAACTGTAGGTAGGGAGAGTGTGTCAGTTTCTTTCACTGTCAAAGTCCTTGTTTCCAGGGACCTGGAAGGACAGTGAGGTAATTCTCCTTGTGCTAAATTGTGCTTAAAAAAAACATTTTTTCTAGGGACAGAAAACTGTAGGTAGGGAGAGTGTGTCAGTTTCTTTCACTGTCAAAGTCCTTGTTTCCAGGGACCTGGAAGGACAGTGAGGTAATTCTCCTTGTGCTAAATTGTGCTTAAAAAAAACATTTTTTCTAGGGACAGAAAACTGTAGGTAGGGAGAGTGTGTCAGTTTCTTTCACTGTCAAAGTCCTTGTTTCCAGGGACCTGGAAGGACAGTGAGGTAATTCTCCTTGTGCTAAATTGTGCTTAAAAAAAACATTTTTTCTAGGGACAGAAAACTGTAGGTAGGGAGAGTGTGTCAGTTTCTTTCACTGTCAAAGTCCTTGTTTCCAGGGACCTGGAAGGACAGTGAGGTAATTCTCCTTGTGCTAAATTGTGCTTAAAAAAAACATTTTTTCTAGGGACAGAAAACTGTAGGTAGGGAGAGTGTGTCAGTTTCTTTCACTGTCAAAGTCCTTGTTTCCAGGGACCTGGAAGGACAGTGAGTGAATTCTCCTTGTGCTAAATTGTGCTTAAAAAAAACATTTTTTCTAGGGACAGAAAACTGTAGGTAGGGAGAGTGTGTCAGTTTCTTTCACTGTCAAAGTCCTTGTTTCCAGGGACCTGGAAGGACAGTGAGTGAATTCTCCTTGTGCTAAATTGTGCTTAAAAAAAAAAATTTTTCTAGGGACAGAAAACTGTAGGTAGGGAGAGTGTGTCAGTTTCTTTCACTGTCAAAGTCCTTGTTTCAAGGGACAGAGAAGGACACCTGAAGGTAGCCCTTATTGCTTTTTTCCCATCTCCCTGCAGGCCATCTATTAGAATGTCTGGAAGGCAAACAAGGAGAGGCAGACAGTCAGGAGGCAATAAAAGAGGGCAAGCAGGCTCTGTGTCTGGGGGCAACAGTGCTGGTCGTGGACGCGGTGCATTGTCATCAGCACATGGCCATGGGACACGCTTGTCCTTCTTTTCGGCAGCTGGACATGTTGAGCCACATCATGCCGAAGACTTGGTAGAGTGGATGACCAAGCCCTCCTCCTCCTCCTCATCCTCTCTCACCCAGGCTCAGGGTACTGGAAAAGCAGCTGCCAAAGCGTCCTCTTCCCTGGTATCAATGTCAGACTCATCATCAGTCACTCCTTCCCTAGACCCACCATGTCCTCCTCCTGAGGAGTCCCCCGAACTGTTTCAGCACAGTGTTGGGTACATGCTCCAGGAGGATGCCCAGCGTTTCGAAGGGTCTGATGATGAAACCCAGCTAGAGGAAGGCAGTAGCGTGAGAGCAGACAGAGGGGATGCTCAAGAAGGACACCAATCTGGCAGTCATGTTCCAGCAGCTGCAGCATACTGCCAGATTGGCTCCAGTGATGAGGAGGGAGGTGATGATGAGGTCACTGACTCCACGTGGGTGCCTAATAGGAGAGAGGAGGAGGAGGAGGATGAGGAGGAGGCACATCTCCAACGAGGCAGGATGCCCTTTGGTGGCCAGCGTAAGGGCAGTACACCGACGGAATCACACCGCAGAGCTCCGCCTGTGCAGGGCGCTGCCTCTGCCCGTCATTCAAAAAGTTCTTTGGTGTGGGCCTTTTTTGAGGCTAGTGCATCAGATCGCACAGCTGCTGTTTGCAACATATGTCTCAAGCGTATATCGCGTGGCCAAAACATCAGCCGCTTGGGTACCACATGCCTGACCAGACATATGTTGACCTGCCATGCAGCTCGTTGGCAAGCCTACCTCAAAGACCCACACCAAAGAACAAAGCGGACCTCTCCTTGCACCGCATCAGCTGGGATCTCCAACCCCACTATAACTTCAGTCCTCTCTGAAACATGCACTGAGAGGAATGAAGGTGTAGAATTAGGTGTGTCACAGCCAAGTACTTGCGGCCACTCTGCTAGCAGTACACCGACGTCCGATTCTAGCAGGCAAATTTCCCTGCCCCAGCTGCTGGACCGTCGAAAGAAGTTCACTCCCAGCCATCCACATGCCCAGCGGTTGAATGCTAGCTTGGCTAAATTGCTAGCGCTTCAACTGCTGCCTTTTCAGTTGGTAGACTCGGCCCCCTTCCGTGAGTTTGTGCAATGTGCGGTTCCTCAGTGGCAGGTTCCCAAACGCCACTTTTTCTCACGGAAGGCTATTCCGGCTCTCTACCGGCATGTGGAAGGCAATGTCTTGGCCTCGCTGGACAGGGCGGTCAGCGGTAAGGTGCATATTACCGCTGACTCATGGTCCAGCAGGCATGGACAGGGACGTTACCTTTCTTTCACGGCCCATTGGGTCACTCTTTTGGCAGCTGGGAAGGATGCAGGACAAGGTGCAGTAGTGTTGGAGGTTGTCCCACCGCCACGCCTCCAAAATTCTACTACTGGTTGTGACACACCTCTCTCCTCCACCCCCTCCTCTTCTTCTTCCTCCATGGCCTCTTCCTGTGGTTTGTCCTATGAACCAGCGGTGCTCCGTAGCCGTTCACGGGGCTACGCAAGTACGCAGGCAAAAAGATGCCATGCCGTGCTTGCGCTGGTGTGTTTGGGGGACAGAAGCCACACTGGGGCAGAGGTCCTGTCTGCTCTGCAGGGCCAGGCCGAGAGGTGGTTGACGCCACGCCAGCTTAAGCCAGGAATGGTGGTTTGCGACAATGGCACCAACCTCCTCTCCGCCCTCCGACAGGGACAACTGACCCATGTGCCCTGTGTGGCTCACGTCCTTAACCTGGTGGTGCAGCGGTTCTTGGGCAGGTACCCGGGCTTACAGGATGTCCTGAGGCAGGCCAGGAAAGTCTGTGTGCATTTCCGCAGATCTTATAATGCCAGTGCTCGCCTGGCTGAGCTGCAAAAGGAGTTGAACCTGCCCAAGAACCGCCTTATATGTGACATGCCCACCAGTTGGAACTCAACGTTGGCCATGCTGCAGCGGCTGCACACGCAGCAGAGGGCCATCAATGAGTACCTGTGCGACTACGGCACCAGGACAGGGTCAGGGGAGCTTGGTTTTTTTTCTCCACGCCAGTGGGGCATGATCAGGGATGCATGCACTGTCCTGGCACCATTTGAGGAGGCCACGAGGATGGTGAGCAGTGACAGTGCATGCATCAGTGACACTGTACCTCTTGTCCACCTGTTGGAGCACACGCTGCGTGGAATAATGGACAGGGCACTTGAGGCAGAACAGAAGCAGGAAGAGGAGGACTTCCTTGCCTCTCAAGGCCCCCTTTACCCAGACAGTGTTCCTTCTGTCCCACCCATCGCACAGGAAGAGGAGGAGGAGGAGGAGGAGGAGGAGGAGGAGGATTGTGTCAGCATGGAGGTGGAGGCTGGCACTCAGCATCATCAGCAGCAGTCTTTTAGGGATGATTTACAGTCCCAAGAAACCAGTGGACTTGTACGTGGCTGGGAGGAGGTGGCTGCGGATCATGTCGTCCTTAGTGACCCAGAGGACTCCGGAGCGAATGCCTCAGCAAACCTACGCTGCATGGCCTCCCTGATCCTGCAAAGTCTGCGGAAGGATCCTCGTATTCTTCGGATCAAGGAGAGGGACCATTACTGGCTGGCCACTCTCCTTGATCCACGGTACAAGGGTAAGGTTGCGGACCTTATGTTACCGTCGCAGAGGGAGCAGAGGATGAGACAACTCCGGGAGGCCTTGCAGAAAGGTCTGTGCAACGCGTTCCCAGAGACTGGGAGGTTACAAACTCCTGGTCCTGGACAACGAGTTGCTGAGGCTTCGGCCAGTCAAAGAAGGAGCGGTGGGGAAGGTGGCCGTCTGACCGATGCGTTCAGACAATTCTTTAGTCCGCAGCCCCAAAGTATGATCGGTTCCAGCAACCATCGCCAGCGTCTGATAAACATGGTGCAGGAATATCTAGGGGCAAGGTCAGACTTGGACACCTTCCCCACCGAAAATCCTCTGGCTTACTGGGTCTTGAGGATGGATCACTGGCCAGAGCTTGCACAGTATGCAATTGAGCTACTGGCCTGTCCTGCATCCAGCGTTCTTTCGGAACGCACATTCAGTGCTGCTGGAGGATTTGTCACGGATCACAGGGTGCGCCTGTCCACCGACTCGGTTGATCGACTGACTTTCATCAAGATGAACCAGTCTTGGATCACCACCAGCTACCACACACCTGATGCTGATATAACAGACTAATTGATTTTAACATGTCACATCCCTTCAAGACTGATGCTGATGCTGAGTGCCTGTGCTGTTATGTTGACTGGCTATCCTCCTCCTCCGAGTCCTCAATGATACGATTGATGATGATAGCTTGGAAGATCATTTTTGTTTATGGGTGCCGCCACCAGTGGCTAAGGCCCAATTTTTCAGCCCCTGTTTTACAGGGGCGTGTAATTACAATTTTTTTAGCAATAATTTGCCATAGGGCTCATTGCTGTGCTCCAAGTACAGTATCTGTGAGGGGTTGGAGTGTTGTGGCACCAGTGCCTAAGGCCCAATTTTTCAGCCCCTGTTTAACAGGGGCGTGTCATTACAATTTTTGAAGCAATACTTTGCAACAGGGCTCATTGCTGTGCTCCAAGTACAGTATCTGTGAGGGGTTGTAGTGTTGTGCCACCAGTGCCTAAGGCCCAATTTTTCAGCCCCTGTTCAACAGGGGCATGCAATTACAATTCTTGATCTAATAATTCACAGCAGGGTCCATTGCTGCACCCACCAAGAGTAACTCTGAGGGCTTACAGTCTTGTGGCAACGCCACCACCACCACCACCACGAAAGGCCCAATTTTTCAGCCCCTGTTCAAAAGGGGTATGTAATTACAATTCTTGATCTAATAATTCACAGCAGGGCCCATTGCTGCACCCACCAAGAGTAACTGTCAGGGCTTACAGTGTTGTGGCACCAGCACCACCATCAAAGCCCCAATTTTTACTACCACTGTTCAACAATTATATGTAATTAAAATTCCTGATATAATAGTTGACAGCAGGGCGTTCCAGCACCAACCAAGAGTAACTGAGTGCTTACAGTGTTGTGCCAACACCAACAACTAAGGGGCCTATTTCTGCAGAGTATATACGGCAGGTCCCTACTTTCAAACATCCAACTTACAAACGACTCCTACTTGCAAACGAAAGAAGACAACAGGAAGTGAGAGGAAATCTACCCCTAGAAAGGAAAATTCTCTCCTGTAAGAATAAATATGGGAGAAAGGGGTCTTATCTGTACTGATGCTTTATCAGCAATCCTTGTTTCAAGAAAAACACCACATTTCAAAAACAGTTGTCATTGGGACGGAAAGTGAGGTGAAATGTTCTGAACAGGGGCACAGACAGCAAAACAAATGTTACAGGGGTGATAACCCTTACCTATGTTTCCCAAAAAGTTTAAAAATAGATTTTTGGGCTGGAGCTACACTTCAACAATGTACCTGTTCAAAATTACAAACAGATTCTACATAAGAACAAACCTACAGTCCCTGTCTTGTATGCACCGCCTGTATACGGCTGTTCAGAGTATATAGGGCCTTTTTTATTTTATGTGCGGGGTTCCCCTTAATATCCATACAAGACCCAAAGGGGCTGGTAATGGGCTGGGGTAGGGGGGGGGGTCATGGGGTAGCTATGCCATTTTTCTTAAAGAATTTCATCCATATTACCGGGACCAGACATTACATTAAAGCCGCAAGCAGTTTTAAATGGCTTTTTTTTCCTTTAGAAGTGTCATTTTGTGCAGGGACAGTTCTAAACACGGGAAACACGTGGCACTTCACAGGCATACTTTAGACACCCCCCAGGTACGATATTTAAAGGAATATTTGACTTTTTTTTTTTCACTTTATGCATCATTAAAATGACTGCTCCCGAAAAACGACCGTTTTTAAAACTTCTTTTTGCATTGATACATGTCCCCTGGTGCACAACCCGGGTTCCCAAACCCTATTTATGACAATAACATGCATAATAGTTGTTATAATTAGCACTTTAGAATTCGAACGTTCGCATCCATTGTATTTAATAGGGTTCTAATGTTCGTTCGAACTTTCGGTCCGTTCGCGGGTTCTGGTGCGAACCGAACCCGGGGGTGTTCGGCTCATCACTATTGGCAAACATTAATTTTATCCCAATACATTTTCATTTAATACTATACCTGGCTCCAGATGGCCAAATCAGGATCATCCAGGATGGCTGCCTCCTCTTGCTCCAGAGAAGGCTCAGGTTGGCTGCAGGGAAGTCTGGGGCGAAGAGTGGAGAGTGATGGCCTTGCCTCAATGTGGTCATCCAGGAAGGACATCCTGCTGTAGTACCACAAATTCGGGACATACACATCATCTGCTGCTGCTCCTGACCTCTGAGAAGCCAGGACCTTAGAGCGTTCAGTCCTGTAGCTGCCTCTCAAGCTCCCAATTTTAGTGTCCACCTGTTTTGCTGTGGCTGTGGGCACCTTGGTATGCACAAATGGGAGCAGGGTCTCCAGCGCTGCTTTTCTCACCCCTCTTTTTTTGTGGATGGGGTTTTTCGTCTCCCACAGAGCGGGCAGCTCCCTTACCCGGTCTATAAATTCCGCAAGGAATTCTTTGTCACTTATAAACACATTCATTTTGAGTCTGCAAGTAAAATAAATAATATATAACTAATGTGAGGCACACAGTCTAACCTCCTTAACATCGTAGTCACCATATATATTCTACAACATTCTCAAGACAGTATAGGCCAACAATTTGTCCAAGTCACAAAATCACATACCTTCGTTCGCACGTCCGTAACTTGAACTCCTCTCTCCGCACACCAAACGTAGTATAGTCACATGTGTGTTTGCTATATATACACCACGCATGCGTCAAACTATGAACACGTCGCTCCGCACACGTCGCCCGTCCATGACGTTCTAACTAACATCTTTTCCCCGCCCCTTCTCTTTCGGCGCGCAGACAGATATGGCGGATTTACAGCAGGTGTCTGATAATTCCGCAACTAACGAGGAGGAGACAAGCCCGGAGACCGAGGAAACGTCACGATCAAGGAGGAGATTCAAGGCATCTAATATGTCTTTTGCGGAGATGGCGGAGATGGTGGACATCTTGCTCAAGTCTGATTATGACGCAAAGCATAGGCCGTATAGCAAACCAAATAGAAGGAAGGCCAAAATCCTCAAGAAAGTCGTGAAGAGTCTGAAGACGTATTTCGGGGTGAAACGCTCAAATGAGCAGCTCAGAAAGAGGTGGTCAGACCTCAAACTGAGGGAGCCAGAGCAGTTAAGGAGCATTAAGAGAATGCTAGCAAAAAGTAAGTAAAATGTACACTTTTCGGCTATGAGGCCTCGTACACACGACCGATTTTCTCGTCCAAAACAGTCAAGTAAAGTGCCGCGAGAGTTTTTTTGTCTAGAAAACCGTTCGTGTGTATGGTTTTACGACGAGAAACTTGACGAGAATCTCGACGAGAAAATAGAGAACCTGCTCTCTATTTTCTCGTCAGGATTCCAGATTTCCTCGTCGTGTTTCTCGTCGGCCTGTTTTGTGACGAGAAAATGGTTTGTGTGTATGCTTTTACGACTCTTCCAAAAGCGCGCATGCTCACAAGCAACTATGAGACGGGGGCGCATCTTCTGGTAAAACAAGCCTTCATAATGGAGAGAGCACATTCGTCACGCTCATAAATATTTCATAGTTTAAATGTTCTGCATTGAAATCTTCGTTAGAATGTTACATTAATCAAAACGAGTGACCTTCTTTTGCTGCTGATATTCACACAGAGTTCTGCCTTATTTTTAACATTTTTCATGCTGCTCTTTATAAGATTTATGTGTATTATATCGTGCAAGTTTTTAGGAATAATTTAAATGGTTAGATTTTTCAAAATGATGTTAATTATAATTTCTCAATGTTTTGATAGCGATCTCCCATTTAATTTTGGAATCTATATTATTAAAATTTCACACCATGTTTTTGTGCTAATCAGATTTAGTTATTGTTTTGGGGGGGTGATATCTGTGCCTTTTATTGTCAGTCAAATGTATCTGCTTACTCCAAAGCTTGATTTTTTTTATTTAAAAATACACATAGTCAAGTATGAACTTAAACAAAAAACACATTTATTCATGTTTATAAATTAAATAAAGAGAAGGCAGCGCTGGAGAAGCTGCTGCCATTTGTGCATCCCAGGGACCCCAGAGCACACAGCAACCCTGTGTGGACACTAAAATTGGGAGCTTGAGAAGGCCCACATTTCAGAACACAATCTGATGCTGGCCTCCCAGAGGTCAGGAACAGCAGCAGGTGAGATATATGTCCCAAGTGTGTGGTACTACAACAGGCTGCCTTCTGTCCGACCACAATGAAGCAAGGCCATCACTTCCTCTTCTTCCTGGCAACCTTCCCTGCAGCCTTTCCTGAAGCCTTTCCTGAAGCCTTTCCTGCAGCCTTTCCTGCAGCCTTCCTTCTTCGTTTGGCTGGAGGCTGGCCCACTGGAGGGGTACTCCTGTCAGGAGGAGGAGGTGGAGGTGTAGCAGAAGGGGGTGGAGCAGAAGAAGAAGGTGGAGGTGTAGCAGAAGGGGGTGGGGCAGAAGAAGAAGGTGGAGGTGTAGCAGAAGGGGGTGGGGCAGAAGGTGGAGGTGTAGCAGAAGAGGGTGGGGCAGAAGGTGGAGGTGTAGCAGAAGGGGGTGGGGCAGAAGGTGGAGGTGTAGCAGAAGGGGGTGGGGCAGAAGGTGGAGGTGTAGCAGAAGGGGGTGGGGCAGAAGGTGGAGGTGTAGCAGAAGGGGGTGGGGCAGAAGGTGGAGGTGTAGCAGAAGGGGGTGGGGCAGAAGAGGAAGGTGGAGGTGGAGGTTGAGGTTGGGTCAGTTGGGCCACCTCACATATGGCAGTATTGGGGGTAATTTGCTCCATCACCCCCTTGTTGAGCAAGGTGATGAGCAGGGGCTCGCATAGGAGGCGTTGCTCCATGCTCATCACCTTGAACTTAGCCTCCACTAGGCCGGCAATGGCCTCTTCAGGGGATGTGGGCTCCTTGAGGGTGGCATGGGCCTCTTTAATAAGGGCCATTGCTGCCTCACTGGTGGTCCTGTCCCTCCTGCCTCTTTTGTGAAGCCGGATGGGAGGCACCTGGGATCTGGTGCTTCTCCTTTGCCCTGCCACCTCCTGTCTGCCACTGGGCCCTGCCACCTCCTGGCTGCCACTGGGCCCTGCCACCTCCTGGCTGCCACTGGGCCCTGCCACCTCCTGGCTGCCACTGGGCCCTTCCTCCTCCTGCCTGACAGTTTCCAGACCCTCCTCCTGGCTGATTTCATCCTGTGTATGAAAAAGGAACATAGTTTAATATGTTGGTTTAATCTTTGCATCAAACTTTGTAATCCTGATGGAAGCAATTAGAATGTAAAAGCGATAAATCCTTGCTTTAAATTTACCACTACATCAGCTTGACTATTTACCACACAATTAAGTGCAGAATAATGTCTACAGATCATGATTTCACTTGTGGAATACAAAATAATGTATGTTTCTCATCCTGACATATTTGGGAAACATTAATTTTATCCTACTACATTTTCAGTTAATACTATACCTGGCTCCAGATGGACAAATCAGGATCATCCAGGATGGCTGCCTCCTCTTGCTCCAGAGAAGGCTCAGGTTGGCTGCAGGGAAGTCTGGGGGGAAGAGTGGAGAGTGATGGCCTTGGCTCAATGTGGTCATCCAGGAAGGACATCCTGCTGTAGTACCACAAAATCGGGACATAAACATCATCTGCTGCTGCTCCTGACCTCTGAGAAGCCAGCACCTTAGAGCGTTCAGTCCTGTAGGTACCTCTCAAGCTCCCAATTTTAGTGTCCACTTGTTTTGCTGTGGCTGTGGGCACCTTGGTATGCACAAATGGGAGCAGCTTCTCCAGCGCTGCTTTTCTCACCCCTTTTTTTTATGGATGGGGTTTTTGGTCTCCCACAGAGCCGGCAGCTCCCTTACCCGGTCAATAAATTCCGCCAGGAACTCTTTGTCGCTAATAAAGACATTCATATTGTATCTGCAAGTTAAATAAATTATATTTAAATAATGTGAGGCAAACAGTCTAACCTCCTTCACATCCTAGTCACCATATATATCCTCCACCAATCTCAAGACAGTATAGGCCAACAATTTTTACAAGTCTCACAAAATCACATACCTTCGTTCGCACGTCCGTCACTTGAACTCCTCTCTCCGCACACCGAACGTACTATAGTCACATGTGTGTTTGCTATATACACACCACGCATGCGTCAAAATTCGAAAACGTCGCTCCGCACACGTCGCCCGCCCATGACGTTCTAACTAACATCTTTTCCCCGCCCCTTCTCTTTCGGCGCGCAGACAGATATGGCGGAGTTACAGCAGGTGTCTGATAATTCCGCAACTAGCGAGGAGACAAGCCCGGAGACCGAGGACACGTCACGATCAAGGAGGAGATTCAAGGCATCGAATTTGTCTTTGGCGGAGATGGCGGAGATGGTGGACATCTTGGTCAAGGCTGATTATGATGCCAAGCATGGGCCGTATAGCAAACCAAATAGAAGGAAGGCCAAAATCCTCACTAAAGTTGTGAAGAGTCTGAGGGCGAAGTTCGGGGTGAAACGCTCAAATGAGCAGCTCAGAAAGAGGTGGTCAGACCTCAAACTGAGGGAGCCAGACCAGTTGAGGATCATAAAGAGGATGCTCGCTAAAAGTAAGTAAAATGACGACCTTTCTGCTATTAATCTTTTTAGAAACTGACATTTTTTTTTTTTTTTTATCATATTGGACTCCCTTCCAAAATGTAATATTTTGAACTAGGTTGGGCACAGTAATCGTTCGTTACGTTACCGACACTTCGTTCGGCCACTATCCGCGGTTTTGGCTTATTTAAGAGCCACAAAAGTAATTAGACATCTGCCATTTTTGATCAAGTATTGTGGATAATTTTTAAGTCTAGATGATGTGTTTTTAAGGAGAATGAAATGCAAACTTTTATCAGTGTAAAGGAGAGGACACTCAGCAGCTGCTTCCACATCTGTACTTTGGAGCACTATAGTGTGGGCCACCAGACCCGCCTTTTTTGGGTGTCCCACACAGGTGCATCAGAGTTTATTTGTGGTGCCTCCATGTCCAAAAAATTACATCCAAATGTGAATACTAAACATATTTGGGGTCATAAATAATGCATTCTTCTTTAAATTCCGCACAAACACACACTTGTACCCCACTTCCAAACAATTTAGCCTGTTTTTAGTTTAACAATGAGATTTTTACAGTGTGATAAATAGACCTTTGGTTTTATTCTCATAGGGGAGAGAAGACTGGGAGGAGGACACTCCAGGGAGCACATGCACCCCACAACTTCCAAGCAACCCCAAACTCCCAAAGATCCACAACCGAAAGATGTGCAGGAAGTTGAGGTGGAGGAAGGAGAAGTGCAGGAAGGAGAGGTGGATGACGTTGTGGATCTGGTCACCACAACAGGTCAGTATCTGACACCTCAGCTTAAGGTAAACGAGGTAGGCCTGAAGAGTTTTATTATTTTTTTTTTTTTGGTTTTTAGGGGATGGAAATGTTGTGAAGGATAGCACACGGTTCTCTGCTGACAGTGCCCTCCGCCTCATCCAGCAAGTGATGGAATGTAGCACGGAACTGGACCTAATTAAACAAAGAATCCATGTGATGGAACAAACATTTAAAGACATTCTCGATGTTTTGGGGAGAATTCAATAAGCCATCCAAACACATTTGTTTTTACATGTTTGTTTTTATATTTTTTTATAATTTTTTGAGTAACAAACCAGCCAAAAATTGAATATGCACACAGTGTGTGAACATGTGCTATCTGCCATCAGGGGATATCCATGTACGTCTTTTGTGGGTGCAACCCCTTCCTCGTATCAAAAGTCGGTGAACTGAGGAAGGGGATGCACCCCCAAAACACGTCCATTGATCACCCCTGATGGCAGATAGCACATGTTGACAATAGGGATCAGGATTGTAAACTTCCTATTTGCAAAAAAGTAAAAATGTGTGCATATTGAATTTTTGGCTGGGCAAGGGGTGGCAGGACCCCATATTAGGACGGGCACATAGAGACATAGTTTGTGTAACTGAATGTCTCAGATTGCTCAGAGGTATCCAATGTTGTAATTTTATAAATGCAAGTGATATTTTTGTATTTTCATAAGCCAAAATTTGCCGGGTTGTGGCCAGGCCAACCCCAAAGTAAAACAAAAAAAAAATTAAAAAAGAGAATGTGCAGAGAGTAAAATATTTGACCACAAACAACGTGTAGCTTCTTTTTATAATACTCTCTAAGCTTATTTGGTTCTTTTGTAAGGTAACATAGTGAAATTGGTTGTTATTTACTAAAGTAAAATACACTTGCCACTACAAATGCACAAAGACAAACTAGGAGACAGGAAAGAACAAATAATTAAAGGTTTAAACAAGATTTTTATTGGGATACTTAGACATAGGCTGGCATAGGAATTGCCCCCCTACCCGTGAAATACTCCATGTATTTGTCCCGAACCACACGGGCATTTTGGGGGGGCAAGCCAAGACGGGCAGATTCCAGGCCCGGAAGGGGATTTGCAGGGGAAAGTCCAGCCTCTGGCAAAACTGAGGCCATATAGGAATTAGATTTTTGGCTCAGAAAGTTGTGTAGCACACAGCAGCATAACACTACATAGTTTATTTTGTAGTCCGCCAAGTGGATGGAAGTCATAAAAAGGCGGAACCGGCTGGCCATTATGCCGAAGGCATTTTCAACGACTCTTCGGGCCCTGGCCAGCCGGTAATTGAACACACTCTTCTCTGGGGTCAGGGTCCTCTGTGGAAATGGCCTCATAAGATGCCGTCCGAGTCCGAAGGCTTCATCAGCCAAGAAAACAAAGGGGAGTCCTTCAATATTCCCTGCATCCGGTGGCAATGCAAGGTCGTCACTCTGGAGACGGAGGGCAAACTCCGTCTGGATGAAGGATCCCCCATCGGACATCCGGCCATTCTTCCCTACATCAACATAGAGGAATTCATACCGTGCTGACACCACCGCCATCAGCACAATGCTATGAAACCCCTTGTAATTGTAGTAGTAGGACCCAGAACGGGGTGGCGGCACGATGCGGACGTGCTTCCCGTCTATGGCACCACCGCAGTTGGGGAAGTCCCACCGCGTGGCAAACTCCGATGCCACAGTCTGCCATTCCTGTGGCGTGGAAGGAAGCTGTGGAGTGAAACAAGATGAAATAATATTAGAAAAACAAAGGCATACATTACAAGGAAATTCTATCCCAAAAAATTAGAGACCAATATCAATCTAATTATACGTTTATTAAGGTGTGTAAAAAAAGTATAATGGAAGGCTCATTTATCATATTCATCACCCCCTCTGATGGGCCATTACTAAATTATTTTGGGGGGGGGGGAGATGTGTTTGGCCACAGGATAGCATTGCAGTGGCGGTGCGTCCAGAGTGGGCGCTGGAGCACTGTCCCCTCTCTCCTGTGCCCATCACTCAGAACAATACATAGGTTCATGCGTTGCATGAACCTATGTATTGTCTATGCCGCTCACTATTCAGGTGGATGGCCTCTTGTAAAGCGACCGACATATGAATAATTGCGGCATTTAGGGGGTTAAAATTGCAGAGCAGAAACAGGTATTAAAATAGTCTTGCAAATTACAACCTGAGGGATGTAATTGGCTTCCTCAAAGAAAAATCGGGGACGCAAGGAGGGGGGCATTCCTTGTGTAAACACTGACAGGCTGCTCTGCCAATCATGTTCACCAAGTCTGTTTAATGGTAACATGATTGGCTGATGCAACATGAAGGGAAGGAGAAGACATCAAGGACAGAAGAAGGATGGCGCTGACCACAAGAAGGTAAGTGCAGGGCTGGGGGGAAACTGGCTGCATTAGAGGGGACTAAATGGCTGCATTTGAGGGAACAAAATGGCTGCATTGGAGGGGACAACTGGGGGCGTTTATTAGGCAACAGAGCAAAAAAGGAGGAAGTTTATTTCCTAAATTGGGGTTGGAACCCCCCAACATTTGGAGCAACAGGCGCCCCTGCTGGAAAAGTTAGTGAGGGGAAATATTTAGGGAGTATAAAAAAGGGGCAATCTAAAGCTTCCAACATGCATGGGGACAAAGGGGACATTCTCAGCATATTACAATCATGGTAATTAGGGAAGGATGAAAGAGATACAATACATTAGCATACATGTAATACATAAAATGTGATGTTAAGGGAGAAAACTTACCCTAATATAGTCCTCCTGCAGGACTTGTATAATGGCAGAACAGGTGTCTGCGATTATGAGGCCCAGAGCCTGGGGGGAGATGCCTGTGGTGAACTTCAAGTCCTGAAGACTTCTCCCTGTCGCCAGGTAACGCAACGTGGCGATGAGCCTCTGCTCAGCACTGATGGCTTCCCGCATAACGGTGTCCTTCCTGGTAATATAGGGGGACACCAAAGCCAACAGTTCCTGAAAAACGGGGTCAGACATCCTCAGAAAATTCCTGTAGTCCTCAGGATTATTCTCGACGATCTCCCGCAGCAGAGGCATGTGGCAGAATTGGTTCCGGCTGGAGCAACCAATTCTTGGTCCATGAACTCCTCCTCACACCATTCATGGACTGGTCTTGGTCCAAAACAAGCAGACCAACACCAAGCGCACGCACAGCACGAACTCGACGACGAGAACGTCCAGGCGACATGGCTAGGAAACGGTCGTCTAATCAGAACGTACAGAACAGAACGCACTTTAGAACAGCAAGGCCTATGAATAACGAACTGAAATTCAGAAACGAACAGGCAAGAACGCACTGTAAAACAGATACGACCTGCCTAGACGCCCTGAAAGTCAAGATACGAACCCACAAGCACAAACTGAATGGCAGAAAACGATCTGGAAAGTACGAAGACTGAAAAGCGCGAATCGTCTCTTCCCAAACTTTTACTTCACACGCGGTAACACGAGATCAGCAAAAGCAGCCCAAGGCGGGCGCCAAGAAAAAAGATCTTCCCCTTTATAGTGCCGTCGTACGTGCTGGACGTGAGCGCAGAGAACCATGAGGAAATTGGAAAATGACAGTGTGTACGCATAGAAAGCTTGACGAGAAAATCGACAAGCTTAACAAGAATCTCGTCGAAAAAAACGACGTGTTTTTTACGACGAGAAAATCGGTCGTGTGTACGAGGCCTGAATGTTTTTCTCAACTTACATGTTGCTCCTTTTTGTGATTTTATCATATTGGACTCCCTTCCATAATTTAATAATTTGAACTTGGTTTGGCACAGTAATCGTTCGTTACGTTACAGACACTTCGTTCGGCCACTATCCGCTGTTTTGGCTTATTTTATAGCCACAAAAGTAATTAGACATCTGCGTGTTTTTTTAACATTTTTGTTCCAAATTTTTAGGCTAGATGATGTGTTTGTAAAGAGAATGAAATGCAAACTTTAGTCAGTGTAAAGGAGAGGACACTCAGCAGCTGCTTCCACATCTTTACTTTGGAGCACTATAGTGTGGGCCACCAGACCCGCCTTTTTTGGGTGTCCCACACAGGTGCATTAGTGATTTTTTGTGGTGCCTCCATGTCTAAAAACTGACAGCCAAAGGTGAATACTAAACATATTTTTGGTTCCAAATAATGCATTCATCTTTAAATTCCGCACAAACATACACTTGTACCCCACTTCCAAACAATTTAGCCTGTTTTTATTTTTCATAGCGAATTTCAGTGTGATAAATAGACCTTTTGTTTGATTATCATAGGGGAGAGAAGACTGGGAGGAGAACACTCCAGGGAGCACAGGAACCCCACAGCTTCACAACAACCCCAAACTCCCAAAGACCCACAACCGAAGGATGTTGAGGAAGTTGAGGTGGAGGAAGGAGAAGTGCAGGAAGGAGAGGTGGATGACGTTGTGGAACTGGTCACCACAACAGGTCAGTATCTGACACCACAGCTTCAGGTAAGAGATGTAGGCCTGCAGAGCTTTAATACCTTTTTATTTTGTTTTTAGGGGATGTAAATGTTGTGGTGAAGGATAGTACACGTTTCTCTGCTGACAGTGCCCTCCGAATAATACAGCAAGTGATGGAATGTAGCACGGAACTGGACAGAATAAAACAAATAATTCATGTGATGGATCAAACATTTAAAGACATTCTAGATGTTTTGGGGAGAATCGAATAAGTCAACCAAACCCCCATTTTTTTTCAGGAATGACTGTTCATCAACCTTTTATACTGTTTTTGACAATGCAACCAGCCAAAAATTGAATATGCACACAGTGTGTCAACATGTGCCATCTGCCATCAGGGGATATCCATGTATGTCTTTTGGGGGTGCAACCACTTCCTCGTATCTAAAGTAGGTGAACTGAGGAAGGGGTTGCACCCCCAAAACACGTCCATTGATCACCCCTGATGGCAGATAGCACATGTTGACAATAGGGATCAGGAGTCTCAAATCCCTAATGGAAAATAATACAAAATGTGTGCATATTTAATTTTTGGCTGGGCAAGGGGTGGCAAGACCCCATATTAGGACGGGCACATAGAGACATAGTTTGTGTAAGTGAATGTGTCAGATTGCTCAGAGGTATCCAATGTTGTAATTTTTGGAATGCAACTGTTTTTGTATTTTCCTAAGAAAATAATTGGCGGTTTGTGGCCAGGAAAAAAAAGGAAACATGTGTGTGAATGTGCACAGAGTAAAATGTTTGAACAGAAACAACGTGTAGCTTCTTTTTTCAATACGCTCTAACCTTATTTGTGTTTTTTTTAAGGTTACATAGTGAAATGGTTGTTATTTACTAAAGGAAAATACACTTGGCACTACAAATGCACTAAGACAAACTAGGAGACAGGAAACAAACCTAAGTTAAAATTAGAAATCAGAATTTTATTTAACTCATTCTCCAGGAATCTTTAGCCATAGCCTGGCATAGGAATTGCCCCCCTACCCGTGAAATATTCCATATATTTGTCCCGAACCTCATGGGCATTTTGGGGGGGCAAGCCAGGACAGGCAGATTCCAGGCCCGGCAGGGGATTAGCAGGTGAAAGTCCAGCCTCAGGCAATACTGAGGCCATATATGAATTGGATTTTCTGCTGAGAAAATTGTGTAGCACACAGCAGCATAAAACTACATAGTTTATTTTGTAGTCCGCCAAGTGTATGTAAGTCATAAAAATGCGGAACCGGCTGGCCATTATGCCGAAGGCATTTTCAACGACTCTTCGGCCCCTGGCCAGCCGGTAATTGAACACCCTCTTCTCTGGGGTCACGGTCCTGTGAGGAAATGGCCTCATAAGATGCGGTCCGAGTCCAAAGGCTTCATCAGCCAAGAAAACAAAGGGGTGTCCTTCAATATTCCCTGCATCCGGTGGCAATGCAAGGTCGTCATTTTGGAGACGGAAGGCAAACTCCGTCTGGATGAAGGATCCCCCATCGGACATCCGGCCATTCTTCCCTACATCAACATAGAGGAATTCATACCGTGCTGACACCACCGCCATCAGCACAATGCTATTAAACCCCTTGTAATTGAAGTAGTAGGACCCAGAACGGGGTGGTGGCACGATGCAGACGTGCTTCCCGTCTATGGCACCACCGCAGTTGGGGAAGTCCCACCGCGTGGCAAACTCCGATGCCACAGTCTGCCATTCCTGTGGCGTGGAAGGAAGCTGGGGAGTCAAACAAGATGAAAGAAAATTAGAATTTAAAAATATTACATTACAAGGAGATTATAATAAAAAACATTAGAGGCCAACATCAATCAAATTCTACGTTTATTAAGGTGTTTTCAATAAGTATAATGGAAGGCTCATGTTTCATATTCATCACCCCCTCTGATGGTCCATTAATACATTATTTTGGGGGGGGGTAGATGTGTTTGGCCACAGGATAGCAGTGCAGTGGCGGTGCGTCCAGAGTGGGCGCTGGAACACTGCCCCCTCTCTCCTGTGCCCGTCACTCAGAACAATACATAGGTTCTTGCATTGCATTAACCTATGTATTGTCAATGCCGCCCACTATTCAGGTGGATGGCCCCCTGTTAAGCGACCAACATATGAATAACTGCGGCATTTATGGGGTGAAAATTGCATATCAGAAACAGGGAGGCAAATAGGCTTGCACATTACAGCCTGAGGGATGTAATTGGCTTCATAAAAGTTAAATAGGGGACACAGGGGGGGGGGGGAGCATTCCTTGGGTAAACACTGACAGGCTGCTCTGCCAATCATGTTCACCAAGTCTGTTTAATGGTAACATGATTGGCTGATGCAACATCAAGGGAAGGAGAAGACATCAAGGACAGAAGAAGGATGGCGCTGACCACAAGAAGGTATGTGCAGGGCTGGGGACAAAATGGCTGCATTGGAGGGGACAAAATGGCTGCATTGGAAGGGACAAAATGGCTGCATTGTTGGGGACAAAATGGCTGCATTGGAGGGGACAACTGGGGGCGTTTAATAGGCACCTTTGCAAAAATGGAGGAAGTTTATTTCCTAAATTGGGGTTGGACCCCCAAACATTTGTTGCAACAGGCGCCCCTGCTGGAAAGGTTAGTGAAGGGAAATATGCATGGAGGAGAAAAAAGGGGCAATCTATAGCTTCCAGCATGCATGGGGACAAAGGGGACATTCTCAGCATATTACAATCATGGTAATTAGGGAAGGATGAAAGAAATACAATACATTAGCATACATGTAATACATAAAATGTGATGTTAAAGGAGAAAACTTACCCTAATATAGTCCTCCTGCAGGACTTGTATAATGGCAGAACAGGTGTCTGCGATTATGAGGCCCAGAGCCTGGGGGGAGATGCCTGTCGTGAACTTCAAGTCCTGAAGACTTCTCCCTGTCGCCAGATAACGTAACGTGGCGATGAGCCTCTGCTCAGCACTGATGGCTTCCCGCATAACGGTGTCCTGCCTGGTAATATAGGGGGACACCAAAGCCAACAGTTCCTGAAAAACGGGGTCAGACATCCGCAGAAAATTCCTGTAGTCCTCAGGATTATTCTCGACTATCTCCCGCAGCAGAGGCATGTGGCAGAATTGGTCCCGCTGGAGCAACCAATTCTTGGTCCATGAACTCCTCCTCACACCATTCATGGACTGGTCTTGGTCCAAAACAAGCAGACCAACACCAAGCGCACGCACAGCACGAACTCGACGACGAGAACGTCCAGGCGACATGGCTAGGAAACGGTCGTCTTATCAGAACGTACAGAACAGAACACACTTTAGAACAGCAAGGCCTATGAATAACGAACTGAAAATCAGAAACGAACGGGCAAGAACACACTGTAAAACAGATACGACCTGCCTAGACGCCCTGAAAGTCAAGATACAAACCCACAAGCACAAACTGAACCTCAGAAAATGAACTGAAAAGCACGAAGACTGAAAAGCGCGACTCGTCTCTTCCCAAACTTTTACTTCACACGCGGTAACACGAGATCAGCAAAAGCAGCCCAAGGGGTGACGCGAAGAAAATCGATCTTCCCCTTTATAGTGCCGTCGTACGTGCTGGACGTGAGCGCGGAGAACAACAAGGAAATTGGGAAATGTCAGTGTGTACGCATAGAAAGCTTGACGAGAAACTCGTCAAGGTTAACAAGAATCTCGTCGAAAAAAACAACGTGTTTTTAACGACGAGAAACTCGGTCGTGTGTACGAGGCTTGATGCATAGAAAAGTAAAGACAAAACTAATGTGGGAACAAGCCTCTTTACTAGCAACTGAATTGTAGGATGCCATGAAGCTGTGGGGTTTAGTTTGACTGGAACAAACTAATAGCAAAGCTACATTGTTTGGAAATGTCTTCGCAAAGCATTTCCAGGAGGTTTTTTCAAATGAACTAGATTGATTGTGCCTTTTTTCAACCTGACTATGTGGGAATACAATTTAGGACAAAATAAGAAAAATAGTTTGGTAATCAACAGACATTTATTGTATATACTGTATAATGTGAGGTTTCGCGCCAAGGGTAGAACTTCAAGAACTGTAATGACCTGTACACACGATCGGATTTCCGATGGAATAAAATCCGATGGATTTTTCCATCGGAATTCCTATGAAGCTGACTTTCATCAGTCTTGCCTACACACCATCAGTCAAAATTCCGACCGTTCAAAACGCCGTGACGTACAACACGTACGACTGCACTATAAAGAGGAAGTTCAAATCCAACGGTGCCACCCTTTGGGCTGCTTTTGCTGATTTCGTGTTACCGCGTGTTAGTAAAAGTTTGGTGAGAGCTGATTCGCGCTTTTCAGTCTCCGTGCTTTTCAGATCGTTTTCTGCATTTCAGTTTGTGCTTGTGGGTTCGTATTTGTCTTTCAGTGTGTGCAGTCAGGTCGGTTCTGTTTTGCAGTGCCTTCTTGGCCGCTCGTTACTGTTTTTCAGGTCGTTCTTCACAGGTCTTGCTGTTCCTCGGTGCGTTCTGTTTAAGTTTGTTCTGACCAGCCAACCGGTTTAAAGCCATGTTGGAAGTACGTTCTCATCGTAGAGTTCGTGCTGCGAATGCGCTTGGTGTTGCGGTTAATACTTTGACCCAAGCTCAGTCCATGAACAGGGTGAGGAGGAGTTCATGGACCAAGAATTGGTTGCTCCAGCGGGACCAATTCTGTCATATGCCTCTGCTGTGGGAAATCCAGGAGAATAATCCTGATGACTACAGGAATTATCTCCGGATGACGGACCCCGTTTTTCACCGTCTGTTGGATTTGGTGTCCCCCTATATCATAAGGCAGGACACTGTGATGCACCAGGCCATCACTGTCGAGCAGAGGCTCATCGCCACCTTGAGATACCTGGCGACTAGGAGAAGTCTGCCGGACCTCAAGTTCACGACAGGCATCTCCCCCCAGGCTCTGGGGGTCATTATTCCAGAGACCTGTTCTGCCATCATACAAGTTATACAGAAGGACTATATTAAGGTAATTTTTCTCCTTTAACATCATATTCTATGTATATAATGCTTGCTAATGTATTGTATTTCTTTCATCCTTCCCTAATTACCATGATTGTAATATGCTGTGAATGTCCCCTTTGTCCTCATGCATGCTGTACCCTTTTTTGGGCCTACATGCATATTTGCCTTCACTAACCTCTCCAGCATGCTATCCTGGGCCCAAACACCCCTAGCCTAGTCACTTAACAATATATTTTGTCAACTCCATTGTATTGCTTTACCCTCCCCCCCCCCCCCCCCAATGTGTCCAAATGTTTTGTTTCTCATTACAATCAGGCAGAGTGGTGTAGTGTTTTTTTTTGTAGGCCCAAACTCAGCTAGAACCCCCCACCCCCCTAAAATGTGTACAAATGTTTTGCTTCTCATTACAATCAGGCAGAGTGGTGTATTTTTATTTTTGGTAGGCCCAAACTCAGCTAGAACCCCTCCCCCCCTAAAATGTGTGCAATGAGCCATCGGAGGGGGTGAGGAATGTGATAATTGTGCCTTCTATTTGTGGCTATAACTACTCCCCAAAAAACAAATGCTATACTGATGTAGGGCAAGAATGTTTTTGTGTAATCTGCTTGCAATGTTATGTGCAAAAGTCCTAATTATTTTTTTTGTTTGACTCCACAGTTTCCTTCATCGCCACAGGAATGGCAGACTGTGGCATCCCATTTTGCCGAGCGGTGGGACCTTCCTAACTGCGGAGGGGCAATTGATGGGAAGCACGTCCGCATAGTGCCACCACCCCGTTCGGGGTCATACTATTACAACTACAAGGGGTTTAATAGTATTGCGTTAATGGCGGTGGTGTCGGCACACTAAGAGTTTATGTATGTGGACGTGGGGAAGAATGGTCGGATGTCGGATGGGAGAGTCTTCGCATAGACGGAATTTGCCAGATGTCTCCAGAGTGGTGGCCTGGCACTACCACATGATGAGGAGAATGTTGAGGGCCTTCCGTTTGTTTTTATCGCGGATGAAGCTCTCGGGCTGGGACCCCACCTGATGAGGCCATTCCCCCAGAGGACCCTCACCCCGGAGAGGAGGGTTTTTAATTACCGGCTGGCCAGAGCCCGGAGGGTTGTTGAGAATGCCTTCGGGATAATGGCCAGCCGTTTCCGCCTGTTTCTTACCTCTATCCATATGGCGGAATACAAGATCAATCATATTGTTTTTACCTGCTGCATACTGCACAACTATTTATGCAGAAATGCACCCACTTATCTGAGTTCTGTTGGGCCAGAGGCCGGACTTGCAGACAATGCCCTGACGGGCCTGGATTCTGACCGTATTGGCTTGGCCCCCCAAAGCGCCCGTGAAGTGCGGGATAAATATGTCGATTACTTTACGGGTAGGGGGGCCATTGCTATGCCAGACAATCTCTGATTTTATATCTTTTAAAAATAAAAAAAGTAAAATCTGTAAAAAACTTGATTTCTCATTATTGCTTGTGTTTCTTGAATCTGTCTCCCAGGTTCTCCTAGTACACTTGTAGTGCCAAGTGGCTTTGTCTTTAGTAAATAACCACAATTGTCACGGTAAACAAGAACATATTTTTCAAAATGGCATAGAAAGAAGAAGCCACACATTTTTGATTAGAAAAATATTTTTACTCTGTGCACAACTTGTGCGTTCTAAATTTTTTGGGGACATTCTAAACAGTGTTCCCCCCCCCCCCCCAAAAAAAAAGTTTTGGTTTTGGTTTTGCATAAACACGCATGTAAAAAAAAAAATCTAATTATAAAAACAATGGAACTTACAAAGTTCAACCTTATAGAAAAAATTAAGGCAATATCAGACATTATATAGTATTTCAAAAATGTGTTGCTGTTGCCTTCATGAGATGGGGTGATGTCACCCCTGAACAAGGCAAATTTGGAAGATGCACACAAATTGTGCGTCAAAATGGGGATTTTCCTCCTGATCCCATGCCAAATGTCAACATGTGCTATCTCCCATCATGGGGGATCAATGGACGTGTTTTGGGGGTGCAAAACCTTCCTCTCACCTACTTGAGTTGCGAGGAAGGGGTTGCAAAAAAAATCTATGTTTTTAATTTGTTGGTCAAAACGATACAGTTTGTGCGTTATAACGTTGATTTCTCGACTCATAACCATGAGATCCTGTATTATGATTTGTGCGCTCCCACTGGAGAAAGGAGGAAATTGATCTTCCACAAGCAGCACATCACCTAAAAAATAAATAAAACGCATGTCTTATAAATATGCATGCATGCATGCATCTATTCCCTGAATCTGTGGTGTATGGCACTGACCTGTTGTGGTGACAATCTCGCACACTTCCTCCACATCTCCTTTCTCCACCTCTTCTTCCTCCACCTCTCCTTCCTCCACCTCTCCTTCCTCCACATCCTGAGGTTGGGGTTCTCTCTGGTCCCCTTCTTTCTGAGGTTGGGGTTCCCTATGTTCTTTCTGAGGTGTGGGCTTTCTGGGCTCCACAGAGTGGTGTGCTCCAAGTCTCCGCTCCCCTATGAGAATGAAACAAAAGGTATACTTATCACACAGATATTTGTGGTCAGAAATAGGAATATGAAACATTGCTTGGAAGTGGGGTACAATTGTCTTTTTTGGCAGTTACAAGCTGAAGACATGTTTTAAAATGTATTTCTAAACTGGAATCCTGACCTTTTTTGACCAAGTTACACACATCGAGACACCCCCAAAGTATCCACTCTAGCACCTGTGTGGGACACCCTAAAAAGATTGTTCTGGTGTCCCATACAGGTGCTCCAGAGTACAGCTGTGGAAACAGCTGCTGAGTGTCCTCTCCTTTACACTGAATCAAGTTTGCATTTCACATTCTAGTTCAAAACATATCATCTAGACAACAATGTTTCTAAACTTTGTTTTAATAGAAATAGGCATGAACAAATGTGGTTTACCTGTATCTGCGCAAAATATCTACTTTTATTGAGGATTGCTGTTTAATACGAATGATTATACTTTGGCCACTACCCTGAAAGTGGCCATTTTCAAATATCCAACCAGTCAATCAAAGCAAAGGGTCGGGGAGGGGCCAGCTGACAGAGGCCATACACCTTTGCGATCTGGCCCATCCTTCTCCTCCTTCTCCTCCTCCTCCTGCCACATTCCCACCACCAGAGCCACAGCCTGCAAGGGGGTGTGGAGGGAGACGTGGAAGGAATGCTGCAGGGAAGCGTGGAGGGAACACTGCAGGGAAGTGTGGAGGGAAGGTTACAAGGAAGACCAGAAAGTGATTCCCTGGCTTCAAGCTGCTCTGCCAGAAGACGCAGTTTTTTGGAGTACCACAGCTTGGGGACATGTATGACATCTGCTGCTGCTCCTGATTTCTGCGATTCGGGGACCAGATTGTGATCCCAATTCGAGGGACTCCTCAGGTTATTGATTTTATTTGCCTTCATGTCTGCCTTTGGTGTCCAAAGTTGGCATATATTCCACAAATTTCTGAATCGTTGCCCTTCATCTTTATTTGTTTTCCAGAATAAATGGATATTTGACTTAATTAAAATAGTTACCTATGTGTTTTTCTTGTGAGTAGGAAGGTACATTTCATAAATACAATGTGTAATTAACAAGGGACACCAACACCAACCTCCTTGAGGGTAAAAAAAAATAAGAGATAATAATGTTATTGTGATAACTTGGCCATAATAAAATATGGACATCACTATAAAATATTAAAAGGCCAGAAAAAAATTAGGAGATCCTGATTCAAAACAACATTTTTTTTTTTTGGAATCCTGCCTTTAAAATAAAATACGAAGATTCATGAGATCTCAAAAAAATAATTTTGTCCGAACTCTGTGTGAATATCCGCAACAAATTTTTTTGGGGGGAAAACCGTTTAGAAAGAAGAAAAGAATGCGCTACATTTAACGATGCAAAAATTTGCAGCATGACGAATGTGCTATGTCCATTACGAACGGTAGTTTTACCAGAACGAGCGCTCCCGTCTTGTAATTTAGTCTGAGCATGCATGGATTTTTCTCTGATGGAGTTCCCCACAGACGATCGGAATTTGCTATCGTTTTTTTTTTCCATCTGTAAAATTTAAAACAGGTTCTATTTTTTTATACCGATGGAAAAAAGACAGATGGGGCCCACACACGATCGGTTTGTCCGATGAAAAAAGTCCATCTGTCTTTTTTCATTAGAAAAACCGATCGTGTGTACGCGGCATTAATCTCCTTTCCAAATTCCAAAGCATTTCCATCCATTTTTATACGAAAGCAAGTTTATTTATACAAAGGTCGGTGGAGCAGGGTTACCTTTCAGGCCAGAACACAGACACACACTCTTTGTACACACGTGCTGCAACCTTACAGTATGACAGTCTTCTGGGGAAGGAGCTCTGAGCCTTGGTGAACTCACATCAAAAACATCTATGCACAGGTGCATAATTAGTGAGGGTGTCAACAGGACCAACATGGACCTAGGGGTTAGAGGCTTTATCCCACCCACCAAGGCACTACAAAGTCTCCCAGCTCAAGGACCCAGAACTTAATAACCACTATGAAACAGAAATCCTTATGACTCAGATGTTACCTCCTTCTTCCCACATAATAAGAGTATCTGCAGTTGGGTTTCTTTCTGGCCATAAGAAAATCACAAATTCACAACAACAAATACTGCACGTCTAATTTTTCTCACTGCAGTACCAAATTTTTTTATAGAATATAACTGGCCATGGGTGATTTCTGCCTCTCTAGTATATGTGTTATCTCATGCCTCTCTGTTACATGAAATGCCTCATACCCGTGTAATACTCAATATTTCAATACCTTATTACAAGCAGTTCTTAATGCTTCAAGCAGTGCCTTATAAGTCTCTTACACACAATGCCTCATTCCTTTGCTAAGTCGTGACTTGTTGCTTACACATGACTTCTTTCACTTCTATATGCTGAATTGAACAGTTTGGGAATAAAACTGAAAATGTATTATCAAATACTTACCGTAATTTTCCTTTCATGATGGCAGACTTTGTGTGGGTTAACCCCGCCTCCTCTCTAATGCTAGAGACTGTGTTCCGTAACTAGCCAACTCTTTGACCGATGGGTGGGGACTCCGTCTGCCATGGAGTCAATCAGGAAAGGAAAATTATGGTAAGTATTTGATAATACATTTTTAATTTTCCTGACAGACTCCATGACACACTACGCGTGGGAAATAACTAGCCAAACCACACGGGTGGGTATACGGATCAAAAAGAAATTTAATTTGTCCCGTCACTCGACAGAAGTTCTTAAACCAAAGTTCACAGAAGATAGAAAGACAGTTTCTATGCAATACTGTGACAAAAAAGGGAATTAATGGAGGCCAACAAGGCCGCATTGCAGACGACATCTAGAGCCACATGCCGGGCTGCTGCCCACAAGGCTGCTATGCCCCTGGAGGAGTATGCCGTCACCGCTTCTGGAGGAGTTAAGCCCTTATGCCGCATACACACGATCAGTTTTACCGATGAAAACAGTCCAATGGAATTTTCTCATCGGACAAACCGATCGTGTATGGGCCCCATCTGTCTTTTTTCCAATATAACATGTTTTAAATTTATCCGATGGGAAAAAACTGATAGCAAATTCCGATCGTCTGTGTGGAACTCCATCGGACAAAAACCCACGCAGTCGACGCATGCTCAGAAGCATTGAACTTAATTTTTCTCGGCTTTTCGGAGTGTTTTACGTCACGGCGTTTGGGACGGTCTGATTTTTGACTGATGGTGTGTAGGCAAGACTGATGGAAGTCAGCTTCATCGGATTTCCGATGGAAAAAAACATCGGATTAGAATCCATAGGAAATCCGATCGTGTGTACAGGGCTTTAGCCATATAAGCCTGCTGAATGGATTTGGACTATTCAGCCTGTAATCGTTCTGGACGAAGCTTGTTCCCCTTTAATACTGCCAGGGCCGATCCGCCCTATACGCGGACTACGCAAGCTGCGTAGGGCCCCGAGTAATACTCGGGGCCGCCGCCGCTAGAGGTCCGCGGCCGGCGGAGATAATGTCTCCGCCGGCCGCCATTTTCCCGAAGACCAGGATGAGAAGAAGGGAGGGATCCTGACTAAATAGCGCTGCGGCGCCGCCCACCCCCGCCCCCGGTCTGTCTGTCATCTGAGACTGTGACCTGTGGGGGGAAAGGGGTGGGCGGTGCCGCAGCTCACTGTAGCCGGCCGGCTCCGCATCCGCCTCTAATTTGTTCCCCCTCGCCACTGCTGAGCTATAGAAGGGCTCAAAGGGGGAGGGGGAGGGGGGCGTGCTCCTAACTCGCTGAGTGTTACTATCTCCTGAGGTCCGTCTCTCTCATCCTCAATGTCAGCCGCCCGCCCTCCTCAATGTCAGCTGCCCCCCCTTCTCAATGTCAGCCGCCCCCCCTCCTCAATGTCAGCCGCCCCCCCTCCTCAATGTCAGCCGCCCCCCCTCCTTAATGTCAGCCGCCCCCCCCTCCTCAATGTCAGCCGCCCCCCCTCCTCAATGTCAGCCGCCCCCCCTCCTCAATGTCAGCTGCCCCCCTCCTCCATGTCAGCCGCCCCCCCTCCTCCATGTCAGCAGCCCCCCCCTCCTCCATGTCAGCCGCCCCCCTCCTCAATGACAGCCACCCCTCCCTCTTTAATGTCAGCCGCCCCCCCTCTTCAATGTCAGCCGCCCCCCCTCCTCAATGTCAGCCGCCCCCCTCCTCAATGTCAGCCGCCCCCCCTCCTCAATGTCAGCCGCCCCCCCTCAATGTCAGCCGCCCCCCCTCCTCAATGTCAGCCCCCCCCTCCTCAATGTCAGCCGCCCCCCTCCTCAATGTCAGCCGCCCGCCCCTCCTCAATGTCAGCCGCCCCCCCCTCCTCAATGTCAGCCCCCCCTCCTCAATGTCAGCCGCCCCCCCTCCTCAATGTCAGCCGCCCCCCCTCCTCAATGTCAGCCGCCCCCCTCCTCAATGTCAGCCCCCCCCTCCTCAATGTCAGCCGCCCCCCCTCCTCCATGTCAGCAGCCCCCCCTCCTCCATGTCAGCCACCCCCCCTCCTCAATGTCAGCCGCCCCCTCCCTCTTTAATGTCAGCCGCCCCCCCCCTCTTCAATGTCAGCCGCCCCCCTCCTCAATGTCAGCCGCCCCCCCTCCTCAATGTCAGCCGCCCCCCCTCCTCAATGTCAACTGCCCCCCCCTCCTCAATGTCAGCCGCCCCCCCTCCTCAATGTCAGCCGCCCCCCCTCCTCAATGTCAGCTGCCCCCCCTCCTCAATGTCAGCTGCCCCCCTCCTCAATGTCAGCCGCCCCCCTCCTCAATGTCAGCCACCCCCCCTCCTCAATGTCAGCTGCCCCCCTCCTCAATGTCAGCTGCCCCCCTCCTCAATGTCAGCCGCCCCCCTCCTCTCTGTCAGCAGACCCCCCCTCTTCTCTGTCAGCAGACCCCCCCTCTTCTCTGTCAGCAGACCTCCCCTCTTCTCTGTCATCTCTCTCCTGCCTGCCTTCACTCTGGGACACAGCAAATGGCAATCTGCTACATGTGGCAGGTGAAGTGGCAAGTGACAATCCGCAATGTGTGGCAAGTGACGTTGTGGCAAGTGACAAAACGCAATGTGTGACGTCGTAGCAAGTGACAATCCGCAACGTGTGGCAAGTGATAATCCGCTACATGTGGCAGGTGAAGTGGCAAGTGACAATCCGCAATGTGTGGCAAGTGACAAAACGCAATGTGTGACGTTGTGGCAAGTGACAATCCGCAACGTGTGGCAAGTGACAACCCGCATCTGGTGGCAGGTGACGTTGGCAAGAGACACGCTCAGGCTCCCACTGATTCTGCATTATGGTGAGTTGAACTATTTTATATATTATATAAGAAAATTAAGTACTGTCCGTGATACTTTTTTTATTATTTTTTTATTTGCACTAACATACAATTTTTCAGGACAAGCTTTCGTGGTATGTCCCCTTCTTGAAGGTCCAAGCAGTACTGATTCACAATTTTTTTAGCAGAATGTTAAAACAAAACAAGAAAAAAATCTCAGAGGGAAAGGAAAAAAAAACACATACAAATCAATGGTAATAAAGATAGCAGCAGAGTTAGTGAGATAAGACAGAGTTAGTGAGATAAGACAGAGGGAGAGCTATAGACTTGAGGGGGGAAGATGCTAGTCACAGAGGGGGTCATAAAACCTTAGTATAATGGGTAAGGAAACCAATATCTAAATTTAGGCCATTAGTTTTTGTGTCAAAAAGAATTATCATTCTTAGTTCAAATGTTTTCCTTTCCTGGATAGTTCTGAAATTCCCTTTAAGAACTAAAACATTGAGGTCTTCTATAGTGTGGTCCGGTTGTGAGAAGTGATGTTGTGCAACCAGATCAATCCATCCAAAAGTGTCACACACACAAATGGGACCTTCACAATCATGGGATCTTACAACTGTACCTCCAGTAATGTTGTGTACCTCATCCAATGCAACAGGTGTGGCAAAGGATCTTATGTTGGTGAAACAGGACAGAAGTTGCAAGCGAGGATGAATTTTCACAGACATACCATCAAGGAACATAAAGAAGACAGTTTCTGCACACCTGTGGGACATCACTTCTCACAACCGGACCACACTATAGAAGACCTCAATGTTTTAGTTCTTAAAGGGAATTTCAGAACTCTGTGACTAGCATCTCCCCCCTCAAGTCTATAGCTCTCCCTCTGTCTTATCTCACTAACTCTGTCTTATCTCACTAACTCTGCTGCTATCTTTATTACCATTGATTTGTATGTGTTTTTTTTCCTTTCCCTCTGAGATTTTTTCCTTGTTTTGTTTTAACATTCTGTTTTAACATTCTGCTAAAAAAATTGTGAATCAGTACTGCTTGGACCTTGAAGAAGGGGACATACCCCGAAAGCTTGTCCTGAAAAATTGTATGTTAGTGCAAATAAAAAAAGTATCGCGGACAGTACTTAATTTTCTCTGTCACAATTGCACTAATACGGCTACAATTACGTATACATTACATATACATTACATATACAAGTATATATTATATAACAATTTTGACAGAATGCAGGTAAAATCACCAGGTTGTGTCCAAGATGGAAGGTATATATGTCCTAGATTCAGGCTTTATGCCGATTTATACCACTAGGGGGAGTGCGGGGAGTCTTGCAGGGGAAGAGTTAATGAGCCCAACTGAAGTAAGTGGGCTCGTTAGGGCCTCTACAAGAACTCCCAGCATGTTAAGGGAGATGCTCAAACCTGGAACCAGATCTGTGTGAATAGTCTGGGTCTGGGGAGTGTGATCTCTGTGCGGTGAGCCAAAGCCTGTGTGGTTACTGTAATAACTTCAAAAAACAGGGAGCTAGGGACTGGGACAGCACAAGGCTGTACCCAGTTGTTAGTTAGGGACACCAACGTGTGTAGTAAGCGGTCAAGCTGACCAGGATTTCTTTTTGTTTGTTTCTTTTTGTTTTGCTGTTTTTCCCCCTGTAAATAGTGTAAATAAACCACACCTTTTGTTTTTGCAACTACAAACTCTGTCTGCTGTGCCTGTTTTTGTGTGGTGAACCCATCCAGGGGGTCACACACACCCGCTGCCGAGCTAACCCCCTCACAGTTGGTGGAGAACCAGTGGCAGTTTTTTTTAAGGCCAGCATGGAGGAGATACTGAAACAGCTGGCTCTAGCAAATGCCAATCAGCAGCAGACAAATGCAGGTTTGCAAAAGAGCCTTGCAGCTCAACAACAGAGCTCTGCAGCCTACCAGCAAGCTTATCAACAGAGCCTTGCCGCCCAGCAGCAAGCTCACCAACAGAGTCTGGAAGCTCAGCAACAAGCCCTGCAGCAATCGGAGGCCCGTTTCATAGACCTGTTGCAGAAGCAAGAGCAGAGACTACAACAAATGGAAACAGTAATGCAGCAACGTCCGCAAACCAGTGAGGAAAGTCGTTCCACTAATACTGCACCATTTGGGGTGAGTCGTTTATTGACAAAAATGACTGGAGAGGATGATCCAGAGGTGTTTTTGACCACATTTGAAAGGACTGCTGAAAGAGAGAAGTGGCCTAAGGATCAGTGGGCTTGACTGGTGGCTCCTCTGTTAACTGGTGAATCGCAGAAAGCTTACTATGACCTAGAGTCTGACCAAGCAAAAGACTATGTGATGGTAAAAACTGAAATATTGGCACGGCTGGGTGTCACCCTGGCGGTCCGGGCTCAGCGTGTGCATAACTGGACTTTCCGGCTTGGAAAACCCCCCTGGTCTCAAATGTATGATCTCATTCACCTGAGCAGGAAGTGGCTACAGCCAGAGACTTTGTCCGCACCAAAGATTGTGGAACGTGTTGTGATGGATCGTTTCTTGAGAGCTCTTCCTACTGCCATCCAAAAGTGGGTAAGCCATGGAGACCCAGAAACGGCCGATAATCTTGTGGATCGTGTAGAGAAGTACTTGGCTACAGAGAACCTGACTGCCTCTTCCAGAGACTCACGGACTTTCCACCCTAAGACCAGACCATCCCCAGTGGCGGGTAAGATGATTCCAAGGGGTGAGGGTGGAGAGAGTGAGAGGGTGGGAGTTCTACCCAAGGTTTGGCGAGAACAGCCTGGGAAGTCAGGGGCTCAAGAGGCAGCAAGAAGGATTGTCTGTTACCGCTGCCGACAAGAGGGACATATTGCAGCAAATTGCCCGGTTGTGGATGAACCCATGCAATGTGACTTTATAAGGGACAGACGTCAGTCGCTGTTTGCGACAGTCGCATGCACTGCCATTCGGGGAACTGAGAAACATTTATGCAAAATGTGTATTAATGGTAGAAATGTTGTTGTGTTGCTGGATTCAGGTAGCCTGGTGACACTGATAAAGGCTGAATTAGTTGCTACAGAGGTCTCTGGGAATAACAAGGTAGCTGTTATTTGTGTGCATGGGGACACCCGAGAGTATCCGGTGACTACAGTGTGTTTTGAGACCCCCAAAGGTACCCTCTCTCATCGGGTGGGACTAGTGTCTCACTTGCCTCATGATGCCATTGTGGGAAGGGATTTTCCAAAGTTCTGGGAACTATGGGATTGTCCTGAGCCCCCCACTGGTGCCCCTATATACCAGGAATGTGATAGCCAGAATTCCTCTGAGAGTGGTGAGGACTCTCCAGAATTTCCCTTGTCGGTATTGGCAGGGGAGACTCGAGAAACTGGGGAGGAACCAACATCCTCAGACGAAAACATGCCGTCGGTGGAGTTTTCTGATCTCGAGGTTCATAAGGAAAATTTTGCCACAGAACAGTTAAAAGACCGCACCCTAATAAAAGCACAAGAAAACGTAGTGGAAATAGATGGCGAGTTAGTGGACCCAGATGAGACCTGCACTTACCCATACTTCATTGTGGAAAAGGACCTACTGTATCGGGTGGCTAAAAGGGCAGAAGAAACCATTGAGCAGCTTGTGGTGCCCAAACCTTACAGGAAGTTGGTGTTAGAGTTGGCCCATGGGCACATTCTTGGAGGTCATCTGGGGACAGAGAAAACCCGAGAGAGAGTATTGCAGAGGTTCTATTGGCCTGGGGTCATGAAGGAAACAGAAAATTATTGTTCCTCCTGCCCTGTGTGTCAGAGGTCGGCACCGATGCCACATTTCCGTAACCCGCTGGTACCTCTTCCCATCATTGAGGTCCCCTTTGAGAGGATCGCAATGGATTTGGTAGGTCCGATAATGAAGTCCGCTAGGGGGCACCAGTACATCTTGGTTATAATGGACTATGCCACCCGTTATCCGGAAGCGATTCCTCTCTGAAATACATCGGCCAAAACCATAGCCAAAGAGCTATCTCTTGTTTTTAGCCGTGTGGGTATTTGTAAAGAACTGCTTACGGACCAAGGTTATGTCCCGGGTTATGAAAGAGCTGTGTAAATTGTTCAAAGTGACACAATTGCGTACATCTGTGTATCACCCCCAAACAGATGGGTTGGTTGAAAGATTCAACAAAACCCTAAAACAAATGTTAAAGAAAGTGGTGGATAGAGATGGAAAGGATTGGGACTGTCTAATTCCCTATTTAATGTTTGCTATTAGGGAGGTACCCCAATCCTCTACGGGTTTCTCACCCTTTGAGTTACTTTATGGGAGACACCCCAGAGGGCTGCTGGATATCGTCAAGGAAACCTGGGAAAGTGAGAGTTCTCCCCACAGGAGTGTGATTGAGCATGTCGCCCTGATGCAAGATAGAATTGCACAGGTAATGCCAATCGTAAAGGAACATTTGGCCCAAGCGCAGTTGGCACAGCAGAGTGTACAACCGTGGAGCCAGGACCCGTACCTTTTCCCCGGGGGATAGGGTATTGGTACTTGTCCCTACGGTTGAAAGCAAATTCCTCGCCAAATGGCAAGGCCCCTATGAGATAATGGAAAAAGTGAGCGAAGTGAATTTCAAGGTTAGACAACCAGGAAGGCGAAAGCCCGAACAGATCTATCACGTTAATCTGTTAAAAGCCTGGAGGGATAGGGAATCCCTAGTCGCGGAAACTTTGTCACCAGCTCACTCTGATTGCGGGATTCCTGAGGTTGGAATAGCAGTCACAATGTCAAACCCCCAACAACAGGAGGTTAAGGAGTTTGTGCTTCGCAGCAAGGAGGTTTTCTCTGAGCTGCCGGGACAAACGTCTGGCGTAGAGCATGATATTATTACCCCGCCCGGTGAAAGGGTGAAACTAAAACCCTATCGGATCCCAGAGGCCCGACGGGAGGCAATACGGGAGGAAGTACAGAAAATGCTTAAGTTAGGGGTGATAGAGGAGTCCCAAAGTGATTGGTCAAGTCCCATTGTGTTAGTGCCTAAACCAGATGGGAGCTGGCGATTTTGTAACGATTTTTGACAACTGAACAAAGTTACAGAATTTGACACCTACCCCATGCCACGTATAGATGAGTTGATCGACCGGCCGGGAACAGCCCGATACATGACAACTCTTGATCTCCCAAAAGGTATTGGCAAATTCCCCTGGCCAAGTCGGCCAAGGAGAAAACTGCATTTGTAACCCCAGACGGGGCGTTCCAATATAAAAGAATGCCGTTTGGTTTACAGAATGCGCCGGCCACTTTCCAGCGGTAAATGGACCAGATACTGAGGCCCCATCAGAAGTATGCCGCGGCTTACCTGGATGATGTAATTATCTACAGCACAGATTGGGCCTCACATCTGCCAAAAGTGCAAGCAGTCCTAGACTCTATCCGGGAAGCTGGGTTTACGGCCAACCCCAAGACATGTACCATGCTGCAGGAGGAGGCCAAATATCTTGGGTACACCATTGGGAGGGGAGTAATAAAACCCCAAGTCAACAAAGTCGAGGCCATACAGAATTGGCCACGTCCCAACAGCAAGAAGCAGGTACGAGCCTTTCTGGGAATCGCTGGTTATTATCGCCGATTCATTCCCCACTTTGCTTCTCAGGCTGTGCCCCTAACCAACCTGACAAAAGGGAAAGAGTCGGTCATGGTTAAATGGACCCCAGAGGCTGAGGCAGCATTCCAATTCTTAAAAAAAGCCTTATGTAGCCAGCCAGTGTTGTACTCACCAGACTTCTCTAGGGACTTTGTCGTACAAAGTGATGCATCAGACGTTGGGTTAGGAGCAGTATTGTCCCAGGTCTGGAACGGGGAAGAGCACCCAGTCATTTACCTCAGCAGGAAATTGAAGTCCCATGAGGTAAATTACGCCACGATTGAGAAGGAGTGTTTAGCGGTGAAGTGGGCTCTAGATTCCCTTCGGTACTATCTGCTAGGTAGGAACTTTGACATGATTTCTGATCACGCTCCTTTAAAGTGGATGGCTCAAAACAAAGAGACAAATAGAAGAGTGAAATGGTGGTTCCTGGCCCTACAGGAATTCAACTTTACGGTAAAGCATCGCCCTGGCGTTCAAATGGGGAATGTGGATGCTTTGTCTCGAGTACATGCATGCCTGATTGCTTGTGTTCCAACCCCAAGGTTAAAACAAGAGGGGGGGGGGGGTATGTGACAGAATGCAGGTAAAATCACCAGGTTGTGTCCAGGATGGAAAGTATATATGTCCTAGATTCAGGCTTTATGCCGATTTATACCACTAGGGGGAGTGCGGGGAGTCTTGCAGGGGAAGAGTTAATGAGCCCAGCTGAAGTAAGTGGGCTCGTTAGGGCCTCTACAAGAACTCCCAGCATGCTAAGGGAGATGCTCAAACCTGGAACCAGATCTGTGTGAATAGTCTGGGGAGTGTGATCTCTGTGCGGTGAGCCAAAGCCTGTGTGGTTACTGTAATAACTTCAAAAAACAGGGAGCTAGGGACTGGGACAGCACAAGGCTGTACCCAGTTGTTAGTTAGGGACACCAACGTGTGTAGTAAGCGGTCAAGCTGACCAGGATTTTCTTTTTGTTTTGTGACAGCAGGAAGGTAAAGTCACCTGGTTGCATCCAGGGGGGTAGATATATTTCTCCCAGATTCAGGCTTTATGCCGACTTATACAACTAGGGAGTTGATGAAGCCCAGCTGAGGCTAGTGGGCTCATGAATGACTCATACCTCTAGGGAGAGTGCTGGGCGTCGTGAGGCAGGGAGTTGATGAGACCAGCTGAAGCTTGTCAGCTCATTTAGGCCTCTATAAGAACTCCCAGATTCATTAGGTGTTAGCTCATGCCTGGAACCAGACCTGTGTGGACTGTCTAGGGAGAGTGAACCCCTGTGCGGTGAGGCAAAGCCTGTGTGGCTATTTGTTTGGACTTTTACTAAACCAGGGACTTAGGGACTAGGACAGCACCAGGCTGATCCCAGTTGTTAGTTTAGGAAACCTGCATGTTTAGTCAGAGGTCAAACTGACCAGGATTTATTTTGTTTATGTTTCTTTTTGGCTTTGCTGTGTTTTTGTCACTGTACATAGAGAAATAAACCGCACCTTTTGATTTTGAAAACCACAACCTCCGTCTGCTGGCCCTGTTTTTGTGTGGGGAGCCCAACCAGGGGGTCACACACACCCGCTACCGAGTTAACCCCCTCACAGTTGGTGGAGAACCAGTGGCAGTTTTTTTAAGCCAGCATGGAGGAGATACTGAAACAGCTGGCTCTAGCAAATGCCAGTCAACAGCAGACAAATGCAGGTTTGCAAAGGAGCCTTGCAGCCCAGCAGCAAGCTCATCAACAAGCCCAGCAGCAATCTGAGGCCCGCTTCATAGACCTGTTACAGAAGCAAGAGCAGAGACTACAACAAATGGAAGCAGTAATGCAGCAACGTCCGCAGACCAGTGAGGAAAGCCGTCCCACTAATACCGCGTCCTTTGGGGTGAGTCGTTTATTGACAAAAATGACTGGAGAGGATGATCCAGAGGTATTTTTGACCACATTTGAAAGGACTGCTGAAAGAGAAAAGTGGCCTGAGGAGCAGTGGGCTGGACTGGTGGCTCCTCTGTTAACTGGTGAATCGCAGAAGGCTTACTATGACCTAGAGCCTGACCAAGCAAAAGACTATGTGATGCTAAAAGCTGAAATATTGGCAAGGCTGGGTGTCACCCTGGCTGTCCGGGCTCAGCGTGTGCATAACTGGACTTTCCAGCTTGGAAATCCCCCCAGGTCTCAAATGTATGATCTCATTCACCTGAGCAGGAAGTGGCTACAGCCAGAGACTTTGTCCGCACCAGAGATTGTGGAACGTGTTGTAATGGATCGGTTTTTGAGAGCTCTTCCTACTGCCATCCAAAAGTGGGTAAGCCATGGAGACCCAGAGACGGCCGGTGGTCTTGTGGATCGTGTAGAGAAATACTTGGCTACAGAGAACCTGACGGCCTCTTCCAGAGACTCTCGGACTTTCCACCCTAAGACCAGACCATCCCCAGGGGCGGATAAGAGGATTCCAAGGGGTGAGGGTGGAGAGAGTGAGAGGGTGGGAGCTCTACCCAAAGTTTGGCGAGAACAGCCTGGGAAGTCAGGGGCTCAAGAGGCAGCCAAATGGATTGTTTGCTACCGCTGCCGGCAAGCGGGACATATTGCAGCAAATTGCCCGGTTGTGGAGGAACCCATGCAATGTGACTTTCTGATGGACAGACGTCAGTCGCTGTGTGCGACAGTCGCATGCACTGCCATTCGGGGAACTGAGAAACATTTATGCAAAATGTGTATTAATGGTAGAAATGTTGTGGTATTACTGGATTCAGGTAGCCTTGTGACCCTGATAAAGGCTGAATTAGTTAAAACAGAGGTCTCTGGGAATAGCAAGGTAGCTGTTATTTGTGTGCATGGGGACACCCGAGACTATCCAGTGACTACAGTGTGTTTCGAGACCCCCAAAGGTACCCTCTCTCATCCAGTGGGGTTAGTATCTCAATTACCGCATGATGCCACATTTCCGTAGCCCACTGGTCCCTCTACCCATCATTGAGGTCCCGTTTGAGAGAATCGCAATGGATTTGGTAGGTCCTATAATCAAGTCCGCTAGGGGGCACCAGTACATATTGGTTATAATGGACTATGCCACCCGTTATCCAGAAGCGATCCCTCTCAGAAATACCTTGGCCAAAACCATAGCCAAAGAGCTATCTCTTGTTTTTAGCCGGGTGGGTATTTGTAAAGAACTGCTTACGGACCAAGGTACACCCTTTATGTCCCGGGTTATGAAAGAGCTGTGTAAATTGCTCAAAGTGACGCAATTGCGTACATCTGTGTATCACCCCCAAACCGATGGGCTGGTTGAAAGATTCAACAAAACCCTAAAACAAATGTTGAAGAAAGTGGTGGATAGAGATGGAAAGGATTGGGACTGTCTACTTCCTTATTTGATGTTTGCTATTAGGGAGGTGCCCCAATCCTCTACGGGATTCTCCCCCTTTGAGTTACTGTATGGGAGACACCCAAGAGGGCTGTTGGATATTGCCAAGGAAACTTGGGAAAGTGAGAGTTCTCCCCACAGGAGTGTGATTGAGCATGTCGCCCTGATGCAAGATCGAATTGCACAGGTAATGCCCATCGTGAAGGAACATTTGGCCCAAGCGCAGTTGGCACAGCAGAGAGTGTACAACCGTGGAGCAAAGACCCGTACCTTTTCCCCGGGGGATAGGATATTGGTACTTGTCCCTACGGTTGAAAGTAAATTCCTTGCCAAATGGCAAGGCCCCTACGAGATAATGGAAAAAGTGAGCGAAGTGAATTACAAGGTCAGACAACCAGGAAGGCGAAAGCCCGAACAGATATATCACGTTAATCTGTTGAAAGCCTGGAGGGATAGAGAGTCCCTAGTCGCAGAAACTTGGTCACCAGCTCAAACTGGTTGCGTGATTCCGGAGGTTGGAATAGCAGCCACCTTGTCACAACCCCAACAACAGGAGGTTAAGGAGTTTGTGCTTCGCAACAAGGAGGTGTTCTCTGAGCTGCCGGGACAAACATCTGGGGTAGAGCATGATATTATTACCCCGCCCGGTGAAAGGGTGAAGTTAAAACCCTATCGGATCCCAGAGGCCCGACGGGAGGCAATACGGGAGGAAGTACAGAAGATGCTGAACTTAGGGGTGATAGAGGAGTCCCAAAGTGATTGGTCTAGTCCCATTGTGTTGGTGCCTAAACCGGATGGGAGCTGGCGATTTTGTAACGATTTTCGTCAGTTGAACAAAGTTACAAAATTTGACACCTACCCCATGCCACGTATAGATGAGTTGATCGACCGGCTGGGAACAGCCCGATACATGACGACTCTTGACCTCACAAAAGGGTATTGGCAAATTCCCCTGGCCAAGTCGGCCAAAGAGAAAACCGCATTTGTAACCCCAGACGGGGCGTTCCAATATAAGAGAATGCCGTTCGGGTTACAGAATGCGCCGGCCACATTCCAGCGGAAAATGGACCAGATACTGAGGCCCCATCGGAAGTATGCTGCGGCTTACCTGGATGACGTAATTGTCCATAGCACAGATTGGGCCTCACATCTGCCAAAAGTGCAAGCAGTCCTAGACTCTATCCGGGAAGCGGGGTTTACGGCTAACCCCAAGAAGTGTACCATTGGGCAGGAGGAGGCCAAATATCTTGGGTACACCATTGGCAGGGGAGTAATAAAACCCCAACTCAACAAAGTCGAGGCCATCAAGAGTTGGCCACGTCCCAACAGCAAGAAGCAGGTACGAGCCTTTCTGGGAATCGCGGGTTATTATCGGCGCTTCATTCCCCACTTTGCTTCTAAGGCTGTGCCCCTAACCAACCTGACGAAAGGGAAAGGGTCGGTCATGATTAAATGGACCCCCGAGGCGGAGGCAGCATTCCAATTCTTGAAACAAGCCTTATGTAGCCAGCCAGTGTTGTACTCACCCGACTTCTCTAAAGACTTTGTCGTACAAAGTGATGCGTCAGATGTGGGGTTAGGAGCAGTATTGTCCCAGGTCTGGAACGGGGAAGAGCACCCAGTCATTTACCTCAGCAGGAAGTTGAAGTCCCATGAGGTAAATTACGCCACGGTTGAAAAGGAGTGTTTAGCGGTGAAGTGGGCTCTAGATTCCCTTCGGTACTATCTGCTAGGTAGGCACTTTGACATGGTTACGGATCACGCTCCGTTAAAGTGGATGGCTCAAAACAAGGAGACAAATAGAAGAGTGAATAGGTGGTTCCTGGCCCTACAGGAATTCAACTTCACAGTAAAGCATCGCCCTGGCGTTCAAATGGGGAATGTGGATGCTTTGTCTTGAGTACATGAATGCCTGATTGCTGGTGTTCCAACCCCAAGGTTAAAACAAGAGGGGGGGGTATGTGACAGCAGGAAGGTAAAGTCACCTGGTTGCATCCAGGGGGGTAGATATATTTCTCCCAGATTCAGGCTTTATGCCGACTTATACAACTAGGGAGTTGATGAAGCCCAGCTGAGGCTAGTGGGCTCATGAATGACTCATACCTCTAGGGAGAGTGCTGGGCGTCGTGAGGCAGGGAGTTGATGAGACCAGCTGAAGCTTGTCAGCTCATTTAGGCCTCTATAAGAACTCCCAGATTCATTAGGTGTTAGCTCATGCCTGGAACCAGACCTGTGTGGACTGTCTAGGGAGAGTGAACCCCTGTGCGGTGAGGCAAAGCCTGTGTGGCTATTTGTTTGGACTTTTACTAAACCAGGGACTTAGGGACTAGGACAGCACCAGGCTGATCCCAGTTGTTAGTTTAGGAAACCTGCATGTTTAGTCAGAGGTCAAACTGACCAGGATTTATTTTGTTTATGTTTCTTTTTGGCTTTGCTGTGTTTTTGTCACTGTACATAGAGAAATAAACCGCACCTTTTGATTTTGAAAACCACAACCTCCGTCTGCTGGCCCTGTTTTTGTGTGGGGAGCCCAACCAGGGGGTCACACACACCCGCTACCGAGTTAACCCCCTCACAGTTTGTTTCTTTTTGTTTTGCTGTTTTTTCCCCTGTAAATAGTGTAAATAAACCACACCTTTTGTTTTTGCAACTACAAACTCTGTCTGCTGTGCCTGTTTTTGTGTGGTGAACCCATCCAGGGGGTCACACACACCCGCTGCTGAGCTAACCCCCTCACACAATGTAATAATAGAAATGATGCACTCCACTAATTTTGTTTTGCGATACGGCACTGCGTCGACTTAACTGACAATTGTGCGGTCGTGCGACGGTGTACCCAAACAAAATTTACGTCCTTTTTTTCCCACAAATAGAGCTTTCTGTTGGTGGTATTTCGATATCAGTTTAGGCCAATATGTATTCTTCTACATATGTTTGGTAAAAAAAAAAAAAAATGCAATAAGTGTTTATTGATTAGTTTGCACAAAGGTTATAGCGTCTACAAAATAGGGGATAGACTTATGGCATTTTTATTAATATTTTTTTTTTACTAGTAATGGCGGCGATCTGCGATTTTCAGTGAGACTGTGACATTGCGGTTGAACAGATCGAACACTTTTGACACATTTTTGGGACCAGTGACATTTATACAGCGATTTGTGCTATAAAAATGCACTGATTACTGTGTAAATGTCACTGGCAGGAAAGGGGTTAAATGTGTTCCCTGGGAGGTGTTTCTAACTGGGGGGATGGGACTGACTGAAGGAGGAGAGAGATCTCTGTTCCTAATCACTAGGAACAGCAGATCTGTCTCTCCTCCCCTGTCAGAATGGGGATCTGTCTGTTTACATTGACAGATCCCCGTTCTGGCTCTCTGTGGAGCGATCGCGGGTGGCCGGCTGACATCACGGCCACACACAGGTCCTTTTATACTCCTATATACATGTATGGAGCCATGACAGGTCCTCTTTATACTTCTACATACACGTATAGTGCCATGACCGCTATACTCCTATACATGAATAAAGCCATGACAGGTCCTCTATATTTTCCTACATACATGTATAGAGCCATGACAGGTCCTCTTTATACTCCTATACATGAATAGAGCCATGACAGGTCCTCTTTATTTTCCTACATAAATGTATAGAGCCATGACAGGTCCTCTTTATACTCCTATACATGAATATAGCCATGACAAGTCCTCTTTATACAGCTACATGCATGTATAGAGCCATGACAGATCCTCTTAAGTTATCATGATATAAAATTATATCCTTTTGGTGGGCGTAAATTTTTTTTTGGGGGGGCAGCATTTAATTCTTGGTACCAGGCAGCACAATGTCTTAGGCCGGCACTGGGGGGGGGGGGACACCTGAAATGTAAGGAAGCACTCCGCTGGCTGGGGACACCTGAGATGTAAGGAAGCACTCCGCTGGCTGGGGACACCTGAGATGTAAAGAGGCACTCCGCTGGGGACACCTGAAATGTAAGGAGGCACTCCGCTGGCTGGGGACACCTGAGATGTAGGGAGGCACTCCGCTGGGGACACCTGAGATGTAAAGAGGCACTCCGCTGGGGACACCTGAAATGTAAGGAGGCACTCCGCTGGCTGGGGACACCTGAGATGTAAGGAGGCACTCCGCTGGGGACACCTGAGATGTAAGGAGGCACTCCGCTGGGGACACCAGAAATGTAAGGAGGCACTCCACTGGGGACACCTGAGATGTAAGGAGGCACTCCGCTGGCTGGGGACACCTGAGATGTAAGGAGGCACTCCGCTGGGGACACCTGAAGTGTAAGGAGGCACTCCGCTGGGGACTGCTGAGATGTAAGGAGGCACTCCACTGGCTGGGGACACCTGAAATGTAAGGAGGCACTCCGCTGGCTGGGGACACCTGAAATGTAAGGAGGCACTCCGCTGGCTGGGGACAGTGACATCAGGGCTCCCACTGATTCTGCATTATGGTGAGTTGAATGATTTCATTTTATATTACAAAGTAATAATAGAAATAATGCGCTTTAATCACCCTGACACCATAACAACCATGGTGCCGGGATGATTAAATTGCTAACACCAGGTGTTTGGAGAATCTTGATCTGCTGATTGTTAAACTTTCTGGAATACTCATATTTCTATTGCGGTGTAGGATCTGGGCCTGCTGTCCCTCCATCCCTCTTTTTTTTACTCTCTCTCTCTCTCTCTCTCCTTGTTTCTCCCTCGTTCATCTCAGACTCTAACCACACCCCTTTGAGTCACGCCCCTTTAAGCCACGTTCAATATTACGCTTAAACAACGCCCATTATTCACGGGTCAGGTAAAGGGCCCCTTTGCAGAATTTTGCTTAGGGCCCCAGGGAGGTCAGGATTGGCACTGAATACTGCCATAGGGCAGGATAAACAGGTAGACAGAACGTCTAAATGAGGAAGTAACTTGCAGGTATTCCTTCAGTATTTTGCCCACATCTATAGGAAGAACTTCGGCGGACCCAGGGGGGCCCTGAATGTAGATAGGACAATCTCTCGGTTCTCATGGAACACTGAAGTGACTTTTGAGCTTTAGCAGAGCATAGGGATGAGGACCAGGGTTGCCAACTTTCAGTAAATTTACAAACAGTTTGTAAAATCCATAATTGTTGCATCTGTCTATGAATGTCAGTTACGGACATGCAGCCTACATGTCTGTAATGGTCATTCATGGACAGATGCAAAAAGTACGGATTTTACAAACTGTTTGTATATTTACTGAAAGTTGGCAACCCTGATGAGGACCACCCGGTCCGGGAAGAAAGCCAGGAATGATTCTTCATGACCCGAGAACTCGATCTCAGAAAACCCTCTCCTCTTGGTGGCAACCAGGATAGCGACTTTGCAGAAAAACACTTCACAGAAAGCAGAGCGGAACATGAGATACTGAAGTCAGTCAGAGAGTCGAGAATAAGGGAAAGATCCCATTTGGGGAATCTCAGTCTTCTTTGAAGCATGAGTCTTGTCGCCCCATGAAAGAACTGCCGGATCAGAGGATGAAAATTCAACAAACTTGGCCCATATTTCTCTGTAGAAACACAAACTTGAAGATGATCGGGAGCGGGGAAAGGGCGTGCGCCCTGTTGTAGCTCCACTCCGAGGGCCTTACTGCGGTGGCCCAAAATGTAATACTTCTTGATCTTGAAGTTGCAGGGGAATGCAAAAATAGAACTACTTCAGGATCGACTCCAAACGACAAGATCCATTTGAACGTCTGCGCATGAAGTGACCACTTGTTGTCTAACTATGTGCAAGATAGGAAGCCCGCTTGGACGTCCTAGACTCCTGGGATGAAGACTGCTGAAATATTGGCCAGGTTTTCCTGAGCCCAGGACATGATGGTCTCAATTTCTTGGAGCAGGGTGGAGCTCCGAGTGCCCCCTTGCCTCTCCACATAGGAGACCGCTGTGGTGTCCTCCATTCTAAGTAAACCTGATTCCCCTTCCAGGAGATGAGTGAAAAACTGAAGGGTATACCAGGCTGTCCGTAGTTCCAGGATGTTTGACCCTGGGTCGTGAAGACGGGTATCCCACTTGCCTTGTTGAAGTTCTGACCTGCAGAGGGCTTCCCAACCAGCACCGCTGGCATAGGTTGTGACCGCAACCCCTGAGACGGGGACAATGGAGCGGTGGGTGAGCAGATTTCTGCGTTGCAGCCACCAGAAGAGGCTGTTCCTCATTACTGAAGTTATGTGAATAAACTGATTGTCGTCCCTCGAATTCCATTTGATGAAGAAACCCGGTTTGAAAAAAAAAAAGGCATAACTTCCACAGAGACCACTTGACCATGGGGGTCGTAAAGACCATTGTGCCGATAATTCTTAAGCGCCGTGAGGCCTTTAGGCATGAGGAGCACAGAGCTTGTGAGATTCTCCCTCAAATGACCGGGACCTTCTCTGCTGGGAGAGAGATGGAACTTTTCACTGTGTTGAACTGAGCCCTATCTAGTATATCAGGCGTTAGACCGGTTCCAGGTGGTTCCTTTTTTTTTTTTTTTCGTTTTGGAGCTACCCGAGAACAACCAGTGTGGAGATCACCTGCTCCCTGTGGACCAACAGCTGCTCCTCGTCTTAAGACAGTAACAGGAGGTCGTCTAGATGGTGGAACAAGCGTATTCCTTTTCTTCTGATAAGGTCCACTGGTGGGGTACTGGTGAAGGACCATATGTGGCCTGTAGAGACCGCTTTGAAGGTCAAGTGTTCCAAGATTAAGGCCACCCAGATGTGTCGGATGAGAAGTAAACGCGCCCACACCCAACCGTCTGTGCGGACCCAATCCCAAAATGGCTTAGGCAACTCACGTTCGCTGGACGCCTGGCTCTAAGCGAGTTTTCAGAAGGATATCTGACTTCTGATCTAAATTCATCTGAAGTCCCGGCCGAGTCTGAAGGAGCGTGCTTCCTTTGAAAGCTCAGTACTGCGTCTTCTCCACTGGGGCCTCTTCCCGCCAAACAGACGCCTATCCTGGGGCAAGAAGCCCAATTCAGGCTATAGCGATATTCAGCTTGTTGCCAGGCAACAAAGGATCTTCAAAGGGGATCCTACACCAGGCTTGTTTGGATACTGGATCAGCGAGCCAGGGGTGTAACCATAGGGTCCGTTTAGCCGTAACTTTCTCGAGCCCGCCCTTGAAGGATACAGTGTCCTCTAAAAGAAGAGCAACATATATGGTCGGTCGCATCAATGCTGCGTCTACCAGGGAAGCATTTTACCCAGATGTTTCACTTCCTCTGCCTTGAAGGGGTATAATCTGGAGGTTTTGCTTGACATAGAGATCTTCTCGTCTACCTTGCCCCCTTCCTTATTACTGATATCTTTTCAATTCTGAAAGGAGCGGAAAACTGGAATGTTCCTTCCCCAGGTGCCTAAAGAACTTCTTTACTTAGCCGGGGGGATGGAAGAAACTTCCCACTTATGGGCCTCTTTAACCGATTTAATTAGTGGTGAAACACGGGTGAAGTCGAAACCTTCGACAAATTTGTCTCCCCCTAACTCGCTGTTAGGAGACCCGGGAGATGCGTCAACGGCTGGAATGGGCCTGAATCCTCCTGGGCCTCATCAGCCAGGGAACCAGATAGAGAGGTGGACTGATTCTGCGTGCGGGTTCTACCCCACTCCTTCAGAGATTGCTGCACTACACGCTTAACTAGCGACAATATATGTAGGTTTTCGGTCTCTTTTTCTGCGACCACCTGGGCATGGCATGAGTCGCACAAGACTTGCCCTCCGGAACTCATGTCCCACATCTCCAGTGGGATCTGAGGTGAGAGCGTCTGCCAGGCGGCAGGTACAGTGTCTGCAGGAGGAATGGGAACATCTCCTCAGCTTCATAAGGCTGGAATAAGCCTGGATTCGCTTGGGCCTTGTCAGCCAGGGAGCCTGATAGAGTGATGGACTGGCTCCGCGTGTGGGTCATACCCCACTTCTTTGGGGACTGCTGCGCCACTCGCTTAACTAGAGACTCCATCTGTTGGAATTTCAGTTTCCTTTCCCCGACCGCCTTTGCATCGCATGAGTTGCACAAGACTTGACCTCCGAAACTTGTGTCTCGCTCCTCAGCGGGCTCTGCGACCAAAGCGGCTGTCATGGTGGCAGGTAGTGTCTGGAGGAGGAATGTGAACATCTCCTCAGCGTCATAAGGCTGGAATAGGCCTGGAATCCTTTTGGCCTCGTCAGCCAGGGAGCCTGATAGAATGGTAGACTGGCTCCGTGTGTAGGTCGTACCCCACTTCTTTGGGGATTGTTGTGCCACACGCTTAACTAGAGACTCCGAAAAGGGGATTGGGGAAAAAATGGACTTTATAGACACACATGGATTTTAGAAAAATAATACAATTTTAATATTACATTAATACATAACAGCAATTCGACCTGCATCACATGAGTGAATACACATACATGACTGGTGACATGTAAAAAAATACATATACATGTACTACAACACCATTGATGTGGACGCTTCCAAGGTAGTACCCTACAATATTGCAGTGGTTCCTTGCATTGAGGTTCACAATGTGTTGATGAGTAGTGATGAGCCGAACACCCCCGGGTTCGGTTCGCACCAGAACCCGCGAACGGACCGAAAGTTCGCACGAACATTAGAACCCTATTAAATACAATGGATGCGAACGTTCGGATTCTAAAGTGCTAATTATAACGACTATTATCCATGTTATTGTCCGAAACAGAGTTTGTGAACCCGGGTTCTGCACCAGGGGACATGTATCAATGCAAAAAGAAGTTTTAAAAACGGACGTTTTCCGGGAGCAGTCATTTTAATGATGCATAAAGTGAAAAAAAAAAGTCAAATATTCCTTTAAATATTGTACCTGGGGGGTGTCTAAAGTATGCCTTTGAAGTGCCACGTGTTTCCCGTGTTTAGAACTGTCCCTGCACAAAATAACATTTCTAAAGGAAAAAAAGACATTTAAAACTGCTTGCGGCTTTAATGCAATGTCTGTTCCCGGTAATATGGATGAAAATCTTTATGAAAAATGGCATAGCTACCCCATCAACCCCCCCCCCCCCCCTACCCCAGCCCATTACCAGCCCCATTGGGTCTTGTATGGATAATAATGGGAACCCCGCACACAAAATAAAAAGGCCCTATATACTCTGAACAGCCGTATACAGGCGGTGCATACAAGACAGGGACTGTAGGTTTGTTCTTATGTAGAATCTGTTTGTAATTTTGAACAGCTGCATTGTTTAAGTGTAGCTCCATGCCAAATTCCTTTTTTTTAGCTTTTTGGAAAACATAGGGAACGGTTATCACCCCTGTCACATTTTTTTTTTGCTGTCTGTGCCCCTGTTCAGAACATTTCACCTCACTTTGCGTCCCAATGACAACTGTTTTTGAAATGTGGTGTTTTTATTGAAACAAGGATTGGTGATAAAGCATCAGTAGAGAGGAGACACCTTTCTCCCATATTAGTTCTTACAGGAGAGAATTTTCCTTCCAAGGGGTAGATTTCCTCTCACTTCCTGTTGTCTTCTTCCGTTTGCAAGTAGTAGTAGTTTGTAAGTTGGATGTTTGAAAGTAGGGACCTGCCGTATATACTCTGCAGAAATTGGCCCCTTAGGTGTTGGTGTTGGCACAACACTGAAAGCACTCACAGTTATTCTTGGTGGGTGCTGGAACGCCATTCTGTCAACTATTATATCAGGAATTGTAATAACATATAATTGTTGATCAGTGGTAGTAAAAATTGGGCCTTTGATGGTGGTGCTGGTGCCACAACACTGTAAGGCCTGACAGTTAGTCTTGGTGGGCGCAGCAATGGGCCCTGCTGTGAATTATTCGAACAATAATTATAATTGCATGCCCCTGTTGAATAGGGGCTGAAAAATTGGGCCTTTGGTGGTGGTGGTGGTGGTGATGGTGGTGCTGGTGCCACAACACTGTAAGGCCTGACAGTTACTCTTGGTGGGCGCAGCAATGGGCCCTGCTGTGAATTATTAGATCAATAATTATAATTGCATGCCCCTGTTGAACAGGGGCTGAAAAATTGGGCCTTAGGCACTGGTGGCACAACACTGCAACCCCTCACAGATACTGTACTTGGAGCACAGCAATGAGGCCTGTTGCAAAGTATTGCATCAAAAATTTTAATTACACGCCCCTGTTAAACAGGGGCTGAAAAATTGGGCCTTAGCCACTGGTGGCGTCACCCATAAACCAAAATGATCTTCCAAGCTATCATCATTAATCGTATCATTGAGGAGGAGGAGGAGGATAGCCAGTCAACATAACAGCACAGGCACTCAGCATCAGCATCAGTCTTGAAGGGATGTGACATTTTAAAATCAATTAGTCTGTTATATCAGCATCTGGTGTGTGGTAGCTGGTGGTGATCCAAGACTGGTTCATCTTGATGAAAGTCAGTCGATCAACCGAGTCGGTGGACAGGCGCACCCTGTGATCCGTGACAAATCCTCCAGCAGCACTGAATGTGCGTTCTGAAAGAACGCTGGATGCAGGACAGGCCAGTAGCTCAATTGCATACTGTGCAAGCTCTGGCCAGTGATCCATCCTCAAGACCCAGTAAGCCAGAGGATTTTCGGTGGGGAAGGTGTCCAAGTCTGACCTTGCCCCTAGGTATTCCTGGACCATGTATATCAGACGCTGGCGATGGTTGCTGGAACCGATCATACTTTGGGGCTGCGGACTAAAGAATTGTCTGAACGCATCGGTCAGACGGCCACCTTCCCCACCGCTCCTTCGTTGACTGCCCGAAGCCTCAGCAACTCGTTGTCCAGGACCAGGAGTTTGTAACCTCCCAGTCTCTGGGAACGCGTTGCACAGACCTTTCTGCAAGGCCTCCCGGAGTTGTCTCATCCTCTGCTCCCTCTGCGACGGTACGATAAGGTCCGCAACCTTACCCTTGTACCGTGGATCAAGGAGAGTGGCCAGCCAGTAATGGTCCCTCTCCTTGATCCGAAGAATACGAGGATCCTTCCGCAGACTTTGCAGGATCAGGGAGGCCATGCAGCGTAGGTTAGCTGAGGCATTCAGTCCGGAGTCCTCCTTGTCACTAAGGACGACATGATCCGCAGCCACCTCCTCCCAGCCACGTACAAGTCCACTGGTTTCTTGGGACTGTAAATCATCCCTAAAAGACTGCTGCTGATGATGCTGAGTGCCAGCCTCCACCTCCATGCTGACACAATCCTCCTCCTCCTCCTCCTCCTCCTCCTCCTCCTCCTCTTCCTGTGCGATGGGTGGGACAGAAGGAACACTGTCTGGGTAAAGGGGGCCTTGAGAGGCAAGGAAGTCCTCCTCTTCCTGCCTCTGTTCTGCCTCAAGTGCCCTGTCCATTATTCCACGCAGCGTGTGCTCCAACAGGTGGACAAGAGGTACAGTGTCACTGATGCATGCACTGTCACTGCTCACCATCCTTGTGGCCTCCTCAAATGGTGCCAGGACAGTGCATGCATCCCTGATCATGCCCCACTGGCGTGGTGAAAAAAAACCGAGCTCCCCTGACCCTGTCCTGGTGCTGTAGTCGCACAGGTACTCATTGATGGCCCTCTGCTGCGTGTGCAGCCGCTGCAGCATGGCCAACGTTGAGTTCCACCTGGTGGGCATGTCACATATAAGGCGGTTCTTGGGCAGGTTCAACTCCTTTTGCAGCTCAGCCAGGCGAGCACTGGCATTATAAGATCTGCGGAAATGCACACAGACTTTCCTGGCCTGCCTCAGGACATCCTGTAAGCCCGGGTACCTGCCCAAGAACCGCTGCACCACCAGGTTAAGGACGTGAGCCATACAGGGCACATGGGTCAGTTGTCCCTGTCGGAGGGCGGAGAGGAGGTTGGTGCCATTGTCGCAAACCACCATTCCTGGCTTAAGCTGGCGTGGCGTCAACCACCTCTCGGCCTGCCCCTGCAGAGCAGACAGGACCTCTGCCCCAGTGTGGCTCCTGTCCCCCAAACACACCAGCGCAAGCACGGCATGGCATCTTTTTGCCTGCGTACTTGCGTAGCCCCTTGAACGCCTACAGAGCACCGCTGGTTCCGAGGACAAACCACAGGAAGAGGCCATGGAGGAAGAAGAAGAGGAGGGGGTGGAGGAGAGAGGTGTGTCACAACCAGTAGTAGCATTTTGGAGGCGTGGCGGTGGAACAACCTCCAACACTACTGCACCTTGTCCTGCATCCTTCCCAGCTGCCAAAAGAGTGACCCAATGGGCCGTGAAAGAAAGGTAACGTCCCTGTCCATGCCTGCTGGACCATGAGGCAGTGGTAATATGCACCTTACCGCTGACCGCCCTGTCCAGGGAGGCCAAGACATTGCCTTCCACATGCCTGTAGAGAGCCGGAATCGCCTTCCGTGCAAAAAAGTGGCGTTTGGGAACCTGCCACTGAGGAACCGCACATTGCACAAACTCACGGAAGGGGGCCGAGTCTACCAACTGAAAAGGCAGCAGTTGAAGCGCTAGCAATTTAGCCAAGCTAGCATTCAACCGCTGGGCATGTGGATGGCTGGGAGTGAACTTCTTTCGACGGTCCAGCAGCTGGGGCAGGGAAATTTGCCTGCTAGAATCGGACGTTGGTGTACTGCTAGCAGAGTGCCCGCAAGTACTTGCCTGTGACACACCTAATTCTACACCTTCATTCCTCTCAGAGCAGGTTTCAGAGAGGAGTGAAGGTATAGTGGGGTTGGAGATCCCAGCTGATGCGGTGCAAGAAGAGGTCAGCTTTGTTCTTTGGTGTGGGTCTTTAAGGTAGGCTTGCCAACGAGCTGCATGGCAGGTCAACATATGTCTGATCAAGCATGTGGTGCCCAAGCGGCTGATGTTTTGGCCACGCGATATACGCTTGAGACATATGTTGCAAACAGCAGCTGTGCGATCTGATGCACTCGCCTCAAAAAAGGCCCACACCAAAGAACTTTTTGAATGACGGGCAGAGGCAGCGCCCTGCACAGGCGGAGCTCTGCGGTGTGATTCCGTCGGTGTGCTGCCCATACGCTGGCCACTCAAGGGCATCCTGCCTCGTTGGAGATGTGCCTCCTCCTCATCCTCCTCCTCCCCCTCCTCTCTCCTATTAGGCGTGGAGTCAGTGACCTCATCATCCCCTCCCTCCTCATCACTGGAGCCAATCTGGCAGTATGCTGCAGCTGCTGGAGCATGACTGCCAGATTGGTGTCCTTCTTGAGCATCCCCTCTCTCTGCTCTCACGCTGCTGCCTTCCTGTAGCTGGGTATCATCATCAGATCCTTCGAAACGCTGGGCATCCTCCTGGAGCATGTACCCAACACTGTGCTCAAACAGTTCGGGGGACTCCTCAGGAGGAGGACATGGTGGGTCTAGGGAAGGATTGACTAATGAAGATAATGATACCAGAGAAGAGGACGCTTTGGCAGCTGCTTTGCCAGTACCCTGATTCTGGGTGAGAGAGGATAAGGAGGATGAGGTGGGCTTGGTCATCCACTCTACCAAGTCTTCGGCATGATGTGGCTCAACATGTCCAGCTGCCGAAAAGAAGGACAAGCGTGTCCCATGGCCATGTGCTGATGACAATGCACCGCGTCCACGACCAGCACTGTTGCCCCCAGACACAGAGCCTGCTTGCCCTCTTTTTTTGCCTCCTGACTGTCTGCCTCTCCTTGTTTGCCTTCCAGACATTTTAATGGATGGCCTGCAGGGAGATGGGAAAAATAGCAATAAGGGCTACCTTCAGGTGTATACTGTGCAGGAGGCTTAGCAACAATGACACTGACACTGTCCCCTGCCTATCCTTCTCTGTCCCTAAACTCAAGGATTTGAAATATGGAACAGCAAAATTGGTTTAGAACAGAATAGCACACTGTCAGTTTCACTCACTGTACCTCTCTGTCCCTAAACTCAAGGATTGAAAATATGGTTCAGAAAAATTGTTTTAGAACAGAATAGGACACTTTCCCTCACTGTCCTACTCTGTCCCTCCCTACAAACAAGATTTAGCACAGAATAGCACACTGATAATTGCCACGAGTGTCCTTCTCTGTCCCTAAACTCAAGGATTGAAAATATGGAACAGCAAAATTGGTTTAGAACAGAATAGCACACTGACACTTTCCCTCACTGGCCTACTCTGTCCCTCCCTACAAAGAAGATTTAGCACAGAATAGCACACTGATAATTGCCACGAGTGTCCTTCTCTGTCCCTAAACTCAAGGATTGAAAATATGGAACAGCAAAATTGGTTTAGAACAGAATAGCACACTGACACTTTCCCTCACTGGCCTACTCTGTCCCTCCCTACAAAGAAGATTTAGCACAGAATAGCACACTGATAATTGCCACGAGTGTCCTTCTCTGTCCCTAAACTCAAGGATTGAAAATATGGAACAGCAAAATTGGTTTAGAACAGAATAGCACACTGACACTTTCCCTCACTGTCCTACTCTGTCCCTCCCTACAAACAAGATTTAGCACAGAATAGCACACTGATAATTGCCACGAGTGTCCTTCTCTGTCCCTAAACTCAAGGATTGAAAATATGGAACAGCAAAATTGGTTTAGAACAGAATAGCACACTGACACTTTCCCTCACTGTCCTACTCTGTCCCTCCCTACAAACAAGATTTAGCACAGAATAGCACACTGATAATTGCCACGAGTGTCCTTCTCTGTCCCTAAACTCAAGGATTGAAAATATGGAACAGCAAAATTGGTTTAGAACAGAATAGCACACTGACACTTTCCCTCACTGGCCTACTCTGTCCCTCCCTACAAAGAAGATTTAGCACAGAATAGCACACTGATAATTGCCACGAGTGTCCTTCTCTGTCCCTAAACTCAAGGATTGAAAATATGGAACAGCAAAATTGGTTTAGAACAGAATAGCACACTGACACTTTCCCTCACTGTCCTACTCTGTCCCTCCCTACAAACAAGATTTAGCACAGAATAGCACACTGATAATTGCCACGAGTGTCCTTCTCTGTCCCTAAACTCAAGGATTGAAAATATGGAACAGCAAAATTGGTTTAGAACAGAATAGCACACTGACACTTTCCCTCACTGTCCTACTCTGTCCCTCCCTACAAACAAGATTTAGCACAGAATAGCACACTGATAATGGCCACGAGTGTCCTTCTCTGTCCCTAAGCTCAAGGATTGAAAATGTGGAACAGCAAAATTGGTTTAGAACAGAATAGCACACTGACACTTTCCCTCACTGTCCTACTCTGTCTCTCCCTACAAACAAGATTTAGCACAGAATAGCACACTGATAATTGCCACGAGTGTCCTTCTCTGTCCCTAAACTCAAGGATTGAAAATATGGAACAGCAAAATTGGTTTAGAACAGAATAGCACACTGACACTTTCCCTCACTGGCCTACTCTGTCCCTCCCTACAAAGAAGATTTAGCACAGAATAGCACACTGATAATTGCCACGAGTGTCCTTCTCTGTCCCTAAACTCAAGGATTGAAAATATGGAACAGCAAAATTGGTTTAGAACAGAATAGCACACTGACACTTTCCCTCACTGTCCTACTCTGTCCCTCCCTACAAACAAGATTTAGCACAGAATAGCACACTGATAATTGCCACGAGTGTCCTTCTCTGTCCCTAAACTCAAGGATTGAAAATATGGAACAGCAAAATTGGTTTAGAACAGAATAGCACACTGACACTTTCCCTCACTGTCCTACTCTGTCCTTCCCTACAAACAAGATTTAGCACAGAATAGCACACTGATAATTGCCACGAGTGTCCTTCTCTGTCCCTAAACTCAAGGATTGAAAATGTGGAACAGCAAAATTGGTTTAGAACAGAATAGCACACTGACACTTTCCCTCACTGTCCTACTCTGTCCCTCCCTACAAACAAGATTTAGCACAGAATAGCACACTGATAATTGCCACGAGTGTCCTTCTCTGTCCCTAAACTCAAGGATTGAAAATATGGAACAGCAAAATTGGTTTAGAACAGAATAGCACACTGACACTTTCCCTCACTGTCCTACTCTGTCCCTCCCTACAAACAAGATTTAGCACAGAATAGCACACTGATAATTGCCACGAGTGTCCTTCTCTGTCCCTAAACTCAAGGATTGAAAATATGGAACAGCAAAATTGGTTTAGAACAGAATAGCACACTGACACTTTCCCACACTGTCCTACTCTGTCCCTCCCTACAAAGAAGATTTAGCACAGAATAGCACACTGATAATTGCCACGAGTGTCCTTCTCTGTCCCTAAACTCAAGGATTGAAAATATGGAACAGAAAAATTGGTTTAGAACAGAATAGCACACTGACACTTTCCCTCACTGTCCTACTCTGTCCCTCCCTACAAAGAAGATTTAGCACAGAATAGCACACTGATAATTGCCACGAGTGTCCTTCTCTGTCCCTAAACTCAAGGATTGAAAATATGGAACAGCAAAATTGGTTTAGAACAGAATAGCACACTGACACTTTCCCTCACTGTCCTACTCTGTCCCTCCCTACAAACAAGATTTAGCACAGAATAGCACACTGATAATTGCCACGAGTGTCCTTCTCTGTCCCTAAACTCAAGGATTGAAAATATGGAACAGCAAAATTGGTTTAGAACAGAATAGCACACTGACACTTTCCCACACTGTCCTACTCTGTCCCTCCCTACAAACAAGATTTAGCACAGAATAGCACACTGATAATTGCCACGAGTGTCCTTCTCTGTCCCTAAACTCAAGGATTGAAAATATGGAACAGCAAAATTGGTTTAGAACAGAATAGCACACTGACACTTTCCCTCACTGTCCTACTCTGTCCCTCCCTACAAAGAAGATTTAGCACAGAATATCACACTGATAATTGCCACGAGTGTCCTTCTCTGTCCCTAAACTCAAGGATTGAAAATATGGAACAGTAAAATTGGTTTAGAACAGAATAGCACACTGACACTTTCCCTCACTGTCCTACTCTGTCCCTCCCTACAAAGAAGATTTAGCACAGAATAGCACACTGATAATTGCCACGAGTGTCCTTCTCTGTCCCTAAACTCAAGGATTGAAAATATGGAACAGCAAAATTGGTTTAGAACAGAATAGCACACTGACACTTTCCCTCACTGTCCTACTCTGTCCCTCCCTACAAACAAGATTTAGCACAAAATAGCACACTGACACTTTCCCTCACTGTACCTCTCTGTCCCTAAACTCAAGGATTGAAAATATGGTTCAGCAAGATTGGTTTAAATTTAGAACAGAATAGCACACTGACACTTTCCCTCACTGTACCTCTCTGTCCCTACAAACAAGGATTAGCACAGAATAGCACACTGTCACTGACACTCTCCCTACCTATCCTTATTTGTCCCTAAACACAAGGAATCCAGGATTAGTAAAGGAAAAATAATGACACTGTCCCTGCCTATGCTTCTCTTTCCCTGCTCCGGAACACACTACACAAGGCCGCCGCGCTGGCGGCCTTTTATAGTGTGGGGCGTGTACTAAACCCCCTCAGCAATAATTGGCCACAGGCATCCTGCCTGTGGCCAATCATTGCTCTCCTCGCTGCCGGCGCTGTGATTGGCCAAACATGCGGGGTCACAGTGCATGCTTGGCCAATCACAGCGCCTGGATGACACTGCGATGGCGTAGTGCATTGTGGGCCGTTCGCGTCACTCGAATTTGGCGCGAACGGCCCAAATCGTTCGATCTTCGTCGAACGATCGAACAGCCGATGTTCGAGTCGAACGTATGTTCGACTCGAACACGAAGCTCATCCCTATTGATGAGTTTAAAACTTGGAGCTCAACATGTTTCGCGATCTGATCACTTCCTCAGGAGCTTCTAAATGTACAAAGAAAAGTTAATAATTTTGGTACATAAAACATTTATCATGTTGTTACACATAATATTCATATTCAAAACACGAATTGACAAAACACTCACCACTGAACGTAATATAGGTGGTGAGTGTGGTTAGATTGTTATGGCCCTCTAAGTTCTGCGGAATATACACATGGGGATGAGGGTGACCTTGGATGGAATGGCCAACTCCCAAAAAGTGAACACTGCAGCGAACCGACCCACCATATCTCAAGGCATGGACAAGTATGGAGGTGCTCACAGGAACTGAAAAATAACGATTGTATATATTATAAGGGACTTAAAAGTCATTCCTTATGGTATACATGGGCGTGGCCAAGCTAAACCCAAGTATCATTACCAAAATAAACAAATATACATAATAATAATAAGGAATAACCTGAAAAGCAGATAAACTGAGCCGGAACTGGACGAGATGTATGGAGCCTGGAGAGGACACTGGAGAGGCAGCTATAAGGAAATTTTTTAATGATATTGATGTTGGACTTGCCAATGATATATATAAGAGGTGATTAAGCTATAATAAAACCTTGTTTATAACTACAAAATAATGAAATTAGGTTGGGGTAAAAGGAAAAGAGGGGGAAGGGGGAGGAAAGGGGAGCAGGAAAAAAAAACGGGGAAGGGGGGGAGGGAGAAGAAGGAGGAGGCAGGGGTAAGAAAGGGGAGGGGAAGGAAAGGGAAAAAGGAGGGAGGAAGGGGTTGGGGAGAGGATAATTTGGGAAAGAGAAGGAGGGAAAATGGGCTTTTGGCAAATAATAAAATGACAATGAACGTTAAAGATTGAAAATTACCTTGGGGGGTGGCCTAGCACAACTAAACCTTGGAATGGCCAACTCCCAAAAAGTGAACACTGCAGCGAACCGACCCACCATATCTCAAGGCATGGACAAGTATGGAGGTGCTCACGGGAACTGAAAAATAATGATTGTATATATTATAAGGGACTTAAAAGTCATTCCTTATGGTATACATGGGTGTGACCAAGCTAAACCCAAGTATCATTACCAAAATAAACAAATATACATAAATATAATAATAAGGCGACCTACTTTTCAGAGGAATAACCTGAAAAGCAGATAAACTGAGCCGGAACTGGACGAGATGTATGGAGCCTGGAGAGGACACTGGAAAGGCAGCTATAAGGAAATTTTTAATGATATTGATGTTGGACTTGCCAATGATATATATAAGAGGTGATTAAGCTATAATAAAACCTTGTTTATAACTACAAAATAACTAAATTAGGTTGGGGTAAAAGGAAAAGAGGTGGAAGGGGGAGGAGAGGGGAGCAGGAAAAAAAAAAACGGGGAAGAGGGGGGGGAGGGAGAAGAAGGAGGAGGCAGGGGTAAGAAAGGGGAGGGGAAGGAAAGGGAAAAAGGAGGGAGGAAGGGGTTGGGGAGAGGATAATTTGAGAAAACCTAATGTATTGAGCATAAGGTATGCTATGTACTAATGCCTTGGGCAGGTTCAATGCCTTGGGCAGGTTCAACTCCTTTTTCAGCTCAGCCAGGCGAGCACTGGCATTATAAGATCTGCGGAAATGCACACAGACTTTCCTGGCCTGCCTCAGGACATCCTGTAAGCCCGGGTACCTGCCCAAGAACCGCTGCACCACCAGGTTAAGGACGTGAGCCACACATGGCACATGGGTCACGTGATCAGCCGTGTCCAATCACAGCTGATCACAGTGTAAACAAGAAAAGCCGGTCATCGGCTTTTCCTCACTCGCGTCTGTCAGACGCGAGTAGAGAAGAGCCGATCAGCTGCTCCTCTGACAGGGAGGGTTTGTGCTGATAGATTATCAGCGCAGCCCCCCCCCAGGATGCCCACACTGGACCACCAGGGATGCCACCAGACCACCAGGGATGCCAGCACCAGGTATGCCACCCTAGACCAACAGGGATGCCAGTTAGTGCCCCCTAATGGATGCCAATCAGTGCCCACAATGGATGCCAATCAGTGCCCGCAATGGGCATCACTGATTGGCAGGCATTATTGGTTGGCATTGATTGGCATCCATTACAGTACATCAGTGCAGCCTATCAGTGCCCACCCGTGCCACCTATCAGTGCCCATCCATGCACATCCGTGCCACCTATCAGTGCCCATCCATGCCCATCCGTGCCGCCTATCAGTGCCCATCCGTGCCGCCTATCAGTGCCCATCCGTGCCGCCTATCCGTGCCACCTATCCGTGCCCATCTGTGCCACCTATCCGTGCCCATCCGTGCCGCCTATCCGTGCCCATCCGTGCCGCCTATCCGTGCCACCTATCAGTGCCGCATATTAGTGCCCATCATCAGTGCCCATCAATGCCACCTCATCAGTGCCACCTCATTGGTGCCACCTCATCGGTGCCCATCAGTGCAGCCCCATCAGTGAAGGAGAAAACGTTCTTATTTAAAAAGTTTTGTAACTGAAACAAAAAAAATACTATTTTTTTTCCAAATTTTTGGTCATTTTTTTTTTTTTTTTGCAGAAAATAAAAATCCCAGAGGTGATCAAATACCACCAAAAGAAAGCTCTATTTGTGGGGAAAAAATTATAAAAATTTAGTTTGGGTACAGTGTAGCACGACCGTGCAATTGTCATTCAAAGAGCAACAGCGCAGAAAGCTGAAAATTGGTCTGGGCAGGAAGGTGTATAAGTGCCCTGTATGGAAGTGGTTAAATACAATGGATGCGAACGTTCGAAATCTAAAGTGCTAATTATAACGACTAATATGCATGTTATTGTCCTAAAAAAGGTTTGGGAACCCGGGTTCTGCACCAGGGGACATGTATCAATGCAAAAAGAAGTTTTAAAAACGGCCGTTTTTCGAGAGCAGTCATTTTAATGATGCATAAAGTGAAAAAAAAAAGTCAAATATTCCTTTAAATAAATACCCCATCACCCCCCCCCCCAGCCCATTACCAGCCCCTTTGGGTCTTGTATGGATATTAAGGGGAACCCCGCACACAAAATAAAAAAGGCCCTATATACTCTGAACAGCCGTATACAGGCGGTGCATACAAGACAGGGACTGTAGGTTTGTTCTTATGTAGAATCTGTTTGTAATTTTGAACAGGTACATTGTTTAAGTGTAGCTCCAGCCAAAAAATCTATTTTTAAGCTTTTTTTAAAACATAGGGAAGGGTTATCACCCCTATAACATTTGTTTTGCTGTCTGTGCCCCTGTTCAGAACATTTCACCTCACTTTCCGTCCCAATGACAAATGTTTTTGAAAAGTGGGGTTTTTATTGAAACAAGGATTGGTGATAAAGCATCAGTAGAGAGGAGACACCTTTTTCCCATATTAACTCTTACAGGAGAGAATTTCCCTTCCTGGGGGTAGATTTCCTCTCACTTCCTGTTGTCTCCTTTCGTTTGCAAGTAGGAGTCGTTTGTAAGTTGGATGTTTGAAAGTAGGGGCCTGCCGTATATACTCTGCTGAAATTTGCCCCTTACATGTTGGTGTTGCCACAACACTGTAAGCCTGAAAAATTGGGCCTTTGGTGGTGGTGGTGTAGACACAACACTGTAAGGCCTCACAGTTACTCTTGGTGGGCGCAGGAATGGGCCCTGCTGTGAATTATTAGATCAAGAATTGTAATTACACGCCCCTGTTAAACAGGGGCAGAAAAATTGGGCCTTAGGCACTGGTGCCACAACACTGCAACCCCTCACAGATACTGTACTTGGAGCACAGCAATGAGCCCTATGGCAAATTATTGCTAAAAAAATTGTAATTACACGCCCCTGTAAAACAGGGGCTGAAAAATTGGGCCTTAGCCACTGGTGGCGGCACCCATAAACAAAAATGATCTTCCAAGCTATCATCATCAATCGTATCATTGAGGACTCGGAGGAGGAGGATAGCCAGTCAACATAACAGCACAGACACTCAGCATCAGCATCAGTCTTGAAGGGATGTGACATGTTAAAATCAATTAGTCTGTTATATCAGCATCAGGTGTGTGGTAGCTGGTGGTGATCCAAGACTGGTTCATCTTGATGAAAGTCAGTCGATCAACCGAGTCGGTGGACAGGCGCACCCTGTGATCCGTGACAAATCCTCCAGCAGCACTGAATGTGCGTTCCGAAAGAACGCTGGATGCAGGACAGGCCAGTAGCTCAATTGCATACTGTGCAAGCTCTGGCCAGTGATCCATCCTCAAGACCCAGTAAGCCAGAGGATTTTCGGTGGGGAAGGTGTCCAAGTCTGACCTTGCCCCTAGATATTCCTGCACCATGTTTATCAGACGCTGGCGATGGTTGCTGGAACCAATCATACTTTGGGGCTGCGGACTAAAGAATTGTCTGAACGCATCGGTCAGACGGCCACCTTCCCCACCGCTCCTTCTTTGACTGGCCGAAGCCTCAGCAACTCGTTGTCCTGGACCAGGAGTTTGTAACCTCCCAGTCTCTGGGAACGCGTTGCACAGACCTTTCTGCAAGGCCTCCCGGAGTTGTCTCATCCTCTGCTCCCTCTGCGACGGTAACATAAGGTCCGCAACCTTACCCTTGTACCGTGGATCAAGGAGAGTGGCCAGCCAGTAATGGTCCCTCTCCTTGATCCGAAGAATACGAGGATCCTTCCACAGACTTTGCAGGATCAGGGAGGCCATGCAGCGTAGGTTTGCTGAGGCATTCGCTCCGGAGTCCTCTGGGTCACTAAGGACGACATGATCCGCAGTCACCTCCTCCCAGCCACGTACAAGTCCACTGGTTTCTTGGGACTGTAAATCATCCCTAAAAGACTGCTGCTGATGATGCTGAGTGCCAGCCTCCACCTCCATGCTGACACAATCCTCCTCCTCCTCCTCTTCCTCTTCCTGTGCGATGGGTGGGACAGAAGGAACACTGTCTGGGTAAAGGGGGCCTTGAGAGGCAAGGAAGTCCTCCTCTTCCTGCCTCTGTTCTGCCTCAAGTGCCCTGTCCATTATTCCACGCAGCGTGTGCTCCAACAGGTGGACAAGAGGTACAGTGTCACTGATGCATGCACTGTCACTGCTCACCATCCTCGTGGCCTCCTCAAATGGTGCCAGGACAGTGCATGCATCCCTGATCATGCCCCACTGGCGTGGAGAAAAAAAACCAAGCTCCCCTGACCCTGTCCTGGTGCCGTAGTCGCACAGGTACTCATTGATGGCCCTCTGCTGCGTGTGCAGCCGCTGCAGCATGGCCAACGTTGAGTTCCACCTGGTGGGCATGTCACATATAAGGCGGTTCTTGGGCAGGTTCAACTCCTTTTGCAGCTCAGCCAGGCGAGCACTGGCATTATAAGATCTGCGGAAATGCACACAGACTTTCCTGGCCTGCCTCAGGACATCCTGTAAGCCCGGGTACCTGCCCAAGAACCGCTGCACCACCAGGTTAAGGACGTGAGCCACACAGGGCACATGGGTCAGTTGTCCCTGTCGGAGGGCGGAGAGGAGGTTGGTGCCATTGTCGCAAACCACCATTCCTGGCTTAAGCTGGCGTGGCGTCAACCACCTCTCGGCCTGGCCCTGCAGAGCAGACAGGACCTCTGCCCCAGTGTGGCTTCTGTCCCCCAAACACACCAGCGCAAGCACGGCATGGCATCTTTTTGCCTGCGTACTTGCGTAGCCCCGTGAACGGCTACGGAGCACCGCTGGTTCATAGGACAAACCACAGGAAGAGGCCATGGAGGAAGAAGAAGAGGAGGGGGTGGAGGAGAGAGGTGTGTCACAACCAGTAGTAGCATTTTGGAGGCGTGGCGGTGGGACAACCTCCAACACTACTGCACCTTGTCCTGCATCCTTCCCAGCTGCCAAAAGAGTGACCCAATGGGCCGTGAAAGAAAGGTAACGTCCCTGTCCATGCCTGCTGGACCATGAGTCAGCGGTAATATGCACCTTACCGCTGACCGCCCTGTCCAGCGAGGCCAAGACATTGCCTTCCACATGCCGGTAGAGAGCCGGAATAGCCTTCCGTGAGAAAAAGTGGCGTTTGGGAACCTGCCACTGAGGAACCGCACATTGCACAAACTCACGGAAGGGGGCCGAGTCTACCAACTGAAAAGGCAGCAGTTGAAGCGCTAGCAATTTAGCCAAGCTAGCATTCAACCGCTGGGCATGTGGATGGCTGGGAGTGAACTTCTTTCGACGGTCCAGCAGCTGGGGCAGGGAAATTTGCCTGCTAGAATCGGACGTCGGTGTACTGCTAGCAGAGTGGCCGCAAGTACTTGGCTGTGACACACCTAATTCTACACCTTCATTCCTCTCAGTGCATGTTTCAGAGAGGACTGAAGTTATAGTGGGGTTGGAAATCCCAGCTGATGCGGTGCAAGGAGAGGTCCGCTTTGTTCTTTGGTGTGGGTCTTTGAGGTAGGCTTGCCAACGAGCTGCATGGCAGGTCAACATATGTCTGGTCAGGCATGTGGTACCCAAGCGGCTGATGTTTTGGCCACGCGATATACGCTTGAGACATATGTTGCAAACAGCAGCTGTGCGATCTGATGCACTAGCCTCAAAAAAGGCCCACACCAAGGAACTTTTTGAATGACGGGCAGAGGCAGCGCCCTGCACAGGCGGAGCTCTGCGGTGTGATTCCGTCGGTGTACTGCCCTTACGCTGGCCACCAAAGGGCATCCTGTCTCGTTGGAGATGTGCCTCCTCCTCATCCTCCTCCTCCTCTCTCCTATTAGGCACCCACGTGGAGTCAGTGACCTCATCATCCCCTCCCTCCTCATCACTGGAGCCAATCTGGCAGTATGCTGCAGCTGCTGGAACATGACTGCCAGATTGGTGTCCTTCTTGAGCATCCCCTCTGTCTGCTCTCACCCTACTGCCTTCCTGTAGCTGGGTTTCATCATCAGACCTTTCGAAACGCTGGGCATCCTCCTGGAGCATGTACCCAACACTGTGCTCAAACAGTTCGGGGGACTCCTCAGGAGGAGGACATGGTGGGTCTAGGGAAGGAGTGACTGATGATGAGTCTGACATTGATACCAGGGAAGAGGACGCTTTGGCAGCTGCTTTGCCAGTACCCTGAGCCTGGGTGAGAGAGGATGAGGAGGAGGAGGAGGGCTTGGTCATCCACTCTACCAAGTCTTCGGCATGATGTGGCTCAACATGTCCAGCTGCGGAAAAGAAGGACAAGCGTGTCCCATGGCCATGTGCTGATGACAATGCACCGCGTCCACGACCAGCACTGTTGCCCCCAGACACAGAGCCTGCTTGCCCTCTTTTATTGCCTCCTGACTGTCTGCCTCTCCTTGTTTGCCTTCCAGACATTCTAATAGATGGCCTGCAGGGAGATGGGAAAAAAGCAATAAGGGCTACCTTCAGGTGTCCTTCTCTGTCCCTTGAAACAAGGACTTGCACAGTGAAAGAAACTGACACTCTCCCTACCTACAGTTTTCTGTCCCTAGAAAAAATGTTTTTTTTAAGCACAATATAGCACAAGGAGAATTCCCTCACTGTCCTTCCAGGTCCCTGGAAACAAGGACTTGCACAGTGAAAGAAACTGACACTCTCCCTACCTACAGTTTTCTGTCCCTAGAAAAAATGTTTTTTTTAAGCACACTATAGCACAAGGAGAATTCACTCACTGTCCTTCCCAGTCCCTAGAAACAAGGACTTGCACAGTGAAAGAAACTGACACTCTCCCTACCTACAGTTTTCTGTCCCTAGAAAAAATGTTTTTTTTAAGCACAATATAGCACAAGGAGAATTCACTCACTGTCCTTCCAGGTCCCTGGAAACAAGGACTTGCACAGTGAAAGAAACTGACACTCTCCCTACCTACAGTTTTCTGTCCCTAGAAAAAATGTTTTTTTTAAGCACAATATAGCACAAGGAGAATTCACTCACTGTCCTTCCAGGTCCCTAGAAACAAGGACTTGCACAGTGAAAGAAACTGACACTCTCCCTACCTACAGTTTTCTGTCCCTAGAAAAAAAGTTTTTTTTAAGCACAATATAGCACAAGGAGAATTCACTCACTGTCCTTCCAGGTCCCTAGAAACAAGGACTTACACAGTGAAAGAAACTGACACTCTCCCTACCTACAGTTTTCTGTCCCTAGAAAAAATGTTTTTTTTAAGCACAATATAGCACAAGGAGAATTCACTCACTGTCCTTCCAGGTCCCTGGAAACAAGGACTTGCACAGTGAAAGAAACTGACACTCTCCCTACCTACAGTTTTCTGTCCCTAGAAAAAATGTTTTTTTTAAGCACAATAAAGCACAAGGAGAATTCACTCACTGTCCTTCCAGGTCCCTAGAAACAAGGACTTACACAGTGAAAGAAACTGACACTCTCCCTACCTACAGTTTTCTGTCCCTAGAAAAAATGTTTTTTTTAAGCACAATATAGCACAAGGAGAATTCACTCACTGTCCTTCCAGGTCCCTAGAAACAAGGACTTACACAGTGAAAGAAACTGACACTCTCCCTACCTACAGTTTTCTGTCCCTAGAAAAAATGTTTTTTTTAAGCACAATAAAGCACAAGGAGAATTCACTCACTGTCCTTCCAGGTCCCTAGAAACAAGGACTTACACAGTGAAAGAAACTGACACTCTCCCTACCTACAGTTTTCTGTCCCTAGAAAAAATGTTTTTTTTAAGCACAATATAGCACAAGGAGAATTCACTCACTGTCCTTCCAGGTCCCTGGTAACAAGGACTTGCACAGTGAAAGAAACTGACACTCTCCTTACCTACAGTTTTCTGTCCCTAGAAAAAAAAATTTTTTAAGCACAATATAGCACAAGGAGAATTCACTCACTGTCCTTCCAGGTCCCTAGAAACAAGGACTTACACAGTGAAAGAAACTGACACTCTCCCTACCTACAGTTTTCTGTCCCTAGAAAAAATGTTTTTTTTAAGCACAATATAGCACAAGGAGAATTCACTCACTGTCCTTCCAGGTCCCTGGAAACAAGGACTTGCACAGTGAAAGAAACTGACACTCTCCCTACCTACAGTTTTCTGTCCCTAGAAAAAATGTTTTTTTTAAGCACAATAAAGCACAAGGAGAATTCACTCACTGTCCTTCCAGGTCCCTAGAAACAAGGACTTACACAGTGAAAGAAACTGACACTCTCCCTACCTACAGTTTTCTGTCCCTAGAAAAAATGTTTTTTTTAAGCACAATATAGCACAAGGAGAATTCACTCACTGTCCTTCCAGGTCCCTAGAAACAAGGACTTACACAGTGAAAGAAACTGACACTCTCCCTACCTACAGTTTTCTGTCCCTAGAAAAAATGTTTTTTTTAAGCACAATATAGCACAAGGAGAATTCACTCACTGTCCTTCCAGGTCCCTAGAAACAAGGACTTACACAGTGAAAGAAACTGACACTCTCCCTACCTACAGTTTTCTGTCCCTAGAAAAAAAAAATTTTTAAGCACAATAAAGCACAAGGAGAATTCACTCACTGTCCTTCCAGGTCCCTAGAAACAAGGACTTACACAGTGAAAGAAACTGACACTCTCCCTACCTACAGTTTTCTGTCCCTAGAAAAAATGTTTTTTTTAAGCACAATATAGCACAAGGAGAATTCACTCACTGTCCTTCCAGGTCCCTAGAAACAAGGACTTACACAGTGAAAGAAACTGACACTCTCCCTACCTACAGTTTTCTGTCTCTAGAAAAAATGTGTTTTTTAAGCACAATATAGCACAAGGAGAATTCACTCACTGTCCTTCCAGGTCCCTGGAAACAAGGACTTGCACAGTGAAAGAAACTGACACTCTCCCTACCTACAGTTTTCTGTCCCTAGAAAAAATGTTTTTTTTAAGCACAATAAAGCACAAGGAGAATTCACTCACTGTCCTTCCAGGTCCCTAGAAACAAGGACTTACACAGTGAAAGAAACTGACACTCTCCCTACCTACAGTTTTCTGTCCCTAGAAAAAATGTTTTTTTTAAGCACAATATAGCACAAGGAGAATTCACTCACTGTCCTTCCAGGTCCCTAGAAACAAGGACTTACACAGTGAAAGAAACTGACACTCTCCCTACCTACAGTTTTCTGTCCCTAGAAAAAATGTTTTTTTTAAGCACAATATAGCACAAGGAGAATTCACTCACTGTCCTTCCAGGTCCCTAGAAACAAGGACTTACACAGTGAAAGAAACTGACACTCTCCCTACCTACAGTTTTCTGTCCCTAGAAAAAATGTTTTTTTTAAGCACAATAAAGCACAAGGAGAATTCACTCACTGTCCTTCCAGGTCCCTAGAAACAAGGACTTACACAGTGAAAGAAACTGACACTCTCCCTACCTACAGTTTTCTGTCCCTAGAAAAAATGTTTTTTTAAGCACAATATAGCACAAGGAGAATTCACTCACTGTCCTTCCAGGTCCCTGGTAACAAGGACTTGCACAGTGAAAGAAACTGACACTCTCCCTACCTACAGTTTTCTGTCCCTAGAAAAAAAATTTTTTTAAGCACAATATAGCACAAGGAGAATTCACTCACTGTCCTTCCAGGTCCCTAGAAACAAGGACTTACACAGTGAAAGAAACTGACACTCTCCCTACCTACAGTTTTCTGTCCCTAGAAAAAATGTTTTTTTTAAGCACAATATAGCACAAGGAGAATTCACTCACTGTCCTTCCAGGTCCCTGGAAACAAGGACTTGCACAGTGAAAGAAACTGACACTCTCCCTACCTACAGTTTTCTGTCCCTAGAAAAAATGTTTTTTTTAAGCACAATAAAGCACAAGGAGAATTCACTCACTGTCCTTCCAGGTCCCTAGAAACAAGGACTTACACAGTGAAAGAAACTGACACTCTCCCTACCTACAGTTTTCTGTCCCTAGAAAAAATGTTTTTTTTAAGCACAATATAGCACAAGGAGAATTCACTCACTGTCCTTCCAGGTCCCTAGAAACAAGGACTTACACAGTGAAAGAAACTGACACTCTCCCTACCTACAGTTTTCTGTCCCTAGAAAAAATGTTTTTTTTAAGCACAATATAGCACAAGGAGAATTCACTCACTGTCCTTCCAGGTCCCTAGAAACAAGGACTTACACAGTGAAAGAAACTGACACTCTCCCTACCTACAGTTTTCTGTCCCTAGAAAAAATGTTTTTTTTAAGCACAATATAGCACAAGGAGAATTCACTCACTGTCCTTCCAGGTCCCTGGAAACAAGGACTTGCACAGTGAAAGAAACTGACACTCTCCCTACCTACAGTTTTCTGTCCCTAGAAAAAATGTTTTTTTTAAGCACAATAAAGCACAAGGAGAATTCACTCACTGTCCTTCCAGGTCCCTAGAAACAAGGACTTACACAGTGAAAGAAACTGACACTCTCCCTACCTACAGTTTTCTGTCCCTAGAAAAAATGTTTTTTTTAAGCACAATATAGCACAAGGAGAATTCACTCACTGTCCTTCCAGGTCCCTAGAAACAAGGACTTACACAGTGAAAGAAACTGACACTCTCCCTACCTACAGTTTTCTGTCCCTAGAAAAAATGTTTTTTTTAAGCACAATATAGCACAAGGAGAATTCACTCACTGTCCTTCCAGGTCCCTAGAAACAAGGACTTACACAGTGAAAGAAACTGACACTCTCCCTACCTACAGTTTTCTGTCCCTAGAAAAAAATTTTTTTTAAGCACAATAAAGCACAAGGAGAATTCACTCACTGTCCTTCCAGGTCCCTAGAAACAAGGACTTACACAGTGAAAGAAACTGACACTCTCCCTACCTACAGTTTTCTGTCCCTAGAAAAAATGTTTTTTTTAAGCACAATATAGCACAAGGAGAATTCACTCACTGTCCTTCCAGGTCCCTAGAAACAAGGACTTACACAGTGAAAGAAACTGACACTCTCCCTACCTACAGTTTTCTGTCTCTAGAAAAAATTTGTTTTTTAAGCACAATATAGCACAAGGAGAATTCACTCACTGTCCTTCCAGGTCCCTGGAAACAAGGACTTGCACAGTGAAAGAAACTGACACTCTCCCTACCTACAGTTTTCTGTCCCTAGAAAAAATGTTTTTTTTAAGCACAATAAAGCACAAGGAGAATTCACTCACTGTCCTTCCAGGTCCCTAGAAACAAGGACTTGCACAGTGAAAGAAACTGACACTCTCCCTACCTACAGTTTTCTGTCCCTAGAAAAAATGTTTTTTTTAAGCACAATAAAGCACAAGGAGAATTCACTCACTGTCCTTCCAGGTCCCTAGAAACAAGGACTTACACAGTGAAAGAAACTGACACTCTCCCTACCTACAGTTTTCTGTCCCTAGAAAAAATGTTTTTTTTAAGCACAATATAGCACAAGGAGAATTCACTCACTGTCCTTCCAGGTCCCTGGAAACAAGGACTTGCACAGTGAAAGAAACTGACACTCTCCCTACTGTGAGGGGGTTAGCTCGGCAGCGGGTGTGTGTGACCCCCGGGATGGGCTCCCCACACAAAAACAGGCCCAGCAAACGGAGGTTGTGGTTTTCAAAATCAAAAAAAAAGGTGCGGTTTATTTTCTATTTACAGTGACAAAACACAGCAAAGCCAAAAGAAACATATAAACAAAATAAATCCTGGTCAACTTGACCTCTGACTAAACATACAGGTTTCCTAACTAACAACTGGGATCAGCCTAGTGCTGTCCTAGTCCCTAAGTCCCTGGTTTTAAATGTCCAAGCAAATAGCCACACAGGCTTTTTCTCACCGCACAGGGGTTCACTCTCCCTAGACAGTCCACACAGGTCTGGTTCCAGGCATGAGCTAACATCTAATGAAGCTGGGAGTTCTTATAGAGGCCTAAATGAGCTGACAAGCTTCAGCTGGCCTCATCAACTCCCTGTCTGTACGACGCCCAGCCCTCTCCCTAGAGGTATGAGTCATCCATGAGCCCACTAGCCTTAGCTGGGCTTATACAACTCTCCACCTAGTTGTATAAGTCGGCGTAAAGCCTGAATCTGGGCGAAATATATCTACCCCCCTGGATGCAACCAGGTGACTTTACCTTCCTGCTGTCACATACCCCCCCCTCTTGTTTTAACCTCGGGGTTGGAACACCAGCAATCAGGCATTCATGTACTCGAGACAAAGCATCCACATTCCCCATTTGAACGCCAGGGCGATGCTTTACTGTGAAGTTGAATTCCTGGAGGGCCAGGAACCACCTATTCACTCTTCTATTTGTTTCCTTGTTTTGAGCCATCCACTTTAACGGAGCGTGATCCGTAACCATGTCAAAGTGCCTACCTAGCAGGTAGTACCGAAGGGAATCTAGAGCCCACTTCACCGCTAAACACTCCTTTTCAACGGTGGCGTAATTTACCTCATGGGACTTCAACTTCCTGCTGAGGTAAATGACTGGGTGCTCTTCCCCGTTCCAGACCTGGGACAATACTGCTCCTAACCCCACATCTGACGCATCACTTTGTACGACAAAGTCTTTAGAGAAGTCGGGTGAGTACAACACTGGCTGGCTACATAAGGCTTGTTTCAAGAATTGGAATGCTGCCTCAGCCTCGGGGGTCCATTTAATCATGACCGACCCTTTCCCCTTCGTTAGGTTGGTTAGGGGCACAGCCTTAGAAGCAAAGTGGGGAATGAATCGCCGATAATACCCAGCGATTCCCAGAAAGGCTCGTACCTGCTTCTTGCTGTTGGGACGTGGCCAACTCTGGATGGCCTCGACTTTGTTGAGTTGGGGTTTTATTACTCCCCTCCCAATGGTGTACCCAAGATATTTGGCCTCCTCCTGCCCAATGGTACACTTCTTGGGGTTAGCCGTAAACCCCGCTTCCCGAACAGAGTCCAGGACTGCTTGCACTTTTGGCAGATGTGAGGCCCAATCTGTGCTATGGACAATTACGTCATCCAGGTAAGCCGCAGCATACTTCCGATGGGGCCTCAGCATCTGGTCCATTTTCCGCTGGAATGTGGCCGGCGCATTCTGTAACCCGAACGGCATTCTTTTATATTGGAACGCCCCGTCTGGGGTTACAAATGCGGTTTTCTCTTTGGCCAATTTGGCCAGGGGGATTTGCCAATACCCTTTTGTGAGGTCAAGAGTCGTCATGTATCGGGCTGTTCCCAGCCGGTCGATCAACTCATCTATACGTGGCATGGGGTAGGTGTCAAATTTTGTAACTTTGTTCAACTGACGAAAATCGTTACAAAATCGCCAGCTCCCATCCGGTTTAGGCACCAACACAATGGGACTAGACCAATCACTTTGGGACTCCTCTATCACCCCTAAGTTCAGCATTTTCTGTACTTCCTCCCGTATTGCCTCCCGTCGGGCCTCTGGGATCCGATAGGGTTTTAACTTCACCCTTTCACCGGGCGGGGTAATGATGTCATGCTCTACCCCAAATGTTTGTCCCGGCAGCTCAGAGAATACCTCCTTGTTGCGAAGCACAAACTCCTTAACCTCCTGTTGTTGGGGTTGTGACAAGGTGGCTGCTATTCCAACCTCAGGAATCACGCAACCAGTTTGAGCTGGTGACCAAGTGTCTGCGACTAGGGACTCTCTATCCCTCCAGGCTTTCAACAGATTAACGTGATAGATCTGTTCGGGCTTTCGCCTTCCTGGTTGTCTGACCTTGTAATTCACTTCACTCACTTTTTCCATTATCTCGTAGGGGCCTTGCCATTTGGCAAGGAATTTACTTTCAACCGTAGGGACAAGTACCAGTATCCTATCCCCCGGGGAAAAGGTACGGGTCTTGGCTCCACGGTTGTACACTCTCTGCTGTGCTAACTGCGCTTGGGCCAAATGTTCCTTCACGATGGGCATTACCTGTGCAATTCGGTCTTGCATCAGGGCAACATGCTCAATCACACTCCTGTGGGGAGAACTCTCACTTTCCCAAGTTTCCTTGGCAATATCCAACAGCCCTCTTGGGTGTCTCCCATACAGTAACTCAAAGGGGGAGAATCCCGTAGAGGATTGGGGCACCTCCCTAATAGCAAACATCAGATAAGGAAGTAGACAGTCCCAATCCTTTCCATCTCTATCCACCACTTTCTTCAACATTTGTTTTAGGGTTTTGTTGAATCTTTCAACCAGCCCATCGGTTTGGGGGTGATACACAGATGTACGTAATTGCGTCACTTTGAACAATTTACACAGCTCCTTCATAACCCGGGACATAAAGGGTGTACCTTGGTCCGTAAGCAGTTCTTTACAAATACCCACCCGGCTAAACACAAGAGATAGCTCTTTGGCTATGGTTTTGGCCGAGGTATTTCGGAGAGGGATCGCTTCTGGATAACGGGTGGCATAGTCCATTATAACTAATATGTACTGGTGCCCCCTAGCGGACTTGATTATAGGACCTACCAAATCCATGGCGATCCTCTCAAACGGGACCTCAATGATGGGTAGAGGGACCAGCGGGCTACGGAAATGTGGCATCGGGGCCGACCTCTGACACACAGGGCAGGAGGAACAATAATTTTCTATGTCCTTCATCACCCCCGGCCAATAGAATCTCTGTAATACCCTCTCTCGGGTTTTCTCTGTCCCCAGATGACCTCCAAGAATGTGCCCATGGGCCAACTCCAACACCAACTTCCTGTAAGGTTTGGGCACCACAAGCTGCTCAACGGTTTCTTCTGCCCTTTTTGCCACCCGATACAGTAGGTCCTTCTCTACGCTGAAGTATGGGTAAGTGCAGGTATTATCTGGGTTCACTAACTCGCCATCTATTTTCACTACGTTTTCGCGTGCCTTTATTAGGGCGGGGTCTTTCAACTGTTCTGTGGCAAAGTTTTCCCTGTGAACCTCAAGATCAGAAAACTCCACAGACGGTAGGTTTTCGTCTGAGGAGGTGGGCTCCTCTCCAGTTTCTTGAGTCTCCCCTGCCAATACTGATAAGGGAAATTCCGGAGAGTCCTCACCACTCTCAGGGGAGTTCTGGCTATCACATTCCTGGTACATAGGGGCACCAGTGGGGGGCTCAGGATCATCCCACAGTTCCCAGAACTTCGGAAAATCCCTTCCCACAATGGCGTCATACGGTAACTGAGATACTAAGCCCACTGGATGAGAGAGGGTACCTTTGGGGGTCTCGAAACACACTGTAGTCACTGGATACTCTCGGGTGTCCCCATGCACACAAATAACAGCTACCTTGCTATTCCCAGAGACCTCTGTTTTAACTAACTCAGCCTTTATCAGGGTCACAAGGCTACCTGAATCCAGCAATACCACAACATTTCTACCATTAACACACATTTTGCATAAATGTTTCTCAATTCCTCGAATGGCAGTGCATGCGACTGTCGCACACAGCGACTGACGTCTGCCCGTCAGAAAGTCACACTGCATGGGTTCCTCCACAACCGGGCAATTGGCTGCAATATGTCCCGCTTGCCGGCAGCGGTAGCAAACGATCCTTCTTGCCGCCTCTTGAGCCGCTGATTTCCCAGGCTGTTCTCGCCAAACTTGGGGTAGAGCTCCCACCCTCTCACTCTCTCCACCCTTACCCCTTGGAATCCTCTTATCCGCCCCTGGGGATGGTCTGGTCTTAGGGTGGAAAGTCCGAGTGTCTCTGGAAGAAGCCGTCAGGTTCTCTGTAGCCAAGTATTTCTCCACACGATCCACAAGACCATCGGCCGTCTCTGGGTCTCCATGGCTTACCCACTTTTGGATGGCAGTAGGAAGAGCTCTCAAAAACCGATCCATTACAACACGTTCCACAATCTTTGGTGCGGACAAAGTCTCTGGCTGTAGCCACTTTCTGCTCAGGTGAATGAGATCATACATTTGAGACCTGGGGGGTTTTCCAAGCTGGAAAGTCCAGTTATGCACACGCTGAGCCCGGACAGCCTGGGTGACACCCAGCCTTGCCAATATCTCAGCTTTTAGCATCACATAGTCTTTTGCTTGGTCAGGCTCTAGGTCATAGTAAGCCTTCTGCGATTCACCAGTTAACAGAGGAGCCACCAGTCCAGCCCACTGCTCCTCAGGCCACTTTTCTCTTTCAGCAGTCCTTTCAAATGTGGTCAAAAATACCTCTGGATCATCCTCTCCAGTCATTTTTGTCAATAAACGACTCACCCCAAAGGACGCGGTATTAGTGGGACGGCTTTCCTCACTGGTCTGCGGACGTTGCTGCATTACTGCTTCCATTTGTTGTAGTCTCTGCTCTTGCTTCTGTAACAGGTCTATGAAGCGGGCCTCAGATTGCTGCTGGGCTTGTTGCTGAGCTTCCAGACTCTGTTGGTGAGCTTGCTGCTGGGCTGCAAGGCTCTGTTGATGAGCTGCAAGGCTCTTTTGCAAACCTGCATTTGTCTGCTGTTGATTGGCATTTGCTAGAGCCAGCTGCTTCAGTATCTCCTCCATGCTGGCTTAAAAAAACTGCCCGCATTCTCCACCAACTGTGAGGGGGTTAGCTCGGCAGCGGGTGTGTGTGACCCCCGGGATGGGCTCCCCACACAAAAACAGGCCCAGCAAACGGAGGTTGTGGTTTTCAAAATCAAAAAAAAAGGTGCGGTTTATTTTCTATTTACAGTGACAAAACACAGCAAAGCCAAAAGAAACATATAAACAAAATAAATCCTGGTCAACTTGACCTCTGACTAAACATACAGGTTTCCTAACTAACAACTGGGATCAGCCTAGTGCTGTCCTAGTCCCTAAGTCCCTGGTTTTAAATGTCTAAGCAAATAGCCACACAGGCTTTTTCTCACCGCACAGGGGTTCACTCTCCCTAGACAGTCCACACAGGTCTGGTTCCAGGCATGAGCTAACATCTAATGAAGCTGGGAGTTCTTATAGAGGCCTAAATGAGCTGACAAGCTTCAGCTGGCCTCATCAACTCCCTGTCTGTACGACGCCCAGCCCTCTCCCTAGAGGTATGAGTCATCCATGAGCCCACTAGCCTTAGCTGGGCTTATACAACTCTCCACCTAGTTGTATAAGTCGGCGTAAAGCCTGAATCTGGGCGAAATATATCTACCCCCCTGGATGCAACCAGGTGACTTTACCTTCCTGCTGTCACACTACCTACAGTTTTCTGTCCCTAGAAAAAATGTTTTTTTTAAGCACAATAAAGCACAAGGAGAATTCACTCACTGTCCTTCCAGGTCCCTAGAAACAAGGACTTACACAGTGAAAGAAACTGACACTCTCCCTACCTACAGTTTTCTGTCCCTAGAAATTTTTTTTTTTTTAAGCACAATATAGCACAAGGAGAATTCACTCACTGTCCTTCCAGGTCCCTAGAAACAAGGACTTACACAGTGAAAGAAACTGACACTCTCCCTACCTACAGTTTTCTGTCCCTAGAAAAAATGTTTTTTTTTAAGCACAATATAGCACAAGGAGAATTCACTCACTGTCCTTCCAGGTCCCTAGAAACAAGGACTTACACAGTGAAAGAAACTGACACTCTCCCTACCTACAGTTTTCTGTCCCTAGAAAAAATGTTTTTTTTAAGCACAATAAAGCACAAGGAGAATTCACTCACTGTCCTTCCAGGTCCCTAGAAACAAGGACTTACACAGTGAAAGAAACTGACACTCTCCCTACCTACAGTTTTCTGTCCCTAGAAAAAATGTTTTTTTTAAGCACAATATAGCACAAGGAGAATTCACTCACTGTCCTTCCAGGTCCCTGGTAACAAGGACTTGCACAGTGAAAGAAACTGACACTCTCCCTACCTACAGTTTTCTGTCCCTAGAAAAAAAAATTTTTTAAGCACAATATAGCACAAGGAGAATTCACTCACTGTCCTTCCAGGTCCCTAGAAACAAGGACTTACACAGTGAAAGAAACTGACACTCTCCCTACCTACAGTTTTCTGTCCCTAGAAAAAATGTTTTTTTTAAGCACAATATAGCACAAGGAGAATTCACTCACTGTCCTTCCAGGTCCCTGGAAACAAGGACTTGCACAGTGAAAGAAACTGACACTCTCCCTACCTACAGTTTTCTGTCCCTAGAAAAAATGTTTTTTTTAAGCACAATAAAGCACAAGGAGAATTCACTCACTGTCCTTCCAGGTCCCTAGAAACAAGGACTTACACAGTGAAAGAAACTGACACTCTCCCTACCTACAGTTTTCTGTCCCTAGAAAAAATGTTTTTTTTAAGCACAATATAGCACAAGGAGAATTCACTCACTGTCCTTCCAGGTCCCTAGAAACAAGGACTTACACAGTGAAAGAAACTGACACTCTCCCTACCTACAGTTTTCTGTCCCTAGAAAAAATGTTTTTTTTAAGCACAATATAGCACAAGGAGAATTCACTCACTGTCCTTCCAGGTCCCTAGAAACAAGGACTTACACAGTGAAAGAAACTGACACTCTCCCTACCTACAGTTTTCTGTCCCTAGAAAAAATGTTTTTTTTAAGCACAATATAGCACAAGGAGAATTCACTCACTGTCCTTCCAGGTCCCTGGAAACAAGGACTTGCACAGTGAAAGAAACTGACACTCTCCCTACCTACAGTTTTCTGTCCCTAGAAAATTTTTTTTTTTAAGCACAATAAAGCACAAGGAGAATTCACTCACTGTCCTTCCAGGTCCCTAGAAACAAGGACTTACACAGTGAAAGAAACTGACACTCTCCCTACCTACAGTTTTCTGTCCCTAGAAAAAATGTTTTTTTTAAGCACAATATAGCACAAGGAGAATTCACTCACTGTCCTTCCAGGTCCCTAGAAACAAGGACTTACACAGTGAAAGAAACTGACACTCTCCCTACCTACAGTTTTCTGTCCCTAGAAAAAATGTTTTTTTTAAGCACAATATAGCACAAGGAGAATTCACTCACTGTCCTTCCAGGTCCCTAGAAACAAGGACTTACACAGTGAAAGAAACTGACACTCTCGCTACCTACAGTTTTCTGTCCCTAGAAAAAAATTTTTTTTAAGCACAATAAAGCACAAGGAGAATTCACTCACTGTCCTTCCAGGTCCCTAGAAACAAGGACTTACACAGTGAAAGAAACTGACACTCTCCCTACCTACAGTTTTCTGTCCCTAGAAAAAATGTTTTTTTTAAGCACAATATAGCACAAGGAGAATTCACTCACTGTCCTTCCAGGTCCCTAGAAACAAGGACTTACACAGTGAAAGAAACTGACACTCTCCCTACCTACAGTTTTCTGTCTCTAGAAAAAATTTGTTTTTTAAGCACAATATAGCACAAGGAGAATTCACTCACTGTCCTTCCAGGTCCCTGGAAACAAGGACTTGCACAGTGAAAGAAACTGACACTCTCCCTACCTACAGTTTTCTGTCCCTAGAAAAAATGTTTTTTTTAAGCACAATAAAGCACAAGGAGAATTCACTCACTGTCCTTCCAGGTCCCTAGAAACAAGGACTTACACAGTGAAAGAAACTGACACTCTCCCTACCTACAGTTTTCTGTCCCTAGAAAAAATGTTTTTTTTAAGCACAATATAGCACAAGGAGAATTCACTCACTGTCCTTCCAGGTCCCTAGAAACAAGGACTTACACAGTGAAAGAAACTGACACTCTCCCTACCTACAGTTTTCTGTCCCTAGAAAAAATGTTTTTTTTAAGCACAATATAGCACAAGGAGAATTCACTCACTGTCCTTCCAGGTCCCTAGAAACAAGGACTTACACAGTGAAAGAAACTGACACTCTCCCTACCTACAGTTTTCTGTCCCTAGAATTTTTTTTTTTTTTAAGCACAATAAAGCACAAGGAGAATTCACTCACTGTCCTTCCAGGTCCCTAGAAACAAGGACTTACACAGTGAAAGAAACTGACACTCTCCCTACCTACAGTTTTCTGTCCCTAGAAAAAATGTTTTTTTTAAGCACAATATAGCACAAGGAGAATTCACTCACTGTCCTTCCAGGTCCCTGGTAACAAGGACTTGCACAGTGAAAGAAACTGACACTCTCCCTACCTACAGTTTTCTGTCCCTAGAAAAAAAAATTTTTTAAGCACAATATAGCACAAGGAGAATTCACTCACTGTCCTTCCAGGTCCCTAGAAACAAGGACTTACACAGTGAAAGAAACTGACACTCTCCCTACCTACAGTTTTCTGTCCCTAGAAAAAATGTTTTTTTTAAGCACAATATAGCACAAGGAGAATTCACTCACTGTCCTTCCAGGTCCCTGGAAACAAGGACTTGCACAGTGAAAGAAACTGACACTCTCCCTACCTACAGTTTTCTGTCCCTAGAAAAAATGTTTTTTTTTAAGCACAATAAAGCACAAGGAGAATTCACTCACTGTCCTTCCAGGTCCCTAGAAACAAGGACTTACACAGTGAAAGAAACTGACACTCTCCCTACCTACAGTTTTCTGTCCCTAGAAAAAATGTTTTTTTTAAGCACAATATAGCACAAGGAGAATTCACTCACTGTCCTTCCAGGTCCCTAGAAACAAGGACTTACACAGTGAAAGAAACTGACACTCTCCCTACCTACAGTTTTCTGTCTCTAGAAAAAATGTGTTTTTTAAGCACAATATAGCACAAGGAGAATTCACTCACTGTCCTTCCAGGTCCCTGGAAACAAGGACTTGCACAGTGAAAGAAACTGACACTCTCCCTACCTACAGTTTTCTGTCCCTAGAAAAAATGTTTTTTTTAAGCACAATAAAGCACAAGGAGAATTCACTCACTGTCCTTCCAGGTCCCTAGAAACAAGGACTTACACAGTGAAAGAAACTGACACTCTCCCTACCTACAGTTTTCTGTCCCTAGAAAAAATGTTTTTTTTAAGCACAATATAGCACAAGGAGAATTCACTCACTGTCCTTCCAGGTCCCTAGAAACAAGGACTTACACAGTGAAAGAAACTGACACTCTCCCTACCTACAGTTTTCTGTCCCTAGAAAAAATGTTTTTTTTAAGCACAATATAGCACAAGGAGAATTCACTCACTGTCCTTCCAGGTCCCTGGAAACAAGGACTTGCACAGTGAAAGAAACTGACACTCTCCCTACCTACAGTTTTCTGTCCCTAGAAAAAATGTTTTTTTTAAGCACAATATAGCACAAGGAGAATTCACTCACTGTCCTTCCAGGTCCCTAGAAACAAGGACTTACACAGTGAAAGAAACTGACACTCTCCCTACCTACAGTTTTCTGTCCCTAGAAAAAATGTTTTTTTTAAGCACAATATAGCACAAGGAGAATTCACTCACTGTCCTTCCAGGTCCCTAGAAACAAGGACTTACACAGTGAAAGAAACTGACACTCTCCCTACCTACAGTTTTCTGTCCCTAGAAAAAATGTTTTTTTTAAGCACAATATAGCACAAGGAGAATTCACTCACTGTCCTTCCAGGTCCCTAGAAACAAGGACTTACACAGTGAAAGAAACTGACACTCTCCCTACCTACAGTTTTCTGTCCCTAGAAAAAATGTTTTTTTTAAGCACAATATAGCACAAGGAGAATTCACTCACTGTCCTTCCAGGTCCCTAGAAACAAGGACTTACACAGTGAAAGAAACTGACACTCTCCCTACCTACAGTTTTCTGTCCCTAGAAAAAATGTTTTTTTTAAGCACACTATAGCACAAGCACAAAACACACTGACACTCTCCCTACCTATCCTTCTCTTTCCCTAAACTAAAGGAATCCAGGTTAAGCAAGAAAGAAATAAAAGTCACTGTCCCTGCCTATGCTGCTCTATCCCTGCTCCGGAACACACTACACTAGGCCGCCGTGCTGGCGGCCTTTTATAGTGTGGGGCGTGTACTAAACACCCTCAGCAATAATTGGCCACAGGCATCCTGCCTGTGGCCAATCATTGCTCTCCTCGCTGCCGGCGCTGTGATTGGCCAAGCATGCGGGGTCACAGTGCATGCTTGGCCAATCACAGCGCCTGGATGACACTGCGATGGCGTAGTGCATTGTGGGCCGTTCGCGTCACTCGAATTTGGCGCGAACGGCCCAAATCGTTCGATCTTCGTCGAACGATCGAACAGCCGATGTTCGAGTCGAACGTATGTTCGATTCGAACACGAAGCTCATCCCTATCAAGGAGAGTGGTCAGCCAGTAATGGTCCCTCTCCTTGATCCGAAGAATACGAGGATCCTTCCGCAGACTTTGCAGGATCAGGTTAGCTGAGGCATTCGGTCCGGAGTCCTCTGGGTCACTAAGGACGACATGATACGCAGCCACCTCCTCCCAGCCACGTACAAGTCCACGGGTTTCTTGGGACTGTAAATCATCCCTAAAAGACTGCTGCTGATGATGCTGAGTTCCAGGCTCCACCTCCATGCTGACACAATCCTCCTCCTCCTCCTCCTGTGCGATGGGTGGGACAGAAGGAACACTGTCTGGGTAAAGGGGGCCTTGAGAGGCAAGGAAGTCCTCCTCTTCCTGCCACACAGGGCGCATCGGTCAGTTGTCCCTGTCGGAGGGCGGAGAGGAGGTTAGTGCCATTGTCGCAAACCACCATTCCTGGCTTAAGCTGGCGTGGCGTCAACCACCTCTTGGCCTGCCCCTGCAGAGCAGACAGAACCTCTGCCCCAGTGGGGCTCCTGTCCCCCAAACACACCAGCGCAAGCACGGCATGGCATCTTTTTGCCTGCGTACTTGCGTAGCCCCTTGAACGCCTACGGAGCACCGCTGGTTCCGCGGAAAAAAAAGCACAGGAAGAGGCCATGGAGGAAGAAGAAGAGGAGGGGGTGGAGGAGAGAGGTGTGTCACAACCAGTAGTAGCATTTTGGAGGCATGGCGGCGGAACAACCTCCAACACTACTGCACCTTGTCCTGCATCCTTCCCAGCTGCCAAAAGAGTGACCCAATGGGCCGTGAAAGAAAGGTAACGACCTTGTCCATGCCTGCTGGACCATGAGTCAGTGGTAATATGCACCTTTACCGCTGACCGCCCTGTCCAGCGAGGCCAAGACATTGCCTTCCACATGCCGGTAGAGAGCCGGAAGCGCCTTCAGTGAGAAAAAGTGACGTTTGGGGAACCTGCCACTGGGGAACCGCACATTGCACAAACTCACGGAAGGGGGCCGAGTCTACCAACTGAAAAGGCAGCAGTTGAAGCGCTAGCAATTTAGCCAAGCTAGCATTCAACCGCTGGGCATGTGGATGGCTGGGAGTGAACTTCTTTCGACGGTCCAGCAGCTGGGGCAGGGAAATTTGCCTGCTAGAATCGGACGTTGGTGTACTGGTAGCAGAGTGCCCGCAAGTACTTGGCTGTGACACACCTAATTCTACACCTTCATTTCTCTCAGTGCAGGTTTCAGAGAGGACTGAAGGTATAGTGGGGTTGGAGATCCCAGCTGATGCGGTGCAAGGAGAGGTCCGCTTTGTTCTTTGGTGTGGGTCTTTAAGATAGGCTTGCCAACGAGCTGCATGGCAGGTCAACATATGTCTGGTCAAGCATGTGGTGCCCAAGCGGCTGATGTTTTGGCCACGCGATATACGCTTGAGACATATGTTGCAAACAGCAGCTGTGCGATCTGATGCACTCGACTCAAAAAAGGCCCACACCAAAGAACTTTTTGAATAACGGGCAGAGGCAGTGCCCTGCACAGGCGGAGCTCTGCGGTGTGATTCCGTCGGTGTGCTGCCCTTATGCTGGCCCCCCGAGGGAATCCTGCCTCATTGGAGATGCGCCTCCTCCTCATCCTCCTCCTCCTCCTCTCTCCTATTAGGCACCCACGTGGAGTCAGTGACCTTATCATCCCCTCCCTCCTCATCACTGGAGCCAATCTGGCAGTATGCTGCAGCTGCTGGAACATGACTGCCAGATTGGTGTCCTTCTTGAGCATCCCCTCTCTCTGCTCTCACGCTACTGCCTTCCTCTAGCTGGGTATCATCATCAGACCCTTCGAAACGCTGGGCATCCTCCTGGAGCATGTACCCAACACTGTGCTCAAACAGTTCGGGGGACTCCTCAGGAGGACATGGTGGGTCTAGGGAAGGAGTGACTGATGATGACATTGATACCAGGGAAGAGGACGCTTTGGCAGCTGCTTTGCCAGTACCCTGAGCCTGGGTGAGAGAGGATGAGGAGGATGAGGAGGGCTTGGTCATCCACTCTACCAAGTCTTCGGCATGATGCGGCTCAACACGACCAGCTGCCGAAAATAAGGACAAGCGTGTCCCATGGCCACGTGCTGATGACGATGCACCGCATCCACGACCAGCACTGTTGTCTCTAGACACAGAGCCTGCTTGCCCTCTTTTATTGGCTCCTGACTGTCTGCCTCTCCTTGTTTGCCTTCCAGACATTCTAATGGCCTGCAGGGAGATGGGAAAACCAGCAATAAGGGGTAGCTTCAGGTGTATATTTTGCAGGAAGCACACTACGCCCGCTGTAAGTGCTGCAGATGACTGCCTGTGTTACACAACAGGAAAAAACAGCAATAAGGGCTAGCTTCAGGTGTTTATTTTGCAGGAAGCACACTCCGCCCGCTGTAAGTGCTGCAAATGCCTGTTAGTGTAACACAAAAGAAAAAAAGCTCCAGCAATAAGGGCTAGCTTCAGGTGTATAATGTGCAGGAGGCACACTCCGCCCGCTGTAAGTGCTGCAAATGCCTGTTAGTGTAACACACCAGGAAAACACAGTAATACGGGCTAGCTTCGGGTGTATATTTAGCAGGAAGCACACTCTGCCCGCTGTAAGTGATGCAAATGCCTGTTAGTGTAACACACCAGGAAAACACAGCAATACGGGCTAGCTTCAGGTGTATATTTAGCAGGAAGCACACTCCGCCCACTGTAAGTGCTGCAAATGCCGGTTAGTGTAACACACCAGGAAAACACAGCAATACGGGCTAGCTTCAGGTGTATATTTAGCAGGAAGCACACTCTGCCCGCTGTAAGTGCTGCAAATGCCTGTTAGTGTAACACACCAGGAAAACACAGCAATACGGGCTAGCCTCAGGTGTATATTTAGCAGGAAGCACACTCCGCCCGCTGTAAGTGCTGAAAATGCCTGTTAGTGTAACACACCAGGAAAACACAGCAATACGGGCTAGTTTCAGGTGTATATTTAGCAGGAAGAACACTCCGCCCGCTGTAAGTGCTGCAAATGCCTGTTAGTGTAACACACCAGGAAAACACAGCAACCCGGGCTAGCTTCAGGTGTATAATGTGCAGGAGGCACACTCCGCCCGCTGTAAGTGCTGCAAATGCCGGTTAGTGTAACACACCAGGAAAACACAGCAATACGGGCTAGCTTCAGGTGTATATTTAGCAGGAAGCACACTCCGCCCGCTGTAAGTGCTGCAAATGCCTGTTAGTGTAACACACCAGGAAAACACAGCAATACAGACTAGCTTCAGGTGTATATTTAGCAGGAAGCACACTCCGCCCACTGTAAGTGCTGCAAATGCCTGTTAGTGTAACACACCAGGAAAACACAGCAATACGGGCTAGCTTCAGGTGTATATTTAGCAGGAAGCACACTCCACCCGCTGTAAGTGCTGCAAATGACTGTTAGTGTAACACACCAGGAAAACACAGCAATACGGGATAGCTTCAGGTGTATATTTAGCAGGAAGCACACTCCGCCCGCTGTAAGTGCTGCAAATGCCTGTTAGTGTAACACAATAGGAAAACACAGCAATACGGGCTAGCTTCAGGTGTATACTGTGCAGGAGGCTTAGCAACAATGACACTGACACTGTCCCCTGCCTATCCTTCTCTCTTCCTGCACACAAGGTTTATCAAAGAATATAAAAATAAAAAATAAAAAATTGCGCTAAAGAGTCCTCATAGTAATTATTTATGTGATGAATAAAGTCCAATATGGCAGGCTGGTATGAAAAAACACAAAAACTCCCAATTGCTAGATAGACCTTGAGAAATTCATGCTTACCAGATAAATAAGCCAATAGAGCAGATGGCTATAGCCCAGCCACGGCCTTTGGTTGGCACCAAGATACCCGCTTCGCCAGGAAAATTATAAATACAATAGCTGGAACTGTGATTCCACAATAGTGATATTAATCAACCCAAAAAAAGAGAAAGAAAGGCACATAGCGTAATCCTGCCACAATAAATGTTCTATGGGGATCAGTGTTATGGACAACACCCAGTGAGAGAAACATGCACGAGTGAACAACCACCTCACAATCGATCTCCTTACCAAATTGCACTAAATAAAAAACTTTGAGCAGATAAAAAGGCAAAAACACCCCAAACACAAAGGTTGTGATCTGCCACCTCTCAAACAGTCTTCTTACCAGATGGACACCACTTTAAGGCTGGATATATATAGGTGAAGGTTTTAGATCAGGATCCTATGGACAACTGTAGGCTCAGATGGTAGAGGGATGAGGATAGAATCTCCCAGCTGGGACCGTAGTTCCGTGTGTACGGTATTATCATTGGGTACCCAAGAGAAAATGAAGAGACTCGATAGTGTAATACCATCAATACGTTTAATTAAAAAAAGGGCAATTACACTTACATATAGTTGTAAAATTCAAGCAGAGAAACGAAGCCGGCCGGCCACAATGTAAAACTCCCGTCCTGCGAACGTGGTGATGTCAGCATGTACCCCCTCAGACGCGTTTCGTCATCAAAGACATTCTCAACAAGGGACGGGTAGCGTGCTGACTCACCACCATTTATAGAACCAAGCCTCGTTTTGAATCGCGGGCGAGGTGGCGGTTCGCCATCTTGTTTGATGGCAAACCTAATGTTACTACTCGACTCAATCCAGTATTTGCCCATTTCTATTAGAAGCAATGCAAATAATCTCAACGGAAGGATATAATGACAAAATAACCTCAGTCTGAGCCCCGGACATGAATAATCTATTGCCATTGAATACTGGCAGAACTAATTAGAAAATGAAATCTTTGTCACGAGGGTTGATCAAGTGAACCCAGATTCAATATAGAAATTGAAACATAAAATAACGAGGACAAAAAATCAGGACAAAATTATTATTAGATAACCACCACTGGAGTGGTATATATCATGAATTTGTAATTTATTAATAAAAACAAATTTAAATTAATAATCTGAAATTTGATATTGATATGTACTATTTTAAACAGAACACATCATACAGTCCCAGTATACCAGCCATAAAAACAATCAGCACACGTAACACCCACCTCTAGTGGTGAGTGCATGTAATAAATTATACTGACTGGCTAGAACTGTTTATTAATACTAGATCTGTGAAACCCAAACTGTGATACATAGTGAACTAGATGTAGGACCATTCCAACGCATAACCCCGCATTGGATGGTATTAAGAGGTTATTTTATAACTTAATTATATACGTGTTAATGTATATAAAATTAAATTGTGTAATCAAAAAGTGCATTTGACATAAAAATGTGTGAAACATAGAGATGTGAATATTTTTAAGTCGGTGTGAGGATAAAACCTCACACACATTGTATGCGTCCAATCATGACTATAATTAAATCATCGATTGGATAGAAAGATTTAATGAAAAACGTTTTATTAATAAAAATTAAAATATATATTGAAAAATATATGGTCATATACGTGACTCAGACCAAGTTTACAATAAACTGTATTTTAAGAATTATCGATAAAAGCATTGACATCTACGTCAACATTCAACCCATAGGGTACATAGGTTTTGACCTTAAAAATCCAAGACATTTCGAGTTTGGATATTTCCCTTACTAGAGAGCTCCCCCTCCAATTGGGGTTATATTTATCAATGCCCAGAAATAGCGTTTTTGAAGGATCTCTATTATGGAATAAACGATAATGTTTAGATACGGAGTGTTTTTTAAAACCTGTTTTAATGTTGGTGATGTGTTCGTTTAGTCTGACCTGTAGAGGACGTTTAGTCCTCCCGATATACTGTAACCCACAAGGGCATTGAAGCAAATAGACCACACCTACTGAAGAACATGTAATAAGGGGCTTAATATCATGGCTGATATGTGTACTAGTAGACAGAAAACTAGTAGTCCTCCTATGGGTGCAACTATTTAAATAACAAACCCTACATCTACGGCATTGGTAGTACCCCGTTAGTTGACTAAAAGAATTGAAAAAATTTAATCTAGAGGGGGGATCAAGAATATTAGGAGATATCCTATTTCTTAATGATGGAGCCCCTCGAAACACCACCTGGGGTATATCAGGCAGAATATCTCTCAGAATACGGTCACTATTCACAATATGCCAATGTCGAGACAACATTTGTTTGATGTTTTTATGTTGTAAAGAGTAAGTTGTTATAAATGGAACCCCTTGTGAGAAAACACCCCCCTGCTGGCGAGGCCTCTCAACCAGGAGGTCCTCTCGATTGAGTGTCTTCACTGATTCAAGTGTAGTTTTTAAATCAGATTCCATATACCCTTTCTCTAGGAACTTCTGAGTAAGCAGTTTAGCTTGTTGTAAAAATTCTTCCTGGCTGGAGCAGTTCCTTCTAAGTCTAGTATACTGGCTTTTTGGGACTGACCCAAGCCACGGCCTATGATGGAAACTACTTACTGGTATAAAAGAGTTCCTATCCGTGGGTTTAAAGTGTGTTGACGTGGTCAATTTCTCACCTTCAACTCTAATTTTCAAGTCTAAAAAATTTATCTCTGTACGACTAAACTCATATTTTAGTTCAATGCCTCTTTGGTTGTCATTAAGGGAGGTCATAAAGTCGTGAAGAGATGTTATATCCCCATCCCATAGGAGGAGGATGTCATCAATATACCTAGCCCATTGGACAAGGTGGGGTATGTCCTGGGCATAGATGACATCCTCCTCCCACTTGGCCATAAACAAATTGGCCAGACTGGGGGCATATTTAGCCCCCATGGCCACGCCCCTATCTTGTCTGTAATATTGACTGGAGAACCAAAAATAGTTATGAGTTGCTGCAAACTCTAAGAGATCCATCAAAACTGAAATCTGGTCTGGATGAAGTCCAGAATCTCTAATAAGAAAACAGCGAACTGCCTCGAATCCCAGGTTATGGGGAATAATTGTATATAGTGACGTGACGTCAGCTGTCACTAAAAAGGTACCTGATTTTACTCGCAATCCAGATAAAATATTAATAACATGCCGAGAATCTTTGATAAAGGACGGCATCTGACCTACAAGACGTTGAAGGTAAAAATCAATATATCTGCCCACCCGGGACGTCAATGAATTTATTCCACTGACTATGGGGCGACCCGGGGGGCAGACAGGATTTTTATGTACCTTCGGTAAATAATAGATAGTTGGTGTTCTAGGAGCCCGAGGAACCAAATATAGACTTTATTTTTTATTTAAAATACCTACAGACAATCCTCTAGATACAATTCTAGTCAGATCTCGTAAATAACCGGCTTTTGGGTCTGAGGACAAAGGGGTATAGGTATTAGAATCACCCAGAATTCTGTGCATTTCTGCCATGTAGTCCTTTTTATCAAGGACCACAATCCCACCCCCCTTGTCTGCAGGTCTAATTACTAGGTCTTTGTTTTGACACAAAGTATCTAGTCCTAGTTGCATCAGCTTGCTATTTCTAGCTTTCTTTAGTTCCAGGGACTCTAAATCTCTAATAAGCACATCCCTAAAAACTTTCAGGGATGGTGCCAGGACTCCCGGAGGGTTAAACAGAGAGGCATTGGCCAGACCGGAATGCCGGTAATCTCCAGGCCTTTGATTGCTAATACTGGAGATTGGGTTAATGGTCATATACCTCTTAATGTTTAATTTCCTTACAAAGCGGTGTATATCCATATATGTTTGGAATTTGTCCAAGCTTCTAGGTGGTGCAAACTTGAGCCCTTTATCTAGAACCAATTTCTCTGGGTCAGTTAAAACTTGGGTACTAAGATTAAAAATACCCTGGCCTATTACAGCCTGGGCCTTTTCTGCTGATCGTAGGCGCCTCCCCCCTCTGACTCCTCGTTTTTTTCCCCAGGCCTTTTTATGCCTTGATTTGGCCGAGAAAAACCCCAATTGCCCGAACCATTATTGGCCGGGCGTCTAGGTGTACCAAACCGTGGTGGGGGGTAAGATGTATTTGAAGGCCCCTCTCTATATTGAACATGCTGAGAATCATAGTAACCCAAGTCTTCATCCCCATTATCTCTGTCCCTAAGGGGAAAGAAACTACTCCTATGAGAAGGAATGTTCGATCCCCAATTTTGGTCATTGTGGGGTTCATGTGGTGAATATTGACTAAATTCATCACCCCTCCACCAATCTGGATTTCCCGTCTTATTCCCACGTCCCTGATTGGGAGGATTCCGACCCCGTTGGGGTAATGGCATCCTATACCAAGGTGGCTGGTTTGACATCTGGGTCCCATATTCCTGCGTATGGTAGGGTCTATTACTAGGTCCCCAATGTTGGTATGATCCTTGTTGGGTAAATGGCCCTCTCTGGTTGTCTGGAAACCTATGGGGGGATTGGTATGTATTCTGCCCACCTCCTTTCTGTGATTTTGAAGCCCCCCCACTTTTTTTAGGGGGGTTAGTTGAATGGGGTTTAGACTGTTGTGGCAATACACCTGAGTTACTTTCTGCGACCTGAGTAGAAACTTCCATCTCTGAATTGATGGTGTTAGCTTGCTCATTCAGCAGTTTTTTTTGCCATTCAAAAACAACATTATTTTGATAATCTGATAGATCATGATTAGATTTTTTTTTTTTTTTTTTTATTTCTGATCTTTATCCTCTTTTTCAATAACTTTAAGTAAACTCTGTGACTTATCTCTATACTCATCAATATCTTTCATAGGATTAAGTTTCTCTTTGATGATTTTGATTTCCTTATCCAATTTGGCCAATTTAATGGTTTTCCTATCAATCAGAAATCTCAAACAAGAGACACCCACCTTGTTAAAGTAGCTGAACCACTCTTCCAAATCAGTGTCTCCCTTTTGAGGGGTTACTTCCCATCTAAGGCTCCCAGGGACCATTGTGTTTTTAATATAGGTCTCTAAGTAGGCTATATCCCACTGAGTGTGGGTCTCAGATACAAGAAGATTTTTTAATCTTATAAACAGCCCCCCCAGGTCGCCTTCTTCCTCCCTATAGAGTTCAAAGACCCCATCTACATTGACCACCTTAGTGGCCCTAAAGTCAAAGATATCCATGATGATATCACGACAGTTCGAAAAGACAGGCAGCAGCAGTGATAATATCAGAACAATGCAATAAAGGAAAAAAATGCGCTTGCTGTAAAAATTCAAATAAATGAAATAAAAATTTAAATGAGAAAACTCCTTATAGCAGCAATAAAAGTGGGATAAACACAAAATAGAAATAAAAAAGAGAAAATCGCGCTAAAGAGTCCTCATAGAAATTATTTATGTGATGAATAAAGTCCAATGTGGCAGGCTGTTATGGAAAAACACAAAAACTCCCAATTGCTAGATAGACCTTGAGAAATTCATGCTTACCAGATAAATAAGCCAATAGAGCAGATGGCTATAGCCCAGCCACGGCCTTTGGTTGGCACCAAGATACCCGCTTCGCCAGGAAAATTATAAATACAATAGCTGGAACTGTGACTGCACAATAGTGATATTAATCAACCCAAAAAAAGAGAAAGAAAGGCACATAGCGTAATCCTGCCACAATAAATGATCTATGGGGATCAGTGTTATGGACAACACCCAGTGAGAGAAACATGCACGAGTGAACCACCACCTCACAATCGATCTCCTTACCAAATTGCACTAAATAAAAAACTTTGAGCAGATAAAAAGGCAAAAACACCCCAAACACAAAGGTTGTGATCCGCCACCTCTCAAACAGTCTTCTTACCAGATGGACACCACTTTAAGGCTGGATATATATAGGTGAAGGTTTTAGATCAGGATCCTATGGACAACTGTAGGCTCAGATGGTAGAGGGATGAGGATAGAATCTCCCAGCTGGGACCGTAGTTCCGTGTGTACGGTATTACCATCGGGAACCCAAGAGAAAATGAAGAGACTCGATAGTGTAATACCATCAATACGTTTAATTAAAAAAAGGGCAATTACACTTACATATAGTTGTAAAATTCAAGCAGAGAAACGAAGCCGGCCGGCCACAATGTAAAACTCCCGTCCTGCGAATGTGGTGACGTCAGAACGTACCCCCTCAGACGCGTTTCGTCATCAAAGACATTCTCAACAAGGGACGGGTAGCGTGCTGACTCACCACCATTTATAGAACCAAGCCTCATTTTGAATCGCGGGCGAGGTGGCGGTTCGCCATCTTGTTTGATGGCAAACCTAATGTTACTACTCGACTCAATCCAGTATTTGCCCATTTCTATTAGAAGCAATGCAAATAATCTCAACGGAAGGATATAATGACAAAATAACCTCAGTCTGAGCCCCGGACATGAATAATCTATTGCCATTGAATACTGGCAGAACTAATTAGAAAATGAAACCTTTGTCATGAGGGTTGATCAAGTGAACCCAGATTCAATATAGAAATTGAAACCTAAAATACTGAGTATACAAAAATAGTGTAGCGCTGGAAAGAACTGTATATATCTATACAGTTAAAATTAAATACGTGAAAAAAGTATCAAAAACACTAATAAAACAATACAAATAAACCAATCAAGTTCATAAGTGCCCGTGAAGAAAGAAGATTATAAAATAAATGTGTAGAGGATTTCCTCTATATTGATGATAAGAGTTCCACAGAGAAGATATCCGATGAAGCTGGTAAGTGCTATTCCAACAATAAGTGAAGATCCCGCCACCAAAGTGAGAAATGAAGGCTTACCAAACAGCCTGCGATCGCCCTTCTCAGGGGGGTCAAAACAAGCTTAGTAGAGCGATGTTCACTCCATGGAAGGCAGAGAAATTCCAGTGAAGACACTTCATCCACAATAGGCGAGTCTCCAGAGACGTGTCTGCACAGCTGATCCAAATCGGAGATGAAAAACACTCTTGATTGATCAGAGTGAATAATCCTCAGCAGTTAAAACGATGTCCAAAGAGAAAAAAGAAAAACTTTCCATAGTGTAGCATTCATCAGGGAAGTTTTATTAGAAATGAACAGGAGAGAAAACAGCTCTCACATAGGTATATAAAAATAATGATAAAACGAGAAAATCCTTGCAAGGAAATAAAAAAGCTCCGAGTTTCTGTCAAAGGCTGATTCGCGCGTGCGCAATGCATGTGCATTGCGCACGCGCGAATCAGCCTTTGACAGAAACTCGGAGCTTTTTTATTTCCTTGCAAGGATTTTCTCGTTTTATCATTATTTTTATATACCTATGTGAGAGCTGTTTTCTCTCCTGTTCATTTCTAATAAAACTTCCCTGATGAATGCTACACTATGGAAAGTTTTTCTTTTTTCTCTTTGGACATCGTTTTAACTGCTGAGGATTATTCACTCTGATCAATCAAGAGTGTTTTTCATCTCCGATTTGGATCAGCTGTGCAGACACGTCTCTGGAGACTCGCCTATTGTGGATGAAGTGTCTTCACTGGAATTTCTCTGCCTTCCATGGAGTGAACATCGCTCTACTAAGCTTGTTTTGACCCCCCTGAGAAGGGCGGTCGCAGGCTGTTTGGTAAGCCTTCATTTCTCACTTTGGTGGCGGGATCTTCACTTATTGTTGGAATAGCACTTACCAGCTTCATCGGATATCTTCTCTGTGGAACTCTTATCATCAATATAGAGGAAATCCTCTACACATTTATTTTATAATCTTCTTTCTTCACGGGCACTTATGAACTTGATTGGTTTATTTGTATTGTTTTATTAGTGTTTTTGATACTTTTTTCACGTATTTAATTTTAACTGTATAGATATATACAGTTCTTTCCAGCGCTACACTATTTTTGTATACTCATTTTGTTTGTACCTTATATCAAAGGTTTTTTTGGTGTTTAGCAGCAGGTTTCCTGAAGGGACATATTCATTTATTTATTTTTTTAAATCACTTTGCACCTAGCGCGAATTTTTACTTTTTATAACAAACCTAAAATACTGGCAGAACTAATTAGAAAATGAAACCTTTGTCACGAGGGTTGATCAAGTGAACCCAGATTCAATATAGAAATTGAAACATAAAATAACGAGGACAAAAAATCAGGACAAAATTATTATTAGATAACCACCACTGGAGTGGTATATATCATGAATTTGTAATTTATTAATAAAAACAAATTTAAATTAATAATATGAAATTTGATATTGATATGTACTATTTTAAACAGAACACATCATACAGTCCCAGTATACCAGCCATAAAAACAATCAGCACACGTAACACCCACCTCTAGTGGTGAGTGCATGTAATAAATTATACTGACTGGCTAGAACTGTTTATTAATACTAGATCTGTGAAACCCAAACTGTGATACATAGTGAACTAGATGTAGGACCATTCCAACGCATAACCCCGCATTGGATGGTATTAAGAGGTTATTTTATAACTTAATTATATACGTGTTAATGTATATAAAATTAAATTGTGTAATCAAAAAGTGCATTCGACATAAAAATGTGTGAAACATAGAGATGTGAATATTTTTAAGTCGGTGTGAGGATAAAACCTCACACACATTGTATGCGTCCAATCATGACTATAATTAAATCATCGATTGGATAAAAAGATTTAATGAAAAACTTTTTATTAATAAAAATTAAAATATATATTGAAAAATATATGGTCATATACGTGACTCAGACCAAGTTTACAATAAACTGTATTTTAAGAATTATCGATAAAAGCATTGACATCTACGTCAACATTCAACCCATAGGGTACATAGGTTTTGACCTTAAAAATCCAAGACATTTCGAGTTTGGATATTTCCCTTACTAGAGAGCTCCCCCTCCAATTGGGGTTATATTTCTCAATGCCCAGAAATAGCGTTTTTGAAGAATCTCTATTATGGAATAAACGATAATGTTTAGATACGGAGTGTTTTTTAAAACCTGTTTTAATGTTGGTGATGTGTTCGTTTAGTCTGACCTGTAGAGGACGTTTAGTCCTCCCGATATACTGTAACCCACAAGGGCATTGAATCAAATAGACCACACCTACTGAAGAACATGTAATAAGGGGCTTAATATCATGGCTGATATGTGTACTAGTAGACAGAAAACTAGTAGTCCTCCTATGGGTGCAACTATTTAAAGAACAAACCCTACATCTACGGCATTGGTAGTACCCCGTTAGTTGACTAAAAAAATTGAAAAAATTTAATCTAGAGGGGGGATCAAGAATATTAGGAGATACCCTATTTCTTAATGATGGAGCCCCTCGAAACACCACCTGGGGTATATCAGGCAGAATATCTCTCAGAATACGGTCACTATTCACAATATGCTAATGTCGAGACAACATTTGTTTGATGTTTTTATGTTGTAAAGAGTAAGTTGTTATAAATGGAACCCCTTGTGAGAAAACACCCCCCTGCTGGCGAGGCCTCTCAACCAGGAGGTCCTCTCGATTGAGTGTCTTCACTGATTCAAGTGTAGTTTTTAAATCAGATTCCATATACCCTTTCTCTAGGAACTTCTGAGTAAGCAGTTTAGCTTGTTGTAAAAATTCTTCCTGGCTGGAGCAGTTCCTTCTCAAGTCTAGTATACTGGCTTTTTGGGACTGACCCAAGCCACGGCCTATGATGGCAACTACTTACTGGTATAAAAGAGTTCCTATCCGTGGGTTTAAAGTGTGTTGACGTAGTCAATTTCTCACCTTCAACTCTAATTTTCAAGTCTAAAAAATTTATCTCTGTACGACTAAACTCATATTTTAGTTCAATGCCTCTTTGGTTGTCATTAAGGGAGGTCATAAAGTCGTGAAGAGATGTTATATCGCCATCCCATAGGAGGAGGATGTCATCAATATACCTAGCCCATTGGAAAAGGTGGGGTGTGTCCTGGGCATAGATGACATCCTCCTCCCACTTGGCCATAAACAAATTGGCCAGACTGGGGGCATATTTAGCCCCCATGGCCACGCCCCTATCTTGTCTGTAATATTGACTGGAGAACCAAAAATAGTTATGAGTTGCTGCAAACTCTAAGAGATCCATCAAAAATGAAATCTGGTCTGGATGAAGTCCAGAATCTCTAATAAGAAAACAGCGAACTGCCTCGAATCCCAGGTTATGGGGAATAATTGTAAATAGTGACGTGACGTCAGCTGTCACTAAAAAGGTACCTGATTTTACTCGCAATCCAGATAAAATATTAATAACATGCCGAGAATCTTTGATAAAGAGAGGTGGCGGATCACAACCTTTGTGTTTGGGGTGTTTTTGCCTTTTTATCTGCTCAAAGTTTTTTATTTAGTGCAATTTGGTAAGGCGATCGATTGTGAGGTGGTGGTTCACTCGTGCATGTTTCTCTCACTGGGTGTTGTCCATAACACTGATCCCCATAGATCATTTATTGTGGCAGGATTACGCTATGTGCCTTTCTTTCTCTTTTTTTGGGTTGATTAATATCACTATCGTGGAGTCACAGTTCCAGCTATTGTATTTATAATTTTCCTGGCAAAGCGGGTATCTTGGTGCCAACCAAAGGCCGTGGCTGGGCTATAGCCATCTGCTCTATTGGCTTATTTATCTGGTAAGCATGAATTTCTCAAGGTCTATCTAGCAATTGGGAGTTTTTGTGTTTTTCCATACCAGCCTGCCATATTGGACTTTATTCATCACATAAATAATTTCTATGAGGACTCTTTAGCGCGATTTTCTCTTTTTTATTTCTATTTTGTGTTTATCCCACTTTTATTGCTGCTATAATGAGTTTTCTAATGTTTATTTTTATTTCATTTATTTAAATTTTTACAGCAAGCGCGGTTTTTTCCTTTATTATATTATCAAAGAATATGACACTGACACTCTCCCTGCCTATCCTTCTCTCTCCCTGCACACAAGGTTTAGCAAAGAATATGACACTGACACTGTCCCCTGCCTATCCTTCTCTCTCCCTGCACACAAGGTTTAGCAAAGAATATGACACTGACACTGTCCCCTGCCTATCCTTCTCTCTCCCTGCACACAAGGTTTAGCAAAGAATATGACACTGACACTCTCCCTGCCTATCCTTCTCTCTCCCTACACACAAGAATAGCACAAAGAATAGCACAATGACACTGTCCCTGCCTATCCTTCTCTTTCCCTGCGCCGGAACACACTACACAACCTGCCTGTGGCCAATTATGGCTCTCCTAGCTGCCGGCGCTGTGATTGGCCAAGCATGCGGGGTCACAGTGCATGCTTGGCCAATCACAGCACCGGGATTGCACTGCGATGGCGCAGTGTATTGTGGGCCGTTCGCGTCACTCGAATTTGGCGCGAACGGCCCAAATAGTTCGATCTTCGTCGAACGATCGAACAGCCGATGTTCGAGTCGAACGTATGTTCGACTCGAACACCATGCTCATCCCTACTCATCAACACATTGTGAACCTCAATGCAAGGAACCACTGCAATATTGTAGGGTACTACCTTGGAAGCGTCCACATCAATGGTGTTGTAGTACATGTATATGTATTTTTTTACATGTCACCAGTTATGTATGTGTATTCACTCATGTGATGCAGGTCGAATTGCTGTTATGTATTAATGTAATATTAAAATGTTATTATTTTTCTAAAATCCACGTGTGCCTATAAAGTCAATTTTTTCCCCAATTCCCCAATATATATATTCTATATATATTCTATATATATATAGAAACGACAAAGGGACATATACTCCAGTTGCAAAAACGATTTTTACTTGAATCTTCAATTCATGTCATAAACAGACAGCAAAAACAGCAAACAGCTACTGTACAGTTGCGAGCATCCCTGTTCTTCCTCAGGCTGACAGGCTTGGTGTGAAAGTTTCAGCTAAGCAAACCTTTCTTTATCTCAACACCTGAGGGTGATACAACACAGGTGAGTCCCGTCTATCCTGATCGAGAACAATCTGACCAGATAGTAGGAACTTGAATTAACCCTATGCAGGTTTAAGAAAAATGTTACCTTACATTATATAATACATTATACATAATACATTACATGCAATATATCAAAATCATTGAAAAATTCAGATCAAAAAATCGAATGCAACCATAAATTGCATATGAAGACAGAAAAAAAGAGGGAGAGAAAAAAAAAATAATAATAGAAAGGATCAGAAAATCTTCCTTGTTCAACATGGCTCATGTCTATACAATTTGATGTGTCAGAAGCGACTTTTCAAAGAATCATATAATACATGTTTCATTCGTAGCCCCCATCCGATAGTACTTGATCATCATCTATAAAAAGACATATAAAAGGTACATAATATAATGGTCACCCTTTAACATGAGATTGCACTGAATGCAATTCAGGCAGGGAAAACATCCTTTCCTCTTTTTTTTTTTTTTCTGGAAAAAAAAAGGAAAGGATGTTTTCCCTGCCTGAATTGCATTCAGTGCAATCTCATGTTAAAGGGTGACCATTATATAAATTCCAGCAATGGGGATAGGGTCACTGTAAAAGGTTTCTTTACATGTCAGACCTCCTATGTTATTTACATTCTCACTTGCCCATGTAATTTAAAATATGTTGGGGAAACTGCCCAAACAATAAAGGACAGGATTGCTCAGCATCGCAGCACCATAAGACACAAGCAGCCTAGTTTGCCAGTTTCCAGGCATTTCCTGGAAAAGGGACACCGGGATTCAGAACTGCATTTCATGGTGTTGGGGGAAATTCCACGAGATAGAAGAGGGGGTGACAGGATATTAAAGCTTAAACAGAGAGAGGTTTGGTGGATAAATAGGCTACAGTCCCTGCATCCAGATGGGATGAATAGGGAATATGACCTATATCTATTTTTATAAGTAAATGAAATCCTTGATCAATTAGGTACCTTTTATATTTCTTTTTATAGATGATGATCAAGTTCTATCGGATGGTGGCTACGAATGAAACATGTATTATATGATTCTTTGAAAAGTCGCTTCTGTCACATCAAATTGTATAGACATGAGCCATGTTGAACAAGGAAGATTTTCTGTTTGATCCTTTCTATTATTATTATTTTTTTTCTCTCCCTCTTTTTTTCTGTCTTCATATGCAATTTATGGTTGCATTCGATTTTTTGATCTGAATTTTTTCAATGATTTTGATATATTGCATATAATGTATTATGAATAAAGGTGTGTTATATAAAGGCCTGACAGAACACACACTTAGCGCCAGTTCAAACTTGCAAAATACAAGGCAGCCTGAACAGTAAAATTTAAGGTATTTTTATACAAAACACATTAAATGGTAAAGCAGCTGTTTAAAATTAGTAAATAAATAAATAAAGGGTGGTAAAACGATAAACAGGTAAAACTGTAAATAAGTTATACACAAAACAGCGCTAAAATAAAAATAACAACATAAAGGACCCGTGGATCATGCCACTGAAAAAGTCCAGCACGTATGAAGAAATGACCAGTTCAGAGTATTATTGGTGAGTATTATCACAAAAAAAGTCCAAGTGTGCACTTTCCACCACCAAAGACAATTATTTGGAATCCACCGTGTGATGAAAAAAACCCCTTAGGGGTTCACACTTACCAGAGGTAAGATATAAATGAGCCTTAAATAGAAGGTAACATCAGCTACTCTGCATAAGCAAATCTTCTCCAATCAGGGTACACCAATAAGGATGGGCTCCAAAGCAGACCATAAAATAATAGGAAGATAACAGCACAATAGTGTAATCCTGTTTATTTCAAATCTGTTAACCCACCAGTAGGAAACCCCTTTAACCAAACTACGTACATCAAACAGCAGTAAAATAAGCAATGAATGGCCCAAGAGGGCGCTATCACCATTTCCAGCGTCCTAGGGAGAGTGTGTGTGTCCTCACGGATCCTGCAGACACTTCCGAATGGTAGCTGTGAGCGGTGGAACGCACGCTTGGAACGCAGACGTCACTTCCGGGTCGCGGGTAGTCGTGGTTACGCCCTGACGCGTTTCGTCATCTGACTTCAACAGAGGGCGTAACGTCACGACGCACCCGCGATGTTTATATCACCATGTCTGTTGAACATCTGCCAATCAGCGTACTCGGCAACAGATGACGAGTGCGTACCTCTGATGTCTGATTGGACGCTGATTATGCATTGCACAAATAGAGAACATGGGGTCTATCTAAGCATAGACTTAATTGATGCGGAAAACAGTCACAAACAATATAAATATAGCATCACATATAACATGTAAATACTTGGTAATAAATAAACATCGACATTAAATGATAAAAATCGACATTAAATAAGAACAATATATTAAAGGAGGCTGCATAAACAGAGGAAAATATAGTTTTAAAATTATGTGCAGCGATAATAAATATAGATTATGCTGGTCACTATCCTCAGCCACTTAAGGAGTAACAGAGCTATGAGTTCATATCTCTATATAGTGATAGTAAAAAATATACATAAAAATTATTATATTTGAAGTAACAAACTAAAGAGTCACTACTGATATATTTATGAGACTAATGATGAACCTGAGAAACCATATAACTATTTATGCTGCATGTACATATATACTATTATTACATCACCTAATAAGACATGATGTCAATACTATAATATCTAGTATGTAATAAAGATATTAAAATAGTATTAAAATGATAATAAAGACTGATGTGTATACTATGTATAAAAAATTGATAAAAATATATATACTATATTGCAGCAAATAAATAATCACCCACAGTAGTGATTTGATAAGGATGAAGAACATACATATAAAAACTATGGGAAAATTATCTATGTGTGTATGTCAACATAGTAATGTGGCCCCTTGTAAATAATAGATAAAATACTCAATAATATATGGTTAAAACGTGTGTGTAAAAGACATATAAATAGAAGTAAAAAACATATAAAATATATAAAATACCTCCATATGTCTTAAAAATGACATCACGTTACAACCAATAATAAGCAGAACATCAAATATAGAGGAAGACATAAGTACAAATAATAAATGTGGCCACTATTAATCAATAATCACTGATGAAGCAATTTATGTCTAAATCCACGTTTAACCCTTTGGGCGATAAAGTGTCAACCAAAAAGATCCACTGGGTTTCCCGTTTGGAGAGTTCTCTAACGAGATTGGAACCTCTCCAAAACGGTTTGAGATGGTCTATACCCCAAAATATAAGCCCAATAGGATCCTGGTTGTGATACAACTTAAAGTGTAAGGACACATTGTGATCCTTGAATCCGATCTTAATATTAGCTATGTGTTCTGCAATACGGATTCTTAATAATCTTTTTGTGCGACCTATGTAGATTAGCCCACATGGGCACTGGAGAGCATATACTACATAGGATGTGTTGCATGTAATGAATTCTTTTATTCTAAATTCTTTATGGTTCGAAGTAGATGTGAATCTGTCAAGGGCTCTGATAGGCAATCTAACTTCTTTGCATGCTCGACATTTTCTACAGGCGTAGAAGCTGTCTTGATCCCATAGGGAGGGAGGTCTGGTTGAAGGATCAATAACTTTTTTGACTATTTTGTCAGCAAAATTAGGTGATCTTCTATAAATAAATCCTGGTCTGTTTGGTAACGCACACTTGAGTACTCTGTCCATCTTTAGGATGTGCCAGTGGGTGGTAAAGATTTCTTCTACCTCCTTATATTGTGAATGAAATCCTGAGATAAAACTCCATTCCTGATTGTTTGCAATTACTCCGTGGGACGTATTGATCAGGAGATCTTCTCTGGGAATTAAGGATATCTCATTGATAGTGTGATCCAGAACATCTACACGGTAGCCTTTTTCCACAAACTTTTTCTTAATAACCATAGCTTGTGTTTTGTAATCTTCAGGATCCGTGCAGTTTCTCCTTATCCTAGTTAGCTGACCTTTAGGGACATTTCTAAGCCATAGAGGGTGGTGGCCACTCTGCATAGGTAAGTAACTGTTTGAGTCTGTTGGCTTAAAATAAACCGAAGTACCGATGTTTATCTCCGTGTCTGAATATATTGACATCCAGGAAATGGATCTTAGAATCACTAATTTCATAGGTAAGTTTGATATTATTCGTGTTGTTATTCAATTCTTCCAAAAATGTATTCAAAGCTGATAGTGGACCTGACCAAATAAAAAAGAGGTCATCTATATACCTTCGGTATAATAATAATGAGTCCCTCTTGACCGCGAAGATGGTTTTATCTTCCCATTCCCCCATGAATAGGTTTGCAATGCTAGGTGCAAATTTGGCACCCATCGCAACCCCACGTTTCTGTAGATAAAAATTGCCATTATACCAAAAGTAATTATGCCCTAGACAGAAGTCTAGGGCATTCCTCAGAAACACTTTATGGTTATGGGTAATGTCGTTTCTCTGACATAAAGCCCAGTTTAAGGCTAGGAGAGCATCATCATGCTGTATGATAGTGTACAGCGAGGAAACATCAGCAGTAATTAAAAATACATCTGATCTCCCTGACAAATCATTTGTTTGGAGGAGTTGTAATAAATTCTTAGTGTCCCGTAAGTAAGCTTTAGTCATAGTGGCACTCTTCTGTAGGAATGTGTCAAGATATTGTCCTACTCTTGCTGAAATAGAACCTATGCCATTCACTATAGGTCTCCCAGGTGGGCATTTTGCATCCTTATGTATCTTCGGCAGAGTGTAGATTGTTGGTATCCTGCTGCTACTTGGGATTAAGAATATCTTTTCTTTTTCAGTCAGAACCCATTTAGAATATCCAGATTCCACTAAAATTCTCAAATCAGCCTCATATTGTACAGTGGGATCTTTTTCTAGCTTCTTATATGTATCATCCTCTGTCAACATACCATGTAATTGTTGGTGGTAGAATTCTTTAGTCATTAACACGATTCCTCCTCCTTTGTCCGCTGGTCGTATTACCAAATCCTTACGTTTTTCCAGTAATTCAATTCCTTGTTGTATATGACGCGGGTTCACATCTTTTTTGGGGATCAGGCCCTCTAAATCACGTAGAACTAAACCTTTAAAAACATCAACGTGTTGGTTTGCAGTGTTTAGGGGATTAAAAAGTGATTTATTCCGTAACCCACTTTCAGTAGATACAGATGCTAGGTTAGTAGTGGGTTGTGAATTTTTGTTCAGAAAGTATTTTTTTATATTTAGTTTCCTCATATATTTGTGTGCATCGATGAAAATATCAAACTTATTGACGGGTCTTTTCAAACCACATTTCAAGCCAAGGTGTAGAATGTTTGTTTCTTTATGAGTCAGTTGTGTTTCAGTAAGATTGAAGATGCCTCCTATTCCTGCTCTCTCCTTTTTCTGGAGCCTTCGCCCTGCTCTGCATCCCCTGGATCTTCTCTCCTTTTTTTCTGTCTTCATATGCAATTTATGGTTGCATTCGATTTTTTGATCTGAATTTTTTCAATGATTTTGATATATTGCATATAATGTATTATGTATAATGTATTATATAATGTAGGTTAACATTTTTCTTAAACCTGCATAGGGTTAATTCAAGTTCCTACTGTCTGTTCAGATTGTTCTCGATCAGGATAGACGGGATAAAGGTGTTGGGATAAAAAAAGATTTGTTTAGCTGAAACTTTCACACCAAGCCTGTCAGCCTGAGGAAGAGCAGGGATGCTCGCAACTGTACAGTAGCAGTTTGCTGTTTTTGCTGTCTGTTTATGACATGAATTTAAGATTCAAGTAAAAATCGTTTTTGCAACTGGAGTATATGTCCCTTTGTCGTTTCTATTGAAATTGGTGGAAATTGGCACAGCCCACCCTGACTTCTCTCCATCCACATCCAAAAGAAGAGAGGGAAGTAACCCACCCAAAGTTTGGATAGATATATATATATATAAATACACAGAAACTTCTGCCATGGAGGAATCTTCAGACCTGCCAGCCGATCCAACGTGACTGGGCAAACAAAGGTCATCCCAACCACTGAGGCCTGGAGCCTCGCACCCACCCATGGCTGGGCCCAGGGATATCCTGCACCACTGAAACCTATGCCCGGCATCAACCTCGATCGATTGGACATCCGTAAATGTAAGTGCATTGCTTGTAGGTTCAATGAGGAGGACTAAAAAGGAACACAGTCTCTAGTGGTGAGCTCACATTTATGGGAGTGGGGTCCTATAGCACTGGAGAGGAGGCGCGGTTAACCCACATGTAGTCTGCTATGGAGTCTGTCAGGAAAAGAGAGTATAAGCTGCTGAAAAGTGCAGCAGGTAAGTGAAGCACAAGCAATGCATCGGTTTTGTTTTGTTTTCCCAGAGATGTTTTGAATTGTATTTTAAAGCTTTCACCATTCTGGGTCAGCTAATGCATCAGCTTATAAGCATGTATATCTTTTTTTTACTTTATAAAGTTATAAAGTTGACCACATTCATTACACATTTCTGAAAGAGGGAGTAGATGACTGATTAAAAAAACATTCAAGAGACAGCCTTGGAGATCTTTGCGGGGAAAGTTCTAAGTACGCATATCAGGAAGAAAACTAAATTAGTTCACCCTGCTAATAAATACAATGAGCATAATAGTTTATATTGATAACAAACACAATGAGCATAATAGTTTATATTTTTTATTGTATAGCTTAATTTAAATGTAAAAATAAAAACATAGTAAAAATAATACAAAATAAAATAAAATGTAAAACATATATATTCTATTAATCTAATTGTCTTAATATGGAATTTTAAGTACATACACAATAATTAACACACAAAAAACATAAAATAATCAAACTGGACAAAAAGTAAATGTAAGAACCATATTTGATTTGACAAAGGGAACCATTCTCATGGTATTCAAATGTAATATATTTAAATTGGCTAATAATATTAAAACAACTGAGACAAAGCCCTGGTTCACACTGGTGCGATTTGACATGTCAAATCGCATGTCAAATCGGCGAAATTTGCCGCAAATTGCGGGCAATGGCACCGTCCTAATCGGTGCGACGTCGCATCTGCGGCGCTGCACCGATTTCAAAAAGTAGTTTCTGTACTACTTTTTGCGATTTCAGCCGCGATTTACATTGACATCTGTGTCAGATGTCTCTGTAATCAAGCTGAAATCGGGACTGACAGGCAGGAGTGAAATTGTGCGAGTTCAGCTGAACTCGCACGGCTTCACTCCCGCAGCCCTAGTGTGAACCTGGGCATATAGTAAATGCATTAACATTTAAATAACGAATTAATAGCTATATTTAAACACTTTAAGCAATATATTAAGATAAAAATTAATGTATAAAAAACAAGTGGCATTAATCTAAAAATGTTTCTGAGGTGGACATATATATTTTGAAAGTAGTAATATCACATGTAAAAAAAAAAAAAAATTCAAGGGTAATGATCGTTGTAGTTAAGCTGTGGAATACTCTACCATTTGAGGTAACAACAGCAAACATAATAAAGGAATTGGACTATGTATACTGTGCTATGTATTGCATTCCCCACACTATTGAACACTGTACAGTCATAACTCTAGAGTTATAAAGGAGTGGTTTTGTATGTTAAATTTGGAGAGGTTCCTCCTGAAATACATGATTTTGTCTTGGCTCATCTTTAAGGAAAGTCTATTTGTGAAGGGGAACCTCTTCTACCTCTTCAACCTATTCTTTAGACCCCAGACTTCTGAACACTGTACACAATATTATTCGGTCATATGGAGTGCGAAGTGGTGGTGGATTCTATGGAACATTTCCAACTTTAGTGTCCCTTCAATGTATTATTATTATTATTTAGGTACTTATATAGCGCTGTCAATTTACGCAGCGCTTTACATATACATTGTACATTCACATCGGTCCTTACCTTCAAGGAGCTTACAATCTAAAGTCCCTAACTCACATTCATATACTAGGGCCATTTTTTTTCTTTAGAAGTCTACTAGGGGTACATGCTGTAAAGTAGTGTTCTTGGTATCCCTTTCCTTTACAGCATGAGTTATGCTGAATGGGTGTATGAGGCATTCCAGACTATTCGCGATTTGACACACTGGGGACATTTACTAAAGGTGAATAGGCTGTTTACCTAGCACAGTGAATTTTTACTTTGCAAGAGCATTTTTCTCTTAGCTTAGTGATTTAGGTAAGGCTCTGCTGGCTTCCACCATCCAATCATTTGCAAGCAAAAAAACTTTTTTCATTTTCCTTGTTTTTTGCAAAGTTGTTTTTCACTGTATTCCCTAAACTAATTTCTATTGAAATGAATGGAAATGTGCCAAAAGGCATGCGTTTAGATGTACATACACCCATGTCCTGGGGCACATCAACACATTATATGCACATCAAGGCATCACAATGCACCTTGACATTCAATACAAAGTGCACTGCAACACGTGGCAACACACGTTAAAGTGTGTTGATGCTTTTACGGTTTTTATTTCTTTTAGGGAGCACAGGAAACACAGAAATTGTACCTTTATTTAGATGCTCATGTATTATGAAAGAATATGTGAAATAAGCGAGGTCTTAAAGTGAACCTTTCCCTCTTTTCACAAAAAAATCACATCAGCATGCAGCTCTTCATAAACAAAAAACTGTGTAACTAATGAATGCAAAATTATTTACTAACAGTTACTGATTTCCCGGCTTCCTGAAACATGGGTAATGTAATCATTGACTCACAGCTGCATCCTGGTAAGTACCTGGCAAGTTCCAGGAGGCAGACCTAAAGTTCTAGGCAGAGTTCCAGGAAGTAAAGAGATTTATTTGCCCTTAGTGAAAATGGCTACCATAAGACCATTTTCACACTGAGGCGCTTTTCAGGTGCTTTCACGCTAAAAAAAGCACCTGAAAACTTATTTCCATTAAAATCAATGAATGCTTTCACACTGGGGCAGTGCGCTGAACAAACGCCACTCTCCATTGAAATGAATTGAAAGCGCTTCAAAAGCATCTGAAAAGCGCTTCAAAAGCGCTCAGTGTTTTACTGGCAGTTTTTCAAGCGCCTCAGTGTGAAAGTGGCCTTAGAAGAATGGGAAGGTAAAGAAAACAAGGAATGCAAAGGATAAAAAAATCAGTATTTGTTCGTAGATATCAATTAATATGCATTTCTAAAGGTGCCTTTGTTGTAATTTTTATGATAAGGGTGAATTCCTAATTAATTTTTTTGTAGTTGTATCTTTTTCCAACAAGGTGGAATTACTTCTACTTATATTCTGAAACATGGCAAATTCAATCTAGAGTTTCTCCTAAAAATGCAACAGGAAAAAGTAAAAAAAAAAAACGAATTCCATTACAAAATGTGTGGTTGTTTTATATTAAGGTTTTTACTATTTTTATGCTTCCAGTAAAGGGTTGTATTTTTTATATGCATTATGTGTTACAAGTTATTTTTGAGAATAGAGAATGGGAACCCCCTCATAATGGTAAAAGTAAGCATACAGATCCTAGAACTCAAGAACAAATATATTGTCAAGTGGTTTACAGTTTCGGCATCTACCACTGACTAACACTTTTAGGTTGGACTTGATGGACTTGTGTCTTTTTTCAACCTCACCTACTATGTAACTTAACAATTTAGGAGAATTATTTAATATTTTATATGTAAGATTTTAATTTATATTCCTTTGTATGTTTAATTGTGGTACATAAAAAAAAAAAAAAATTGTGCAATATTTAATCATATCTTTTATTGGAACGAATGGTAAAAAATAGAAAAACCCCTGTAATGCAACCAGAAGGTAAGAAAAAATACAGGGATACAAATCTGAAGTTTGTACAGTAAGGTAGAAAGCGAGCTTTGTTTTGGGTACTTGAAGACAAGTTTGGCAAACATTTTCACATCATAGTAATAATTTTTAAAGATGCTGGATGAAACCTCCTGATTTTTTTCTTTAATGCTTGTGAAGCTTTAATGCGACAAACCATAGGTTCTGGCTGTGAATGTCTGTTCAATTTGGGAGCTGCTGGTGCTTTAGAGGTATTACCAGCCCACTTCAGTTCAATCACATTCAGGCTCTCACATTTCAAAGAAAGGCTACTATCATTAGTAGTAATGGTTGAGTCACTATCACTGGATCCTAAGTCTCCAAATCGATTGGCTGTGTACTCACTGGATACCTCATCACCTGTGTCTATAACAGTGGAGTGGAAAAGAGAGGCACACTCTCCTGAATATTCAGACTCACTTTGTTCATTTAAGTCCATGTACCTGTAAGCCCCAGCCTTTTTCATCGGTTTTCTGTTTTGGACCCAGACAGTTTGAGGACTTTTGTAAAAATTACAATTATGTTTTTTATCAGAAATATCCACTGCTGACTGCCAACTGTGTACCATGTGGTTCTGATCCTCCATTATCCTGGGGGAATATAAAGTCTTTGAGGTAACATCAGCCTGAGATATGGATATAAATGATGGATTTCTACACTGTTTAGGATATAAACTGTCTTTTGAATAGGACCTTTGCGCTGCAGCAACAAGAAAATTTGGTATTTTTATGGATCGCTTTCTGCCCGCCTTTGATTTACAATTCTGAGTACATTCATCTTTTAACCTTATGCATGCCTTTAGTTTTGGCTGTTCTACTATATGTACAGGGCTTGATGTTTTTTCACTGTTTCTTCTTTTTCCATTTATTAATATATTTTTAGAAGTAGAAACTGTTATTTTAACTTGGCGGGATTCTGCAGGAATGAACTTAGCTTGAACAAACTCACATTGTTCAAAATTCTTTGTTGCACATACTTCTTTTTGAGGACTGTGCACTTTGGGTGATGTATGTGATATAGTTTGATCAGAAGCTTGCAATGCTTTCTTTGCAAAATTATTTAAGCTTATTAAATTGTTCTCATATATTGTACTTAGATGACTAGTAGAGAGGGATGGATTTTCTGATGGAACTGGGAGGGTGAATTTCAGCTTCTCACAAATAATCAGATTTTGTTTGGCATCTTCATTTGACTTCAATTCTATTTCCCTGATGTGTTCCTGTTCTTTCATGTCCCCTTCTATTGAAGAAACCTGCTTTTGTCTTTGGAAGATGCTATTATTTATGCAGGTAAGGCAACGCTGTGAGATAAGTTCCTTGTGTGGTAGAACTGGAGGAGCTTTTTTGGTGGTTTCTTGAATAAATTCAAGTTTCTCAGTTTTTTGGCACTTTATTACTTCCAGCAATTTGTTTATATTGCATTTTGGTTCAATTTTTGCAGACAGACCAGGTCCTGGTGACAGCTCAATCATATTTTTAGAGTTGTTGTTCTCTGTACAATACTTTTGTGATCCCGTGGACAGTGAAAATAAAGGACTCTGTAAAGCAACAGCATGGAGAGGACTTGGATATGTGTAGACCTCATTTCTGTTTTTGGAAACAAGGTCAGTCTGATACTTTGGATCCATGCATTGAAAGTTTATATCATCTTTGATGTCAAATGTTGGTTTGCTTTTATGGTCACTATTGATTTGAAATCCATGGTACATTTGTATGAATCTTTCAAGGTCTCCTGCAAGATAAATACAGAAGGTCGTCAAAACATATAAAAATGCTATGAATCACTAAATAATAAAAATATAACTCTGTGTCTCTCACTTTCAAGTGTTGTTACCCCAACATTTCATATTCCTGATATGTGTCTATTGTGCCATGTTTACTTTGTATTTCTTTCTCTGTGTGAAATACCTGGTGATCCTGCCAGTCCCCCTGATTTCCTACTTCAAACTGACCACACTAGGCGTAAGCGCACATCCATCCCAGTGTGGTCAGCTCTCTGGCTTTGCTATTTTGCTTGTCTTCATTTCATTACAATCCATTAAAGCTGAACTTCAAGTATGATCTTATTTGCATAATTACTTTGGTGCAGTTTGGTGGAATGGGAGAGCCAGAGAGAGCCTTGGAAGGCAGCAGGAGGGGGGCATCCCATCCTGCTGCTTATAATAGCAATTGAGCGGCTGGTTAGCCACTCTAATTGTTATTACAAGAGAGCTGACCGCCAGCTCTAAAAAACTATACCAGGGTGATGCCTGCAGCTGCTGGCATCATCCCGTTATAACCACCGAAAGTCCAGTGACGCACGGATACGTCGCTGTACGGGAAGTGGTTAAAAGCAACAATGTCACTATTTAAAAAAAAAAAAACACAAGCCCTGCCTGCAAAGAACAAAAATGTAAAATGTGCTGCCAGTCTTTGCTCTCTAGAAAAGATAGGCTTGCTGAAGAATCTTCAACAACCAACACTTCTGGTTGTGCCGGATGCCCATCTCCCTCCACACACCATGGTTTCCTTCACAGCCTTCTTCCCACTGCATATGTGCGAATGAAAGCTGTTGCAGCCTTCTGGGACCTGTGATGTGTTCCAGAAGGCTGTGGAAAAAAAGGGAGAAGGGGGCGAACTTCCACTTGGATCACCTAGGCAATCCGAGTGCTAGAGCTGGGCGATTTTGGCCCCAAAAAAATCTGCGATTTAAAAAAAAAAATTTGAATTGAGTTTTTTTTTTCTGATGGACACCGCGCCGGTCCTAAGGAGCTGCGGGCAGGAGTTTTTAGGCGAGGCCGCGGTTTCGGCCTAGTCCGCGGAGCGCCGGTCCTATGGAAGAAAAGAAATCAAATCAAATTTGATCAAAATCTGAATCGATTTGACCTCGCAACTCGATTCACGATTCAAATGGATTTTTTCCCCAGCCCTACCGAGTGGGAGTGGGTACCTATCTAAACTAGCTATCCGCTCTCCCCAAAAAAAATTCATGGGCCAAATGTGTTAAAGGCAGGGGGAGGAGTACATAAAGCGGAACTTCCCCGCTTTAAGCCTAATCTTTCTCTTTTTTTCACCTCTGCAGGTCTACTTTCCTATAGCTGCAACAACAACCCACAAAATTGTTTAAAAAAAAGCAGGGAGTTTTTCTGAAGTTATGAGTGAAGCCTCGTACACATGGGCGGGAATCCCGTAGAAAAAAAACGTTGGTTTTCTCGACAGGATTCCTGGCAAGCTTGTCTTGCCAAGCCCTGTGTACACACGCGCCATTCACAAGAACCGCCGTTCTTTTGAATGGCAAGAATGCGGTGACGTCATCGACTACGTTGAGCCGGCGCTCGTCACATTCGATGCCATCGCCGCCATCTTGCTACACCCTACACTACACTTGTATGCTACCGCGCACGCGTCGAAGTCTCATCGAGCATGCGCGGGTTTCCCTGGACAGGCAAGCATACAAACGACCGGGTTTCTCGGCAGGAAACACTCTGCTGAGAATCCCGACGAGAAAAATAGAGAACAGGTTCTCTACTTTTCTCGTCGAGATTCCTGGCAGTTTTCCTGCTGAGAAACCATACACACGAACGGTTTTCTCTGCAAAAAGCTCTCCCAGCAGTTTTCTTGCCGAGAAAACCGGTCGTGTGTACGAGGCTTAACTGTAAGTAACTGTCCTGGAGTAAACACGCTGTAAGAAAAATGTCAGAATTCTTTATCTTTATGTCTGTTTGGTATCGGCAGCTCAGACAACTTTAAAGCAAAAATATTATTATTATTATACATGATTTATATAGCGCCAACAGTTTGTGCAGCGCTTTACAATATCAGAATGACAGCCAAGGAATTAGCATTCCCAAAAGAAGAGATCGGCAAAGGCAACCTCTATAAACATTCATGACAGAAATGCATTTGGGTGCCAAAAATATTAATGCAATTTTCTCGCTAGGGGGAGAACCTCTGGGGGAATCTAGGATGGAAAAGGACCTGGGGGTCCTAGTAAATGACAAGCTCAGCAACAGCATGCAATGCCAAGCTGCTGCAAGCAAAGCCAACAGCATATTGGCATGCATTAAACCACTTGCCGACCGCCGCACAAACATTTACGTCGGCAGAATGGCACGGACAGGCAAATGGGCGTACAGGTATGTCCCTTTAAATTTGCCGCCGTGTGGGCATGTGCCTGCCCATGCCGCGAGCTCCGTGATCATGCCCGCGGGACTTGCGGACTCGATGTCCGCTGGTGTCCCACGATCGGGTGTCACGGAGCTGCAGAACGGGGGATGCCTGTGTAAACAAGTATCTCCCTGTTCTGCCTAGTGACACAGCACTGATCGTCTGCTCCCTCTTATCGGGACAGCGATCAGTGACGTGTCACAGTTAGCCACTCCCCCTAACAGTTAGAACACATCCCTAGGACACACTTAACCCCTTCCTAGCCCCCTAGTGGTTAACCCCTTCACTGCCAGTCACATTTACACAGTAATCAGTGCATTTTTATAGCACTGATCGCTGTATAAATGTGAATAGTCCCAAAATAGCACCAAAAGTGTCCGATGTGTCCGCCATCATGTCGCAGTCACGATAAAAATCGCTGATCGCCGCTATTACTAATAAAAAAAAAATATTAATAAAAATGCCATAAAACTATCCCCTATTTTGTAGACACTATAACTTTTGCGCAAACCAATCAATAAACGCTTATTGCGATTTTTTTTACCAAAAATATGTAGAAGAATACGTATCGGCCTAAACTGAGGAAAAAATTTGTTTTTTTATATATTTTTTGGGGATATTTATTATAGCAAAAAGTAAAAAATATTGCTTTTTTTCTCAAAATTGTCACTCTATTTTTGTTTATAGCGCAAAAAATAAAAACCACAGAGGTGATCAAATACCACAAAAAGAAATCTCTATTTGTGGTAAAAAAAGGATGTGAATTTTGTTTAGGAGCCACGTCGCACGACCGCGCAATTGTTAGTTAAAATGACGCAGTGCTGAATCGCAAAAAGTGCTCTGGTCTTTGGGCAGCCAAATGGTCCGGGGCTGAAGTGGTTAAAAGGGGGATTAACTCCAGAGATAAAATTATAATTCTCCCACTCTACAAGACTCTGGTCCGGCCGTACTTGGAGTATTCCGCCCAATTCTGGGCACCAGTCTTTAGGAGGGATGTGCTGGAACTGGAGTGAGTCCAGAGAAGAGCAACAAAGATAATAACGGGACTGGAGGATCTCAGCTATGGGGAAAGACTGCAAGCATTGAACTTATTCTCTCTGGAGAGGAGACGCTTGAGAGACCCTAGCATAGGGAAAACTTTTCTGCGAAAGGGAATTACTGGTAAAAAAAAAAACGCGGCCATTCACAAAAATTAGAAGAGAAGTGTTTTAATCTTAAACTGCGTAGAGGGTTCTTTAATGTAAGAGCGGTAAGGATGTGGAATTCTCTTCCATAAGCAGTAGTTTCAGCGGGGAGCATCGATAATTTCAAAGAACTATAAGCCCACGTTCACACTGGGGCTGCGGGAGTGAAGCCTGCGAGTTCAGCTGAACTCGCACGATTTCACTCCCGCTGGCAGTCCCGATTTCGGCCGCGATTTCAAAGACATCTGAAACAGATGTCAATGTAAATCGCGGCAGAAATCGCAAAAAGTAGTACAAAAACTATTTTTTGTAATCGGTGCAGCGCCGCAGATGCGGCGTCGCACCGATTAGGACGGTGCCATTGGCCGCAATTTGCGGCAAATTTCACCAATTTGACATGCGATTTGACATGTCAAATCGCATGTCAAATCGCACCAGTGTAAACCAGGGCTTAGATGGGCACCTTAATAACCACAACATACAGGGGTACTATTGTACTATTAACATATTAACATATAAGCACAGACACAGGTTGGACTAGATGGACTTGTGTCTTTTTTCAACCTCACCAACTATGTAAATATGTAACTATGTAGAATACCTTTAAATTCAACTTGAAGTGACCCTGTCACTGCACAAAACGCAACTGAAACTAGGCATACCTGTGAAAGAAAACTGTATGTACTCTCCTTTCCCGCTGCTCACGCCACAAAATGCATCTCCGATTCTGAGAAATCTTCTGGTGAAGCACACAATGAAACTTCTGGGAGTCCTAATTTCCTGGGTCCCCCACAGCTTTCACTGGTTTGTCCTGCTGACCTCCATGACCTCCTGCAGAGTCCTGGACCCGGGAGATCGACACTTCCACAAATGTCAGTTTCCTTGTGGATTTCAGCAAAAGATTTCTCAGGATCCGAGAGGCTTTCAGTGGCACTGGCAAGGCATTCTTTTACAGAAATGCTTTCATTCATTTCGTAGAGTGACAGGGTTTGCAATATTGCTATTTCAAACAGTAGTGATGGTTGTACACAGATCATGAAGGTTTAAACCTGTTCCTGAAAGTTTACATGGCGTTAATAAGAAGAAAATATTTTTGATAGATTTACCAACATAGCATCATATATGGCTCAAAGATACCTCAAGAGAGCAAGTGTATTTATTTTCAGTGTTTTTTATAAAAAGCATACCAGAACTTAAGAACAATAATAATAATAATACATTGAAACTATGGGGTTAATTTACTAAAATCAAATAGACTGTTCGCTTTGCAAGGGAATTTTCCCTTGCAAAGTCATGTGCAAGGAAAATAAAAAACAGTATTTTGCTTGCACATAATTGGATGATTGAAGTCAGCAGACCTTCATCTTATTCATTAAGCCAAGGAAAATTTCCCTTGCAAAGTGAACAGCCTATTTGTCTTTAAACATGATAACATTAGTAAATCAGTTATGAATTATTGTGAGCAACTATGTACATTCATTAAAAGCTAAAAAAAAAGCAGCTGCTAGCACTTTTCACATTCCTATAAGCATGTACATAATATTAAAAATAAATCACTGTGCAGCGCTGTGCTCCATAAATAAATTAGAATCTTTATACTAACTTTAAGTACACAAGTGAATTAAGAGTAATCCACAATATAAATAAACTTTAAATTTCATAAGTGAAATAAAAATATTCCACAAGATAAATATATACCGTATATACTCGAGTATAAGCCGACCCGAATATAAGCCGAGGCACCTAATTTTACCACAAAAAACTGGGAAGACGTATTGACTCGAGTTTAAGTCTAGGGTGTCCATCTGCATGTCTCACTGTGCCTCACTTTGCCCCACTGTGTCCATGTCTCACTGTGACCATGCCTCACTCTGCCTTACTGTGGCCATGCCTCACTGTGTCCATGCCTCACTGTGCCTTACTGTGGCCATGCCTTACTGTCACTTTGCCCATGCCTCACTGTGTCCAATCTCCCTACCTGATCTCCGGCGCTGTGTAACTAGACTGACTTTTAACATGGGAGTCTATGGAAGGGGTGCCTGGTTTTGAAAAATTGGTGCTCCCCGGCCGTAGGTCCCCTGGGCACCAAACTTTGCATGTAGATGAAGAGTGGGGCTACATGTTTCCCATGTTTGGGGTCCAGGGGACCTAGGGCCGGCCGGTACCGGGTCCCCAAACTCACCGAAGAAGTGACCAATTAACATAGGAGTCTATGGAAGGGGTACCCTGCTTTGAAAAATTGGTGCTCCCCGGCTGTAGGTCCCCCGGACAACAAACTTTGCACACTTGTAGAGGAAGAGTGAGGCTACATGTGTGCCAAGTTTGGGGTCCAGGGGACCTACGGCTGGCTGGCATCAGGCGCACAAATTTGAAGATGGACAGTATAAGCCAAGGGGGGCATTTTCAGCACAAAAAAATGTGCTGAAAAAACTCGGCTTATACTCGAATATATACAGTAAGTCTAAAGTGACAACTATATGCAATTGATGTGCTCGAAGAATTCCATAAAACAACTTAAATGTTAATCAAGTAAAGTGCAGTCCATATAGTGAATCAGGTGACAAGTCTGTTGATTGTTGCAATATAGCCATCCACCAATCACACCTGTGATATTACTCCATCTGCTGCTTGAAATATGCCACCACACTCATGCTCCCCCCTTTTGGGTGTATTCTCACCTTGCTAAATGTGAACTCACAATTAAAGTGGAAGTAAACCCTCCTATCATTTTCAGGCATGGAAGCTGCCATCTTGGCCTCTGTTTAATCTTCAACTGCCATGATGCTGCACATGTGATCAGTTATGACACCAGCCATTGGATGGTTTGACAGTTTGGTTGAGAGCACAACCAATGGGACAGTTAGCATTCCCGGCATGCCGGGAATGTACCGTATTTTTCGCTCTATAAGACGCACCTGACCATAAGACGCACCTAGGTTTTAGAGGAGGAAAACAAGAAAAAAAAATATTCTGAACCAAATGGTCTACTAAAATATTTACCAGTGCCCATGAAATGCAGCCTGACCTGTGCCAAAGAAATGCAGCCTGACCATTGCCATTATTGCAGCCCGACCTGTGCCATTATTGCAGCCCGACCCGTGGCACTACAAGTCCCAGCAGAGCAGGTTGCCATATTTCAGCCCCCCACATAGGCACTACAAGTCCCAGCAGAGCAGGTTGTCATAATTCAGCCCCCCACAGAGGCACTACAAGTCCCAGCAGAGCAGGTTGCCATATTTCAGCCCTCCCCACAGAGGCACTACAAGTCCCAGCAGAGCAGGTTGCCATATTTCAGCCCCCCACATAGGCACTACAAGTCCCAGCAGAGCAGGTTGTCATAATTCAGCCCCTCACAGAGGCACTACAAGTCTTAGCAGAGCAGGTTGCCATATTTCAGCCCCAACCCCACAGAGGCACTACAAGTCCCAGCAGAGCAGGTTGCCATATTTCAGCCCCCCCACAGAGGCACTACAAGTCCCAGCAGAGCAGGTTGCCATATTTCAGCCCCCCCACAGAGGCACTACAAGTCTTAGCAGAGCAGGTTGCCATATTTCAGCCCCAACCCCACAGAGGCACTACAAGTCCCAGCAGAGCAGGTTGCCATATTTCAGCACCCCCACAGAGGCACTACAAGTCCCAGCAGAGCGGGCTGTCACCTGTCCTCCAAACACAGCATTAGGAGACTGCACAGCCTTCCATCCACTCACTCCTTGGCTGCCATACACTCCTCCCCACTCTCCCCTTACAATAGTGTCCTACCTGAGTCTGGGCGGCATGTCGCGCTGCATAGTGGGGCAGTGGGCATGATTTCCTCTTCTCGCAAGACACGTCCCGGCTCCCAGACCCCTCCTACCCGCAGCACACAAGGCTGCAGATCACTTTGCCACTGGCCAGGCACCTCCATGGCTGCAGTGGCGGCTGGAGCAATAAGCTAGGCATCGGCAGATGCGGCCGCGACTGTGCACTGATTGGGATATTTTATCTGTGCGGGAGGAGGCCGCGGGAACCGAGGCTCGGAAGTACAGGTGGGGGGGTTTGTGTGGGGGGGCGGCTTTTTTGCAGGCAGTGGCGGGGGGCGTTGACAGCAGCGGCGGGGGGCGGTGCCTGATGTACATTCGGACCATAAGACGCAGAGACATTTCCCCCCATATTTTTTGGGGAAAAAAGTGCGTCTTATGGTCCGAAAAATACGGTAACTGCTTTTTGAAACTGTTAAAATCAATGGGTTTACTTCCACTTTAAGTTGTCGCCCTGAAGTGCCCATGTAATTTATTATACATAGGCATAACAAAGAGACCCCTGAGGGAAAGAATGAAGGAGCACGTACATAATAAAAGTATGGGATATGATAAACATTACTTGTCTGTGCACTTTAGGCATAAACACAACAGGGATTATAGAGGTCTGAAATTTTGGGGTCTAGAAGCCCCTAAAAATCATTAGAGGGGGAATAATTTTGTGGGAGAACTTAGTAAAAAGGAATCATGGTGGATATACAAATTAGGATCATTAGCACCAGGTGGTTTGAAGAAAGAGTTTGATTTGGGATGTTTTCTGAGTAATTACTAATATGGGGAATTTCTCGCAGGGGTGTCAAACTGGCAACCCTCTAGTTCTTGCAGAACTACGAGTCCCATTATGCCTGTGGGAGTCATGCTTGTAACTGTCAGCCTTACAATGCCTCATGGGACTTGTCGTTCTGCAACAGCTGGAGGGCCATCAGTTTGACACCTGTGCTCTAGAGCAGGGATATGCAATTAGTGGACCTTCAGCTGTTGCAGAACTACAAATCCCATGAGGCATAGCAAGACTCTGACAGCCACAAGCATGACACCCAGAGGCAGAGGCATGATGTAGGTCCGCTAATTGCATATCCCTGCTCTAGAGGATATAGTTAATGGGTAGGTGCAATATTTTAATATTAATAATAGTATTGTTGTTAAATAATATTGATTTCTAGATAAAATTAAGGTATTTTAATATATTAATATTATTCATTTTGCTCCCATAGGGCATATTAAATATATATGTTTAGCTTGATAGTTTTATACAGTGGTTAAAATTAAGGATTTGGGAATTTTTAATAACTTTGTGATTATTTGATCTATCTCTGACACGCATGGTCATACAACACTGTGAAAACCCAATATATGTAATATTAGAGAAGATGGTCTAAAAAACTTTTTTAATAGATTCCAAGGAACTGCAATGAAAGGCTGATAACATTAGGATTAACCTGGGCTTTATTAAGCTTGGACTCCAAAAAACTGGCAATGGCCCAGATGGATATATAGAGTGAACGCCAACCCATCCAATAGGAATCCCCCTGAGGAAGCCACGTGTCCCTGTGGCGTAACGCATAGGGGAGGGGCAGTAGGACAGCACGACGCCTGTACCCAGTGTAGAGATACTTGCATTGCGACTTGTGTGGTGTCACGGATATACCAAATAAAAGCTACAAGCCTGTTATAGAGTGGTGCGCTGGAAGCACCTGAAATATGTGAGTGGATTTCTCATGCATTTTTAATAAAGGTTAGCTTTTATGATATAAGCACTATTGGCGTTTTTTACCCTTATACATGTATTCTGATGAGACTGACATACTGTGAGACAGCAGCAATAAGGAGGAGGAGATCTAGATCTGTTTTTATCTCAGCTCTGGAGAGGCTAAAAAGCGTGATTTGACCATACCTAATTGTGAGGTCACATTTAGCAAGGTGAGAATACACCCAAAAGTGGGGAGCACGAGTGTGGTGGCATATTTCAAGCAGCAGATGGAGTGATATTACAGGTGTGATTGGTGGAAGGCAACAATCAACAGACTTGTCACCTGATTCACTATATGGATTGCACTTTACTTAATTAACATTTATTTAAGTTGTTTTAAGTTGTTTTATGGAATTCTTTGAGCACATCAATTGCATGAAATCATTTATAGTTGTAACTTTGGACATATATATATATGTGATGATACACGGCATTTATCTTGTGGAATATTTTTCATTCACTTGTGAAATTTAAAGTTTATTTATATTGTGGATTACTCTTAATTCACTTTTGTACTTAAAGTTAGTATAAAGATTATAATTTATTAGGGGGGCACAGCGCGGCACAGTGATTTATTTTTAGGATAACATTAGTATTCCTTAATTTTCTTACCAGTTGAGACAGGTCTTTGGCTCCCTTTCCCTTGGATATTTGAGGGACCAGAATTTTTTCTTTTCTCATGGGTATCTCTGGTAGAAACATCAGGTGAAGCACACATAGATTTTTCATCTGTTGATCTTGGTCGGGAGATTTTGAAATTGTTTCCACATTTTTGAGAACAATGCTTTACACCCTTCCAGGCTGATGGCAAACATTCACTATATACAGATGTGCAAGAATTGGATATAGAACAGGAGCTCAAATCACTCAGATCATAAAAACCTGTTGAAAATAAATAGATATTTAGTGTTGTTGTAGTAATTATTTTGATACAATAATTATATATATATATATACAGGAGGTCCCTTGGTTACAAACAAGACAGGGACTGTAGGTTTGTTCTTAAGTTGAACCTGTTTTTAATTTGGAACTGGTACATTTTTTAAGTGTAGCTCCAGCCAAAAAAACAATTTTTAAGCTTTTTGGATAACATAGAGAAGGGTTATCACCCCTGTAACATTTGTTTTGCTGTCTGTGCCCCTGTTCAGAACATTTCACCTCACTTTCCGTCCCAACAACAATTGGATTATGGGGTTGTTGTGGAAACAAGCCTTGGTGATAAAGCATTAGCGGAGGTACCTTTTTCCCATAATAACTCTTACAGGAGTGAATTTCCCTTCCTCAGGGTAGATTTCCTCTCACTTCCTGTTGTCTGTGAGTAGGAGACGTTTGTAAGTCGGATGTTTGTAATCCAGGGACTGCCTTGTGTGTGTGTGTATATATATATATATATATATATATATATATATATATATATATATATACACTGTATTTATTGGCATATAACACTCACTTTTTTACCCTGAAAATAGAGGGTAAACTGTGCCTGCGTGTTATACACATGGGGCTGTGGATTTTTTTTTTCCTGAAACTTCCCTCTTAAAGTTAGGGTGTGTGTTATACGCCTGTGCATGTTATACGCCGATAAATACGGTATATATAGATTTTTTTTTATAAAATGAAAAGGTGGCATAGCAAAAGGGTCACGTGAAACATGTACACCAACTGCAGGATGATTTCTAGCACACATAACATGATGAAGGTCAACAATGGCTTACAAAGCCTGTATGTGGAGGAAGTGCTGGCTTCTATGTTGCATCCAGTTTCAGACAAACAAAACTCAAATAGAGTGCATATATGTGAATATTAGTGGAAGCTTATGGCACAGCTACATTGTGCCGTCTTTACAATTAGGTTCCAAAACTACTAGGCTGTTGAAAAAATGCCTAGATCTCTGACAGAAAGCAAAAGCAGCATAAAAAACGGTCATATCGGATCGTATTGCACGCATGTTTATGTGCATTTGCGTTTCTAAGTGTTTTTTCCAAAACATTCCTCTCTGCTCATTTTTCAATGTAATTAATTAAATGTTTGTTTTTTTTTCTGCAAGAAAGCTCTTCTCAAAAACACGCTTGTGTTTTTTTTTTTTGTTTCACCCAGAAAATCGCTCTTCTTCAAATATGTCTGCAAATGCCCAAATGTGCATGGACACATAGGCTAACATAGAGTTGCTTATACAAGCTGAAAAAATAAACCACCAAGCGCTTGTATAGGCAGCATTTTTTTTGTCCCTTGAGACCTCAAGAATTACCCGCCAGGTTTATATGGGCTGTATATCGTAAAAGCAAACAAACAAGAACAGCTCTACATTTATTATGGTTTCACTTTTCAATCAAAACACAATACATTTGATTTACTAAAACTGGAGAGTGCAAAATCTGGTGAAGCTGTGCATGGTAGCTAATCAGCTTCTAATTTCAGTTTGTTAAACTAAGCTTTGACAAAAAAAAATAAAAAAATCTGGAAGCTGATTGGTTTCTATGCAGAGCTGCACCAGCTTTACACTCTCCAGTTTTAGTAAATCAACCAATACACAGACATAACCTTAATTCACTCTATAGTTATCAGAAAAAAAACTAGATAAATGTGATTACAAAAAAAAAATATTTTTTATGTTGCAACAGAAAAAATAAAATAATTGAAACTGAAAATGAGTTTTCTCAGATTAGATTCTAAACAAAGATAGTTGTGTTTAGTGACATTACTCAATTCGGAAACATGCTTCTAGTAGAAATGACCTGATATGAACTATAGGTCAGGTTAAGTGATATGACAGAGTTTCAGATTTCTAAGGTATTCTAACAGACAAACCGTCACCTATCAAAGCTTGGATCAAAGCTACAGCAACTGTAATAACTGCAAAATTGCTGTGAGCAAGAATTTTATCCTTTCCTACTTTTGTTCATTCTAGGGCAGGGGTCTCCAAACTATGGCCCGGGGGCCAGATGTGGCCCCTTGCTTGCCTTTATCCGGCCCTTGGAGCACTTTTCCTTCTACTGATACAAGACACTATTCTTTCCACTGACATCAACAATGTGGCACTATTACTTCCACTGACACCAATGATGGGGCACTATTCCTCCCACTGACACCAATGATGGGGCACTATTCCTCCCACTGACACCAATGATGGGGCACTATTCCTCCCACTGACACCAATGATGGGGCACTATACCTCCCACTGACGCTAATAATGGGGCACTATACCTCCCACTGACACCAATGATGGGGCACTATTCCTCCCACTGATGCTAATGATGGGGCACTATTCCTCCCACTGACACCAATGATGGGACACTATTCCTCCCACTGACATCAATGATGGGGCACTATTTCTTCTCCTAATACCAAAGATGCATTGTTTAATCCCACTGACACCAGGATCATTTCTACTCCCAATTGCCACAGTCCGGCCCCCGTAAAGTCTGGAGGACAGTAAACTGGCCCTTTGTTTAGAAAGTTTGGAGACCCCTGGTCTAGGGCAACCTTTTTCAACCAGGGTGCCTTCAGATTTCTTCAGGGGTGCCTTGGCAAAATACCTAAAAATTGCATACTAGCCAGCGGGTAGATAAGGCCTGCCTTTTAGTTACACAAAGGCACATTGTGCACCCATGGGCATCCACAGAACTTTTTTCAGGGGGGGGCATCATTTTAAGGTCACCCATGCTCCGCCCCTTTTTAACAATGTCATCACAGTCAGAGACTGCAGACGTAATACAGGAGATGGTCAGAGACTGCGGACAAAGTACATATACATTACACCCCCATGCACCCAGATACATTACATCCTAATACACACATATTACACCCAGATACATTACACCCCCCATACACACACAATCATTAGTATGGAGAACTCCTCTCCAATCATTTTCTATATTGCAAGCTTCAGATGACATTAGAGAGAATTAAAAGAATTACTAACCCCAGAAAAGGCAGATGGAAGGCTCCAACACCTGCTGCACATGCCAAGCAGCTCAGATGAGGCTGGGGCCCCATGCAGTGGGTGTTCTCGGGGACCCTATCTAGAAGGGAGCGCTGGGCCTCTCATACATGTCTAGGCAGAGCACACAAAGCTTGCAGTCCGAGGAGAGGAGGAGGAGGAGTGGAGATAAATCATTGACTCCCGGCCCCATGGACATGCAGCGTGGCGCCCCCGATTGATATGCACACTTGCCTATAGGTAGCACCAGCCCTGCCAGGGGGGGGGGGCACTTGACCCCCCTTGCCCCTACCTGCAGACGCCCATGTGTGCACCATTACAACCTTCAAGCCGCTGGCCTCCTATCAATCAACAACATCATGTTGATGAGAGGGACCTCGAGCGCCTGCATAGTAGGGTGCAACAGATCAAAAAACTCACGGTTCGGATCGTTCCGCGGATCAGAGTCACGGATCGGATCATTTTTCGGATCACTACCATATATAGTCCCCACTGTAATGTCCACATCTCCCCCCACTGTAATATCCACATCTTCACCCACTGTAATATCTACATCTCCCCCCACTGTAATATCCACATCTCCCCCACTGTAATATCCACATCTCCCCACTGTAATGTCCACATCTCCCCCACTGTAATGTCCACATCTCCCCCCCACTGTAATATCCACATCTCCCCCACTGTAATATCCACATCTCCACCCACTGTAATATCCACATCTCCCCCCACTGTAATATCCACATCTACGCCACTGTAATATCCACATCTCCCCCCACTGTAATATCCACATCTCCCCCACTGTAATATCCACATCTCCCCACTGTAATGTCCACATCTCCCATCCACGTCTCCACCCACTGTAATATCCACGTCTCCCCCACTGTAATATCCACATCTCCCCCACTGTAATATCCACATCTCCCCCACTGTAATATCTACATCTCCCCCACTGTAATATCCACGTCTCCCCCACTGTAATATCCACATCTCCCCCACTGTAATATCCACATCTCCCCCACTGTAATATCTACATCTCCCCCACTGTAATATCCACATCTCACCCACTGTAATATCCACATCTCCCCCGTCAGCGCGCCGCTCTGGGGAGCTTACCTAGGCCACCACCGGGTGTAACAAGATGGCCGCCGCTCCGGAGCTAGGCCGAAGCCACGGCCTTTCCTATGGGCTCAATCCGCGGATCACGTGGTGTGCCGATCCACAGACGTTGACCCGTTCGGATCACGGATCAATGATGATCCATTGCACCCCTGCTGCATAGCATCCTTGTTTGCCCCTTCCCTGCCCCTCTCTATCAGCCATGAGGGCACATTGGCTGAGTGAGGGAGAGAAGCTGAGGGAGAAGAGAAATATTGGATTACTAGTTGGTACCAGTGTGCAAAGATGAATTTGCTTTGTAGGAATAAAGTACTTCCAATGTTGGGTGTCCTACGTGTGGATGTTGCTGCAATATGTAAAACTATTAGTATAGTTTAGTTTTTTGTGTAGCGGGGTCCTAAATTTAGGGGAAGTGTTTGAGTGGTAGTTGTGCTCAAACACCCCAATTGTCAGGGTTCTGTCAACCATTTTATCCGCAGGGAGAGTATTGGTGTGTAGTTCCCTGTGGCCTACAGGTGGTGCTGCCATGGTAGGCCAGGGTTGAACCGCTGATACAGGGCTGTGCCTTGTGTGTCCCCTCTCAGAAGACGTACTGTGGGTGTGGCAGGCCTGCTGTGCATGCTGGGAGGGGATATGAGGGGCAGACGCTGCCTGTTCGGGGTCGGTCCGTTCTGTCGCGGTCGGGGATCCTACCCCAGGAGTGTGTTTCCTTTCCGCCCTGGGCACCTTTGGCCCAGGGGCGGAGGTCGGTGAATCGGTCCCAGGCACCTTTAGTCCTGGGGCTGCAGCAAAGGCCTGGGACCCAGCACCTTCGGCTGGGGTCCATCAAGGATCGAGGAATCCCAGGGTGCCGCCTTGCGAGGGGACCCGCATCTTAGACGAGGAGGCCGGGGGAGGAACTGTTCCGAGGGACCGGTGAGAAGTCACGGTGAAGGAAGGGTCCCGGTAATTCTCTGGAGGGATGTCTTCTTACATAGAGGCCAAGTTTTGAAGCACCAAGTTCATTAGGTCTGTGGCAGAGACCAAGTTCATCAGGTCTCTGGCAGAGACGAAATTCAACCCAGTCTGTGGCAGAGACTGTGAGTCTAAGTTGGAGTACCATTTGGCTGCTAGTATCTTCCTAGGGAGACTATCCATTTGAGCTGAGTCTGCTTGAGAAGCCGAGCAGTTAAGTGATTGCATTTGTGCCTGGACCTCTCCCACATCTTGTGCTGTTCTGTCTTTACTCCAACCTTTTTCCTATCAGAGACTGTTATTTTACAAAAAGAGAAAATAAACTCTGCGTTGGAGTTACAGCTGGTGTGGACATTCAAGTTACTGGGGAAACAAGGACTTATCTCTGTCATTCATAGAGGTGAGAAATATTCTCTGATTTTCTGACTGTGGAGACCCATGAACAACACCGCTCAACCTCCCCATACGGGAGGGTGCGGGCTTGTGGCGTGGTGTGCCCTCTCTACCTGCGAGGAGCCAAAGACAGGTAGAAGGAGGTGGAGGGGCGCTACATTTACATTTTAGAATGGGGTGCCTCGATATTGTCCATCATTTTAAAAGGGTGCCTTGACTGAAAAAAGGTTGCGAAACACTGGTCTAGCGGACAGTAAAAGCACTTTAATATACCTGATCCTCAACTCCTGTGAGTGCACAGTCCCTCTGCGTCATCACATCCAATGCAGGGCTATGGACTCCTGAAGATGTCAGCACCTTAGACCAGTGTAACATTTTTTATTTTTTTTTAACCAGTGGGTTGAACTAGTGCAGTCCATACATTATTCTTTTTTTTTTGTTTGTTTGTGTGTTTAACCAGCAGGTTGAACATAAAAAAAAAAGACCAGATTCCCCCATCCACACACTCAATGCAGATGGGGGAATCCTCCTGCTGAGCCTTTGTATTCTGACACTGAGGGGACTAGTTTATCAGCATGGAGGAGGGGAGGATCAGGTAAGTAGATCTTCTTTGACCCCTAGACTAAATGAGCAATTAACCTTTGAATTGAGGGCACAGCGAGTTTCACCCCCACAGGAGGTAAGGACATTTTACAGACTGCTTCACAACATCCTCCCTGCTTTAGAAGTTCACTGAGCAGTGAAAATGGAAAAATATTAGAAAAGAGAGAGAAGATAAAGGAGAAGCACTACTTGGACACTGATAAGTCATTCTTTTCCTTCTGGATTCTGGAACTTCTATCCAGACTAAACCCTCGTACACACAACGAGAAAATATCGGACGAATGATCATCCGTTTTTTTCCTGCTAGTCTCATATCAAAAATTAAGAGGTTATTAAAGGTATGAAAATTCTCGTATGACAGAATACAGTCTTGGAAAAGATGTAATGTGTTGTATTGTGTTGTAATGTATTCTGTCATTTCTGAGCATGCACGGTCTTGGTCTTCCGATTTTTTTTTTGGATGAATACTGTACTGATTCAACGAAAGTCATACGTTCTGGTATGGTACGAGAAGAAATTTCATGTTTGTCCCTTTGGATAATTTAGCATAAACTGTTGAGATCATCTCTCCAAAACTGTGCACTAACAATCAGACTAAAATACGATCGCTTCAAAGGCTGTATTTTTTGTCCAGTTTTCTGATTGTGTGTACTAGGCTTAACTAAAGTCAATCTCTAATTTACAATTGTGTCATCAACCACAAAAGTAAACTTTGGATCTACTGCTCTGTTTTCTTACCTGAGCTTGGCCTGCTATCACTTTCCAGATGTTCTGTTGATGATTTATCTCCATCTAGTTTTCCTGCACTTATTTGCTGATCAAGGTGATTTCTCAAGTGAGACTAAAACAAACAAAAAACAAGTCAGCTGGAATTTTTATGACACAGTTATATACAACATCCCTTAAATGGTGGTTTGGGAAACAAGGAGAGGGGCCCCCCTCCTTGTCTCTCTCTCAGCTTGCTGGAATTTAGGCTTCTGGTCTCCTTCAGTGGTAGGCCTGAGTATTTGGATCCACTACCTACTCCATATTATTTCCGACTTATTTGGACTTTATAGGGTACTTCAGAGGTACTAGTGCATTGCGCCTTTTACTTGTCCACTTAAATGGTGGTTTACTCCACTAAGGAGGGCCATACATTTCTTATTTTATTTCGTTCAACCAGTGGGTTGAACGGAAAAAAAAAAGACCCGATTCCCCCATCCAAAAAAAAAAAGACCCGATTCCCCCATCCAAAAAAAAGACCCGATTCCCCCATCCAAAAAAAAAAGACCCAATTCCCCCATCCACACACTCGGTGTGGATGGGGGAAATTCTCCGGCTGAGCCTTTGTATTTTGACGACAGGGACACTTCCCAGCCATTAGGATACACTGATCACTGCTGTCAGCTATAGTCGGTGGCACTGATCGATCAGGGAAAACACAACTGGGTGGTTATACAGAAGTTGATTGGTAGATTGACTTCTGTACAACCACAGTGTCCATACATGCATCAAAATTTGGCTGGTTCCTGCTGAACCGGGCAAATTTCAATCCATGTCCCTGATGAACTGGACAAATTTCAATCCATGTCATATTCAACGTTTTTTACCAATATACAAGATTATTGTCATTAGAATACAAACTGTCAAAAAACATCCCATCGTGTATATATTAACAACTATTAACATTACAAACAGAGCTGCTGTTAGAAATCATGGGGCCCCATACAGCCTAACTAACAGGGCTCCAGCCGAAAGTGACTGAGGACATAGATTTATCAGTCCCTTTCTCTGCAGCCCCAGCTGCACAGATGAATGAATTGGAAGCGCTCTGAAACTTCTTGCTCATTCACAAATGGAAGCATAGTAGATACAGTTTACTATACTTCAGTGATGAATGGACACAGGAGTGACTGGTACCGATCACTCATTGTGTTCATTCGAAAAAGGAAGGGGCCACTAAATTATATGTTTACCCCCCCCTTCCTCTCCATCCTGAAACATCCCCTGTGTGCCTGCAAAAGCTACCGGCTGCAGAGGAGAGGATGGAACCCAGCAGCACTGCAGAGGATAGGGGCACACAGGAGGCCCAGACAGCAAATGGAACGGGCACATGTGCTAGCATCACTCCCCTTGCAGTGCAGCTGGAGGGAGATAGAGGAGGAGAAGCTGGCAGCGCTGCAGGGGGGAGGCAGAAGAGGATCGGAGTCTGTAATAAGAAAGTACAGCCAGCCCTCCTGCTCAGCAGGTGACTGGGCCCCACTTTTGAACTAATGGGGCCCAGGCCCAGTACAGGTGGTTATGACTAAGGCCTTATAGCCTGAAACGCGTCAACCTTTCCTATTTGCGTTTGTCTACTGTGGCTTGTCAATAAATACGTCAATTTTTTAAGAGCAACAACCGGAGTGCGGATCATCTTTTCTTCATTTACTTCAACTCAGCCAGCGACTGTGGATCGAGCACCTGGGAGCTCTGCTTTCTATGTGATGTATGGGTAGTAGCACTAACTTTTTTGTTTATATTCCAGTACAGGAGGGCTGGCTGTGCTGCCTTATCATTGGCCCTGATTACAAACGAACCTAACACTTTGGATATTTTAAATTACTTTGAAGCTTTTCCTAGACACTGTGTTAAAGCGGAGCTCTACCCAAATAGGGGAAGCTCCGCTTATCTGCCTGCACTCCCCCTCCACTGCCACATTTGGCACCTTTTTGGGTAGGGGGGAAGCGGGTACCTGGATTTGACAGGTACCCTCTCCCACTTCTGGCTGAGTTTGCCGCAGCGAACTCAGCTGGAATTTTGGCCCCTCCTCCTTCCCAACAGCTGGCCCAATTAGAGAGTGCAGCGTGTTTCGCGCATGCGCAGTAGAGAATTGCCATGCGGCTTCACTACTGGTTTCCCTCAGTGGAGATGGTGGCGGCAGCAGCACTAGGTAGCTGATCGAAAAATTGGCTTGGGTGAAGACACCGCTGAATTCCTCAACAGGTAACTGTCCTAATGGTACAGCTGCAGTATTTGTAGAGCCTGGAGCTCCTCTGTAAAGTCAGAATATACACAAAATATCACATCATTCGATCAGATTGCATGATCCTTCTGATCCTCTTCCAGTTTTAAGACACATTATTAATATGAGCCTTCCAATGATTCCCTCCTCCTAATCTGCAATGATCCATCCTAGGTTGTAGTTTTTTGATCAGAGGGATCATATGATGGTGGGTGCAGTTGTCAAAATAATGCAATCAGTGGCTGCAGCCTCTGATTGTCCATATATTTTTGACATGTCCTTTCAACATAAGTTGTGTAAATAATGTCTGTCAAGAGACAACTCACTGATCAAAAATTTCAATCAATCCATGCTAACAGTAAAGATTGTATTTGGACACCCGATGCTGTCAGCTTTCAAATACCCAAACATCTTTCGACTGACAATTTCTCAACAGGTTCCTTTGATAACAGTTGACTACACAAGCAACAGAATGGAGAAGGCTGGCTGTACAGAAGTCGGCCGATAGATCGACTTTTGTATAACCAGGTGTCCCATACATGGATCTAAATTCGGCCAGTCCCTACAGAAGCGTCCACAATTCGATCCATGTATAGCTGGCTTTAGTGAATCTTTAACTTGATAAAGTGTTTTAAATAACTGCCTGCAGTTCAGTTAAACACAAAAAGATGAGTAGTTTAACTTCAAGTAACTCTTCAGTTCTACTTGAGTTAACCATTAAGGAGTAATGAGTAACATATTGAGTGGCATGTTGGTGAAAGCACTGCTTGTTCAATAGCAAGCATGGTCAACATTAGGATTTAAAGGTTAGTGCAAGCAAAAATAAATGACTTCCATGCAAGCACACACTAAACTACATTCTTGGCTTTTGCAGAATATCTGTAAGAAAATATTTACTTTCAGGACCAATGGATGAAAGTTTCACCTTGACACATATTCCCATGAAATCCTCTATTCCTTTCAAGAGACCATGTCACTAATCTAAAAAACTTCAGGTAAAAGTACAGTAAAATCAAGTATTTTAAATGCTTACTTTTTTTTATTCCCTTTCAAAGTGCCTATAACCTTACTAGAAAAATTGACTAGCCAGTTCCCCTAGCACAACAGCCAGGGGAGGAGGAAAGAGAAATGATATAGATTGTCACTTAAAAGGCCCGTACACACGATCGGATTTTCCGATAACAAATGTGTGATGGCAGGGTTTTGACGGATAATCCGACCGTTTGTATGCTCCATCGGACAATTGTTGTTGGAATTTACGACAACAAATGTTTTATAGCATGCTTTAAAACTGTCCGACAACAAATGTGTCTTATCGGATTATCCGATTGTGTGTACACAAATCCGTCGGAAAAAAATCCAAAGTACAAACACGCATGCTCCAAACCAATGCTAACCATAAGACAACATAAAAGAAGAAGGATTGCGGCTCTAAGCCCCAGTCCTCTAAAGCACACGCCCTTTTAGGAACTTACAGGTGCTGGCTCTGCAACAAATTAGGAAGGAAGAAGAAGTCCTGGACGGCCGCACACCGTTGAAGGCATCTTTATTGATATCTTGTGTAGCAGATGAAATCCAATACAGTTACTTCATGTTACAGAAAATCATAGCTATGATTAAGCACCTTCATACGGTGTGAAACGCGTCAGCAGCTTTTCCTGTTTTCTGTAACATGAAGTAACTGTATTGGATTTCATCTGCTATACAAGATATCAATAAAGATGCCTTCAATGGTGTGCGGCCGTCCAGGACTTCTTCTTCCTTCATAAGACAACATTAGCAGAGATTGCCCAAAGGGTGGCGCTAAACAGCAGAAAAACCACATAGTTTTGGCTGAAAAAGTCCTGCCAGCTGTATGCAGAACAAGTTCACGGCCAACGGCCTTCGCACAAAATTTCACAGATTTGTCCGATGGAAATCCGATCGTGTGAATGAGGCTAAAGTGTATGTCAAGGCATACATTTTTAAAAAATTTTTTTAAATATATCGCAAATTTGCTATACAGTGGAATCTGGAGTTGGGAGTAACGCGGTTAACGAGCGTTTCGCAATATGAGCACTGTATTTTTAAAAATCCTAACTCGGTTTCCAAGTGTGGTCTCGCAAAACAAGCAGGATTCAGGCCAAAGCGGTGTGCAGTACCGCGCTTGACCTGAGGTGGGGGGGCGCCGGAGCCGAGCGGAGCCGAATGGCGCGGATCAGCGCCGTTCGGAAATGCTTGGAAAGACTCAGAAATACTACATTCCCAAGCCTTTCCAAGGTCAGCTGAGCTGTCCTCGGGCCTTTCCGGACGTTTCCGAGGCTCTCCGGCGCCCCGCCTCTGGCCGCATGCGGTATTGCATGCCATTGAAGTCAATGCGGAACTAATTATTTTCGTTTGCATTGACTTCAATAGGGAAGCTCGTTTTGATATGCAAGTACTTTGGATTACGAGCATTCTCCTGGAACGGATTATGCTCGTAATCCGAGGTTCCACTGTACATGCATATTTCCCATGTTTTACAAGAACAGCAAAATACAAAAAAATACATTTAAAAAGCAAAAAATGCAGTCAGTCAGCTCTGAGTTCTGCTGAGGGCTAAAAATATAAAGCATTGTTGTGGACTAAATGACTAAATGGTGTCAGCCCTGCCCAGTGTCTTTTGCTCAACTACTCAACCACACTTACTCTCAGATATTCACAGCATAAAAGCCTGTTCTGTAATCCATGATGAGAACAAGTGTGATGAGGACACTGAACAGCTTTGAATTTCTAAGGTTTTTTTTATTTTTATTCGCACTTACATATACAGCAAAATGCTTTTGATTTTAGATTTAATAGACCAAAATAGAGAAGATAAATTCATTGTTAGGGTTTACATACACTTTAAGTGACACCTCTGAATCTGCTGGGGCTGCCGACATCACATCCAAGATGGAAGCGCCCAGCATCAGTCTCAGGGCTTTAAGCTAGCTTAGTGTTTCTCAACTCCAGTCCTCAAGGCGCCCCAACAACGGCTGTGGTAAATACTAAGGCCTCTTTCACACGGGGCGGATCCGTGAAGATCCGCCCCGTGAAGCTCCGCTTGCTCAGCGGGGATCGCTCCGTTGATCCCCGCTGAGCCGGCGGATGGCTGGGTGGTCCCCGCACACTGTGCAGGGACCGCCCTGTCAGAGCGCCGCTCTCCCCTATGGGGAATCGGATGACGACGGACCGTAGAGTCAGCGGACATGTCACCGCTGACATCCGTGGCACCATAGGGGTGCATGGAGGATCCGTTTCAGGTCCGCCTAAAAAACTGAAGGGCGGACCTGAACGGACCTCCGTGTGAAAGGGGCCTTAGACAGTGAAACTGATCAAATCACCTGTGCAAACTAATGGAGAGCCTGAAAACATGACCTGTTGTGGCGCCTTGAAGACTGGAGTTGAGAAACACTGGGCTACCTACATCATGGAGACTTTTACAGACAAATAACACATATAAAATATGTCAAATCCATATATAATATAATGGGAAGATTGTTAAAAAAAATGAATGGCCAGGCGACAGGGTCTCTTCAATTTATAAAAGTTTGACCTGGAAATTGATGATGCTGAAAAGCAGACAGGCTGTCCAAAGTGACAAAAACTGGTGAAATGTCATAAAAAACATATAATAATAATAATAATAATAATAGAGTAATATTAATGGAGTTTAGCTTAAAGTGGTTGTAAACCCATTTCCCCCCCCCCAAAAAAAAAAACACCTGCAAGATAAAGGCATAATGAGCTAGTATGCATAGCATACTAGCTCATTATGTAATACTCACCTCACCTCACCTCAGATCGAAGCCTCCGCAGCCATCCTCGTACACCACTCGGGCGGCCGACATCTCTCCGGGGGGTTACTTCCGGGTATCGCGGCTCCGGCGCTGTGATTGGCCAGAGCCGCGATGACTGTGATTGGCATGCACGCGGGAGCCGACAGTCACGGCACGGCCTCCTTTAGGAACGGCACGATCGCTGTTACTAAAGTGCGCCTGCGCCGTTGTCTACGGCGCATGCGCCGTAGACACCGGCGCCCGTCATTATTCATTATTGAAAATATCTCCTAAACCGTGAAGGTTTAGGAGATTTTTCGAGCACCTACAGGTAAGCCTTAATCTAGGCTTACCTGTAGGAAAAAGTGGTTGTAAAGGGTTTACAACCACTTTAAGGCTCCATGCACACTAGCATTTCTTAAGCTTAAAGCGGAGGTTCTGCGGCGATTGTTTTTTTTTTTTTTGGTGCATTCTATTGGGTTTCACAATACAAGGTTAAACTCACTTGTTTGGTGTCTTCAAATATCCCCTGTCCGTTTTCATGGCAAATAAGAACTTTTAAAATCGGTTCCTGACAATTTCCATTTTACTTGTGGGCATTGTGAAGCCCACAAGCAATCATATCCTGGAAGCGCCTGCAGTGTTTACGGCGAGTAGCTGTATCGATAGAACACCGCCCCTATGAGAAAAGCATTGGCTGTATAGAACGAGCGAGCGGCGTGTATAACCAATGAGCGACGAGCAGCATCCCCAGCTGACGAACTGTTCAGACTCTGGGATTTCCGTCGGATTCAATTGCGCCTGCGCAGACCATCCCGGAACCTATCCGATAGCAGAACCGGCACGATAGAACAGCAGCGTTCCGTATTGTCTCCTGGGAAACATGACTCTGTGCTCCCAGGAGACATTGCGGCACCGAGGAAAGGAGTAGGAACGCCTACTCCCGCGGGAGGGAAAGCCCGGAAGTGGCAGCTAAAAACTAAAATCTAAGGTATTTACACTATAATTTTTTTTTTTTGATGTGGCTATTTAAATTGGTGATAGTGTTCTGCTTGTGCCGGGATGTAGTTGTTTTTCTGGGTGGAACTCCACTTTAAGCTAAGCAAAACACTAGGAAAAATGCTTTATAAAAAATGTTGGTAATAGGTTTTTGTAGTAGTGTTTTAGCAGTGCTTTAAGAGCGTTTAGGAGCGCAAGAGCCGGTTCACACAGGGGCGACACGACTCTGGCCGCGACTTTGCGAGGCGACCTGGATGCGACCTGAGCGCGCACCACAGCGCGAATTGGGGCAACTTACAAGGCGACTTCAAGTCGCCTCCAGGACAGGAGGCTTTCCGTGGCCAATCAAACAACAATCAGCTCTGTGGGAGGGAGGGTTTTGCCTGAGAAAACATGAGATAATAATTTTCTCTTCCTGTATTGTTGCTTCAGTTAAGACACGATCCGACTTTGGAGGCGACTTCCATTGAAATCAATGGATACAAGTCGCCTAGAATAGGGTGACCAGACATCCCCTATTTCAGGGGACATCCCCTGATTGAGGACACTGTCCCCGGTCCAAGTCTGTCCCCGGTTTTGTCCCCGGATTGGATTTGAACAGGGGCTTGGGCGGTTTCAAAGACAGTCAGTGCAGAATTAAGAAAAATTAATTCTGAATTACACCCCCCCGCGCTCCGTCGCGCCTACTAGCTTAGGGGGGTGTATTTTTTTCCATTATCTGTGCCCCTTTCTGATGATCATGTGCTGGTCGGAGCGGAGGGAATATTTCTTCAGTTTCGGGTGCATGCCCATTCAGCTCCGCTCGCATGTTCTTAAAGCGGAAGTAAACCCATCGATTTACCAGTTTCCAAAAGCAGTTACATTCCCGGGAATGCCAACTGTCACATTGGTTGTGCTCTCAACCAAACTGTCAAACCATTCAATGGCTGGTGTCATAACTGGTCACATGTGCAGCATCATGGCAGTTGAAGATTAAACAGAGGCCAAGATGGCAGCTTCCTTGCCTGAAAATGATAGGAGGGTTTACTTCCACTTTAAGTCCCGGCCAGCCGCTTGCCTGCTTATCTCCTTGCCTTCCCTGGTGGAGTGATCTTCCTCCGCTCCCCACACAGTAGTAGCCGGGGCCCGGAGAGTAATGACCCGTACACACGATCCAAATATCGGTCGAAAACTGTCGTCTGAGGAAGAATCGTACGATTTTCGGATCGCGTGTACACTACTTTCGAGAGCCAATCACGACAGTTCATTGGATATTATTTGATCGGACAACCACGAAAATTTTCCTCGTACGATACCAGATCGTACGATTTTCATTTAGTCAGTCTAGTTGTCGTCCGAAAATACAAATACATTACAACACATGACATCACTTCTGATTTTTTTTTCTGTTTTGCAAGAATTTTCGTGACTTTAGTAACCTATTCAATTTCTACTTGCGACTATTAAGCGAAAAAAGTTGTACGATCTGTCATACGATATTCCGATCGTGTGTACGGGCCATAAGACTTGACAGGCTGCGGCGACGGGCAGAGAGTCGCTGATTGCCGCCATAACTACAAGGAAAAAAAAAATATGTCCCTGGATTTCATTTTAAAAATCTGGTCACCTTAGCCTAGAAGTCGCCTTGAAGTAGTACAGGAACCTTTTCTGAAGTTGGAGCGACTTCAGTAATGTACATTAACACGGCTCCATTCACTTCCATTGCTTTTCTCAACAGCGTGACTTGGGGAGACTAGGGGCGACTTCAAGTCGGATCCCAGGTCGCCCCTGTGTGAACCGGCTCTAAAGCCTCGTACACACGGCCGAGAATCTCGTCAGGAAAAAACACGTCGTTTTTCCTGACGAGATTCTTGAACAAGAATCTTGTCCCGGCCGAGTGTACACACGTACGATTCAAAAGAACCGCCGTTCTTTTGATTGGCACGAACGCGGTGACATCATCGACTACGACGAGCGTGCGCTCATCACATTCGATGCCGTCGCCGCCACCTTGCTACACCTTACCTATGCCTAGGAAGCTACCGCGCATGTGTTGAAGTAATTTCGAGCATGCGCGGGTGTCCACGGCGACAGGTAAGTGTACACACTCTCGGGTTTCTCGTCGGGAAACAGACCGACAAGAATCCCGGCGAGAAAATAGAGAGCAGGTTCTCAATTTTTCTCGTCGAGATTCTGGCCAGTTTTCCTGACGAGAAACCTGAAAGCCTCGTAACACGCGGCCGGTTTTCTCGGCAAGAAAGCTCTCTCTGCAGTTTTCTTGTAGTTTCTTGACGAGAAAACCGGCCGTGTGTACGAGGCTTTAAGCCTCGTATACATGACCGAGTTTCTCGTCAAAAAACGACAAGAAAACTGCAGAGAGAGCTTTCTTGCCGAGAAAACCGTTCGTGTGTATGGTTTTTCGTCGAGAAAACTGCCAGGAATCTCGACGAGAAAAATAGAGAACCTGCTCTCTATTTTCTCGTCAGGATTCTCGATTTTCTCGTTGGGTTTCTCGAGAAAACCGTTCGTGTGTATGCTTTTCCGAGTCTTCAAAAATCACGCATGCTCAGAATCAAGTATGAGACGGGAGCGCTTCTTCTGGTAAAACAAGCCTTCGTAAAGGAGATAGCACATTCGTCACGCTAAAACGAACTGAAAGCACGAAGACTGAAAAGCGACAATCTTTTACTTCACACACGGTAACACGAGATCAGCAAAAGCCCTTTATACTGCCTTCGTACGTGCTGTACGTGACCGCGCAGAACAACAACGAGATTTGGAATTGACAGTGTGTATGCAAGGAAAGCTTGACAAGAATCTCGTCAAGCTTGATAAGAATCTCGTCGAGAAAAACGACTGTGTTTTTTTACGACGAAAAACTCGGTCGTGTGTACTAGGCCTTATGCCGCGTACACACGGTCGTTTTTAATGTCATTTTCAAAAACGACGTTTTTCTCGACGTGATTTTTCTTGTTTCCTCTCAAGCCTGTCTTGCATACACACGTTCATTAAAAAAAACGCTCGAGCAAAGCGCAGTGACATACAACACTTACGACGGCACTATAAAGGGGAAGTTCCGTTCGAATGGCGCCACCCTTCATGTTAGTAAAGTTTGTTGAGCGACGATTCGCGCTTTTCAGCCTCGTGCTTTTCATTCCGTTACAGCGTGACAAATGTGCTATCTCTATTACGAACACTAGTTTTACCAGAACGAGCGCTCCCGTCTCATACTTGATTCTGAGCATGCGCGTTTTTTTTCTCCTCGTAAAAGCATACACACTACCGTTTTTCACGTCGTTAAAAAAAAACTAAGTGAAAAAATAGAGCAGGTTCTCATTTTTTTAGCCCATTTTTCACGTCGTTAAAAATGCTCTGGAGCCTACACACGATCGTTTTTAATGCCCAATTTAAAAAATGGCATTTTTAACGACGTGAAAAACGTTCGTGTGTACGCGGCATTACTCTGTAATTGTCCTGTTTACCATTATCACAAAAAGTAAAAAAAAAAAAAAAAAACTCCACCAGATTAAGAATAAAGGGGAAACCTTCTCAAGGGGACACTAGTTCTGGTGACCCTGGTGACTACCAGAGATATCCACTCACTTCCTGTTGTGGCTGTGGGACAGGAAGCGAAGGGAAATCTCCCTTTATGGGACAAAGATGGCAAAAAAAAGCACAATCTGACAAGGTTTACTGTATAACCAGTGGTGGCCCGTCCATAGAGGGCTAATGGGTGCTGCCTCCCCTATCCATGCGTCTGGCCTCCTGATCTACATATCAGTGGTGCTGGATCATGGATTCCAATGGCGGGGGTGTTTTTTTGAAGCACCTGATTAGAGCCAGAGGCTCTAATAGGCTTCAAAAAACGGTGGGCTCGGAGCGCAGAGCATTGCGCTACAAGCCCGCCCAGTTGTGTGACGATAGCAAATAAAGTTTCGCTATTTTTACACTAAAGTTTCTCCCCGCCAATCAGGAGGCAGGTCGTGAGACCAGTTTATCGATTGGCCAAAGCGTCAGGCGATCCTTTTGGATGCCTACCTCTTTGCCGGAAGAGGAGACACACAGCGGAAAGGAAGCTTGAGGAGCGGACACTGGAGCTCCAGGAAAGGAGGGGAGGACACCACAGCACCGCCACAGAAGCAGGTAAGTGCTGGACCGCCCACTGGGGGGGTGCTGTGAAGGGAAATTTCTCCAATGGGACACAGATGGGGAAAAACAATCTGACAGGGGTTATAACCCTCTCTTAGGCCTCTTTAACATGGGCTGTGGTAAACACAAGCGGCTGAGCCATGGTTTTACTGCCCCACCAAACCCCCCGGCCTCCCACCTAATGGCTAAATAACAGCCAAGGGAAGCTGTTCACATGCAGCAGCCGCGATGCTTTGTGTTGTGGCCGCTGTAAGGCTACTTTGCACTGAGGGCTCTTTCAGACAGGCATTGAATGCTAAGGCAGCCTTAAAGTGTACACTTATAGTGTTAAAGGGGTTGTAAACCCTCGAAAAAACTTCTGTCACTGACCGACCCCCCAGCCCCCCGATTTTACTCACCTGAGCCCGTTCGTTCTCCCACCAGAGACGCGCAAACCCTCTCTGGCCGTGGGCCATTGGCTCCTGATGCTGTCAATCAAATCCGATGACGTGGGCACTGGGGGGGGGCGGGGCCGAGTCCAGGAGTCTGTGTCTATGGACACAAATGATGGACTTGGTAGCGCGCCCGCACGATAAACTCCAGGGAGAGCGCTTCTCCTAGGGGGTTTGCGGGGAGGAGCCGAGACCGCCATTGGGGGACCGCAGAAGACGAGGATCGTGGCCACATGTCATGTCCAAAACGAACTGCACAGTGGAGGTAAGTATGATATGTTTGTTATTTAAAAACCCCTTTAATGAGCAGTTTGGATGTGTTGTACAGGCATCCGTGTCATGTCAGGCAACACTCTTCAAACGCCCTGTGAGATGGGGGTTTTTTTTTTTCCAAGACTAAAATGGGAAATGATCATTTTTGATGCTTTGCAACCGTGCCTTAAACACCCTGTGTTTACAGTGCATGTACAGGTCGTTTGTGGTGCGTTTAAATAGTAGTGAATGGACACGGCACAGTGGTGTAGTGGTTAGTTGTTTCATCTAGCAGTAAAAAGGTTCGCTGGTTCAAATCCCAACCACGAGTAAAGTTTGTTGAGAGACGATTCGCGCTTTTCAGCCTCGTGCTTTTCAGTCCGTTACAGCGTGACGAATGTGCTATCTCCATTACGAACGCTAGTTTTACCAGAACGAGCGCTTCCGTCTCATACTTGATTCTGAGCATGTGCGTTTTTTTTCACGTCGTTAAAGCCCACACACGGCCGTTTTTTATGACGAGAAAAACGACAATGTAAAAAACAACGTCAAAAATTAGAGCATTTTCCAATTTTTCTCGTCGTGATTCTCTGCGTTTTTCTCGTCGGGAAAAATGCTGGAAAGTCCACACACGATCATTTTTAATGACCATTTTAAAAAATGTAATTTTTCTCGTCATTAAAAACGATCATGTGTACGCGGCATTAGATTGTAAGCTCCTGGAGGGTAGGGACTGGTGTAGATGTATAATATATATAAAAACGCTGAGTAAATTGATGGCGCTATATAAGTACCAGAAATATTAATAATGGAGAAAGCTGCAAAGCATCAATGCCTGCCAAACTGTTTTTTTGCAACGCTAATGCTGCAGTGTAAACACTTCCATCCGCTCCCTATTTTAACAATTTTGAGTGGCATTGATAGGTGTTCAGGAAGCACTAAAAATGCAACCCTACCGCCTATTTTCAACGCCAGTGTGAAAGAGCCCTTAAAGTAAGCATTTCATGAGCGTTTTTGAAGCGCCTGTCAAAATTGTGTGCATTATGTCGCCCAGTGATATTCACAAATTTGCGTTAGCATCTCTTTGCGTCAAGATTGACCCAACATGTGTTGTTTGCCAGGTTTTACCGTTCCCCAAACACTTCCATTCATATCAATGTAAATGTTCTGCAAACGCGTCGCAAACACGTCACAACATGCCCTTATGATGTTTACATTGTGTTTGGGATGCTTTTAGAAAGTGTTATGTAGCAGCCTCCTCACTCCACTCTTTTCTCAGCTCGTCTGTCTCTTGTCTAGGGGTACCTTAGAGGGGAGAGAGCGGGGATACCACGCCTAGCCTTCACCGCAGGTGTTAGTGCGGTTTGAGCAAAGTTCCTTCTTTACCTTCGGGTCAGTGTTATGCACCTGGAGTCTCCACCGAGAGTTACCTTAAACGATGTCTGCCAGGAAATGAGCCCCACACCATTAAAGTCCAACACTCCTTTATTCTTCTCAAGTGAACACAATCAGTTGAACTCCCTTGGTAGAAACAGAACAGAAAAGGAGGTGTGGATGCGAGCGGGCCCAGACACAATGAACTCTCCACTTTCCTTCCTGAAAGTGGGTTGCGGTCTCCGAGCGAGGGGGGAATTTCCTTCCAGGCGGTCTCCGATGGGAGGCTCACCTGTCACTGGCAATATGCTGCACCGGGTCTTCAAGTGAGGAGCTCCCCCCGGTCCATTACGCCTTTCGGATTCGGGTACCCACTCCCGGGGTTCCCTAGGACCTCCTTCCCTCGCGGAACTCAGTGTGGGGCACTGAGCTCCAGACCTCCATCCGAGTACCTCACCCCAGGCTAAAGGTGCCTGGGATGGAACACGACCTCCGATTGTCCTCTAGGCCTAGGCCCGCCTAGAGAACCAACACGAACCACCGCCCACAGGCTGAAGGTGCCTGGGACTCCACCCCGTGACAAAGATGGCCGGCCCCTTTATACCCTCTCCCAGCAAGCACCAGGCCCCACCATACCGCTGCCGAGGGAGGACAAAAAGGAGGCACGGCACACAGCAATGATTCAACCCCAGCCCAGGGCGACAGCGCCACCCGCTGGGCCGCAGGGAATTACACATCACTGGTGTCTCTGCCAGTTTAAATTACACCCGGGGGAAAGTACATACCCGCTACAGTTAGATGGTAATACAAAAATATATACAATAAAAAAACAACACAGAAGGGGCATCTGGCAAACGTTATTAAGACTGGGTTCACACTTATGCGAAATGGATGTGGATTTCTCTGCATCCAATTCGCATGACAGGAGAGTGTGCCCGGCTCTCAATGGAGCCAGTTCACACACCTCCGGGGCGACCGCAGTCCACTTTGAAGAAGGGTCCTGTGTGTCTTTGGCTCTGAATCTGGTGCGAATTCAGGCAGAAATTTGGACCTGATTTGCACCTGATTTGCATCGGACCCCATGCTGTGAGCCGCAGCAAGTGTGACCTCAGCCTTAGCCCTGGTTCACATTGATGATACTTTGAAATCGCCCTACTTCAGCTGAAGTACCACGATTTCAAAGTAGCAAGGTCAGCGTGATTTCAGCTGCTTCCTGATAGACATCTGTGTGGCTTCATGCACAGATGTCTATTGAAGTCGCACCTGAAATCTGCAAAAGTAATGCAGAAACTACTTTTGCAAATCAGTGCGGCGCCGGCCGTCAAATCGTTGTCGCATCGATTGGAACAGTGCCATTGTCTCCAATAGGCTGCGACTTGTCATGCGATTTGAGAGATCAAATCACATGACAAATCGCTCTAATGTGAACCTAGGCGTAGTGCCGGTTCACACCAGCGCAATGTGGGAACCAGCGCGATTCCAGTGCCGGTTCCTGCATCGCATAGAACTCGCAGGCAATTCACACTGTCCTATGCGAACCACTGTGGGTGTCCACAGAAAGTTAATGACACCCTCAGATCAGTATCGCAGTGCGAACTGTCAAATGCGATTCGACTCCAGTGCGGATCAAATAAAAAGGGTCCTGCACCATTTTGGTGCGAATGCGATGTGAATTCAGCCATACAATCTGTATGGCTGAAGATGCATCACACAGACATCGCATGTCCAACGACGCACCAGTGTGAGCCCAGCCCTAATGTGAGACAAATGAATCAAAAAATGCGCCATTAACACGTCTTAATGCATTAGGTGCATTAATGGGCACTCAAACTTCTTTTCACAGCTAAATGTGCCCTAAATCTTATGCGACATGCCGAGCTGACAGGCGGCACCGCTTCTCAAACTCGGCCATTAAAGTCAATCAGGCTGTGCTGCAACTGCAAGTCAAGCGATTGGCTCGTGGTTGCGGTGCATTATTATTATTATTATACACAATTTATTTAGCGCCAACAGTTATTATACAGGATTTATAGCGTCAACAGTTATTATACAGGATTTATAGTGCCAACAGTTATTATACAGGATTTATAGTGCCAACAGTTATTATACAGGATTTAAAGCGCTAACAGTTATTATACAGGATTTATAGCGCCAACAGTTATTATACAGGATTTATAGCGCCAACAGTTATTATACAGGATTTATAGCGCCAACAGTTATTATACAGGATTTATAGCGCCAACAGTTATTATACAGGATTTATAGCGCCAACAGTTATTATACAGGATTTATAGCGCCAACAGTTATTATACAGGATTTATAGCGCCAACAGTTATTATACTGGATTTGACAGCGCCAACAGTTATTATACAGGATTTATAGTGCCAACAGTTATTATACTGGATTTGACAGCGCCAACAGTTATTATTCTGGATTTATAGCGCCAACAGTTATTATTCTGGATTTATAGCGCCAACAGTTATTATACAGGATTTATAGTGCCAACAGTTATTATTCTGGATTTATAGCGCCAACAGTTATTATACAGGATTTCTATAGTGCCAACAGTTATCATACAAGATTTATATAGTGCCAACAGTTATCATACAAGATTTATATAGTGCCAACAGTTATCATACAAGATTTATATAGTGCCAACAGTTATCATACAAGATTTCTATAGTGCCAACAGTTATCATACAAGATTTATATAGTGCCAACAGTTATTATACAAGATTTCTATAGTGCCAACAGTTATCATACAAGATTTCTATAGTGCCAACAGTTATCATACAAGATTTCTATAGTGCCAACAGTTATTATACAAGATTTCTATAGTGCCAACAGTTATTATACAAGATTTCTATAGTGCCAACAGTTATTATACAAGATTTCTATAGTGCCAACAGTTATCATACAAGATTTATATAGTGCCAACAGTTATCATACAAGATTTATATAGTGCCAACAGTTATCATACAAGATTTATATAGTGCCAACAGTTATCATACAAGATTTATATAGTGCCAACAGTTATTATACAAGATTTCTATAGTGCCAACAGTTATTATACAAGATTTCTATAGTGCCAACAGTTATCATACAAGATTTCTATAGTGCCAACAGTTATTATACAAGATTTCTATAGTGCCAACAGTTATCATACAAGATTTATAAAGTGCCAACAGTTATCATACAAGATTTCTATAGTGCCAACAGTTATCATACAAGATTTATATAGTGCCAACAGTTATCATACAAGATTTATATAGTGCCAACAGTTATCATACAAGATTTATATAGTGCCAACAGTTATCATACAAGATTTATATAGTGCCAACAGTTATCATACAAGATTTCTATAGTGCCAAGTTCAGTTATTATACAAGATTTCTATAGTGCCAACAGTTATCATACAAGATTTCTATAGTGCCAACAGTTATCATACAAGATTTCTATAGTGCCAACAGTTATCATACAAGATTTCTATAGTGCCAACAGTTATTATACAAGATTTATATAGTGCCAACAGTTATCATACAAGATTTCTATAGTGCCAACAGTTATCATACAAGATTTCTATAGTGCCAACAGTTATTATACAAGATTTCTATAGTGCCAACAGTTATCATACAAGATTTCTATAGTGCCAACAGTTCTCATACAAGATTTCTATAGTGCCAACAGTTATTATACAAGATTTCTATAGTGCCAACAGTTATCATACAAGATTTCTATAGTGCCAACAGTTATCATACAAGATTTCTATAGTGCCAACAGTTATCATACAAGATTTCTATAGTGCCAACAGTTTTTATACAAGATTTCTATAGTGCCAGCAGTTATCATACAAGATTTCTATAGTGCCAACAGTTATCATACAAGATTTCTATAGTGCCAACAGTTATCATACAAGATTTCTATAGTGCCAACAGTTATCATACAAGATTTCTATAGTGCCAACAGTTATTATACAAGATTTCTATAGTGCCAACAGTTATCATACAAGATTTCTGTAGTGCCAACAGTTATTATACAAGATTTCTATAGTGCCAACAGTTATCATACAAGATTTCTATAGTGCCAACAGTTATCATACAAGATTTCTATAGTGCCAACAGTTATCCTACAAGATTTATATAGTGCCAACAGTTATCATACAAGATTTCTATAGTGCCAACAGTTATTATACAAGATTTCTATAGTGCCAACAGTTATCATACAAGATTTCTATAGTGCCAACAGTTATCATACAAGATTTCTATAGTGCCAACAGTTATCATACAAGATTTCTATAGTGCCAACAGTTATCATACAAGATTTCTATAGTGCCAACAGTTATCATACAAGATTTATATAGTGCCAACAGTTATTATACAAGATTTATATAGTGCCAACAGTTATTATACAAGATTTCTATAGTGCCAACAGTTATTATACAAGATTTCTATAGTGCCAACAGTTATCATACAAGATTTCTATAGTGCCAACAGTTATCCTACAAGATTTATATAGTGCCAACAGTTATCATACAAGATTTCTATAGTGCCAACAGTTATTATACAAGATTTCTATAGTGCCAACAGTTATCATACAAGATTTCTATAGTGCCAACAGTTATCATACAAGATTTCTATAGTGCCAACAGTTATTATACAAGATTTCTATAGTGCCAACAGTTATCATACAAGATTTCTATAGTGCCAACAGTTATCATACAAGATTTCTATAGTGCCAACAGTTATCATACAAGATTTCTATAGTGCCAACAGTTTTTATACAAGATTTCTATAGTGCCAGCAGTTATCATACAAGATTTCTATAGTGCCAACAGTTATCATACAAGATTTCTATAGTGCCAACAGTTATCATACAAGATTTCTATAGTGCCAACAGTTATCATACAAGATTTCTATAGTGCCAACAGTTATTATACAAGATTTCTATAGTGCCAACAGTTATCATACAAGATTTATATAGTGCCAACAGTTATCATACAAGATTTCTATAGTGCCAACAGTTATCATACAAGATTTCTATAGTGCCAACAGTTATCATACAAGATTTCTATAGTGCCAACAGTTATCATACAAGATTTCTATAGTGCCAACAGTTATTATACAAGATTTCTATAGTGCCAACAGTTATCATACAAGATTTCTATAGTGCCAACAGTTATCATACAAGATTTCTATAGTGCCAACAGTTATCATACAAGATTTCTATAGTGCCAACAGTTATCATACAAGATTTATATAGTGCCAACAGTTATTATACAAGATTTATATAGTGCCAACAGTTATTATACAAGATTTCTATAGTGCCAACAGTTATTATACAAGATTTCTATAGTGCCAACAGTTATCATACAAGATTTCTATAGTGCCAACAGTTATCATACAAGATTTCTATAGTGCCAACAGTTATCATACAAGATTTATATAGTGCCAACAGTTATCATACAAGATTTCTATAGTGCCAACAGTTATCATACAAGATTTATATAGTGCCAACAGTTATCACACAAGATTTATATAGTGCCAACAGTTATCATACAAGATTTAACAGCGCCAACAAATGGTTGGCAGTTTTCAGGGTGCAGCCCCTGTCGGGTGTTCAGGAGGGCTCCTAAACGTCTGTTTTTTTTATGTTTTGTTCATTGCCAAACAGTACTTTATAAAGAAGATAATCGTTAGCATGTCATACTAACCATTGGCCTTTTTATAAAGGAGCCCTCCTGAACACCTGACAGTGGCTGCTTAGCTACACTCTAAATAGCGATCCACTGTGAATCGCTTTTCACACTTTGGCTAGTGTAAACAATTGCATTAATTCTACTTTAAAACAGAAAGACTAGTATGAGCCCCCCCCCCCCCAGTCATTCTCACAGTGTAGTGATGGTGTGTGAACCTACCTTATGGCCCTGTAGTGGAGTGTGCGGTAGGTGCAGCACTGCGGCCACCCTCCTCCCCTGTAAGTCCCGTAAGGTGCGGAGTTCCTGTAGTCCGGCCAGTGCGGCTTGTATCCTCTCCTTGACCCTGCAGCGATCCCAGGAGCTGACAGCCATGGTGTCCCTTCCTTAGTGAGTCCCTATAGTCCTCTATGAAGGACACAATAAGAAGGACCCCCCAGCAGGAGGCTGGAGCAGGATGTCATGTCTATTGTAATAACCGATTGAGTCTGCACTCCGGACTGGTCGGGTCACTTTTGTGTTAATGTTTGACACCTTCCTGGACGAAACTGCTGTGATCCCTCCTTCTCCTTTCTTCCTATTCTAGTCCCTGAGCACCCCCCACTGAGCTCTACAAGCACACTGCACCAGTCCTACAATAGTCCTCCTTTATGGCACCAGATCACTGCAATCACCTCCGACAATAGCAAGGATACTGACATGTCTGAACTCATTGGGCTGGAAAAAAGAGAAATGACACAAAAGTATAGATCAATACACTGTTTATTGCAATCTGATTGTACAACGTCCTGTAGGCCCCATTTACACCTCAGCGGAGCGGGAAAGTGCGCTCCCACCTTTCCACGCATTAATGTGCGCACCACCTTGGGCGCCAAAAGTAGCTCCAGAACCTTTTCAGTCGTGGATCTTCATGGCATTTTGTTGCGTTTGTAACATGTGCGTGGCAAAGCGCACATCTGCTATCCGTACTTGGGGTGCTATCAACAATTAGGGCTCCATTCACACCTGAGCGTTTTGTAGCTTGAAGCTCTAAAATGCTCAGGGAGAAAACAATCATTTTTTCTCTACAAAGTTGGTTCACATCTCCACTCCAAAACGCCTGAAGCCCCTAAAAGTTTTGGAGCTACTTTTGTAGCGCGATTTGGGGGAGATTGGTGCATTTAAAAAAAAATAGGAAACGCATAGCAACAAAGGATGTAACAGATAAAAGACACAAAAACGGCAAAGCTTGGGAAAACACTGTACAAAAACACTCATAAACGTGCATACAAACACACAACAAAATGTGCAAAAATATTCAAGCTTCAAGCATCGCTCTTCTATGTGATTGCCCAACATTTCAACATTGTACAGAACGGTCACTTCTTACCTATGAATATTAATCAACGTTTCATATCTGTGGAGGGAATTTCCCTTTGAATATGCTCTTTGTGTGTTTTCTTTTTTAAGTGGCCTTTTTATGACAATTATCATACTCTTTTTTTATCTCTTTATGCTATCATATAGCTTTTCTGTGATGTGCAAATGTTAATTTTTGTCTCCAATAAAATCTAAGTGAAAGAAAAGTGCAAAGACATAACGTTCAGGGCTGAATACAGCCTATTGGCACCACAAGCGCAACCCACTTTTGCAGTGCGCAGTGGCGGCTGGTGGTCAGTGGCGGTGCGTCCAGAAAAGGGCGCAGGAGCGCCGCCCCCTCTCTCCTGTCACCCCTTTATCACCATAGATAGATTCATGCATTGCACAGCGGCGGAGGTGTTTTTGGAAGCGCCTGATTCGAGCCATAGGCTCTAATAGGCTTCTAAAATGGTAAACAGCGGGCGCCATGCTGTGCGTTCGCTGTTTACTTAGTCTTGTGTTAGGGAAGCGAATAAATCGCTTTCCTAACACTGACCCGCTTCTCAGCCAATCAGGTGCTCGGGTCTGGTTACCTGTCACCTGATTGTCTGATGTCTGAAGCGACAGGCACTGTGATTGCACGCCCAATCATAGCAGAGGACGGGAAGAGGACGAGAGAAGACATTGAGGACTCGGAGCATGGAGGACAGCGCCGTGACCCGAAACAGGTAAGTGCCAGACGGGGAATGTACTCTGGGGCAGCATTTGATGGGGCACAGTAGCGGCAATTGATGGGGCACAGTAGCGGCAATTGATGGGGCCCAGTGGCAGCAATTGATGGGGCCCAGTGGCAGCAATTGATGGGGCCCAGTGGCAGCAATTGATGGGGGACAGTAGCGCCAATTGATGGGCACAGTGGCAGCAATTTATGGGCACACTGGCAGCAAATCATGGGGAACAGTACCGGCAATTGATGGGCACAGTGGCAGCAATTGATGGGGCACAGTAGTGCCAATTGATAGGCTCAGTGGCAGCAATTGATGGGCATACTGGCAGCAAATGATGGGGCACAGTAGCGGCAATTGATGGGCACAGTGGCAGCAATTGATGGGCACACTGGCAGCAATTGATGGTTACAGTAGCTGCGTTTGATGGAACAGTGGTGGCAATTTATGGGTACAGTGGCTGCGTTTGATGGCACATTGGCTGCGTTTGATGGCACAGTGGCTACGCTTGATGGGCACAGTGACTGCGTTTGATGGGCACAGTGGCTGCGTTTGATGGCACAGTGGATGCGTTTGATGGCACAGTGGATGCGTTTGATGGGCACAGTGGCTGCGTTTGATGGGCACAGTGGCTGCGTTTGATGGGCACAGTGGCTGCGTTTGATACGGGGTAAACCCCCCCCCCCTTCCATCTAGGTCAGGGGCTCTCTGGGTGGCGGGTGGCGGCAACCCCTGCGTCTCCTCCTCTTAGGCATCACGGCGGCTTCCGCTGTGCATCTCCTCCCTCCTCCTTCTCCTAGGCAGCCAATAGGATCGCTTCTCCTCAGGACCCGCTCCCTGATTGGCTGGGAGGAGAATCAGAAAGACAATAGCGAATATTAATTTGCTATTGTCACACAACTGGGTGGGCTCTGCGTCCGGAGTCCTCCCCTTTTTGAAGCCAATTAGAGCCTCAGGCTCTAATCGTGCTTCTGAAAAAAAACAAAAAACATTGTAATCCATGCATACGGCACCCTGGATGTAAATTAGGGGCCGGGCGCATGGATTAGGGGAGCGGCGCCCCTGCGCTTCGTATGGATGGGCCATCACTGGCAGCACGTGTGCAGTGCATTTCCTAAACACACATGTGGCGGGGTGTCACATTACGGTGTTCATAAGAGACTATATTGCATTAAGTGAGTCCCATTCTCCTCTGGTTCCTATTGGGTAATATGCTGGCTATTGCTTGACAATAAGAAGGGAAGTGCATGGTGGGATTTGTGGTACCGGGAGAGTTGGACTCCAATGGCAAGGGTACTACACAGACTACCATACCCACAGTGCAACAGAACATCCATATTGCATTGCCCGGCGCAAGGTCTGCTGGGGATGAACTATTTAAGGGAAGGAGGAGCAACGCCCGGTCTCTTTGGACATCGCCCGCCCAGCAACTTGGATGCTGTTGGGGCCTATCGCGTTGATTTAGGCCGGAGAGCCTGGGCCTACCAAGTGAGAGCAAGCCTGCCAATCGGAGAGGGAGAGAAGCCTCATCCAGAGAGCCTGCTGACATCTCGGAGTTCCTGAGGGTTGAGCCATCTTCACCTTCCCCTTTGGTTGTCCGGAAGATCGGAGACTGTGGGTGACCGGAAGATTACGTGCTGAAGCCCAGCAGCGGGATCGGTTGACGGATTGGTCTGGTCGGGTGAGAGAGCACTGCTCAGGAATTCTTAACTGTGCTAGGCCTGTGATTCTTTACCTAGGCCCCACCGCCATCACAACAGTGTGCCGCGCACCCAGTATAGCGTGCTGCACAGTTGAAGTTGGTTGTCTCTTTGCCTGTGACTTTAGGCCCAAAACTACAGTAGGATTACAACTAACTGGGTTATTCCTTGGATTACAAATGTAAAAGTGCACCAGGGCCATCTTGCTTCACCCGGCGGCCACCTTGCCCACCATTCTGCCCCCCTGAGACTGGTGAACCGCCCCTGGGAGCTGGAGCACTCTGGCCGGCCGGGTTGTGACCCCCAGGGATGGATAGCTTGACTTTACTCCCTGACTGATGATAAAATCACAATCCGGGAGGCGCGGCTTAGCAATGGCCGAGTAGAGACGGGCACCGACAGAGTCCCCGGCCTAACCCGATACACCATGGCCATTACCTGCCATTTAACTCATGTGGGCACGGCATGAGCACCCCAAATCAATACAGGACACGCTCGACCTCAAGAGGGACCAGATCCCAGAACTCGCAGACCAGTATTCATAATTTTTTCGAAGGTACACCGAGGCAAGCAACAGGCGCCATAGTAGCCGCTCCACGGGGGCCGCACACGGAACGGAACCCGGGCCTGCCCCAAAGCAATCCGCCAACACCACCGGAGGACCCGTACTACCTTGCAGAGACACCGGCAGCATTCCGTACAGAGATGTCGGACACATCGCAAGGCCGAATAGACGACGACCTCCGCGCCATGCTGCGGGCCCTCCCCACCAGAGCCGACATTGAGGCCTTACCGACAAGGGCCGACATAGAAACGCTGATCCTAAGGATAGAGGAGGCGCACAGCAGGGACATCCAGGAGGTGAAAGCAGAGCTGCTTACAGTGTCGGACCGTGTGACATCTGGAGAGTCACGGGTGTCGGCACTGGAGACACGCATGCAGGCCCTGGAGCAGGCGCAGGTATCACACACGATGAACTCCCAAGACATGCAATTACACCTAGAGGAAATGGAAGACCGCAGCCGCCGCAACAACCTGCGGCTGCGGGGGATACCTGAAGCCACGGGCCCGGAAGACCTGGCGGAGACAGTGACCGCAATATTCCACAGACTGCTGGAGACCCCCCCGCCGACGCTTGAAATCGACAGGGTGCACCGCACACTGGGTCCCAGATCCACCGACCCAGCCAGGCCACGCGATGTACTGTGCCGCCTCCACCGCTTTACAATTAAAGAAAACATACTACGAAAGGCTTGGGAGGCAGGCGCTGTCGACTTTGATGGGGCCAATATCCAGATCTTACCGGACTTATCCAGGGCAACCCTGCAGCGCCGGGCCATGTTAAAGCCAGTATTGGAAAAGGCGAGAAGTAGAGGATGCACCTACCGCTGGGGATACCCCCTGGCGGTAATCTTCCGAACGGAGCAGACCTCCTTCACCCTGAGAACGCCCGCGGACCTGCCGGGATTCTTCTCCTTCATAGGCACAGAACCAGTCCAGGTGCCCAATTGGCTAATGAGGCTACCGAAGGCACCAGGTCGCTCGGGTCCAGCAACGGGCAGATACAACCAACCACCGCGCTCGCAGAGGAACCGAGGCCGATCCCGCTCCAGCACCGCCGCCGCCGCAGTCGATGGTACACGTGAGTCCTGATTACTGCAGAGCTGCCTATACCTGTACCCATTGTTTGTAATGCATAGGCCACTGAACTTACCTTGATGCTGCCCCCCGTTTTCTGCCCCCTCCCCCCCCCTCGCTTGCTGCGGAAGACCCGCCGAGGGTCCAGTTCTATGCCCAGGCCACCCCCACGCCTCAGAGTTTGAAGGGGGAGAATGGTCCGCCATGGTGCAGAGATACACACCTACCCCCCTTTTTCCCCAACACTTTGCATACTACAAATCGAGACTCCCACTAAGAGAGAGGCCCTCCACACGGCAGACCCCACACAGAGCTGAACACAAGGGTTACTCCCCCCGGAGTCCTTGCCCTTTTTGCCTTTTTGTTGTCTGGAGGACTGGGGTCACAAAGGGAGAGAAGGACAGTGCGTCCCCCGCGCCCCCCCCCCCGGGGACACATGCAGGAGAACATACTCTTGCAGCACTGTCCCGGGTGGACTACCGAACCCCAATTTACCTGACCACCAAACTGGAGCACCACCCCTACAGGCGTCATCCTTTGCTCCACAAGCGGAGAACTACACATGTACTTACCTGGCTCCCCCGTCATGTCAACTGGGTCATAACCACCTACCCAGAAAGGAGCTAACAGATGACAGGTGTCAAGATACTTTCTAGGTAACAAGACCCACGCCCACAGATGTGGCCCGTGGGGGACCACGGGGAGGCAGAACATATACTGGGTGGTTGCTTGGGAGGAATGGTGGTTTGGACCCCATCAGGGGACAAGATGCAGCCTTGGAGGGTGTTCGGGGGTGGGGGGGGTGCGGTGCCAGACGGAAAGGGGAGTCATAAATGGGGGGGGGGGGACAATGAAACCGCACCAAACTGCTCAGGACCATAAATTATTGTGGGGAATTTCTCTGGCGCGGGTTGGGGGGGGGGTTGGATTATGTGGGGGAATAATTCGTTGACAGATGTAACCTATGCATTTAAGTTAATGTTGTTTCGTTGATACCGTCTTTCTGGTTAAAGTTTTTTCTTTTTGATAACTAGAAAATGAGTAAGTATTGAATTTCCATGTCCTTGTGTTGTTTTTATATATTATAGCCTGAAACGTACAAACCACTATACGATACACCATTGAGCACGTATGCCCACACACTCTTATACAAGCAGAGGCCGGGTGGTCGGGGAGGGACCGGGAGACTCGCAGGGACCCCTGCTGACCTCACCCCCACATAGGACGACGCACGATACCCAGGACACCTGGAGAGCGTCTTTGCAAAAATTTTGCACGCACATTAGAGCACCAGCTAAATTGGTAGGCAACCGCTAGAGGCACTAGGCTTCTGGCGGGCGCATTTCATACCCTTTTAGTACTGGTTGTATATACCTATCTTTCTCTGCTACATTCTTATCTCTATTCTATACCTCTCTCTAACTCTTTACTGTACTTCCCTACCCCCCTCCCTACACCCCCCCCCCCCCCCCATGATCATGGATGACATTACTATTGTCACTTTAAATGCGAAGGGACTCAACATCCCAGAGAAAAGGAGAATGTTACTTAATGATATGCGACGCCTAAAGGCAGACATTGTTCTCTTGCAAGAGACACACTTCCGAGAAAACACACTCCCGATCCTCAGGAATAGATACTTTCCGACGGTGTATCACTCGACCTACAAGGAATCCAAATCGCGAGGAGTTTCAATATTAATTTCAGCCAAAATCCCATGGTCCCTGACAGACATACTGACAGATCCGATGGGAAGATTTCTATTCCTCAAGGGCCAAATTGGGGGCATCAAAATAACACTCGCAAACCTTTACGCCCCAAACACCCAACAAGATACGTTTCTAACAAGACACTTGATCAAACTACAAAACTTTACTGAAGGACAACTAATAGTGGGAGGAGACCTGAATATCCCCCTAATACCCGAGGAGGATACCTCAACAGGGAGTTCATCAACCCCGAGAAACACACGCAAGACCATCCATATAGCACTTCAGAGATCACAGTTAATAGACACGTGGCGCCTCTTTCACCCTGGCGAACGAGACTATACGTACTACTCACGTCCCCACAACACATATTCGCGAATTGATTACCTGTTGATACCACACAACCAACTTCACGCCGTTAGAAACACCTCACTAGGATCAATCACTTGGTCCGATCACGCCCCAGCTATCCTGAGTTATGCCCTAACAGACTTCCAAAAAAATCAAAGGAAACCGTGGAGGCTTAATGAAAGCCTTCTGAAAGACCCAGACACACTGGCAGAGGTGACAAGGGAAATAACCAACTATTTTCAAACCAATAGCGACTCAGAAAGTGACGAAGGCCTAGTATGGGAAGCACACAAAGCGGTGATTCGCGGAATACTTATAAAACACGGCGCAAGACTAAAAAAACAAAGGACAGCCCAATTGACTTCTCTCCTCAGCAGACTTCACGCCCTAGAAATCAGACACAAGCAAACCCCGACTGACCAGATAGGGAACGAACTGGACGCATTACGCACGCAAGTCACTGACCTGTTAAATTTTAAAGCAAAGACGGCACTACAAATATCACGGAAAAGGATTTACGAGTCAGGCAACAAATGCGGCAGACTACTAGCACAGTCATTACGGGACCAGAGAACAGCGTCATACATACCCTCCATACGCTCGCCATCGGGACAGAAAAGAACCTTACCACAACATATAACACAGGAATTTAAATCCTACTATGAATCGCTCTACAACATATCCAACACGCCACCATCGGTAGAACACCTAACAGATTATATTACTACCTCCCGTATGCCCACCCTCTCCGCTGACACCCGAGATCTGTTAGAAGCCCCTATCACATTATCGGAGGTCCAACTTGCGCTGAAAAGCACTAAAATCGGAAAAGCCCCAGGGCCGGACGGACTCACGCCACACTACTACAAGACACTACTACCAGTATTAGGAGGACGCCTAGTTAATGTGCTTAACGGCCTTACTAAAGGAGGGAAACTACACGCCACCACATTACAAGCACAAATATCCGTCATCCCGAAAGAAGGCAAAGACCTGACCAACTGTGGAAGCTATAGGCCTATCTCCCTACTTAATTCGGACCTCAAACTATTCACCAAAATAATAGCGACCAGAATACAGACTCACCTGCCCCACCTAATACACTTAGACCAGGTGGGATTTGTCCCCACAAGAGAGGCAAGGGACAATACTACTAAGGTCTTGAATCTACTACATACGGTCACCCGCACCCAAACGCCCAGTGTTTTTATGAGCACGGACGCTGAGAAAGCGTTTGATCGGGTTAGTTGGGCCTTTATGTTTGCCACGTTGCGGCATGTGGGACTGGGAGACAACATGCTAAAATGGATAGCCGCAACCTATGAAAAACCATCTGCCAGAGTGAGGGCTAATGGAGTGCTCTCAGACCCTTTCCTGATTACAAACGGGACAAGGCAGGGGTGCCCGTTGTCCCCCCTTCTATTTGCCCTCACTCTGGAACCATTCCTATGCCACGTAAGACAAAACCCCAACATCTCAGGAGTGAAAGTACAACAAGCACAACATAAGGTATCGGCGTACGCCGACGACCTCATGTTTACACTTACTACCCCCTCAATCTCCCTCCCCAACCTCTTACAAGAATTTAAGATATATGGAGCCCTCTCCAACCTAAAAATTAATTTTACTAAATCCGAGGCGATGGGAGTAGGAATACAACCAGCACAACTTGCACATTTACAATCAGGTTTCCAGTTGAAATGGACGCAGACAGCCCTAAAATATTTAGGTACTTACATCCCTCGCACGCTCCCACGGTTATATGAGCTGAACTTCCCACCACTTTTGAAAACAATCAAAATATTACTTAAAAAATGGCACACCGGTCTACATTCATGGATAGGTCGCTGCAACATCCTCAAAATGATGATACTCCCAAAATTCCTCTATCTTATGCAGGCGATACCTATTCACATTCCCACACTCTACTTCAAACAAATACAAACCATGTTTACAGACTTTGTATGGGCTAAGAAAAGGCCACGACTCTCTTATAAACTCTTGGTTCTACCTAAACAACACGGGGGACTCGCGTTGCCGAACATTCGTACATACTACCAGGCAGTACACCTGGGCAGGCTTATAGACTGGTGCAGGCACCAGGAGACTAAGCTCTGGACACAACTGGAGCAACATCAAAGCGAGACTCCACTTGGAAGGGCTCCCTGGTGCTGCCCGTCCCTGCCAGCGGAAATCAAGCGACACCCGCTAATAGGAACCACAACACAGGTCTGCGCACGTCTCTTCTTGACGACCCCCATATCATCCCCCAATTCACCCCTCTTCCCCATCTTGGGAAACCCCGAATTTGCACCAGGAATACAGGACGCGGAATTTAAAAGACTGAGAGACGAGGGCACTCACCAGGCCTCCCACTTTAGTACCAATGGTCGTTGGCCCACGTTAACAGAACTTTCAGACGCCACAGGCCCATTTCGGCTGGACTTTTTGAGAGCCAGCCAACTAAGCCACTTCTTACACTCACTGACAACCCACCCGACAACATCCCGTCCCCTCACAACATTAGAAGAACTCTGCAACACATCGGGTACCATAACGCACACGCTCTCACAAACCTACAGCCTGCTAAACGTACCACAAACAGACTTTACCCCACCAGGGCTGACCAAATGGGAAACGGAACTGAATTGCAACTTCAGCACAACTAAGAAACAACGAATAATTAAATACACCCACAAATCCTCGATATGCGCCAAAATCCAGGAGACTAACTATAAGCTACTGTCAAGATGGTACAGAACTCCAGACCTGCTCCACAGATTCTTCCCGACAACGCCGGACCTTTGCTGGCGGTGTCGAGCAGAAAAGGGAACACTGCTGCACATATTCTGGTCCTGTCCTTTACTACATCACTTTTGGAAAGTGGTTCGAGAAGTTATACAAAAATTTACAGACAGCCCCATACCAGTAGACCCCGCTTTCTTCCTACTCCACGCATCAGACACTCCGGAAAAAACATACAAAAAATCGGTAATCAGACACTTGCTAGATGCAGCCAAGGCCTGCATACCGATAATGTGGAAATCCACAAGCCCACCTACCATAGCATCATGGATAGCGAGAGTGGAGGAAATAAGATATATGGAGGACCTCGTCCTCACAGCCCAGCATAGACAAGAGACATTCTCCAACACCTGGCAGTTGTGGATTATCTTCATCTACTCGGCAGAGGGCCAGGCGCTGAAGGGAACCTCAACAGACACACAGAGTTGCACCCCGCCACCGCCAATCCCATCCGATACACAGGACTGAATTACTGATGTCCCATGTTCGTGGGCCCCAGTACCCCCATACCCCCCCCCTATCCACCACCCAACCCATCTTCCCACAACAACTCCCCATCCCCTCTTCTTTTTCTCTTTTTCATATCTTTCTCTATTCTAATATTCTACCTTTAACCAATCCCATCCTAAACTGGGGGGATTTGCTTTACACTCTATTTTCCACCTTTTCTCTAATATAAACAGGAAAAACCAAGGAACTGGGCCCATGTCCCCAGTACTACACAACACGACAACCTCAAGCACAAATACCCTAACGGAGCAAAGGGAACCAACAGGCAGAACTAGACACCTAGGAAGGAACAAGTCGCTGAAACAAAATTAAAGACATCAGAGGTCACGAATAAAGCTAACAATAGCTCAGACATACTAAGTGACAATACACCAGGGAGCGTAATCTCCACCAATTTGTTCACACTCATATGTTTGAACCCTGCTTTTCTTTTCCTTCCTACATCAAGACTATGTGATGTAATGTATTCTGACTGTTTTTGAATAAGTTGTTTGTCTTGATACCCGTACTACTTTGTAATGTATCGACCCGACAGGGTCCCTTTCCTTGTTATAAATAAAAAAATTTAAAAAAAAAAAAAAAAAAGTAAAAGTGCACCAACGTTGCTAGCGAAGATCCCTTCTATAGGAGTGACTATAACTCACGGGGACATTGTTCGGGCGCCATATTGCCCATGAAGGGGAAGCTCGCGAGCGCAGTTCTATTAGAAACAATTAGTGTGTATAAGATTAGTATATCAAGACAGTGGGTATACTGTGCATAACTTTGACTTTGCAGGGCTCTGCATGTTTAAATACCTGTCTGTTAATCTAACCTTTTCATTACCTAGTAAAGATATTTTATGGTTAAGCAATCACGGTGACTGTTAACTGTTCCAGAGAGACGGCCAGCACAGGTACTCTAGTGTTAAACAGTGAAGGTATATTGCATTGTGGTTTTCATTACTCGTGTGCTGCAGAATCTCACTTGTTTAACCGCTGTGCCAGTGGAGGGTCAGAGACAGTTTACCGGGGGTTGACAGCAGTAAGGTACAGGCCCAAATCAATACCAGCAGCTCTCTTAACTGGGGGTAGTGCTACACACATTTTGTGTGTTTTGTTGCACGTTTATAGGAGACACACGGGTCCATGCAGCCTTGGGGTAGTCATACGCACTTCAATAAATGATCCATTATTTTTTTGACTGATCTCTTCTGATAGGCATTAATGAGCTAGAGTCAACAACCTATTCAACCTATATGCCACACACTGGGAAGTGGAGTTCAATTGCTATTTAAAATACTCTGCAATCAGAACCCCTGCCCGTGGTGTCAGCATGGATCCTTTTACAGGCGCGAGTGTGGCTATTGAACTTCCCGGAGAGAGCTGGGAAGAGGAGGAAGTTGACAGGCTCATGAAGTTACTATCCCCAAGCAGGAAAGCATGGGTGATTGATCTCAAACTGGAAGAGGAAACTTCCCATACCTACCCATTATTAGAGTGGAGGGATGGTGTGCCCGAGGATTTCAGAGGCCGGAGTGTACAGTCCAAGGACCGGAAGACATACTATCTGGTGCACCCAAAGACTGTAAAAGAAGAGGTTCCTGAAACTAGCCAAGGCAAACTCCTCAGAGAACCGACAACCTTCCCGGCACCCCTGACCACTATAGGCCCTGAACTCCTTAATGCTTTAGGGGACCTTGTCACAAAGTGCCAAAAGAATAACACAGTGTGTGTAGAGACTGGATACAGAAAGCTGAGGACTTTCTCGGGGACACAGCCTGTGCCGCTTGGAGAAGAGGACTTTGATACCTGGATAGAACAAGCAATGCAGGCTGTGGAAGGTTGGGAACTGTCAGAAGCCCAAAAGAAGCAGCGCATAAATGAAAGTTTAAAGGGAGCTGCTGCGGAGGCAGTGAAGAATCCAAGATTCAGCAATGTCACTTGTACTGCCTATGATTACTTAGTCATGTTACAAGAGGAATTCGGTCAGTTGGAGAAAGTAACTGACCTAATTTACCAGTTTAAGCACACCCATCAGCAGCCAGAAGAGCGTTTGTCTGAGTATGTCCGAAGATTGAACAAAATGCTCTGCCAGATAGTCCTGAAGAAAGGGATGGTACCACAGGACATAGACCGAGCCAGGATGCAACAGATTTTAAGAGGGGCTCTGCGAAACGATCCGGTTTGGCTCCATTTGAAAACCACAGAAGGAGTCATGTCCTTAAGTTACCCAGACCTTGTGCGAATAATTAGAGATGAGGAGGCTTTGCTAAAGGGTCAACAAGCAGCTGATAAACGCACCTCTCCCCCCTCCGCTGGGGTTGGAGCAGCCATAGCCATGGAACGGGACTCTGAGGTGGGTGTTTTAAAGTCACAGATGACTCAAGTGTTGGAAATGCTTACTTCTTTGATGGCCAAAAACTCAGGAGCTACTAAAGAAGAAGGCAAGAAAGGAATAGTCCGGAATACCTCAACCCCTGTCTATCAACAGAACCAAGATGAATTTCAATTGCGGGGGGATTGGGCACTACAGGCAAGTGTGCCCCGAAAAAAACTGAAGTCTTATACCGCAAGCCGGCGGAAAACTTCAGAGGGCCCCGGTGAAGGAGTCAACCGGGTGCCCATCAGTTCCAGCCAACTCCAACGAAATACGAGACCCAGGGAGGTCGCAAAGGGAGAACAATTCTCCACCCAATGAATCTGATACTTCTTGCTTTAGGTCCAAATATAATGTCAGGAGGAAGGAGATCAGTGCATACCGGGCCCAACAAGGACTGAGGTCCCGGAAGAGACTGAAAAAGAAAAAAAGAAAAAAAACTCAAGCAGTAGAACCCAGTCAGGAGACTTCTCAGTGGAAATTTCCCGTTAAACTGGTGGGACCCTCCCCAGTTGTCCCCATTCAAGTAGAAGGAATCTATACGAAGGAGCTCAAGTGACCCTTCTATATCGGGACTTTTACCAAAAACGTCTAAAACATCTGCCCTTGCAGAAGCTAGAAGACCTGGAAATATGGGGCATCGGGACCCAGAGCTTCCCATACAATGGATACCTCCAGATCAAATTGGCCTTCGACCCTTCAGTAGCCGGGGAAGCAGAGATCTTTGACACACTGGCTGTGGTTTGTCCTCGCCCACCAGGAGCTAACAAGAGTTCCCTCATAATAGGGACCAACACTGACTTGGTCAGGAGACTACTGACACCCATAGCCCAGGAACAGGATACCCCAACGCCCAGAGTTCACCCTATGTTGCACTGGGCATATCAGCGTTTGGTGCTAGAACAGAAGGCCCCGAAAGAAGGAGTAGGGAAGATCTGGAAGCTAGACAAGATGGAAAAAGTGCTACAGCCGGGAGAAGTAACCTGTCTGAGGGCTACTGTCAAACTCACTTGGGAGCAACCGGGCCCTTTCGTCATACTGGAACCAGACCCTCTGGATACTTATCAAGGGTTGGAGGTAATCCCCGAAGTGGTCCTGTTGAGGGCACTGAAGAAGAGCAATGGCAGGGTATCGGTGAGCATCAGGAATACTGCTACTGCCCCGGTGAAGATCCCAGCCAGAATGTTGTTGGGCCGGGTGAATCCTGCCACCCCAGTCGCTCTATCGGAATTGGAGAAGGGAGAAAAGAGAGGGGCCACGATAGAGAAGCTTTGTCTTGAAGACACGACCCTCCCACCGGCTTGGAAGGAGAGGGCCAAAATCCAGTTGGCTAGGTGGCAGAAGATCTTTTCTAAGAATGAGTTTGATGTGGGATGTGCAAGAAGTGGCACTCATAAGATTTGCCTGCAGGAAGACAAACCGTTTAGGGAAAGAGTCCGGCGGGTCCCTTTGGCCGACTTGGAAGATCTGCGTGAGCAACTGGCAGAACTTAAGAGAACCGGTGTCATCGGGGAATCCAGGAGTCCATACGCTTCTCCAATAGTGGTAGTCAGGAAAAAGAACAGGTCACTGAGGCTGTGTATTGACTATCGGACACTCAATAGAAGAACAATACCGGATCAGTATACCACTCCCCGAATAGAGGATGCATTACAGAGCTTGTCTTGAGCCAAATGGTTCAGTGTGATGGACCTGAAAAGTGGGTATTACCAAATCCCAATGCACCCAGAGGATCAGGAGAAAACAGCCTTTATTACCCCTGTGGGTTTCTTTGAATTTAATTGCATGCCTCAAGGGTTGTCCGGTGCCCCAGCCACCTTTCAGCGACTAATGGAGAAGACAGTGGGGGACATGAATCTCATTGAGGTGCTGGTCTATTTGGACGACATCATTGTGTTTGGAAAAACCCTGGAAGAACATGAGGAAAGATTGGAGAAAGTCCTGAAGAGGCTCCATGATGTAGGCCTAAAGCTTTTCCTGGAAAAGTGTCAATTCTACCAGTCTTCAGTGCATTACTTGGGACATATCGTGTCCGCGGAAGGAGTGTCTACAGATCCAGAAAAATTGGAGGCTGTCACCTCTTGGCCCAGTTCTACTACTGTGACTGAACTTCGGTCATTTTGGGGATTCTGCTCCTACTACAGGAGGTTTGTTGAGGGTTTTGCCAAGATTGCAAGGCCCTTGAACGAGCTTCTGAGGACTGAAGGAAAAGAAGAAGATTTCGGGCCTAGGAGACCAGGGGAGTCTATTGAAGACCAGTGGACCATCGGGTGTGAAGAAGCTTTTACCAGGTTGAAGGAAAGCCTGACCACTGCCCCCGTCTTGGCCTATGCCGACACCAGGAAGCCCTATGAGTTACATGTAGATGCCAGTCGTGATGGTCTAGGAGGGGTGTTGTATCAAGAGCATTACGGCCAGTTAAGACCTGTTGCTTATGTGAGCAGAAGCCTGGGCCCGGTGGAGAAAAACTATCCCACCCACAAGCTGGAATTCCTGGCTTAAAAATGGGCTGTGGTGGATAAATTAAAAAACTACTTGTATGGGGCTAAGTTTGTGGTTAAGACAGACAATAACCCGCTCACCTACCTTCTGACCACCGCCTTATTAGATGCCACAGGCCACCGTTGGCTGGCAGCCCTTTCAGGATTTACCTTCAGTTTGAAATACAGGCCTGGGGCTGGAAATAGAGATGGGGATGCCCTATCCAGAAGAGCTCATACCACAGGGGGTTCTACCGAAGGATGGACTCAGCTGGCCCCAGATGGAGTGCGAGCCCTATATCAGGGAGCGGAGTTCAAGGCAAATGGAGGATCCAGAGCTGGAGAAATGGGAGTTTCGGTTGTCGGAGTGCCTAAATATTACTGTGATGTAACTCAGATCGAGGAAGAGAATCTTCCAAAGCTGTCGAAGGGAGATCTGAGAATAGATCAGCTGGAAGACCCCCTATCGAAGTTGATATTGGAGTCATTGGAGACTCAGGACCCAGATATGCTCTCAAAGGACTCTTCAAGAGAGGCTCGCCTGTTAAGAAGGGAATGGGACCGGTTGCAGTTGCATCAAGGGGTGGTCTACCGAAGGGGCCCCTTTGACGATCTAGAGGAAAAATGGCAGCTGTTCCTGCCTGAAAAACACAGGAGGGCAGTATTGATTGCTTTACATGATGACCATGGCCATCTAGGCTCTGAGAGGACTTTCCAACTCGTAAGGAACAGGTTCTATTGGCCCTGTATGCGGGCTGAAGTGGAGGAATACTGTCACTCTTGTGCACGCTGCATACAGAGGAAGACCCTGCCTCACCAAGCTGCCCCAATGGGCCACCTACAAAGTCAGGGCCCCTTGGATCTGGTATGCATTGATTTCCTTTGTTTGGAGCCTGATCTGAGTGGACAAGGGAATGTTCTGGTAGTAACCAACCATTTCACTAGATATGCTCAAGCGTTCCCGACCAAAGACCAGAAGGCCTCAACAGTGGCTAAGGTGCTTGTCAAAAAGTTATTCGTGCATTACGGGTTACCTCAACACCTCCATTCGGATCAGGGAAGAGACTTTGAGAGTAGTCTGATAAAGAAGTTGTTGGATTCGCTGGGCATCATGAAAACCAGAAAAACTCCCTATCATCCCCAGGGTGATGCTCAGCCTGAGAGATTTAACCGGATCCTGTTGAATATGCTGGGGACCCTGAGTGAAGAGAAGAAGCAACATTGGAGCAAACACATAGCTGCTATTGTACATGCTTATAATAGCACAACCAGTGACGCTACTGGATACTCCCCATACAGACTGATGTTCGGGCTGGAAGCACGATTACCGGTGGATTTGGCCTTTGGCACCTCTCTAGATCATACCTCAGCAGCTTCTCACAAGGGATATGTAGACCGGCTGAGACAGAGTTTAAGGATGGCATACGAGAAAGCTCAGGCGGCTTCTGATCAAAGAGAAGTAAGAAATAAAAGGAGCTTTGACCTCATGGTCCGGATACAAGATCTACAACCGGGGGACAGAGTGCTGTTGCGGAATTTAGGTGTCCCGGGAAAACACAAGTTGGCTGACCGATGGAGATCCCAGCCCTATGTGATATGTAAACAGCTGCCTGGCTTGCCGGTGTATCAGATCAAACCAGAAGGAAGTGTGGGACCTTTGAAGACTTGGCATAGAAATCATCTATTGCCCCTCTCGGAAGCAGTCCGTTTACCCCCCACCTTGGAACCTCAAGAGACCCCTTCGACCTCCCGTACCCCTGGACCAGTCACTAGGTCTCAGGCTACCCTGTCAGATGGGGGGGGGGGGGTAGCAGAATCGATGATGTACCCAGTGAAGCCGAAGAGATGGGGTTTGATTGGTTGTGGTCATCTCAAGGGCCGGAATCCTTGGATGTTACCCCATTGCCTCCTGAAGATGCTTTGAACCCGGAGGCTACTGAGTTTATGCCACATCCTACTCTTACTGAGGAATGGGAGGACGTTTTAGAATCCTTCCAAACCGAAGACCACAGAGAACTTTCATCCTCTCTTGTATCTGATTTGGATGCTCCCGGAACTGCAGGATCAAACACACTTAACCAAGAAGAGAGAATCAGTGAAGAAGATACAAAAGGAGCTGGACCTGTTACTTTGGATATACAGACCCCAAAGCCAAGAAGAGAAAGAAGAGTCATTCACCCTCCAAAAAGACTGACTTATACCCAAATGGGTGAATGCTCTGAAGAAGCTGTTTTTACAGCAAGAAGGACAGTAGATGAGGCTGGTCCTTCCACTGTACATTTGGTGGAGGGCAACCCTAGCTCGCTCCCTGGCACAGCTGAACAGGTTACCCCCCTTAATGTGATCTGTAGACAGGACAATCCCCTGTCGGATTCCTTTGTTACTGTAAACTGTGTTCTCCATGTGCGCTAATCAAGTTCTTTTGCAGGAATTTTGTTATCTTTGGGGACCAAGGACTTTAAGTGGGGGGAGTGTGTAGCGGGGTGTCACTTTATGGTGTTCATAAGAGACTATATTGCATTAAGTGAGTCCCATTCTCCTCTGGTTCCTATTGGGTAATATGCTGGCTATTGCTTGACAATAAGAAGGGAAGTGCATGGTGGGATTTGTGGTACCGGGAGAGTTGGACTCCAATGGCAAGGGTACTACACAGACTACCATACCCTCAGTGCAACGGAACATCCATCGTGCATTGCCCGACGCAAGGTCTGCTGGGGATGGACTATTTAAGGGAAGGAGGAGCAACACGCGGTCTCTTTGGACATCACCCGCCCAGCAACTTGGATCCTGTTGGGGCCTATCGCGTTGATTTAGGCCGGAGAGACCGGGCCTACCGAGTGAGAGCAAGCCTGCCAATCGGAGAGGGAGAGAAGCCTCATCCAGAGAGCCTGCTGACATCTCGGAGTTCCTGAGGGTTGAGCCATCTTCACCTTCCCCTTTGGTTGTCCGGAAGATCGGAGACTGTGGGTGACCGGGAGATTGCGTGCTGAAGCCCAGCAGCGGGATCGGTTGACGGATTGGTCTGGTCGGGTGAGAGAGCACTGCTCAGGAATTCATAACTGTGCTAGGCCTGTGATTCTTTACCTAGGCCCCACCGCCATCACAGCAGTGTGCCACGCACCCAGTATAGCGTGCTGCGCAGTTGAAGTTGGGCGTCTCATTGCCTGTGACTTTAGGCCCAAAACTACAGTAGGATTACAACTAACTGGGTTATTCCTTGGATTACAAATGTAAAAGTGCACCAACGTTGCTAGCGAAGATCCCTTCTATAGGAGTGACTATAACTCACTGGGCCATTGTTCGGGCGCCATATTGCCCACGAGGGGGAAGCTCGCAAGCGCAGTTCTATTAGAGACAATTAGCGTGTATAAGATTGGTATATCAAGACAGTGGTTATACTGTGCATAACTTTGTCTGTTAATCTAACCTTTTCATTACCTAGTAAAGATATTTTATGGTTAAGCAATCACGGTGTGTGGACTGTTAACTGTTCCAGAGAGATGGCCAGCACAGGTACTCTAGTCTTAAGCAGTGAAGGTATATTGCATTGTGGTTTTCATTACTCGTGTGCTGCAGAATCTCACTTGTTTAACCGCTGTGCCAGTGGAGGGTCAGAGCCAGTTTACCGGGGGTTGACAGCAGTAAGGTACAGGCCCAAATCAATACCAGCAGCTCTCTTAACTGGCGGTAGTGCTACACACATTTTGTGTGTTTTGTTGCACGTTTATAGGAGACACACGGGTCCATGCAGCCTTGGGGTAGTCATACGCACTTCAATAAATGATCCATAAATTTTTTGACTGATCTCTTCTGATAGGCATTAATGAGCTAGAGTCAACAACCTATTCAACCTATATGCCACACACTGGGAAGTGGAGTTCAATTGCTATTTAAAATACTATTAGAATAATCGTAATTTATCAACACATCTCTGTTTGCCCCATACAATCTCACAATCTGATCCATTGGGATACAATCACATTCATAAACAAAGTATCTCAGTGTCACCGTTCGATTCAACACAGTCAGTAATTTTCCACCGTGATGTATCAACTCAATTTAATTAAAACTGATGTAGCAATACCCCCAGCTAAGAGGGCTGCTGATATAGTTTTGGGCCTGTAACACACTGCTGTCAACCCCCAGGAACTGTCTCTAACCTCCCTTGGCACAGCTAGCACAAATGGAAGTGTGAAACCTGTTATGCTATAGGAATCACCACTCCACAATAAAACACACACAATCAGTTTACATCAAGTTACCTGAGCTGACTGCTTCAGCTGGAATAGACAGTACGCCACACAACGTGTTTGCTTAACCACAAATACTTTTACTGAGTAGAAGATATAAGGTTAGACAATGGTACATTTACCTATGCAGAGCCCTGCAATATTTAATGTCAAGCAAATAAACAAGGACTATGTTCTAACAGTCTTATACACACTGAATGTCTTTAGTAACTAAGCTCGCAAGCTTCCCCCTCGTGGCCAATATGGCGCCCAAACAATATTTCCCTGCTGAACAGTCAGGCCTGACTATCTCACACACAGTTATTCTGTTGAGAAGGATCTTCGCTAGCAATGGTGGTGCACTTTAAAGGTTATTTGTAATCCAAAGGTATTAAGTAGTTAATTATTCGGCATGCAATAAGAAACTTAACTCCGGCTGCACAACACACTGTTCCTCTGGCATGCAATGTAATACTCCAGTAACGGTGGGCCCTGACCAAGGGACACTGGGCCTAAAAGATAAACAATGAATCCTGAGCAAGTGCTCTCTCACCCGACCGGACCAGTCCGTACAACCGACTTCCGTAGCTGGGCCTTCAGCACAGAGTCTCACGACACCCGTAGTCTCCAATCCTCCCGACCATCCAAGGGAGAATGATGGATGAGTTGACTCTGGGTTCTACCGTGAAGATCAGCAAGCTCTTCGGATTCACTAGGCCCAGGCTCTCCGGCCTAGTCCAGAGCAACAGGCCCCAACGTAGGCTCCACTTGCTAGGAGGGCGGTGTCCAAAGAGACCCGCGTGTTGCTCCTCCCTGTTTAAATAGTCCTTCCCCAGCAGACCTTGCGCCGGGCAATGCACTGTGGGTGTCCCGCTGCATACTGGGTATAATAGTCTTTGTACTCATTAAAGTGACACCCCGCTACACTGATCTACAGGTATATAGGAATAATCGGTCCATAGTTGACAACCCATTCAATCAATATGACACACACAGGGGAAGTAGATGTCGATCAAAAGTTAAGATGAAATCATAAGTTATCGATCACATTTGCACTGTGTATTCTCATAGGCTTATCAATCAAAATTTGGTTGCATTTATGAACAAAGTACCTCAGTGCTGATGGAAAATTACCAATAATATTCTGCCCTGGCTGATCGACCGATTGAATCTGACTTAAACTGAGTGCACATCAGTCAGAAGGGAAGTTATGGCTTTTCCCTTGTGTATGGATTTGATCGCTTTAAAGTATAAGTTCTCTTTTCCAGGAAAAAATTAAAAGGTGAACTAACATGGTACACCCTCTTTCCCCCCCCATTCCCCGCTGAATTTACCTCTGTGGGTGATGAGCTGTCAGTGCCCGCGCAGCAGGTGCAGCGGTATGGGAATTGACAGATCAGAGCAGTTCTGATTGGTCAGCGCTGGCACTGAGCATAACACTGATCTGTCCCGGAAGCGCTGTAGAAAAAAAAGGGAGATGAGCAGGGATTTCACACCCTTGGACAGCTGTACTGGCTGCATGGGCACGGAAAGCTTATTACCTACAAGGGTAAGTACAGAGCGGAGCGGGGTTGGGGGAGATGTAGGGTGTTAGTTCACCTTAATTTTTTCTTAAAAGGTGAACTAACCCTTTAAAGTGTTACTAAACCCAGGACCCTGCATTCACTATATCTGGTCTCCCAAAGTACACAGAACATGGAAATGCAATTATTTTAGTAAATATGAACGGCTAAATACCCTTTCTCACCAGCAGTATATGGCAGTCTTGTTATTTTATATCAGTTCCTGGTGAAACTTGTAGGAGGAATTTTTACACTGCACCAGTGGCGGCCCGTCCATAGGGGGCGCCCGGGCGCCGCCCCCCCTCCTGTGGTCACCAAAAAAAAAAAAAAAACGGGCCCTTTAAGAGTTTTTTTTTTTTATGTCTTTTTCACACATGGCGGCGCGACCATAGTGGGCGCAGAAGCGCCGCTACCGCTCGCTTCTGCGCCCGGCCGTCACTCACCACAACAATACATAGGTTCATGCTTTGCATGAACCTATGTATTGCTGCCGCCCACTATTTAGATGGCCGGCCCCTTGAGTGCCGGCCATCTGAATCACAGCGTCTGATTGGCCTTTAGAAGTGCCTATCAGAGCCAGCAGGCTCTGATAGGCTTCCCGACTACAGCCTGAGGGCTGTAATCGGCTTCTAAATATCTAATGAGAGGACGCACAGGGGTGCGTTCCCTGGCCAATCAGGTTCACCGGGTCTGGTTACCGGTAACCTGATTGGCTGAAGTGACATCGAGGGCGGGAGAAGACATGGAGGACGGAAGAAGGACGGCGCTGACCCGAGGAAGGTAAGTGCAGGGCTGGGGGGGACAAACTGGCTGTATTATGAGGACAAACTGGCTGCATATAGGGGACAAACTGGCTGCATATAGGGGACAAACTGGCTGTATTATGAGGACAAACTGGCTGCATATGGGGGAGAAACTGGCTGCATATGGGGGAGAAACTGGCTGCATATGGGGGAGAAACTGGCTGCTAGTGATGAGCCGAACACCCCCGGGTTCGGTTCGCACCAGAACCCGCGAACGGACCGAAAGTTCGTACGAACATTAGAACCCTATTAAATACAATGGATGCGAACGTTCGAATTCTAAAGTGCTAATTATAACAACTATTATGCATGTTATTGTCCTAAAAAGGGTTTGGGAACCCGGGTTGTGCACCAGGGGACATGTATCAATGCAAAAAGAAGTTTTAAAAACGGTTGTTTTTCGGGAGCAGTAATTTTAATGATGCATAAAGTGAAAAAAAAAAAGTCAAATATTCCTTTAAATATCATACCTGGGGGGTGTCTAAAGTATGCCTGTGAAGTGCCACGTGTTTCCCGTGTTTAGAACTGTCCCTGCACAAAATGACACTTCTAAAGGGAAAAAAAGCCATTTAAAACTGCTTGCGGCTTTAATGTAATGTCTGGTCCCGGTAATATGGATGAAAATCTTTAAGAAAAATGGCATAGCTACCCCATGACCCCCCCCCCTACCCCAGCCCATTACCAGCCCCTTTGGGTCTTGTATGGATATTAAGGGGAACCCCGCACATAAAATAAAAAAGGCCCTATATACTCTGAACAGCCGTATACAGGCGGTGCATACAAGACAGGGACTGTAGGTTTGTTCTTATGTAGAATCTGTTTGTAATTTTGAACAGGTACATTGTTGAAGTGTAGCTCCAGCCCAAAAATCTATTTTTAAACTTTTTGGAAAACATAGGTAAGGGTTATCACCCCTGTAACATTTGTTTTGCTGTCTGTGCCCCTGTTCAGAACATTTCACCTCACTTTCCGTCCCAATGACAACTGTTTTTGAAATGTGGTGTTTTTCTTGAAACAAGGATTGCTGATAAAGCATCAGTACAGAGGAGACACCTTTCTCCCATATTTATTCTTACAGGAGAGAATTTTCCTTCCTAGTGGTAGATTTCCTCTCACTTCCTGTTGTCTTCTTGCGTTTGCAAGTAGGAGTCGTTTGTAAGTTGGATGTTTGAAAGTAGGGACCTGCCGTATATACTCTGCAGAAATAGGCCCCTTAGTTGTTGGTGTTGGCACAACACTGTAAGCACTCAGAGTTACTCTTGGTGGGTGCAGCAATGGGCCCTGCTGTGAATTATTAGATCAAGAATTGTAATTGCATGCCCCTGTTGAACAGGGGCTGAAAAATTGGGCCTTTCGTGGTGGTGGTGGTGGTGGTGGTGTTGCCACAACACTGTAAGCCCTCAGAGTTACTCTTGGTGGGTGCAGCAATGGGCCCTGCTGTGAATTATTAGATCAAGAATTGTAATTACATGCCCCTTTTGAACAGGGGCTGAAAAATTGGGCCTTTCGTGGTGGTGGTGGTGGTGGTGGCGTTGCCACAACACTGTAAGCCCTCAGAGTTACTCTTGGTGGGTGCAGCAATGGGCCCTGCTGTGATTTATTAGATCAAGAATTGTAATTGCATGCCCCTGTTGAACAGGGGCTGAAAAATTGGGCCTTTCGTGGTGGTGGTGGTGGTGGTGGTGTTGCCACAACACTGTAAGCCCTCAGAGTTACTCTTGGTGGGTGCAGCAATGGGCCCTGCTGTGAATTATTAGATCAAGAATTGTAATTGCATGCCCCTGTTGAACAGGGGCTGAAAAATTGGGCCTTTCGTGGTGGTGGTGGTGGTGGTGGTGTTGCCACAACACTGTAAGCCCTCAGAGTTACTCTTGGTGGGTGCAGCAATGGGCCCTGCTGTGAATTATTAGATCAAGAATTGTAATTACATGCCCCTTTTGAACAGGGGCTGAAAAATTGGGCCTTTCGTGGTGGTGGTGGTGGTGGCGTTGCCACAACACTGTAAGCCCTCAGAGTTACTCTTGGTGGGTGCAGCAATGGGTCCTGCTGTGAATTATTAGATCAAGAATTGTAATTGCATGCCCCTGTTGAACAGGGGCTGAAAAATTGGGCCTTTCGTGGTGGTGGTGGTGGTGTTTCCACAACACTGTAAGCCCTCAGAGTTACTCTTGGTGGGTGCAGCAATGGGCCCTGCTGTGAATTATTAGATCAAGAATTGTAATTGCATGCCCCTGTTGAACAGGGGCTGAAAAATTGGGCCTTAGGCACTGGTGCCACAACACTCCAACCCCTCACAGATACTGTACTTGTAGCACAGCAATGAGCCCTATGGCAAATTATTGCTAAAAAAATTGTAATTACACGCCCCTGTAAAACAGGGGCTGAAAAATTGGGCCTTAGCCACTGGTGGCGGCACCCATAAACAAAAATGATCTTCCAAGCTATCATCATCAATCGTATCATTGAGGACTCGGAGGAGGAGGATAGCCAGTCAACATAACAGCACAGGCACTCAGCATCAGCATCAGTCTTGAAGGGATGTGACATGTTAAAATCAATTAGTCTGTTATATCAGCATCAGGTGTGTGGTAGCTGGTGGTGATCCAAGACTGGTTCATCTTGATGAAAGTCAGTCGATCAACCGAGTCGGTGGACAGGCGCACCCTGTGATCCGTGACAAATCCTCCAGCAGCACTGAATGTGCGTTCCGAAAGAACGCTGGATGCAGGACAGGCCAGTAGCTCAGTTGCATACTGTGCAAGCTCTGGCCAGTGATCCATCCTCAAGACCCAGTAAGCCAGAGGATTTTCGGTGGGGAAGGTGTCCAAGTCTGACCTTGCCCCTAGATATTCCTGCACCATGTTTATCAGACGCTGGCGATGGTTGCTGGAACCGATCATACTTTGGGGCTGCGGACTAAAGAATTGTCTGAACGCATCGGTCAGACGGCCACCTTCCCCACCGCTCCTTCTTTGACTGGCCGAAGCCTCAGCAACTCGTTGTCCAGGACCAGGAGTTTGTAACCTCCCAGTCTCTGGGAACGCGTTGCACAGACCTTTCTGCAAGGCCTCCCGGAGTTGTCTCATCCTCTGCTCCCTCTGCGACGGTAACATAAGGTCCGCAACCTTACCCTTGTACCGTGGATCAAGGAGAGTGGCCAGCCAGTAATGGTCCCTCTCCTTGATCCGAAGAATACGAGGATCCTTCCGCAGACTTTGCAGGATCAGGGAGGCCATGCAGCGTAGGTTTGCTGAGGCATTCGCTCCGGAGTCCTCTGGGTCACTAAGGACGACATGATCCGCAGCCACCTCCTCCCAGCCACGTACAAGTCCACTGGTTTCTTGGGACTGTAAATCATCCCTAAAAGGCTGCTGCTGATGATGCTGAGTGCCAGCCTCCACCTCCATGCTGACACAATCCTCCTCCTCCTCCTCCTCCTCCTCTTCCTGTGCGATGGGTGGGACAGAAGGAACACTGTCTGGGTAAAGGGGGCCTTGAGAGGCAAGGAAGTCCTCCTCTTCCTGCCTCTGTTCTGCCTCAAGTGCCCTGTCCATTATTCCACGCAGCGTGTGCTCCAACAGGTGGACAAGAGGTACAGTGTCACTGATGCATGCACTGTCACTGCTCACCATCCTCGTGGCCTCCTCAAATGGTGCCAGGACAGTGCATGCATCCCTGATCATGCCCCACTGGCGTGGAGAAAAAAAACCAAGCTCCCCTGACCCTGTCCTGGTGCCGTAGTCGCACAGGTACTCATTGATGGCCCTCTGCTGCGTGTGCAGCCGCTGCAGCATGGCCAACGTTGAGTTCCACCTGGTGGGCATGTCACATATAAGGCGGTTCTTGGGCAGGTTCAACTCCTTTTGCAGCTCAGCCAGGCGAGCACTGGCATTATAAGATCTGCGGAAATGCACACAGACTTTTCTGGCCTGCCTCAGGATATCCTGTAAGCCCGGGTACCTGCCCAAGAACCGCTGCACCACCAGGTTAAGGACGTGAGCCACACAGGGCACATGGGTCAGTTGTCCCTGTCGGAGGGCGGAGAGGAGGTTGGTGCCATTGTCGCAAACCACCATTCCTGGCTTAAGCTGGCGTGGCGTCAACCACCTCTCGGCCTGGCCCTGCAGAGCAGACAGGACCTCTGCCCCAGTGTGGCTTCTGTCCCCCAAACACACCAGCGCAAGCACGGCATGGCATCTTTTTGCCTGCGTACTTGCGTAGCCCCTTGAACGCCTACGGAGCACCGCTGTTTCCGAGGACAAACCACAGGAAGAGGCCATGGAGGAAGAAGAGGAGGGGGTGGAGGAGAGAGGTGTGTCACAACCAGTAGTAGCATTTTGGAGGCGTGGCGGTGGAACAACCTCCAACACTACTGCACCTTGTCCTGCATCCTTCCCAGCTGCCAAAAGAGTGACCCAATGGGCCGTGAAAGAAAGGTAACGTCCCTGTCCATGGCTGCTGGACCATGAGTCAGCGGTAATATGCACCTTACCGCTGACCGCCCTGTCCAGCGAGGCCAAGACATTGCCTTCCACATGCCGGTAGAGAGCCGGAATAGCCTTCCGTGAGAAAAAGTGGCGTTTGGGAACCTGCCACTGAGGAACCGCACATTGCACAAACTCACGGAAGGGGGCCGAGTCTACCAACTGAAAAGGCAGCAGTTGAAGCGCTAGCAATTTAGCCAAGCTAGCATTCAACCGCTGGGCATGTGGATGGCTGGGAGTGAACTTCTTTCGACGGTCCAGCAGCTGGGGCAGGGAAATTTGCCTGCTAGAATCGGACGTCGGTGTACTGCTAGCAGAGTGGCCGCAAGTACTTGGCTGTGACACACCTAATTCTACACCTTCATTCCTCTCAGTGCATGTTTCAGAGAGGACTGAAGTTATAGTGGGGTTGGAGATCCCAGCTGATGCGGTGCAAGGAGAGGTCCGCTTTGTTCTTTGGTGTGGGTCTTTGAGGTAGGCTTGCCAACGAGCTGCATGGCAGGTCAACATATGTCTGGTCAGGCATGTGGTACCCAAGCGGCTGATGTTTTGGCCACGCGATATACGCTTGAGACATATGTTGCAAACAGCAGCTGTGCGATCTGATGCACTAGCCTCAAAAAAGGCCCACACCAAAGAACTTTTTGAATGACGGGCAGAGGCAGCGCCCTGCACAGGCGGAGCTCTGCGGTGTGATTCCGTCGGTGTACTGCCCTTACGCTGGCCACCAAAGGGCATCCTGCCTCGTTGGAGATGTGCCTCCTCCTCATCCTCCTCCTCCTCCTCTCTCCTATTAGGCACCCACGTGGAGTCAGTGACCTCATCATCACCTCCCTCCTCATCACTGGAGCCAATCTGGCAGTATGCTGCAGCTGCTGGAACATGACTGCCAGATTGGTGTCCTTCTTGAGCATCCCCTCTGTCTGCTCTCACGCTACTGCCTTCCTCTAGCTGTGTTTCATCATCAGACCCTTCGAAACGCTGGGCATCCTCCTGGAGCATGTACCCAACACTGTGCTCAAACAGTTCGGGGGACTCCTCAGGAGGAGGACATGGTGGGTCTAGGGAAGGAGTGACTGATGATGAGTCTGACATTGATACCAGGGAAGAGGACGCTTTGGCAGCTGCTTTTCCAGTACCCTGAGCCTGGGTGAGAGAGGATGAGGAGGAGGAGGAGGGCTTGGTCATCCACTCTACCAAGTCTTCGGCATGATGTGGCTCAACATGTCCAGCTGCCGAAAAGAAGGACAAGCGTGTCCCATGGCCATGTGCTGATGACAATGCACCGCGTCCACGACCAGCACTGTTGCCCCCAGACACAGAGCCTGCTTGCCCTCTTTTATTGCCTCCTGACTGTCTGCCTCTCCTTGTTTGCCTTCCAGACATTCTAATAGATGGCCTGCAGGGAGATGGGAAAAAAGCAATAAGGGCTACCTTCAGGTGTCCTTCTCTGTCCCTTTACTTAAGGATTTCTAAATATGGTTGAGGATGATTGCTTTTGCACAGAATAGCACAACGACAATTTCCCTGACTGTCCAAAAAAACAAGGATTTCAAAGATGGTTGATGAGGAATGCTTTAGCACACTATAGCACAAGGAGAATTCCCTCACTGTCCTTCCCTGTCCCTAGAAACAAGGATTCGCACAGTAAAAGACACTGACACTCTCCCTACCTATAGTTTTCTGTCCCTAGAAAAAATGTTTTTTTAAAGCACACTATAGCACAAGGAGAATTCCCTCACTGTCCTTCCCTGTCCCTAGAAACAAGGATTCGCACAGTAAAAGACACTGACACTCTCCCTACCTATATTTTTCTGTCCCTAGAAAAAATGTTTTTTTAAAGCACACTATAGCACAAGGAGAATTTCACTCACTTTCCTTCTTTGTCCCTAGAAACAAGGATTATCACAGTGAAAGAAACTGACACTCTCCCTACCTATAGTTTTCTGTCCCTAGAAAAAATGTTTTTTTAAAGCACACTATAGCACAAGGAGAATTCCCTCACTGTCCTTCCCTGTCCCTAGAAACAAGGATTCGCACAGTAAAACACACTGACACTCTCCCTACCTATAGTTTTCTGTCCCTAGAAAAAATGTTTTTTTAAAGCACACTATAGCACAAGGAGAATTCCCTCACTGTCCTTCCCTGTCCCTAGAAACAAGGATTCGCACAGTAAAAGACACTGACACTCTCCCTACCTATAGTTTTCTGTCCCTAGAAAAAGTGTTTTTTTAAAGCACACTATAGCACAAGGAGAATTTCACTCACTTTCCTTCTTTGTCCCTAGAAACAAGGATTATCACAGTGAAAGAAACTGACACTCTCCCTACCTATAGTTTTCTGTCCCTAGAAAAAATGTTTTTTTAAAGCACACTATAGCACAAGGAGAATTCCCTCACTGTCCTTCCCTGTCCCTAGAAACAAGGATTTGCACAGTAAAACACACTGACACTCTCCCTACCTATAGTTTTCTGTCCCTAGAAAAATATTTTTTTTAAAGCACACTATAGCACAAGGAGAATTCCCTCACTGTCCTTCCCTGTCCCTAGAAACAAGGATTCGCAAAGTAAAACACACTGACACTCTCCCTACCTATAGTTTTCTGTCCCTAGAAAAAATGTTTTTTTAAAGCACACTATAGCACAAGGAGAATTCCCTCACTGTCCTTCCCTGTCCCTAGAAACAAGGATTTGCACAGTAAAACACACTGACACTCTCCCTACCTATAGTTTTCTGTCCCTAGAAAAAATGTTTTTTTAAAGCACACTATAGCACAAGGAGAATTCCCTTACTGTCCTTCCCTGTCCCTAGAAACAAGGATTCGCACAGTAAAACACACTGACACTCTCCCTACCTATAGTTTTCTGTCCCTAGAAAAAATGTTTTTTTAAAGCACACTATAGCACAAGGAGAATTCCCTCACTGTCCTTCCCTGTCCCTAGAAACAAGGATTCGCAAAGTAAAACACACTGACACTCTCCCTACCTATAGTTTTCTGTCCCTAGAAAAAATGTTTTTTTAAAGCACACTATAGCACAAGGAGAATTCCCTCACTGTCCTTCCCTGTCCCTAGAAACAAGGATTCGCACAGTAAAACACACTGACACTCTCCCTACCTATAGTTTTCTGTCCCTAGAAAAAATGTTTTTTTAAAGCACACTATAGCACAAGGAGAATTCCCTCACTGTCCTTCCCTGTCCCTAGAAACAAGGATTCGCACAGTAAAAGACACTGACACTCTCCCTACCTATAGTTTTCTGTCCCTAGAAAAAATGTTTTTTTAAAGCACACTATAGCACAAGGAGAATTTCACTCACTTTCCTTCTTTGTCCCTAGAAACAAGGATTATCACAGTGAAAGAAACTGACACTCTCCCTACCTATAGTTTTCTGTCCCTAGAAAAAATGTTTTTTTAAAGCACACTATAGCACAAGGAGAATTCCCTCACTGTCGTTCCCTGTCCCTAGAAACAAGGATTCGCACAGTAAAACACACTGACACTCTCCCTACCTATAGTTTTCTGTCCCTAGAAAAAATGTTTTTTTAAAGCACACTATAGCACAAGGAGAATTCCCTCACTGTCCTTCCCTGTCCCTAGAAACAAGGATTCGCACAGTAAAAGACACTGACACTCTCCCTACCTATAGTTTTCTGTCCCTAGAAAAAATGTTTTTTTAAAGCACACTATAGCACAAGGAGAATTTCACTCACTTTCCTTCTTTGTCCCTAGAAACAAGGATTATCACAGTGAAAGAAACTGACACTCTCCCTACCTATAGTTTTCTGTCCCTAGAAAAAAAGTTTTTTTAAAGCACACTATAGCACAAGGAGAATTCCCTCACTGTCCTTCCCTGTCCCTAGAAACAAGGATTCGCAAAGTAAAACACACTGACACTCTCCCTACCTATAGTTTTCTGTCCCTAGAAAAAATGTTTTTTTAAAGCACACTATAGCACAAGGAGAATTCCCTCACTGTCCTTCCCTGTCCCTAGAAACAAGGATTCGCACAGTAAAACACACTGACACTCTCCCTACCTATAGTTTTCTGTCCCTAGAAAAAATGTTTTTTTTAAAGCACACTATAGCACAAGGAGAATTCCCTCACTGTCCTTCCCTGTCCCTAGAAACAAGGATTCGCACAGTAAAAGACACTGACACTCTCCCTACCTATAGTTTTCTGTCCCTAGAAAAAATGTTTTTTTAAAGCACACTATAGCACAAGGAGAATTTCACTCACTTTCCTTCTTTGTCCCTAGAAACAAGGATTATCACAGTGAAAGAAACTGACACTCTCCCTACCTATAGTTTTCTGTCCCTAGAAATTTTTTTTTTTTAAAGCACACTATAGCACAAGGAGAATTCCCTCACTGTCCTTCCCTGTCCCTAGAAACAAGGATTCGCAAAGTAAAACACACTGACACTCTCCCTACCTATAGTTTTCTGTCCCTAGAAAAAATGTTTTTTTAAAGCACACTATAGCACAAGGAGAATTCCCTCACTGTCCTTCCCTGTCCCTAGAAACAAGGATTCGCACAGTAAAACACACTGACACTCTCCCTACCTATCCTTCTCTTTCCCTAAACTAAAGGAATCCAGGTTAAGCAAGAAAAAAATAAATGTCCCTGTCCCTGCCTATGTTTCTCTTTCCCTGCTCCGGAACACACTACACTAGGCCGCCGTGCTGGCGGCCTTTTATAGTGTGGGGCGTGTACTAAACACCCTCAGCAATAATTGGCCACAGGCATCCTGCCTGTGGCCAATCATTGCTCTCCTCGCTGCCGGCGCTGTGATTGGCCAAGCATGCGGGGTCACAGTGCATGCTTGGCCAATCACAGCGCCTGGATGACACTGCGATGGCGTAGTGCATTGTGGGCCGTTTGCGTCACTCGAATTTGGCGCGAACGGCCCAAATCGTTCGATCTTCGTCGAACAATCGAACAGCCGATGTTCGAGTCGAACGTATGTTCGACTCGAACACCGAGCTCATCCCTACTGGCTGCATTATGGGGGAGAAACTGGCTGTATATTGGGGGAGAAACTGGCTGCATTATGGGGGAGAAACTGGCTGCATATGGGGGAGAAACTGGCTGCATTATGGGGGAGAAACTGTCTGCATTATGGGGGAGAAACTGGCTGCATTATGGGGGATTAACTGGCTGCATTATGGGGGAGAAACTGGCTGTATTATGGGGGAGAAACTGGCTGCATTATGGGGGAGAAACTGGCTGCATTATGGGGGAGAAACTGGCTGCATATGGGGGAGAAACTGGCTGCATTATGGGGGAGAAACTGGCTGCATTATGGGGGATTAACTGGCTGCATTATGGGGGATTAACTGGCTGCATTATGGGGGATTAACTGGCAGCAATATGGGGGATTAACTGGCTGCATTATGGGGGAGAAACTGGCTGCATATGGGGGAGAAACTGGCTGCATTATGGGGGAGAAACTGGCTGCATTATGGGGGATTAACTGACTGAATTATGGTGGAGAAACTGGCTGCATTATGGGGGAGAAACTGGCTGCATATGGGGGAGAAACTGGCTGCATTATGGGGGAGAATTTGGCTGCATTATGGGGGAGAAACTGGCTGCATTATGGGGGATTAATTGGCTGCATTATGGGGGATTAACTGGCTGCATTATGGGGGAGAAACTGGCTGCATTATGGGGGAGAAACTGGCTGCATTATGGGGGATTAACTGGCTGCATTATGGGGGAGAAACTGGCTGCATATGGGGAAGAAACTGGCTGCATTATGGGGGAGAAACTGGCTGCATTATGGGGGAGAAACTGGCTGCATTATGGGGGATTAACTGGCTGCATTATGGGGGATTAACTGGCTGCATTATGGGGGATTAACTGGCTGCATTATGGGGGATTAACTGGCTGCATTATGGGGGAGAAACTGGCTGCATATAGGGGAGAAACTGGCTGCATTATGGGGGAGAAACTGGCTGCATTATGGGGATTAACTGGCTGCATTATGGTGGAGAAACTGGCTGCATTATGGGGGAGAAACTGGCTGCATATGGGGGAGAAACTGGCTGCATTATGGGGGAGAAACTGGCTGCATTATGGGGGAGAAACTGGCTGCATTATGGGGGATTAACTGGCTGCATTATGGGGGATTAACTGGCTGCATTATGGGGGAGAAACTGGCTGCATATGGGGGAGAAACTGGCTGCATATGGGGGAGAAACTGGCTGTATTATGGGGGAGAAACTGGCTGCATTATGGGGGAGAAACTGGCTGCATTATGGGGGACAAACTGGCTGCATATGGGGGAGAAACTGGCTGTATTATGGGGGAGAAACTGGCTGCATATGGGGGAGAAACTGGCTGCATTATGGGGGAGAAACTGGCTGTATTATGGGGGAGAAACTGGCTGTATTATGGGGGAGAAACTGGCTGTATTATGGGGGAGAAACTGGCTGCATATGGGGGGGAAACTGGCTGCATTTGGGGACAAACTAGTGGTGTTTGGGCACAGTGGCTGCGTTTAATGGGCACAGTGGCGGCAATTGATGATTTTTTTTTTTCAGTTTGTTTGCGCCCCCCCAAAAAATTTGAGCACCAGCCGCCACTGCACTGCACTGAGCTGTCCTATGAGGCTGCAGAGCTCCTGACCCTCTGTCTGGAAAGTGCTGGTTGGCCCTGTGCTGATCACATGCACCTTCCCAAGAAAAAAAGAAAAACCTCTCTAGCAATACACACCAAACTGAGCATGTGCAGCCTGACTCCAAAGGCTCTGTCTTATATGGACTTGTCCAGGGGGACGGTGCAGGGAGGGGAGGATCTGTGCATACAGGATCAAGCAGCCTTTTTACACAATGCGGAGGGTTAAAACCTTAGATTCCACAGTGAGTAGTGATGAGCCGAACACCCCCGGGTTCGGTTCGCACCAGAACCCGCGAACGGACCGGAAGTTCGAACGAACATTAGAACCCTATTAAATACAATGGATGCGAACGTTCGAATTCTAAAGTGCTAATTATAACAACTATTATGCATGTTATTGTCCTAAAAAGGGTTTGGGAACCCGGGTTCTGCACCAGGGGACATGTATCAATGCAAAAAGAAGTTTTAAAAACGGTCGTTTTTCGGGAGCAGTCATTTTAATGATGCATAAAGTGAAAAAAAAAAAGTCAAATATTCCTTTAAATATCGTACCTGGGGGGTGTCTAAAGTATGCCTGTGAAGTGCCACGTGTTTCCCGTGTTTAGAACTGTCCCTGCACAAAATGACACTTCTAAAGGAAAAAAAAGCCATTTAAAACTGCTTGCGGCTTTAATGTAATGTCTGGTCCCGGTAATATGGATGAAATTCTTTAAGAAAAATGGCATAGCTACCCCATGACCCCCCCCCCCCCTACCCCAGCCCATTACCAGCCCCTTTGGGTCTTGTATGGATATTAAGGGGAACCCCGCACATAAAATAAAAAAGGCCCTATATACTCTGAACAGCCGTATACAGGCGGTGCATACAAGACAGGGACTGTAGGTTTGTTCTTATGTAGAATCTGTTTGTAATTTTGAACAGGTACATTGTTGAAGTGTAGCTCCAGCCCAAAAATCTATTTTTAAACTTTTTGGAAAACATAGGTAAGGGTTATCACCCCTGTAACATTTGTTTTGCTGTCTGTGCCCCTGTTCAGAACATTTCACCTCACTTTCCGTCCCAATGACAACTGTTTTTGAAATGTGGTGTTTTTCTTGAAACAAGGATTGCTGATAAAGCATCAGTACAGAGGAGACACCTTTCTCCCATATTTATTCTTACAGGAGAGAATTTTCCTTCCTAGTGGTAGATTTCCTCTCACTTCCTGTTGTCTTCTTGCGTTTGCAAGTAGGAGTCGTTTGTAAGTTGGATGTTTGAAAGTAGGGACCTGCCGTATATACTCTGCAGAAATAGGCCCCTTAGTTGTTGGTGTTGGCACAACACTGTAAGCACTCACAGTTACTCTTGGTTGGTGCTGGAACGCCCTGCTGTCAACTATTATATCAGGAATTTTAATTACATATAATTGTTGAACAGTGGTAGTAAAAATTGGGCCTTTGATGGTGGTGCTGGTGCCACAACACTGTAAGCCCTGACAGTTACTCTTGGTGGGTGCAGCAATGGGCCCTGCTGTGAATTATTAGATCAAGAATTGTAATTACATGCCCCTGTTGAACAGGGGCTGAAAAATTGGGCCTTAGGCACTGGTGGCACAACACTGCAACCCCTCACAGATACTGTACTTGGAGCACAGCAATGAGCCCTGTTGCAAAGTATTGCTTCAAAAATTGTAATGACACGCCCCTGTTAAACAGGGGCTGAAAAATTGGGCCTTAGGCACTGGTGGCACAACACTGCAACGCCTCACAGATACTGTACTTGGAGCACAGCAATGAGCCCTGTTGCAAAGTATTGCTTCAAAAATTGTAATTACACGCCCCTGTTAAACAGGGGCTGAAAAATTGGGCGTTAGGCACTGGTGGCGGCACCCATAAACAAAAATGATCTTCCAAGCTATCATCATCAATCGTATCATTGAGGACTCGGAGGAGGAGGATAGGCAGTCAACATAACAGCACAGGCACTCAGCATCAGCATCAGTCTTGAAGGGATGTGACATTTTAAAATCAATTAGTCTGTTATATCAGCATCAGGTGTGTGGTAGCTGGTGGTGATCCAAGACTGGTTCATCTTGATGAAAGTCAGTCGATCAACCGAGTCGGTGGACAGGCGCACCCTGTGATCCGTGACAAATCCTCCAGCAGCACTGAATGTGCGTTCCGAAAGAACGCTGGATGCAGGACAGGCCAGTAGCTCAATTGCATACTGTGCAAGCTCTGGCCAGTGATCCATCCTCAAGACCCAGTAAGCCAGAGGATTTTCGGTGGGGAAGGTGTCCAAGTCTGACCTTGCCCCTAGATATTCCTGCACCATGTTTATCAGACGCTGGCGATGGTTGCTGGAACCAATCATACTTTGGGGCTGCGGACTAAAGAATTGTCTGAACGCATCGGTCAGACGGCCACCTTCCCCACCGCTCCTTCTTTGACTGGCCGAAGCCTCAGCAACTCGTTGTCCAGGACCAGGAGTTTGCAACCTCCCAGTCTCTGGGAACGCGTTGCACAGACCTTTCTGCAAGGCCTCCCGGAGTTGTCTCATCCTCTGCTCCCTCTGCGACGGTAACATAAGGTCCGCAACCTTACCCTTGTACCGTGGATCAAGGAGAGTGGCCAGCCAGTAATGGTCCCTCTCCTTGATCCGAAGAATACGAGGATCCTTCCGCAGACTTTGCAGGATCAGGGAGGCCATGCAGCGTAGGTTTGCTGAGGCATTCGCTCCGGAGTCCTCTGGGTCACTAAGGACGACATGATCCGCAGCCACCTCCTCCCAGCCACGTACAAGTCCACTGGTTTCTTGGGACTGTAAATCATCCCTAAAAGACTGCTGCTGATGATGCTGAGTGCCAGCCTCCACCTCCATGCTGACACAATCCTCCTCCTCCTCCTCCTCCTCCTCCTCTTCCTGTGCGATGGGTGGGACAGAAGGAACACTGTCTGGGTAAAGGGGGCCTTGAGAGGCAAGGAAGTCCTCCTCTTCCTGCCTCTGTTCTGCCTCAAGTGCCCTGTCCATTATTCCACGCAGCGTGTGCTCCAACAGGTGGACAAGAGGTACAGTGTCACTGATGCATGCACTGTCACTGCTCACCATCCTCGTGGCCTCCTCAAATGGTGCCAGGACAGTGCATGCATCCCTGATCATGCCCCACTGGCGTGGAGAAAAAAAACCAAGCTCCCCTGACCCTGTCCTGGTGCCGTAGTCGCACAGGTACTCATTGATGGCCCTCTGCTGCGTGTGCAGCCGCTGCAGCATGGCCAACGTTGAGTTCCACCTGGTGGGCATGTCACATATAAGGCGGTTCTTGGGCAGGTTCAACTCCTTTTGCAGCTCAGCCAGGCGAGCACTGGCATTATAAGATCTGCGGAAATGCACACAGACTTTCCTGGCCTGCCTCAGGACATCCTGTAAGCCCGGGTACCTGCCCAAGAACCGCTGCACCACCAGGTTAAGGACGTGAGCCACACAGGGCACATGGGTCAGTTGTCCCTGTCGGAGGGCGGAGAGGAGGTTGGTGCCATTGTCGCAAACCACCATTCCTGGCTTAAGCTGGCGTGGCGTCAACCACCTCTCGGCCTGGCCCTGCAGAGCAGACAGGACCTCTGCCCCAGTGTGGCTTCTGTCCCCCAAACACACCAGCGCAAGCACGGCATGGCATCTTTTTGCCTGCGTACTTGCGTAGCCCCGTGAACGGCTACGGAGCACCGCTGGTTCATAGGACAAACCACAGGAAGAGGCCATGGAGGAAGAAGAAGAGGAGGGGGTGGAGGAGAGAGGTGTGTCACAACCAGTAGTAGCATTTTGGAGGCGTGGCGGTGGGACAACCTCCAACACTACTGCACCTTGTCCTGAATCCTTCCCAGCTGCCAAAAGAGTGACCCAATGGGCCGTGAAAGAAAGGTAACGTCCCTGTCCATGCCTGCTGGACCATGAGTCAGCGGTAATATGCACCTTACCGCTGACCGCCCTGTCCAGCGAGGCCAAGACATTGCCTTCCACATGCCGGTAGAGAGCCGGAATAGCCTTCCGTGAGAAAAAGTGGCGTTTGGGAACCTGCCACTGAGGAACCGCACATTGCACAAACTCACGGAAGGGGGCCGAGTCTACCAACTGAAAAGGCAGCAGTTGAAGCGCTAGCAATTTAGCCAAGCTAGCATTCAACCGCTGGGCATGTGGATGGCTGGGAGTGAACTTCTTTCGACGGTCCAGCAGCTGGGGCAGGGAAATTTGCCTGCTAGAATCGGACGTCGGTGTACTGCTAGCAGAGTGGGCGCAAGTACTTGGCTGTGACACACCTAATTCTACACCTTCATTCCTCTCAGTGCATGTTTCAGAGAGGACTGAAGTTATAGTGGGGTTGGAGATCCCAGCTGATGCGGTGCAAGGAGAGGTCCGCTTTGTTCTTTGGTGTGGGTCTTTGAGGTAGGCTTGCCAACGAGCTGCATGGCAGGTCAACATATGTCTGGTCAGGCATGTGGTACCCAAGCGGCTGATGTTTTGCCCACGCGATATACGCTTGAGACATATGTTGCAAACAGCAGCTGTGCGATCTGATGCACTAGCCTCAAAAAAGGCCCACACCAAAGAACTTTTTGAATGACGGGCAGAGGCAGCGCCCTGCACAGGCGGAGCTCTGCGGTGTGATTCCGTCGGTGTACTGCCCTTACGCTGGCCACCAAAGGGCATCCTGCCTCGTTGGAGATGTGCCTCCTCCTCATCCTCCTCCTCCTCCTCTCTCCTATTAGGCACCCACGTGGAGTCATTGACCTCATCATCCCCTCCCTCCTCATCACTGGAGCCAATCTGGCAGTATGCTGCAGCTGCTGGAACATGACTGCCAGATTGGTGTCCTTCTTGAGCATCCCCTCTGTCTGCTCTCACGCTACTGCCTTCCTCTAGCTGGGTTTCATCATCAGACCCTTCGAAACGCTGGGCATCCTCCTGGAGCATGTACCCAACACTGTGCTGAAACAGTTCGGGGGACTCCTCAGGAGGAGGACATGGTGGGTCTAGGGAAGGAGTGACTGATGATTTGTCTGACATTGATACCAGGGAAGACGACGCTTTGGCAGCTGCTTTTCCAGTACCCTGAGCCTGGGTGAGAGAGGATGAGGAGGAGGAGGAGGGCTTGGTCATCCACTCTACCAAGTCTTCGGCATGATGTGGCTCAACATGTCCAGCTGCCGAAAAGAAGGACAAGCGTGTCCCATGGCCATGTGCTGATGACAATGCACCGCGTCCACGACCAGCACTGTTGCCCCCAGACACAGAGCCTGCTTGCCCTCTTTTATTGCCTCCTGACTGTCTGCCTCTCCTTGTTTGCCTTCCAGACATTCTAATAGATGGCCTGCAGGGAGATGGGAAAAAAGCAATAAGGGCTACCTTCAGGTGTCCTTCTCTGTCCCTGGAAACAAGGACTTGCAGAGTGAAAGAAAAAAAACACTCTCCCTACCTACAGTTTTCTGTCCCTAGAAAAAATGTTTTTTTTAATCACAATATAGCACAAGGAAAATTAACTCACTGTCCTTACAGGTCCCTGGAAACAAGGACTTGCAGAGTGAAAGAAAAAAAACACTCTCCCTACCTACAGTTTTCTGTCCCTAGAAAAAAATGTTTTTTTTAATCACAATATAGCAAAAGGACAATTCACTCACTGTCCTTCCAGGTCCCTGGAAACAAGGACTTGCAGAGTGAAAGAAACTGACACTGTCCCTACCTAGAGTTTTCTGTCCCTGGAATAAATGTTTTTTTCAGCACAATATAGCACAAGGACAATTAACTCACTGTCCTTACAGGTCCCTGGAAACAAGGACTTGCAGAGTGAAAGAAAAAAAATACTCTCCCTACCTACAGTTTTCTGTCCCTAGAAAAAAATGTTTTTTTTAATCACAATATAGCAAAAGGACAATTCACTCACTGTCCTTCCAGGTCCCTGGAAACAAGGACTTGCAGAGTGAAAGAAACTGACACTGTCCCTACCTAGAGTTTTCTGTCCCTAGAATAAATGTTTTTTTTAATCACAATATAGCAAAAGGACAATTCACTCACTGTCCTTCCAGGTCCCTGGAAACAAGGACTTGCAGAGTGAAAGAAACTGACACTGTCCCTACCTAGAGTTTTCTGTCCCTGGAATAAATGTTTTTTTCAGCACAATATAGCACAAGGACAATTAACTCACTGTCCTTACAGGTCCCTGGAAACAAGGACTTGCAGAGTGAAAGAAAAAAAATACTCTCCCTACCTACAGTTTTCTGTCCCTAGAAAAAAAATGTTTTTTTTAATCACAATATAGCAAAAGGACAATTCACTCACTGTCCTTCCAGGTCCCTGGAAACAAGGACTTGCAGAGTGAAAGAAACTGACACTGTCCCTACCTAGAGTTTTCTGTCCCTAGAATAAATGTTTTTTTTAATCACAATATAGCAAAAGGACAATTCACTCACTGTCCTTCCAGGTCCCTGGAAACAAGGACTTGCAGAGTGAAAGAAACTGACACTGTCCCTACCTAGAGTTTTCTGTCCCTAGAATAAATGTTTTTTTTAATCACAATATAGCACAAGGAAAATTAACTCACTGTCCTTACAGGTCCCTGGAAACAAGGACTTGCAGAGTGAAAGAAAAAAAACACTCTCCCTACCTACAGTTTTCTGTCCCTAGAAAAAAATGTTTTTTTTAATCACAATATAGCAAAAGGACAATTCACTCACTGTCCTTCCAGGTCCCTGGAAACAAGGACTTGCAGAGTGAAAGAAACTGACACTGTCCCTACCTAGAGTTTTCTGTCCCTGGAATAAATGTTTTTTTCAGCACAATATAGCACAAGGACAATTAACTCACTGTCCTTACAGGTCCCTGGAAACAAGGACTTGCAGAGTGAAAGAAAAAAAATACTCTCCCTACCTACAGTTTTCTGTCCCTAGAAAAAAATGTTTTTTTTAATCACAATATAGCAAAAGGACAATTCACTCACTGTCCTTCCAGGTCCCTGGAAACAAGGACTTGCAGAGTGAAAGAAACTGACACTGTCCCTACCTAGAGTTTTCTGTCCCTAGAATAAATGTTTTTTTTAATCACAATATAGCAAAAGGACAATTCACTCACTGTCCTTCCAGGTCCCTGGAAACAAGGACTTGCAGAGTGAAAGAAAAAAAACACTCTCCCTACCTACAGTTTTCTGTCCCTCGAAAAAAATGTTTTTTTTAATCACAATATAGCAAAAGGACAATTCACTCACTGTCCTTCCAGGTCCCTGGAAACAAGGACTTGCAGAGTGAAAGAAACTGACACTGTCCCTACCTAGAGTTTTCTGTCCCTGGAATAAATGTTTTTTTCAGCACAATATAGCACAAGGACAATTAACTCACTGTCCTTACAGGTCCCTGGAAACAAGGACTTGCAGAGTGAAAGAAAAAAAATACTCTCCCTACCTACAGTTTTCTGTCCCTAGAAAAAAATGTTTTTTTTAATCACAATATAGCAAAAGGACAATTCACTCACTGTCCTTCCAGGTCCCTGGAAACAAGGACTTGCAGAGTGAAAGAAACTGACACTGTCCCTACCTAGAGTTTTCTGTCCCTAGAATAAATGTTTTTTTTAATCACAATATAGCAAAAGGACAATTCACTCACTGTCCTTCCAGGTCCCTGGAAACAAGGACTTGCAGAGTGAAAGAAAAAAAACACTCTCCCTACCTACAGTTTTCTGTCCCTAGAAAAAAATGTTTTTTTTTATCACAATATAGCAAAAGGACAATTCACTCACTGTCCTTCCAGGTCCCTGGAAACAAGGACTTGCAGAGTGAAAGAAACTGACACTGTCCCTACCTAGAGTTTTCTGTCCCTGGAATAAATGTTTTTTTCAGCACAATATAGCACAAGGACAATTAACTCACTGTCCTTACAGGTCCCTGGAAACAAGGACTTGCAGAGTGAAAGAAAAAAAATACTCTCCCTACCTACAGTTTTCTGTCCCTAGAAAAAAATGTTTTTTTTAATCACAATATAGCAAAAGGACAATTCACTCACTGTCCTTCCAGGTCCCTGGAAACAAGGACTTGCAGAGTGAAAGAAAAAAAATACTCTCCCTACCTACAGTTTTCTGTCCCTAGAAAAAAATGTTTTTTTTAATCACAATATAGCAAAAGGACAATTCACTCACTGTCCTTCCAGGTCCCTGGAAACAAGGACTTGCAGAGTGAAAGAAACTGACACTGTCCCTACCTAGAGTTTTCTGTCCCTGGAATAAATGTTTTTTTCAGCACAATATAGCACAAGGACAATTAACTCACTGTCCTTACAGGTCCCTGGAAACAAGGACTTGCAGAGTGAAAGAAAAAAAATACTCTCCCTACCTACAGTTTTCTGTCCCTAGAAAAAAATGTTTTTTTTAATCACAATATAGCAAAAGGACAATTCACTCACTGTCCTTCCAGGTCCCTGGAAACAAGGACTTGCAGAGTGAAAGAAACTGACACTGTCCCTACCTAGAGTTTTCTGTCCCTAGAATAAATGTTTTTTTTAATCACAATATAGCAAAAGGACAATTCACTCACTGTCCTTCCAGGTCCCTGGAAACAAGGACTTGCAGAGTGAAAGAAAAAAAACACTCTCCCTACCTACAGTTTTCTGTCCCTAGAAAAAAATGTTTTTTTTTATCACAATATAGCAAAAGGACAATTCACTCACTGTCCTTCCAGGTCCCTGGAAACAAGGACTTGCAGAGTGAAAGAAACTGACACTGTCCCTACCTAGAGTTTTCTGTCCCTAGAATAAATGTTTTTTTTAATCACAATATAGCAAAAGGACAATTCACTCACTGTCCTTCCAGGTCCCTGGAAACAAGGACTTGCAGAGTGAAAGAAACTGACACTGTCCCTACCTAGAGTTTTCTGTCCCTAGAATAAATGTTTTTTTTAATCACAATATAGCAAAAGGACAATTCACTCACTGTCCTTCCAGGTCCCTGGAAACAAGGACTTGCAGAGTGAAAGAAACTGACACTGTCCCTACCTAGAGTTTTCTGTCCCTAGAATAAATGTTTTTTTTTAAGCACACTATAGCAGAAGCACAAAACACACTGACACTCTCCCTACCTATCCTTCTCTTTCCCTAAACTAAAGGAATCCAGGTTAAGCAAGAAAGAAATAACAGTCACTGTCCCTGCCTATGCTACTCTATCCCTGCTCCGGAACACACTACACTAGGCCGCCGTGCTGGCGGCCTTTTATAGTGTGGGGCGTGTACTAAACACCCTCAGCAATAATTGGCCACAGGCATCCTGCCTGTGGCCAATCATTGCTCTCCTCGCTGCCGGCGCTGTGATTGGCCAAGCATGCGGGGTCACAGTGCATGCTTGGCCAATCACAGCGCCTGGATGACACTGCGATGGCGTAGTGCATTGTGGGCCGTTCGCGTCACTCGAATTTGGCGCGAACGGCCCAAATCGTTCGATCTTCGTCGAACGATCGAACAGCCAATGTTCGAGTCGAACGTATGTTCGACTCGAACACGAAGCTCATCCCTAACAGTGAGTATAACAAGCATGCTTTACTGCATATACAGACTGATTTTACTGTTGTGGGTTTAGTAACACATTCATGGAATTGCACATCGATCAGATGAAAAAAAAAACTACCAGGTTAGGTAGGGCCTTGTATTATATAGTTTTAGTAAAACTTAAGTTGATTGTACAAAAATTGTATGGTCGGGTTGTGATATCTATGGTGACTTTAAGCTCACCACACACATTATAATCTGATTGTACAATATCCTTTAGATTTACCAACAACCATGTAGTGCTGGGGCCTGCCTGATTAACAAGAAATGGATTAATTAGGTAGGTTATCTTATTGGATAATTTTTGTACATCTAAAAATCGATTGCACAAAGATTGTATAGTCAGATTGCAATGTATATGGTGGCCGTAAAGGGTCAATTCGCAGCAGATGCATATATACATTTTAAAATCTATATATTTCAATAGGAGCCATTCACCCCAAAAAAGTTTGATAGCACAATACAGTGCATGTAATAAACAGCGCAATGCAGAAAGGCAATCCACGTCACTGCATGTGCATGTAAGTGTGATCAATGCACATATTGCAGTGTCACTGGAACCTCTGAGTAGCTGATCCTCTCCTAGCAAAGATTCTAGAGTATAAATTAATCTGAAAGATGTCCTAATTCTGTAGTACCTGAAAAGTGACTATTGTAGATTTTACCATTTTCACAACAGAAATGGGAAGGTGTAATTTACTTATTTTAACGTGCTGCTACTGAGTAGTTCTGATTATACATGTTTGAAAGCAAAGGAAGGACCAATTTCCATCTTTGTGTTGCAGTAAAGTGCATGTTACATGTGTTGCCATTCATTTTGATGGGACCCCAACACACTAAGGTAACACACGTATTTCAGCACACCGCACAGCACGGCAATGCATCACAGTGTGTTGCGTTTCAAGTATTCTGACATATTCAATTTTTTTGGTACGTTGGTAATGCCATGTGCATTAACGCAGTGTTTCTCAACTCCAGTCCTCATGGCACCCCAACAGGTCATGTTTTCAGGCTTTCTATTACTGTATTTTGAACAGGTGATTTGATGAGTTTCACTGCCTTAGTAATTAACACAGCCGTTTCATCTGAGGAAAATCCTGAAAACATGACCTGTTGGGGCGTTTTGAAGACTGGAGTAGAGAAACACTGCATTAATGTACCACAAAAATGTCAATGGGTCCTAGGGCACTTTCACACTGAGGCGCAGGGGCGTCGACGGCAAAGCGCCGCTAGTTTTATTGTAGTTTTAGAGGCGCTTTTCGGCCGCTAGTGGGGCGCTTTTAACTCCTGCTAGCGGCCGAATAAAGAGTTAATAGCGCCCGCAAATCACCGCTACTGCGGCGCTTTGCAGGTGCTTCAGCAGCTCTGCCCATTGATTTTAATGGGCAGGGGCGCTTTAGGAGCGGTGTCTAAAGCGCTTCAAAGATGCTGCTTGCAGGACTTTTTTTAACGTCCCGCAAGCGCACCGCTCAAGTGTGAAAGCCCTCTGTCTTTTACATAGGAGTGACAGGAGAGGCGCTTAAACAACATTTATTAAAAAGAACTACAAACAATTGCACTCACAAAGCATATACCTCTATAGTGTGTACTTGTCTCAATTAAGAGCACCAAGTGTCATTTCTGTCTGCTGTTTCATTCCTCTGCTATCAGCATGAATCAATATGCCAAGTTTTCCTGACACCAAGAGAAAAATGGTGCAAGAGAAGGGAGTTCCATTAGACTGAAAGCCTCAGCTCTGCTCCTGTGTGCTGTGTGAAGGGGGCATGTCTCTTACCTCCAATCAGCTCTCAGAGCTCTCCTCACTGAGCTCTGCACTTCTTTTTGCGCTATAAACAAAAGAACAGCGACAATTTTGAAAAAAACACTCATTTACTAAAGGAAAATCCACTTTGCACTACAAGTGCACTTGAAAGTGCACTTTCAAGTGCAGTCGTTGTAGATCTGAGGGGGACATGCAATGAAAATAAAAAATAGCATTTTAGCTTGCACAAGATTGGATGATAAAATCAGCAGAGCTTCCCCTCATTTCAGAGCTTCCCTTCAGATCTACAGCGATCTAGAGCGACTGCACTTTCAAGTGTACTTGCAGTGCACTTTTAGTTCACAGTGGATTTGCCTTTCCTAAATAGCCCACTATCTTTTACTTTTTGCTATAATAAATATCCCACTTTTTTTTTCAAAAAAGCATTTTTTTCCTCAGTTTAGGCCGATATAAATTTTTCTACATATTTTTGGTAAAAAAAATATAAAAAATCGCAATAAGCGTATATAGATTGGTTTGTGCAAAAGTTATAGTGTCTAAAAAATAGGGGATAGAATTATGGCATTTTTATTAATATTTATTTTTTTACTAGTAATGGCGGCAATCTGCGATTTTTATCAGGACTGCAACATTATGGCGGACAGATCGGACACTTTTGACACATTTTTGGGACCATTGACAATTTTACAGTGATTAGTGCTTATAAAAATGCACTGATTACTGTAAAAATGTCACTGGCAGGAAAGGGGTTAACACTAGGGGGCGATCAAGGGGTTAATTGTGTTCCCTCTGCATGTTCTAACTGAAGGGGGATGGGATTTACTAGGGGAAATGACAGATCGCTGTTCATACATTGTATGAATCGACAATCAGTCATTTCTCCCCTAAGAAAACCGGGATCTGTGTGTTTACACACACAGATCCCGGTTCTCGCTGTGTCACGAGCGATCGCGGGTGCCTGGTGATCATCGCGCCTGCCGAGCACTCACATCGGCTCCGGGGGCGAGCAGCATGCTTCCAACGGCGCGCGTGCCCCTAGTGGCCACAGGGCGAAGCGACGTAACATAACGTTGTTTCGCCCAGCCGATTCATGTTGCCGCAGTAAAGCTGCGGCGGCTTGTCGGCAAGTGGTTAATAAAGTTCTGTTTCATTTGTATAAAATGTCCCCTTGATATGTTAGACAACCATCTCGGATGAGGACAGCTTTTAATAGGCATATAACCATTTTGATCCATTTTATGTGTTAGTACAGAATATGTTTTGTTTTTCCCAAAAAATATAAATTTAAATATCAAAAAGAACTGTTTTTTTTTTTAAATTATATTCCTCATATCCCCATATGATTCTTCTGAACTTCTTCCAAAAAGAATCAAAGACTCCTCACTACCCCTCCAGATTATGAGGATATCATCAATAAAACGGTTTATAAACATTAATCTGTGGCCACCATGCCTAATCTTTGTTCCCCATGCATCCATATACAGCTTGGCCAAGCTAGGCTAAAACTTTTTCCCTATTACTACCACATTTGTTGCATGCAAAACTGACCTTCAAGCCAGAAGACACTCCAAAATAAAGAGTTTTTGTGCTATGGGTATACTGGTACAGTAACTCTTTCTAATGCAATTCAAACTGCTTCCTTCCCTTCCCAGAGCAATGCAGGTGTAAACAAGCCCATATTCTGTTTGTGTTTTATTTACATACTATATAATGTGCTTTTACCTATTGTGACTTCAACATTGATAGATCATTTGTTTTATAAAGAAATAAATGACAGATCCATCAGATCTATCAGGCTTATTCACTTGCAGGAATCAACTAATTGAATTGATCCCAACACACAACTTAGTTAAACCACTTACCTGTATTTATTAAATAAGGTGCTTACTGAAAAATTAACGCTTCCCTCTTAAATAATGACTTACACTTAATCATCTATTACATGCAAATGAAGCATTGTTGTGTGACAGGATTTACTTTTTAGAAAGAAATGACATTTGACCAATAAGATAACATACTGAAAAATCTAATCATTGAAAGCGTAAAAAAAAAAAAAAAAAAAACTTGCTTTCAACTCTTATGGCTAAAAAAACAATATTAACACTCTTATTCACACCCGCTGACTCAAAATGATATTTTTTAGATACTAGAAATAATAACAAAAACAACAAGGAGGGATATCTTTTTCGTGTTTGCTGCTTTACTTACATATTTTATCTTGTCTGGTTTTGTGCACAAGTGTGCGGTTTTCAGTTATTTATAATGTTTAAACACACCTTACTGACTGGAATGGTACCAACTGATTGGCGTAGCAAAGCTCTGGATGAGATGGAGGGGCGGGGTGGTGACGTCACTCTCCACAATGTCCAATCACAGAATGAGAGAATGTTTTGCATTCCCTGAATGGCGTCTGTGTCAAGCGAGCGACCTCTTGTGCTCAGAATGCAGCCGCTCATCGCGGGACCTGTAAGTAAGTGGATATAACTGGAGTAGCGGTGTCTACATCAGTGATTTCCAGCTTGGAGGCCCATCAGTCAGGTATGATATATACATAGTTACAATGGCCCAAGCTGGATCAATGTAAACATGCATAAATCTGCACCTTATCCAATCAGAGAATGCTTTGCATTCATTGAGGAAATGCAAGGCATTCTCTTAATGGCACCTGTACCGGGCAAACTACTCTCCTGCGTTCACAATGCAGTAGGGCAGCCATTTGATACAGGACCTGTAGGAGAGTAAGGATCTCTGTAGTAGCTACTACAATGATCCTCCGCTTCCACAGTGATCGACTCGGTCTATGCTCTATGTATATAAGAAAAATTAGGGGGCGCTAAAAAAAGTGATTATAATATGCCAAAAAAACCTGCAATTGTGACACTGAAAATGATTCCTTAGCTTAAACCTTAAAATAGATGTAAATATGCAATCCTGACAAATACACCTGTGCAATAGTGATAAATATATATATATATATACATATAAAAAAACAAATCAAATTGATAAGATGTATAAATGATATAGTCCCAATAGTAGATAGGTCCAAATGTGATATTCAGAGACCATATAAAATCAAACAACAAAGATCGCGTGTCTGTGATTAAATCTTGAAATAGCTGTTAGCGTGATCCTTCACCAAACTGTGATATGACACCCAAAGTGACTGGATATGTAGTCTGTTTACCAGAAAACATTGACTTATTTTCCCAAAAAGAAAGTCAATCAACGCTTGTGAAGGATTGTGCCTGCTCACATAGCTGGAGATATAGCACACCTTCCTCCTCATAGGTACCGGCCGGATATGAAATAACAATGGAGGACATCCAATAGCATATTATCGTTTATTTAAAACAGAGCAATAAAAAACATAGCCAAATGGCTACTTACATTTAAAAGTGCCTACCCGGCACTGGGGATGCTGGCTTTTCTAGCAATGTTTGTGGGGACCGCCGTGTTCCTGTCCACCTCCGTGGATGGCGTGCGTTCCACCTGCTTCTCAACAGCAACGAACAGAGCCGGAAACGGCATGGATAGCGTGACCAGGTACCGCCTCGACGTATGTTTCGTGATTACGTCTTCAGGAGGCGTACCTGGACACTTGCGGTCACGATTTTTATACTTAAAATTCTAATTAGTTCTGGGGAGAAAAAAATATATTTGTATGTGCAGCCGCAGTGCCGGTATTCGGCAATACATCAAGGTGGATTCCTAAATTTGCATTCTTCTCATAAAACTCGCAGAATACATACACTCTATTGCAGAATTCCATTATAAAATTTAGATTAAATTGTGCAGTGAGAATTATTTAAGAAATAAATGGTGCTCTTCCAAGATTGGAAAAGACTCTCCTGGAAATCACCCATATGTCTGACCCTGACCATGAATGAGTCTCCCTCATGGTGGCACCAAGATGTAATTACAACCAAAACCCTAATAAGTAATGCCAGTTCTAAAAAGACATCTTGGGGAAAACATAGTTGACAAGAGCTCCAAAATTTAGGCTAATACAATTAATTAGAGTTGGTAATTTAAAGAGGGGGTGAGAAAAGCAACTTCATATTAGTCGTTAGAAAGAAAGCAATTGAGATCTAGCTCAATATTCATGCCAAGTGGCTGCATAGTTCTTAATTTATACAGCCACTTGGTCTCGTTTTTTGAGATTTCTCTTTTCATATGTGTGCCCCTCCAATGTTTGGAAATCCTATCTATTCCATAAAAGGAGCAAAGTTTGGGATCACTATTATGGTACAATTTGAAGTGTGTTGAGACGCTATGGTTGGGGAAACCTTTTTTAATGTTTCTAAGATGTTCATTTATCCTAGTTTTAATTTTTCTTGTGGTTCGGCCTTCGTATTAGAGGGAGCAGGGACACTCCAGCACATAGGTCACGTGATCCTAATTACAAGTAATGAAGGGTTTGATTTTGAAATTATCCTTAGTGACCATAGATTGGAAATGTGAAATTTTCTTGGGGGCTCCTGGTTTCCTGGTGGTCCTGCACGCTTTGCATTTCGTGCAGAAGTGGAAACCAGAGCCATCCAGAAATGTGGAGGTTTTTTTTGGGGGTCTGGCACGTTCCTGGCTATTTTGTTCCTCAGTCCCGGAGCCCTCCTATAAATGAATCTAGGTTCCTACCTGAAAGATAGTAGATACCTCATAGTACTCTTACAAAAAATTACAGCTACTAAGAATGCCATAATGGTAACAGTGGACATCGAGTCCCTGTATACCAATATTCAACACAAAGACGCTTTAGTGCAGTGGTTCTCAACCTGGGGGTCGGGACCCCCTCGGGGGTCAAATGATGATTTGCCAGGGGTCACCGAATCCTGGACTGGTCCTGAAGCCTGCACCACTCTCCAAGCCTTTTTGCGGCCACCCAGCAGGGCTATCCCTGGAGCCCACGGCCGCCCAGCTGGGCTGTTCCTGGAGCCCGCAGCCGCCCACTCAGCCTCTTCGCAGCCGCCCATTCAGTTCAAGGGATGGCTGGGGGGTAAAGACTAGAGGTCAGCTGACTGATGAGGAACGTGAAGTGGCAGGGGCTGAGGAGACCCTATCTCCTGATTTCGGCATAGGTGTCACTGCTACGAGACACCACAAAGTCGGAGACACAGTGAAGCTGGAGACACAGTGAGTAACACTACCTGTGATTATAATTGCCATTAAAAGGACTCCGGGAGCGCTAAATGTCTGTGGGTTAGGGGCGCAAATTACTTGTCTTGTCTTGGGTGCTGACAACCCACGCTATAAATAATTTTACTGTTAGGGGTCCCCACAACTTGAGAAATTTTATCAAGGGGTCACGGCACTAGAAGGTTGAGAATCACTGCTTTAGTGGCTTTGAAATGGGCTCTTTTGAGAGAGTCCAAACTAAAGAAAGTCCAGATTAATTATCTTATCAAGGGCCTTGAATTGTTGGCCATGAGTAACAATTTTTTCTGGGCCAGAGATGAGTTCTACAACCAGACTGGGGGTGTAGCTATGGGGGCGTGCTATGCCCCCCAGTGTGGCTAATGTGGTTCTCAACAAGTGGGAACAAGAAACTATCTTCAAAGATATAAACAAATCATTGACCTTTTACAAAAGGTACATTGATGATGTTATCTTGTTCTGGGAAGGGTCTATGGCCAGCTTTGAATCATACTTGCAACATATGAATAACAACCACTATGGTCTTATGTTTTCGGCTGAGTGCAGTGATGCAACTGTGAATTATATACTTCACCATAACCAAAACCAATGGGATATTTGAGACAAAGACCTTCTTTAAGGCCACTGACAGAAATGGGTTCATGCCAACCCGTAGCTGTCATCACCCACAGTGGATAGGGGCTGTCCCTAAAGGACAATATATGAGACTTAGGTGCAATTGCGCTAATGATACCAATTTCCATATCCAGGCTGAGGTGCTCACTGGAAGGTTTCTGGAAAAGGGCTATCCACTGGAGACACTAAACAATGTACTAACACAGGTGTCCTCAATGGATAGGCAATCCCTCTTGACAACCAAACCCAAACCCGAACACAAGGGTGAAGTAGCTTTTGTGTCTGTGTTCCATAGACAATATAGGCAGGTTGAAGCCATTTTCAAAGAACACTGGCCTATATTGCTCAAAGACAAAGATTTACAATCCTCAATCCCCCCCAAACCTAGATTCATTTATAGGGGGGCTCCGGGACTGAGGAACAAAATAGCCAAGAACGTGCCAGACCCCCCCAAAAAAACCTTCACATTTCTGGATGGCTCTGATTTCCACTTCTGCATGAGATGCAAAGCATGCAGGATCACCAGGAAACCAGGAGCCCCCAAGAAAATTTCACATTTCCAATCTATGGTCTCTAAGGATAATTTCAAAATCAAACCCTTCATTACATGTAATTCAGATCACGTGACCTATGTGCTGGAGTGTCCCTGCTCCCTCCAGTACGTAGGCCGGACCACAAGAAAATTTAAAACTAGGATAAATGAACATCTTAGAAACATTAAAAAAGGTTTCCCCAACCATAGCGTCTCAAGACACTTCAAATTGTACCATAATAGTGATCCCAAACTGTGCTCCTTTTATGGAATAGATAGGATTTCCAAACATTGGAGGGGCACACATATGAAAAGAGAAATCTCAAAAAACGAGACAAAGTGGCTGTATAAATTAAGAACTATGCAGCCACTTGGCATGAATATTAAGCTAGATCTCAATTGCTTTCTTTCTAACGACTAATATGAAGTTGCTTTTCTCACCCCATGTTTAAATTACCAACTCTAATTAATGGTATTAGCCTAAATTTTGGAGCTCTTGTCAACTATATGTTTTCCCCAAGATGTCTTTTTTAGAACTGGCATTACTTATTAGGGATTTGGTTGTAATTACATCTTGGTGCCATCATGAGGGAGACTCATTCATGGTCAGGGTCTGACATATGGGTGATTCCCAGGAGAGTGTCAGGTCACCTGAAGCCAGGTGACAGATGCACACCGTTGGGGTCAGGGGTGCACCGCTAAGGTAGTGAACCCTATGGCTGACTGCTGCGGATGGAACACTGGGTGATTAAGGAAGGCAGGTCCACTGGAGCACTAACAGGGATCCCACAGGGAGCTAGAGCCTAAGATTCCCCAGGGAGTGGAGTCTAAGATCCAGCAGGTGTTCACCAGAGCCTCTAGTGGTGAGGATGGACTGGGCTGCAACTGGATCCAGGTTGCGGCCCCCAGAGTCCCCCAGCTCATGCTCACAGTAGGCTATAGAGGATAGAGGGGAAGCAGCAGCAGCTCAGGATACAAGAGATAGTGAGGGGATAAGCCAAACGTCGGGTCGACTAGCAGACAAGGATAAACAAAAGACAAGCCAAAGGTCAGGGTCACAAGCAGACAGGGATAGTCGAGAACAAGCCAAGATTGGTAAAGCAGAGACAGACATAGCACACGGCAAGCAGGAACCCAAACACACAATAGCTTAACAAACAACATTGATCAGCACGGCTGGCTTGCAGTGCACAGGTTAATATAGTGTTCCCTGATAGGGCCTGGGATGGAGCCATGCTTGGAGGTGAGATAATTTAAGCAGCCAGGTGAGAGTGGCTGGCCTCTAAGGTGAACACATGGAGAAGGGGTAAGCTGAGAGACAAACATTACTGCATAACCATGACAGAGAGTCTTTTCCAATCTTGGAAGAGCACCATTTATTTCTTAAATAATTCTCACTGCACAATTTAATATACATTTTATAATGGTATGCTGCAATAGAGTGTATGTATTCTGCGAGTTTTATGAGAATAATGCAAATTTAGGAATCCACCTTGATGTATTGCCGAATACCGGCACTGCGGCTGCACATACAAATATATATTTTTCTCCCCGGAACTCATTAGAATTTTAAGTATAAAAATCGTGACCCCAAGTGACCAGGTACGCCTCCTGAAGACGTAATCACGAAATGTACGTCGAGGCGGTACCTGGTCACGCTATCCACGCCGTTTCCGGCTCTGTTGGTTGCTGTTGAAAAGCAGGTGGAACGCACGCCATCTACGGAGGTGAACGGGAACACTGCGGTCCCCACAGACATTGCTAGACAAGCCAGCAGCTCCAGTGCTGGGTAGGCACTTGTAAATGTAAGTAGCCATTTGGCTATGTTTTTTATTGCTCTGTTTTAAATAAACGATCATATGCTATTGGATGTCCTCCATTGTTATTTTATATCCGGTCGGTACCTATGAGGAGGAAGGTGTACTATATCTCCAGCTACAGTCTATGTGAGCAGGCACAATCCTGCACAAGCGTTGATTGACTTTCTTTTTGGGAAAAGAAGTCAATGTTTTCTGGTAAGCAGACTACATATCCAGTCACTTTGGGTGTCATATCACAGTTTGGTGAAGGATCACGCTAACAGCTATTTCAAGATTTAATCACAGCAGCACGATCTTTGTTGTTTGATTTTATATGGACTCTGAATATCACATTTGGACCTATCTTCTATTGGGAATATATCATTTATACATCTTACCAATTTGATTTGGTTTTTCATATGTATATATTTTTTTTTTTTCACTATTGCACAGGTGTATTTGTCAGGATTGCATATTTACATCTATTTTAAGGTTTAAGCTAAGGAATCATTTTTAGTGTCACAATTGCAGTTTTTTCGGGCATATTATAATCACTTTTTTTAGCGCCCCTTATTTTTTCTTATATACAGTATATCACTAGGAGCACACCACCCTTTTTGGGGAGCAGCTTGTTACTAAAATTAGTTATTTTTATAATCTATTTTTTCATTGGCGCAGAGTACACACAATTTACTATGCTGGATGTAACTATGCAAAAATATTTGTTTCTGGAATTATTCTTTAACCACTTGCCGACTGCCTGCGAAAAGGTGGAACGTGGAGAGGTGGCACTGCTGCGCGAATCAATCTACCTGTACATATTTTTTTGCCCTAGCCCGTGTGGGCGTGTGCCGATTGGCTAGAGGGGGAGACAATCAGTGGGTCCGCCGGCCACCCGCCATCGTTCCCCACAGAGGCAGAATGTAAACAAGGCAGATCACCGTTCTAACAGGGGAGGACAGAGATCTTGTCTTTCTACTAAGCAGGAACACGGATTCTCATATTCTCATATTGTCTCATATTTTTCTTGTATTTTTAGCACTGGTCACTGGTTCCCAAAAAAGTGTCAGTTAGTGTGCGATTTGTTGCAGTCCCGCTAAAAAATCACTGATCATGGCCATTACTAGTAAAAAATAAATAAATACAAAATTCCATAAAAATATCCCATAGTTTGTAGATGCTATAACTTTTGCGCAAACCAATCAATATACACTGATTAGGATTTTTTTTTGCAAAAATATGTAGCAGAATACATATTGGCCTAAACTGATGAAGAAATTTGATTTTTTAAATTTTTTTATTGGAGAAAGTAAAAAATATTGTTTTTTTTTTTTTAAATTGTCGCTCTGTTTTTGTTTATAGCGCAAAAAAATAAAAACTGCAGAGGTGATCAAATATCATCAAAATAAATCTCTATGTGTGGGGGAAAAAAGGACATCAATTTTATTTGGGTACAGCGTCGTACGATCAATTGTCAGTTAAAGTAACGCAGTGCCATATCGCAAAAAATGACCTGGTCAGGAAGGGGGTAAAACCTTCCGGTCCTTAAGTGGTTAGTAATAAAAAATGTATAAAAAAAAGTCCTGATCACTGTTGTTCTCTCCTATCCCTGCTTTAATTTTAAATTAAATTTCAAGTTGAGAGTGCAACAGGAGAAATGAGAACATCTGAAGTCTACAGACAGGAAGGAACAAAGCCATGTTAGGGAGAGCTCGCGACTGCAATTAAAAAGAGAAAGTAGAGACCTGTCCTACTCATAAATGAATCATGGCTTAATTAATACATAAATAAGTAATAATAAATAAGTTCATACACTAGGTGGCACCAAAGCATAACATTTGAGGGATATGGAGAACTGCCATATTAGTCAATCTACATTGTCACAGAAAAAAATTATCTTTTCTGTTGAACACACCATAGCATTGCAAAATGTTCTGATAATCTATATCCTAACCTGACTAGACTGATTCTTTAATTCATATATAGAAGCAAATTCTTGTATGTCGTTAACCAAATTACCACAGGTGCCTTCCTATGCATTAAGGAAAAACAATAAGCATAAAACTTCATAATAATACCAATAATTTGGTTTCTTTAACCACTTGACAACTGGGCACATAACCCCCTTCCTGCCCAGGCGAAATTTCAGCTTTCGGCACTGTCACGCTTTGAATGACAATTGCGCAGTCATGCGACGTGGCTACCAAACAAAATTGACGTTCTTTTTTTCCCACAAATAGAGCTTTCTTTTGGTGGTATTTGATAATTTCTGCGTTTTTTATTTTTTGCGCTATAAACAAAAAAAGAGCGACAATTTTTTTAAAAACTCAATATTTTTTACTTTTTGCTATAATAAATATCCCAAGTTTTTTAAAAAAATAATATTTTTTTTTCTCAGTTTAGGCCGATACATATTCTTCTACATATTTTGGGTAAAAAAAATTGCAATAAGCGTATAGTGATTGGTTTGCACAAAAATTATAGCGGCTACAATATAGGGGATAGAATTATGAAAAAAAAAAATTTTTTTTTGTTTACTAGTAATGGCGGCGATCTGCGATTTTTATTGTGACTGCAACATTATGGCAGACACATCGGACACTTTTGACACATTTTGGGACCATTCACATTTATACAGTAAACAGTGCTATAAATATGCACTGATTACTGTATAAATGTGACTGGCAGGGAAGGGGTTAACACTAGGGGGCGATCAAGGGGTTAAATATGTTCCCTGCTAGGTGATTCTTACTGTGGGGGGGAGGGGACTGACTGGGGGAGGTGACCGATGGTTGTCCCTATGTACAAGAGACACACCATCCATCTCCTCTCCCTGACAGGACGTGGATCTCTGTGTTTACACACAGAGATCCACGTCCCTGACTCTGTGACAGCCGATCGCAGGTACCTGGCGGACATCGCGGCCGCCAGGCATGCGCATCGGCACCCGCGTGACATGGCGGGCACAGCTCTTCCGCAATGCACGCCACCGGGGGCGCGCATCGCGGAAGTAAAAAGAAGGACGTCCATGGACGTCCTCCCGGCAATTGTGCACCGCAATGCGGCCGTCTTTTAATAATGGCCCAGGCGCGAAGTGGTTAAAACAATCAAAATAAGTTTATTTGGATTTCAATATCGATGAAAAAAAAATGCAGAATGTTGAGAAATAATGGAAAAGGAAAATATAACACAAACACTTAGTCGTTTTCATACTATTATAAACATAATAATACCATAGAATACAAATATTAAAGTTGGACTCTGGTCAAATGGCTAAAAACACTATTGAAAGACATATGTGTGATCTGTCTGTAGGTGGTGTGCAGCATGGTACAGCGGCACTAATTTACATAGTTGGGTGCAGTAGAGAACTTGTCGTAATGCAGTAACAGTTCACAACAAAGCCCAGAGGGAGGACCGTCCAACTGGGTACACTCACAGTTTTTGGCAATGCAAATGGAACGATGTTCAGCTGAACCGACAGCGCCTGTAAAGAGGGCACAACGCAGCCTGGCCGGCTCGTGCTTAATCAGGAAGATGTCTAAAAGAGTAGCAGGCCCTGGGCTTTCCCTACTCGCGGGATCCTTTCCCTACCTCTAATACTGTCCCCAACACTCAAGGAAAACTGTTCCAATTAAAGTGGTTGTAAACCTAGTTACACCACTTTTACCTACAGGTAAGCCTATAATAAAGCTTACCTGTAGGTACTGGAAATATCTCCTAAACCTGCATGGTTTAGGAGATATTTACCATATACACTTGCGCCAATGTCATCAGCGCATGCCCACTGAAGAAAGAGCACGATCGTGCCTTTTCTAAGGGGCTCATGCCATGCTTTTACCTTGCAGGGGAAAAAAGAGGAAGTAAAACCCACCATGGGTGGGCCAACTCAATATTGAACCCTACGGACTAAGACTGGGATGCCCATTCAATTTCATGTGCATATAAAGGCAGGTGTCCCAATACTTTTGGCAATATAGTGTATATAAACCTCAGCACAATAATTTTTTTTAAATGAAACTCTTCCACTACATATGCATTTTTGCACACAAATAATAGAGAGCTGACAACATGGGGCTGATTTACTAAAAGTGGAGAATGCAAAACCTGGTGCAGCTGTGCGTAGTAGCCAATCAGCATCCAACTTTAGCTTTTAAGCTTTGACAAAAAAAAAAAACTGGAAGCTGATTTTTGATATTTGGTGTTGCATATATCGGAAAATTACTGCTGCATGGATGATGTGCAAGTCCCTAAGAGATTCACAGGATACAAGGCTTGAGGATCTGGGTAGATATCTTGAATGCAGAGTAAAATGGCCTAACACCATACCTCCCAACTTTTGAACTTCAGAATGAGGGACACTTGAGGAAGGAAGTAACCTTGCATAGAATGCTGTGGGCGTGGTCAAACGTCATACAGTGGGAGGAGCTTAAGGGGCGTCATTAAAAATATCTTGAGCTTCCTTGTACCTATAAAATGTGCTTTTTTTATTGTTTCACAAGCGAGAGTCTCATGGATACATACAAACCCCAGCACATTCATTTAAAAAAATGGATAAAAGCATGCAGGGTTTGTAGTGCATTACGTACAGAGTGCAGGGTTCTGGGATGAGCTATGTACAGAATGCAGGGTTCTGGGATGAGCTATGTACAGAGTGCAGGGTTCTGGGATGAGCTATGTACAGAGTGCAGGGTTCTGGGATGAGCTATATACAGAGTGCAGGGTTGTAGGATGAGCTAAATACAGAGGGCAGGGTTGTAGGATGAGCTATGTGCAGAGTGCAGGGTTCTGGGATGAGCTATGTACAGAGTGCAGGGTTCTGGGATGAGCTGCGTACAGAGTGCAGGGTTCTGGGATGAGATAAGTACACAGTGCAGGGTTCTGGGATGAGCTATGTACAGAGTGCAGGGTTCTGGGATGAGCTACGTACAGAGTGCAGGGTTCTAAGATGAGCTATGTACAGAGTGCAGGGTTATCTCATGCCAGAGCCCTGGTTCTGGGATGAGATATGTACAGAGTGCAGGATTCTGGGATGAGCTATGTACAGAGTGCAGGGTTCTGGGATGAGATAAGTACAGAGTGCAGGGCTCTGGGATGAGCTATGTACAGAGTGAAGGGTTCTGGGATTATCTATGTTCAGAGTGCAGGGTTCTGGGATGAGCTGCAGGCAGAGTGCAGGGTTCTGGGATGAGCTATGTACAGAGTGCAGGGTTCTGGGATGGGATGCATGCAGAGTGCAGGGTTCTAAAATGAGCTGCATGCAGAGTACAGGGTTCTGGGATGAGCTATGTACAGAGTGCATGGTTCTGGGATGAGCTATGTACAGAGTGCAGGGTTCTGGGATGAGATAAGTACAGAGTGCAGTGTTCTGGGATGAGCTATGTACAGAGTGCAGGGTTCTGGAATTATCTATGTTCAGAGTGCATGGTTCTGGGATGAGCTATGTACAGAGTGCAGGGTTCTGGGATGAGATAAGTACAGAGTGCAGGGTTCTGGGATGAGCTATGTACAGAGTGCAGGGTTCTGGAATTATCTATGTTCAGAGTGCATGGTGCTGGGATGAGCTATGTACAGAGTGCAGGGTTCTGGGATGAGCTATGTACAGAGTGCAGGGTTGTAGGATGAGCTATATACAGAGTGCAAGGTTCTGGGATGCGCTATGTACAGAGTGCAGGGTTCTGGGATATGATAAGTACACGGTGCAGGGCTCTGGCATGAGATAAGTACACAGTGCAGGGTTCTGGCATGAGATAAGTACACAGTGCAGGGTTCTGGGATGAGCTATGTACAGAGTGCAGGGTTCTGGGATGAGCTGCATGTAGAGTGCAGGGTTTTGGGATGAGCTATGTACAGAGTGCAGGGTTCTGGGATGAGATAAGTACATGTTGTTTAAAACCATGATTGTTTCTTTGTAATTTTTACCTGTATTTTTACTTTGTTTTCAACATTGTTATTCCAAGTGTGTTTTTATGTGTACTGTTCTACGTTTTGCATATTGTATCTTTTACCATATTCTTATTCGTGCAGTTTTAGCCGTTGTGCCCCTGTAAGGAAAGGTTCCATCCGCTGGTAATATTTATCATCTGGCGTGCAGTACTGAGGTCCACCAGCAGGTTTCTCCTGGCAGTTTTGAACTGTCAGGGGAACTTCTCTCTGCTGGTGTTATGTCATCCTTGGGCCGCAGTACTGGCGCCCACCAGCGGATGGATCCTGGCAGTGTGGTGCAGATGTTACTTCCTGCAATCAGGGGTCACCTGAGCCTGTTAGCAGGTATAATATAAGTACCCGGCAAGTGCACACACACGCTGCTCTGGTATTGTTCTCGTGCCCTGATCTGTACCTGCTTCCTGTTTACCTGAACCTGTTTCTGAATCTGCTACCTGAGTTCCTGATCCTGTCTCCCTGTCCTGACCCATCCATCCATCCTCTCCCTGTCCTGTGTTCCTTACCCCATCTGCTGATCTCCCTGTGTATGACCTTGGCCTGGCTAACGTTTATGTTTCTGGAATATCCCTTTGTCCATCTGCCTACCTGCTGTGTATGACCCTGGCCTGGCTATTGTTTATGATTCTGGCATTTCCCATTTATTGCACAATATCTGTCTGTTATTATTTGTGGGTCTCTGTCTGTTGGTTGGGTTGTTGCACTGTATCATATTGGAGGTGGTTATACTTATATTATTCACTCACCTAAATAAATCTTTATATTTTCACTTTTATATTTGTTTGGTGTTCCTCTGTTGCTAGCCACACAGTTCTGGTCACACTCGGTACATGACAGCCCCCATTAGCTAGGGTGACCACTCATCCCCAGTTTCAGGGGACAGTCCCCGGATTAAGGACACTGTCCCCAGACCAAATCTGTCCCCGGTTTTGTCCCCGGATTGGATCTGAACAGGGGCTGGGGCAATTTCAAAGACAGTCAGTGCAGAATAAAAAAAAAAAATCTAAATTACACACCCCCGGTCTGCCGCTCCTACTAGCTTAGGGGGGTGTATTTTTTTCATTATCTGTGCCCCTTTCTGATGATCATGTGGAGGTCGGCGCGGAGGGAATATTTCTTCAGTTTCAGGCGCATGCCCATTCAGCTCCGCTCGCATGTTCTTCTGCCTTGGCTCAAGTCCCGGCCAGCCGCCTGCCTGCTTATCTCCTTGCCTTCCCTGGTGGAGTGATCTTCCTCTGCTCCCCACCCAGTAGTAGCCAGGGCCCGGAGAGTAAGACTTGACAGGCTGCGAGGCGGGCGGCGGCGGCAACAGGCAGAGAGTCACTGATTACCGCCATTACTAGTAAAAAAAAATATGTCCCCGGATTTCATTTTAAAAATCTGGTCACCTTACCATTAGCTCACCCTATCATTATGTCCCCGTTTAGTGCTAATTGGCCGCTGTGCACTGTGCACGATTCCTCCTCAAATCCACTAATTACCGTGCTGTTCCCCACCTTGGCCACTCCCCCTTGCTCAGGCTATATTGCTAGTCCCCAAACTCCACCCATTAGCTCGAAGAAGGAGCGTGGCTGTCACGTCATCTCAGCCTGTATGCTCGTGAAACCGGACGCTTACCAGTGACGTCATCACCCTCCGCCTGCACGACATCTGCGCTCCAGGCTTCGCTCTGCATCCAGCTCCACTGCGGTCGGCATTTCCACCTTAAAGCAGTCCCCTGGACCGAGCAGCAACAGCGTCCCAGCAAGCAGGAAGATGTAGCGAATCTGATGATCATCCCCATGTTTGGGACTACTCTTACTCAAGGCTTATTGATCACTTTCAAAATGTGAGTTGCTTGTACACATATCTTGTGATTAAATTGTTCTTACTTCTACACCCAGGGGCGCCTGTTCCCTTGCTTTCTTCTGCAGATCTTGGAACATGGTTTCTGTTCCCCCCTGATGGCAGCCCTGTGTGTGTGAGATTCCCTTGTTACTCTTCTCCCTTGGCCCTTGGACATTTTTGATATAGACTTTTAATAGACTATATACTGCATGGATTCCTTATATATCAATCTTGCTGTGCTTTAACTCATGTGCATCCACATCCATGTTACTAAACACTGTGGGATAGTTATTGATCCAGTTTGTTGCGCATTTACTTGTATATTCTGGGATGAGCTGCATGCAGAGTGCAGGGTTCTGGGATGAGCTGCATGCAGAGTGCAGGGTTCTGGGATGAGCTGCATGCAGAGTGCAGGGTTCTGGGATGAGTTATGTACAGAGTGCAGGGTTCTGGGATGAGCTATGTACAGAGTGCAGGGTTCTGGGATGAGCTGTGTACAGAGTGCAGTGTTTTGGGATGAGCTGTGTACAGAGTGGAGGGTTCTGGGATGAGATAAGTACACAGTGCAGGGTTCTGGGATGAGATAAGTACACAGTGCAGGGTTCTGGGATGAGCTATATACAGGGTGCCAAGTTCTGAGATGAGCTATATACAAGATGCAGGGTTCTGAGATGAGCTATATACAGGGTGCAGGGTACTGGGATGAGCTATATACAGTGTGCAGCAGAGGCGTAATTAGAACCTTCAGGGCCCTGGTGTAAGAAACCATGAAGGGCCCCCCGACCTCCGGCCTGGGCCAAATCCCTTTGAGCCCAGAGCCCTTCCCACTGATCCCACCACCCTTTATGGTCCCACAGCGGATCCCTTTCACATGTTGTGCAGTCCTGCATTCTTGGGCCCCGCCATGGTGGCAGAAGGCCAGGGGCCAGTAGCAAGTGCAACCTTTGCCGGTAGTTCCGCCAGTGGTGTCAGTGTGGACTGTGCATGTTGTCAGTCAGTAGGGCAGTGGACATGGTCAGTAGGGCAATGGACGTGGTCAGTAGAGCAGTGGATGTGGTCAGTGGGCAGTGGACGTGGCCAGTAGGGCAGTGAACGTGGTCAGTGGGGTAGTGGATATTATCAGTAGAGCAGTGGACATGGTCAGTAGAGCAGTGGATATGGTCAGTAGCGGAGTGGACATGGTCAGTAGGGCAGTGGATATTGTCAGAAGGGCAGTGGACATGGTCAGTAGGGCAGTGGACATAGTCAGTAGGGCAGAGGATGTGGTCAGTAGGACAGTGGACATGGTCAGTAGGGCAGTGGACATGGTCAGTAGGGCAAGGGACAAGGTCAGTAGAGCAGTGGACATGGTCAGTAGAGCAGTAGACAAGGCCAGTAGAGCAGTAGACATAATCAGTAGGGCAGTGGACGGGATCGGTAGTTTTACATTTTTGTTATTTTATTTTTTTATTATTTCTATCATTAGTTTTTATTTTACATAATGGGAGGGGAGGCAGTGGAGGGCAGTATCATGGGAGCGCTGGCAGTGGAGGGCAGTTTGATGAGGGGGGGGTAGTGGAGGGCGGTATAATGGAAGGGAAGGCAGTGGAGGGCAGTATGATGGGATGGCAGGCAGTGGAGGGCAATATGATGGGGGGGTGGGCAGTATGATGGGAGGGGTAGCAGTGGAGGGCAGTATGAGGTGGTAGTAGAGGGCAGTTTGATGGGAGGGGTGGAAGGGAAGAGCAGTATGATGGGAAGGGTAGTAGTGGAGGGCAGTATGATGGGAGGGGTGGCAGTGGATGGCAGTATGATGGGGGGCAGTGAAGGGCAGTATAATGGGAGGGGGGCAGTGGAGGGCATAATGATTCGGTGGAGGGCAGTATGATCTGAGGGGTGGCAGTGGAGGGCAGTATGATGGGAGGGGTGGCAGTGGAGGGCAGTATGATGGGAGGGGATGGTAGTGGAGGGCAGTATGATGGGTGGAGGGTAGTATAGTGGGAGGGGGGCAGTAGAGGGCAGTATGATGGGAGGGGTGGTAGTGGAGGGCAGTATAATGGGAGGGTGGGCAGTGGAGGGCAGCAGGATGGGGTGGAGGGCAGTATTATGGGAGGGGTGGTAGTGGAGGGCAGGATGATGGGGTGGAGGGCAGTATAATATGAGGGGGGGCAATGGAGGGCAGTATGATTGGAGGGGTGGCAGTGGAGGGCAGTATGATGGGAGGGGTGGTTAGTGGAGGGCAGTATGATGGGAGGGGTGGTAGTGGAGGGCAGTATGATGGGAGAGGGGTAGTGGAGTGCAGTATGATGAGAGGGTGAGATAGTGGAGGGCAGTATGGGGGGGACTGTACAGCATGACTGAAGGGGGGAGGTTTTGGGAGGGAGCAGAGTGACCATGATTGTCCTCGGGGCACTGCAGGTGCATTTCTCCGAATTTTCTTCCAGCGACAGGAAGAGCCTTCAGGCAAGACCCGGAGTCAGGTGGTGGAGTCGGGGGCGCAGTCTGGCGGAGCTTAGGCGCGAGGAATCCTCCTCCGGCTTGCTCTGAATACTCAGGCTTCACTACTTGTCATGATGTCACTGGTTGCTAGACGCCAAGCGGGTCGCCTCTAGCAACCAGCTGTATGGAAAGTGAGCCAGGCAGCGCCTGGGGGTTAAAAATAAAGCAGGTCTCGGGCAGCAGTACACTGGCAGTGAGGGACAGTGGTCGATGCAGCAGCATTTTTTAGGGGGCATCAGATCGGCCAAGGGGGCAATACCGGGACATTGTATCGTCCCAGAATGAAGGTGCCTGGGACGCGGGATAGACCTCCTAAGGCGGGACTTTCACGGGCATCCCGGGAACGGTTGGGAGGTATGCCTAACACCACCATGAAAAGCTCTTGGGAAAGTCCCATCCAAAAGTAAAGAGGGGGTTTCCTAAAAAGGTAGAAAGGGGTTTGAGAAGGGATAGTAACGTTCTGTGATATATGACAGTGTTCCACGCTTTAAAGGAATGTGTGTGACAAGGCTAGGTAAGCGCTTTCTAAATGTGGGTGAAGCCAATAAAATGGCTTGAGTGGAAATAGATGTAAGCCTCAATGCTTACCAATATAGGGGTACATTGGACTATACATGTAAAAGGACAAGTAGAGAAATGTGTGCTGTTTGCCAGTAATTGGTGAGATGGATAAAGGATAAAAACCGCACCCCTAATACAGCCCCCCTAATACTTACCTGAGCTTCATCTCGATCCAGTGATGTTGCACGAAAGCCTCGGTTGTCTGCTGCTGTCAACCAAAGTCAGTGAGCCAATGAGGAGAGAGAGGGGGCGGAAACACAGAGCAGCAGCTCAGCTCGGTTGCCCCCATAGCAAGCTGCTTGCTGTGGGGGCACTTGTTAGGAGGGAGGGGCCAGGAGCGCTGGCGATGGACTCGAGAAGAGGAGGATCTGGGCTGCTCATGTGCAAAACTACTACACAGAGCAGGTAAGTATAACATGTTTGTTATTCTTAAACAAGACTTTAATATCACTTTAACATTCGATGTTGAAATGAACGAAAAACAAGTACACTGTTACAAATTCAAGACTACGGTGCTCCTTCTAAATCATATCCTGCCTCCACCCAATGCCTGGTTGATGGGGCAGGATTAGCTCTTCTGTCTGTTGTGGCATGTATTTTTTTATCCTATTTTACTATTAAAGGCAAAATATTTTTTGGAGTGCGACTGTCCAGAAGTTTCCTTTTATCCTCATTCCACCCAATGCCTGGTACACATGATGAGATTTTCAGACAATTGATGATCAATTTTTTTTTGTATGCTAGTCTCCATTTCGAAAATGAAGAGGTTACTAAAGTTACAAAAATTCTCATACGACAGAATAAAAATTCGGAAGTGATGTAATGTATGGTATTGTGTTTTCAGACGAAAACTGTACTGAAAACGAAACGCCAAATCATGTACGTAGTACGTGATCCGACACGTCTGGGGCGCGCAAACAAGGCAGGTTGCCATTCTGTCAGTAAGGAAGGTAAGAATCTTGTGTTCCTGCCAAGCAGGAACATGGATCTTTGCCTTTCGATAGTAAAAGCACATCCCAAAATACACAAACACACTAGCTAGGCACACATTTAACCCTTTGATCGCCCCTGATGTTTAATCGCTTCCCAGCCAGTGTCATTAGTACACTGACAGTGCATATTTTTAGCACTGATCACTGTATTGGTGTCACTGGTCCCCAAAAAGTGTCAAAAGTGTCAGTTAGTGTCCCACTGTCTGCTGCAATATTGCAGACCTGCTATAAGTCGCTGATTGCCAACCATTACTAGTGAAAAAAAATCAATCCCATAATTTGTAGATGCTATAACTTTTACGCAAACCAATCAATATGCGCTTATTGGGATTTTTTTTACCAAAAATACGTAGCAGAATTCATATTGGCCTAAATTGATGAAAAATGTAGATTTAAAAAAAAAAAATATTGGATGTGTTTTATAGCAGAAAGTAAAAAAAAATGTTTTTCTTTTCAAAATTAACCACCTCCGGAGCTGAAGTGGTTAATTCTCTCATCAGCTCCTCCCTTATAGTTATTACCTTTCGTACCACTTGCCCCATCCTATTAGATTATCAACTCTTATGAGCAGGGCCCTCCTATAACCCTCTTGTATTGTAACTGTACTTTCTCCCTTTACATTGTAAAGCACTGCACAAACTGTTGGTGATATATAAATCCTGTCCCTTTCATGACTAAAGCCTCGTACACACGGTCGGACTTTTTGCCAACAAACTTCATTTTGAGCAAGTTTGCCAAAAAATCCGACCGTGTGTACGCTCCATCGGACAAACTTTTTTGGTTTTCATCAGACAAAAGTTCGGTCTGCAAACGGACAAACTTTTGGCCAACAAAAGTCCGATGGAGCAAAGTCCGACCGTGTGTACAGAAAACCATCGGACTTTTGTCCTAGGTACGAACGCGCATGCTCAGAAGCAAGGACCAGCCGGAAGCCTTCTGTCTTGTAAAACTAGCGTTCGCTATGGAGATATCACATTCGTGACGTGGCAATTATGAATTCTGGAAATGCAGCACACATTTTCTTTATTCTTTATAATGCCATAATAATAATATAAGCTGTTTTTCTGGTGATACAGACGGAGTAAATCAAAACCAACGTCTTTCCTGTTATGGATTTGTGTTTTTGTTATATTAAAAAAGCAGATTTATATATATTATTTATTAGGTCAAGTTAGCACAACCCCATTATCCCCTATGTTTTTGATGATGAAACCACCAGCTACTATATTTGTGTCCCTTAATTTTTAAAATGTACCTGCCTACTCCTAAACTGTAAATATTAATGTAAAACACAGAATCCATAAATTTTAGCACATTTTATTTTTATTTTAAATCAAATTAAACAGAATAATGGCATATCATAATTAATAACATGAAGGCAAATGGTGGAATTGGTGAAGCCTCTGTACCCCAGGGCATACAAAAATTCAGTTAATGTTGACATTGGGAACCTGAGGAGTACATACAACAGGGAGGCCAAAGAAGGTCGTGAACTCAAAAAGATGGGGAGCAGCAGCAGAAGACATTTCTGTCCCCAGGCTGTGGTACTCCAAGGGGCTGGTATCTTTGTCATACCAGTACATCGCTTTCCACACTTCGATCCACATCAGCTGAGGCCATTTTGTATACTGTGCATTTCCAACACAACTAAAATAATGACTTGACATTTTCTTTGTCATCCCCAAAAATGTTTGCCCATAAAAAATCAACATGATCCCAAAAAAAAAAAAAATTAAAATAAATTAAACGTAGAAAATAATCTGAACTTAGTAGCCCCTAAACTCACCAGACCACTGGCCTTGTTGGGAATCCAGGGTCTGATGTGGCCACTGACCCCCATGCTGCTGAGGTAGGTTTGCTTGCTGGGGTGGGTTGGCTTGCTGGGGTGGGTGGGCTTGCTGGGGTGGGTAGGTTGGATGGGGTGGGTAGGTTGGATGGGGTGTGTAGGTTGGATGGGGTGTGTAGGTTGGATGGGGTGGGCAAGCTTGCTGTTGATGAGCTGTGTGGTCAAAATCACACATATGTGATATTGGGGTTAGCTACTGTTTCCTGGCCTTGCTGAGGAGCTGGATGATTAGCCCCTCACATAGCTCCCTTTGATCCACGTCAACCTCGCAGAGCTTATTTGCTGTAAAACAGCCAAAGCCTTCAGCACTATCGGGTGCTGTGGTGATTACAGATGTAGCCCTACTTAGGAACTTGGCAATGGCCTCATCCAGGTGGTGCCTCTTCCTGCCCCTTTTGGTATGAGGGCGCAGGGTAGGGACTCTGGACTCCATTGTTTGGCTGCTGGGCCCGGTCTCTTCTTGGGTCAAATTTTCCTGGGTCTGAAAAAGCAACATCATTTTAATATTATTTATTAGTAGTCATCAATCCCAAACACATTTTAGCATCTCATTACTTTTCCAACTTGAATGTGTTCAAAAAGCAAAGGCTATCATTGTGACTCCAGCATTTCTCCTTCGTGGCAACATTTTTACTTTAAACTTCTGTCTATTTTATCTTTTCTAATCACTTTGTTTATGTAATAATTTTGGAGGCATCATAACAACACATTTACATCATTGGATATTTTTTTGAACTCTTTTCGACAATGCTATACCTGGGGCAAGCTGAGCTCCTCCTCCTCCTCTTCTTCCTGTGTTGGATCCGCCTCAGTATCTGTGGCCTCAGCTGATGTGGAGGGTAGTGTGGAAATATGCCTGCGTGGCACAGTTTGGTCCTTCAAAAATCCCAGCCTCGAGAATTACCACAGCTTTGGTACATAAACGTCTTCTGCTGCTGCTCCTGATCTCTTTGATTCCTCGATCCACTTTTTCTCCCTGTTGTACATACTCCTGAGGCCCCCAATTTTTGTCTTGACCGTCGTTTCATCTGCCCTGGGGTACACAGTCTGCGCCAATTCCACCAATTGATTAATTGCTGCCTGCCTTTTGTTTTTATTTGAATAGTCTTTGTGTTTCACCTGCCACATACAGGAGTGAGACCTGTATTGTTCGATGAAGTCTGACATGAATTCCGGTGTATTCAATACTGTCCCCTTCATTTTAACTGCAATTTGATCAGATGGCTGCAAGAAAGAATACAAGACAAACCAATAATGTTTAGCTTCTAGCTCCTAACCTGCTTAGAATATAGGCCGTAAATGCAGGGCCGCCATCATGAATTTTGGGTCCCCTTACACAGCTTCAGGCATGTGCCCCCTGGAGCATAGGAGAACCGGGGGGGTACTGCCGCCACGATTTGCGAAGCGGGGGGTGCTGACGCACCAAATAGTTGAGGTCGGGGGGGCTTTGGGTGCTGACGAACAAGTTTAATAAATGGGGGTGTTGCCATCCGGAGCCCTGGGGACCTCCGGGACCCTTACAGGTGTACTGCCTGTACCCCCCTGATGGCAGCCCTGCCTTTAGGTGTGTAGTATATTGGCATTAGGCCCCATGCACACGAGACGCTGGTAAACGCGCATTCAGAGGCATTTGTACACTTTTTCCAACTGCCCCTGAACTCATTCAATGTTATCCTATGTGTCCATGCACACACTGTCACAATGTTGTCACGTACCTTTCTTTCGACTATCCCTTCGGCTTGTTTTCGTTTCCCAAGTTTAAGGTTACGTTCCAGCGTCCGGTACGTCGAACGGTCGTTAGGGATTTATATACCCTGCGCATGCGTCAAACTCCGCTCTCAGTACGTCATCGTGCCCACATTCTTTTTTCTGCATGCGACATACACGGCGGAACATTCGTTAGGGAGAACATGATGGCGGGATCACCAAAAACTACCAGGCCCCGCGGTGGTGATTATCGCAAACACAAGGCCACCCCCATGAGCAAGGGGGAGATGGTGGAGATGGTGCGCATCTTTGATAAATATGACTATGACTGTAAGCTGGAAAACTATGACAGGCCCAACAGCCATAAAGACTATATTCTGGAGAAGGTCCTCGCGGTATTGGATCGTGAATATGGGGTCAAACGAACGAAAGATCAAATTCGCAAACGATGGTCAGATTTAAAACACAGAGAGAAAGAACAGTTAGACTCCATTCACTGCATCATTATAAAAAGAAGTAAGCCCAATTCATGACTGTAGTCATTATATTTATGTTTGAATTAGCTGTCTGTACATTAATTATTATTTTTTTTATTTTATTTTTTTGTGGGGGGAAAGAAGAAGTTAATGCAGATATGAATTAAACCTATTCTTTCTGACTATCCTTTTTTCGTGCAATAATTAATATACAATATGTAATGATATTCACAGGAAAAAGGCACAGAGAAAGCCAGCAGACAAGCCACCAGAGGGGACAAAGGGAGGCTTCCCTTGGCCAGGCCCCAACAGGGGAGACAACAGGGCCAGCATCATCACCAAATCGTAAGTCAACACTCAAATTCAATATCTATATCCTCCGACAGGGGAGTTTCTAGGTGGTACAAAGGCCATGGTCTCAGGACGTTACTTTAATAAGGGGTATTTAATTATTAAGGTTTGCTGTGCGTATCATCACTGCACATTACTGACGCCTTTCCAGGGTAGACATGGGTAGAGGAGAGGGCCTGGGGATCACAGTCACACAGAGTCATGACTGCTAGAATGTTCATCAGAGCTCCCCTATCCCATAGGACACAAGAGTGGTGGGTGTCAACTGCATTTTTTTTTCTATGTTGGCATATAGGCATTTTGGTGATCATTTGAAAGTACATCATCTACCCTTTACAATGCATTTTTGATATTTAAAAAATGCATATTGCGCATGATAGTCCACTCGTCTGGAGCAAACATTGTCACTAGTGCAAGGTTGGTCTCCTAATTCAGCTCAAGGGATTCTAGCCCAAGATTTGACATTTGGGGTGGCTTAAATGAATGTTGTTTATTTTATTTTTAGGGGAACGTGAGTGTGGTCAGCTCCAACATTTGGAGGATTGTGATCAGAGAGCTGGACCCAGCAAAGAGCCTCCAGTGGACATCACATCCCCAGACTCAAGTCATGCAGAGGGTGGAGTAGTGCATCAAATTGAAGATGATTTAGTGGAGGCTGTTGTTTGTCCCAGTAAGTATTTTGAACATATGTCTTCAAATGTGTAGCCAGTGGCAGCTGTTTTTTTTTGTGGGGCGCAAACAAAGTGTAAAAAATTTGACTAAATTTCTGCCACTGTGTCTATTAAACACAGCCACTGTGCTCAAAGAGCACCAGTTTGTCCTCTCAAATGCAGACATTTTCTCCCCAAATAAAGCCAGTTTCCCCCCAGCCATGCACTTACCTGCCTTGGGTCATCGCCGTCCTTCTTCAGTCATAGATGTCTTCTCCCGCTCTCGATGTTGCTTCAGCCAATCAGGTTACCGGTAACCAGATCCGATGAGCATGATTGGCTGAGATGCATGTCAGGGTTTTACAAGGAACGCATCCCCTCTGCGTCCCCTTGTCAACTATTTTGAAGCTAATTCCAGCGTGAGGTCTGTAACTGTAAAGCCTATCAGAGCCGCTTGCTCTGATAGACACTTCCAAAACACACCCACCGCTCTAATTCAGATGTCCGGCGCTCAACAGGAGGCCGGCCATCTGAATATTGGTCGGAAGCGGCGACAATACACAGATTCATGCAATGCATGAATCTGTGTATTGTCTTTCAGTGGCGCTACAAGACTGAGAGGGGGCGTTTCTCCCGCGCCCTATATGGGCGCACCACCACTGGTCTAGACATGTCTAGGGATTGGTTACATTTCATAAAAATTAACAGACAAACACAGAAGCAAAGTAGGTAGTGCATTGAACATTAACACGTAGAAGGAGACAGGAGGTGGAATGAGCTGGCAGTGTTGCTATGTAACCAATTTTGGGAGACACAGGCACCAGGGACAAGATTATAGAGTAGCTACAGTGTGTACATTCCTAGTAGTGTAGGTGTCTGAAGAGAAAGCAGGTTTCATAATCCGATTTAATGTCTAGGTAAGTATTTAACGAAATTGGCTTGAATAATGTGACCATAATAATTCACTTTTTAGGGCCTCAGCCACTTGACCTTCATTACCATTTGTATGTTTTCTCTTCTTCCAAGGCCACGAACTACCAAGATGCACAATTGGTCGTATCAGTGCTGATATGCTGCAGGCAATGACAAATAAAGGAGGCAGCCACTGGTGTTCTGAGGTGTATGCAGGATTATGTAGACCTGTTAGCCAAATTTTAATTTATTTTTTGTTATTTTTGGTTGATTGTTTTTATTATACTTTTAAGCACAGACTCTGATTATTGATATGTCGAAATCACACTACTTCCTTGGAATTACTGTGATTTCATATGAATAAGGAACAATGCCATATGCAGTGTCTTTTCCTGTGATTTCTCATGTAAAATCGCATGACAATTCACTTAAAGGGGTTGTAAAGGTACAATTTTTGTAACTAAATATATTCCTTTACCTTAGTGCACTCCTCCTTTGATTTTGCCTTTAAATGTTCTTATTTCTTCCTCAAAATCCTCAGTTCCTGTTCTTCTGTCTGTAACTCCACACAGTAATGATGCAAGGCTTTCTCCCTGGTGTGGGAGTGTCGTGCTCGCCCCCTCCCTTGGACTACAGAAGAGTCATGACGCCCACTAACACACAGGTCCTTTCTCTATCTGCAACATAGAGAGCGTCCTGACTCTCCTGTAGTCCAAGGGAGGGGGCGAGCACAACACTCCACACCAGGGAGAAAGCCTCACATTACTGTGTGGAGCTACAGACAGAAGAACAGGAACAGAGGATTTCTCTGAAGGAATAAGGACATTTAAAAGCAAAATGGAAGGATGAGGTAAGTGAAGGAGGACTGCACTAAGGTAAAGGACGCTATTTAGGGTACAAAAATTGTACCTTTACAACCCCTTAAAAATGAAAACATTTTTTTGGGAGGTTTGGAGGTCAGTGTTTCTCCACCCCCCTTCTCTAGGTGCTTGACCACCTCCTTTTAGATTTAGTGTAGTCAGTATACACCAAATCTTTGAGGATTGTAAGTGTAGCGGCCTCACTCTCTCTCTCTTGTATTGGTTGTTTGTGGCTGTTGTCTAGGTGTACTCTGGAGGAGAGAGTGCAGGACACTACACCAAGCTCTAATCCTCTGTGTCTGTGAGGTTTGAGCAAAGTCTTTTCTGAATTACCTTCGGGTCTGCATCCTGCATATGGAGCCTCCGCTTCTTCCGTGGAGGTGTATCTGCCAGTAATAGAGCCCCACACCATTCAAAGTTCAACACTCCTTTATTTCTTCAATGCCAGAATGAACATAATCAGTTGAACTCCCATAACAGGAGGCGGTGGTAAAACTCTGGAGGCGGTGGTAAAACTCGGTGTGCATCATCACACCTCCATCTGAATGGCGACCATTCATCCCCACATCAAGATATAAAAACTCATAGTTTGCTGATACTATGGCAAGCAATACAATACTACAAAAGCCCTTATAATTAAAATAGTAAGAGCCAGAGTTGGGTGGTGGGATGATCCGGACATGTTTTCCATCAATGGCACCCCCACAGTTTGGGAAATTCCAGAAATGATTAAACTGGGCCGCCACATCCTGCCATTGCTGGCGGTTGGAAAGAAACTGTGGATTTAAAACCAAATAAAAATTACTACTTGAGCACATAAAATGTCAATAATTTATGACACATACATTCTTGTGGCAACATAAAAATAGAACATTTAAAGCAGTATTTAGACAAAAACGGATAACAGTTCTAATTATATGCTTCCTCACTTCCTCTGGTGGCACATTCCATTTTTTTGGGGGGGTGAGGTTGAATGGGTAGAGTTTTGGGACAGGTAAGAACCCTCTCCACTTCCATTAGAGCAAAATGAGGAACAAATGAAGGTACATTTTGCAAGCCTCTCTGTTTTTAAAATATTGGCAGCCCAGTGGGATGATAATAAGTGCCATCATATACTGTATAACTCAAATATTATTTATTTTACATGCATTAAATAACATTAAAAGAAGTGATGAGCATAAATTAATAGTGTACTACATGATAGTGACTACATGCTTTGGATAATTCATCCAGAAATATTACAACAATAAAAAAGGTATACTGCGTATGGCTTTGGAAAAATTCTCAAAAAGAGTAGTTGGATCAGTTGATTCTGCATTTTGGGGAGGGGAGGGAGGGTTACAAATTAGTTTGTGTACCCAAAAAAAGGATCTCTTGCACTCAGAAGGAATTTGAGATCAACAATACAAATGTGACACAGTTTAGGGGGTGTTTAGGGTAATCCACCCAAAAAAACATAACAACAAAATATGATAATATGCTCTAAATGTGGATGTAGCAAAAGAAACTACTGCACATGTCTGAAGTAAATAATTGAACTAAAAAGATAAATTGAATTGAATAACCGCTGCTGCAACTGTAAATGTGTATACACACAAAGGCAAATAATAAGAAAAATGCAGTTGCGCTGCAAAACTAGCAACACATAAATTGTATGAGATGCTACCTTATTGGAATGAACCAATGCAAAATACATGAAGTGTTGTGAACAATGACCAAAATTATCAGATGAAAAAATAAAATGGTATGTGACAGTCTGGGATCTTCCATATAATGTCCACAATGTGATAATGAAAAACAAGAGAAACCATATATGAACGTTCCACGATGGCACTGTAGCAAGCAGCTCTCTCGTGCAGGTAGATAATCGTGACTCCACACTCTTAAACACCCAAGAAAAAAGTGCAGTGATGGTAAAGACAGAGATCCTCCACCTCAAATATCAGATCCGCTTACCAGCTCAAATGGATCTCAATGGAAGAGATCACAACCGCTTGTGGCTTAATTCCCCCGCCAAGGGTCTTTCAACTGCAGACCAGCATACAGGATGTAGCCTTCCTCAACACTCTGGCACCCTAATATAATTCCCGGGAGTATGATCCCCAAAAAGACATGAGGGCCAAAATATGGAAGTATGCAATGGAATTTAATAAAAAAGAAAGAAGAAATACACTTACAATATCGATGTAAGATAAAAGCATTTAAAATGTCTCAAGCCGGCCGGCTCTTGCTATCCGCTCGTTCCTTCCGGGATAGCGTTGTATTCGTCGGTGAAAGTTAAGCTTGATAGTGAAATCAAAACGTTAAAAGATAGCCTCAATCCTCACAAAGAAAGTGAAGAATATAAAGATAGGAGTTTAAACCTTTTAAAGGTATTGGACAAAGAGGAAAAGGAACAGAAAGCTAAAAAAAGGAAAAAATATAATAGGGACTACAGTGATTATCAAGCAAGTTTAGTTTTTGATTGGCAGAAGAAACTATTGGCAGAATCACAAACAGATAACAGTTCCAGGATGGATGCGATTACTCATAGTGATAGTGTCGCATCTGGTTCAATGAATGAGGTACAACATTTACCTATTAGGAGTGAAACATCTAAAACTCCTAAAAAAGTTCAGAATTCTGCCAAACAGGCCAAAAAGGGCAGACGAGTGTCACATCAGTCCCCTCCGAGGGCATTAGGACCCATGAAGGGGGGACAGCATCTAAAGAACTCCGGTTGGACACAGCAGACCCACTCCAAACAGGGCCACAGTTATGATAGAGGTTATGGACAACAATACTCTCAGGGTCAATATTACTCTTATAGAGAATCACCGAGACCTATAAGAGTCCCTGAGAGGACTTATTCTGAGAATTACAGCTTTGACACACACACTAACCAGAGATCTCACTATGAAAATAATTATTACTCAGAACGAGATAGAGATGAGTATGGTGATGACTCGGGAACTCGTAATAGATTTTTTCCATTGAGAGACAGAGAAGGGCCTGGATATTCGGGTCATCAGGATTACGAACAGAACAACAGAGTACGTGAGGCATACAGGTCGGTGCCATCAAGAGATTTCCCCATGGGTCAGTATGAAAAAGATATTGACCAACATTGGGGTTTTCCCAGGCCCAACCAGGGAATAAAAAGGCCTGTGGAAAGCAAAGAGGAACAAGAGGGGGGAGGAGAGCACAACTTAAAAAAGCAAAAAGATGTGAGTCAGGATGGCATCTTTAATCTTAGCTCCCAAACCTTGACCAAGCCAGAACTAACCCTTCTCAACAAAGGTTTAAAGTTCACACCTCCTAAGAAATAAAAATTTTTTTTAACCTTTATGGATGTACACAAGTATGTCCGTAAAGTAAACATCAAGCGATATTTTGCAAACGTTCCAAGTAGGGAAGAGGGATTAGTTCCACCGTTATTCCAACATTCGGGACTAAGAAACGCTTCCACATTCAACCCCCCTGGAATTTTGGCTCAGGGTCTTTAGAGATGTAGTCTTACGAGACCTTGAGAAAATGAAAATTACCAATAATAAGATGGATCAACATCTAGAAAAAGGACTTGACTCCCTTTGTCAGAACAGGGAGTTAGTAATACGTCCTGCTGACAAAGGAGGTGGAATAGTAGTCCTTGATAGGATTGACTACCTTAGAGAAATGCACAAAATTGTCGATGATCTATGTGTTACTACCTGGGAACCCAGTTATTAAATATAGGGACACCCTGGATGAATTGGTTCAAAAGGGTTCTGATTTGGGTATTCTAAACGATAAAGAACAATCGTTTTTTTTTTTTTTTTATAAATCTTTTTATTTAATTTCTTAAACAAACAAAACATAACATAACATGACAACACATCATACACATTAAATCTAAAATATATTAGTAAAATAACACGATCCCATCACCTTGCATAGCAAAAAACAAGAAATAAAGAAATTATGATTATCACTATTATTTCCAATCATTTCTAAACACAAATATCCCATATAGGGAACATCCCTTCTATGAGTTGTTACCTCCCTCTATTTTAGATGCCGTATATGGCTTATCCAGCCACTTTGCCCAAACCTCATCATACTTACTAGGGCGACCCCTATTCCTATAGGTATCTCTGTACAATGGAAGATTATTATTAATCAATTGTTTCCAATATATAAACGGAGGAGGATGAGGTTTCTTCCAATATAATGCAATAGATTTTCTTGCGTAGAATAATGTTGTATTAATAAATATTCGTTCGGTCTCTATAGGGGTAATATCCTCTACTAAGCCCAGCAAACAGACTGACATTGAAAACGGTAAAGGAGCAGAGGTAATAGAGTTTAATAGATCCACTACCTCCATCCAAAATGTAACTATATATGGACAGGTCCAAAAGATGTGTGTGAAATCCCCTCGAGCTGCTCCGCACCTCCAGCACTTAGAGGAACAAGCAGGATTTATCTTTTGAAGTCTATATGGCGTGATATATGCTCTGTGTATGAGTTTAAATTGGATAACACGATCCCTCAAGGAGACCAGAGATCTCAAAGGGAAATCCCACACACAGCTCCAGTCCTCCATACTCAAATCTGGTATATCTCGAATCCACCTAGCTCGAAGACTCTCTAATGGCATGGTAGAAATTAAAGTAAGATGAGAATAGAGTCTCGAGGTAGGCTTATCCAGACACTCAGACCTAAGTACTAACTCCAAGGTAGATTGTATCATCGTTAAACTATTCTGTGGAAACTCTGCATGAAAAGTATGTGAAAGCTGGTAGTATCTAAATAGATAAGAGCTAGGAAGATTAAACATTGAGGTTAGTGTAGAGAAGGTGGATAACCTCTGATCAGTAACCACTTGGACAAGTAATTTAATATTGTATTTGGTCCATGCAATAGGCTCTGGTGTTTTAAGGAATTGAGGAAGGGTAGGGTTTAGCCATAGAGGGACATTTGGAGAAATTGCTCCCTTTGGATAACACTCACATCTAAGGCCGGCCTCCCAAGCTTGAATAGTATTAAGCATAGGAATAGTCACCTGATGAAGTGCCCTACGGCCCCTAAATAAGAGAACCTTAAGAGCTTCTACGGAACCTACTACTGCTGCTTCTAACCGGGTAGAAGAGTTATATAGATCTGGGTTTAACCACCATGCGGCCGTAACCAACTGAGTGGCCAAAAAATATTTGTATAGATCCGGAAAAGCTAGTCTTCCCTCTTCACAAGGGCGCATCAGAGTACTTAATTTATACCTAGGATTTTTTATCCCCCATAAAAAAGATTAAAACAACTGATTTAGTCTTTTGAAAAAGGATACAGGAAGCCATTGAGGAGAATGTCTAAATAGGTACATGAATTTAGGTATAATTTTCATTTTTAAAAGATTAATACGCCCCAATAGAGACAACGGTAGAGACTTCCATACTTTTAATTTAGACTCAGTATCTCCCAAAATTGGGGTCAGATTCAGAGACATAAATTCAGAAGATTGACGAGAAATTACCACTCCTAAATACTTAAAATTATCTACTGTGACAGCAGGAAGGTAAAGTCACCTGGTTGCATCCAGGGGGGTAGATATATTTCGCCCAGATTCAGGCTTTACGCCGACTTATACAACTAGGTGGAGAGTTGTATAAGGCTAGTGGGCTCATGGATGACTCATACCTCTAGGGAGAGTGTGGGGCGTCGTGCAGACAGAGATGAGGAGACCAGCTGAACCTTGTCAGCTCATTTAGGCCTCTATAAGAACTCCCAGCTTCATTAGATGTTAGCTCATGCCTGGAACCAGACCTGTGTGGACTGTCTAGGGAGAGTGAACCCCTGTGCGGTGAGAAAAAGCCTGTGTGGCTATTTGCTTGGACATTTAAAACCAGGGACTTAGGGACTAGGACAGCACTAGGCTGATCCCAGTTGTTAGTTAGGAAACCTGTATGTTTAGTCAGAGGTCAAGTTGACCAGGATTTATTTTGTTTATGTTTCTTTTGCTTTGCTGTGTTTTGTCACTGTAAATAGAAAATAAACCGCACCTTTTTGATTTTGAAAACCACAACCTCCGTTTGCTGGGCCTGTTTTTGTGTGGGGAGCCCATCTCGGGGGTCACACACACCCGCTGCCGAGCTAACCCCCTCACAGTTGGTGGAGAATGCGGGTAGTTTTTTTTTTTAAGCCAGCATGGAGGAGATACTGAAGCAGCTGGCTCTAGCAAATGCCAGTCAACAGCAGACAAATGCAGGTTTGCAAAAGAACTTCGCAGCCCAGCAGCAAGCTCATCAACAGAGCCTTGCAGCCCAGCAGCAGACAAACACAACTTTGCAACAGAGTCTGGAGGCTCAGCAACAAGCCCAGCAGCAATCTGAGGCCCGCTTCATAGACCTGTTGCAGAAGCAAGAGCAGAGACTACAACAACAGATGGAAGCAGTAATGCAGCAACGTCCGCAGACCAGTGAGGAAAGCCGTCCCACTAATACCGCGTCCTTTGGGGTGAGTCGTTTATTGACAAAAATGACTGGAGAGGATGATCCAGAGGTATTTTTGACCACATTTGAAAGGACCGCTGAAAGAGAAAAGTGGCCTGAGGAGCAGTGGGCTGGACTGGTGGCTCCTCTGTTAACTGGTGAATCGCAGAAAGCTTACTATGACCTAGAGCCTAACCAAGCAAAAGACTATGTGATGCTAAAAGCTGAAATATTGGCAAGGCTGGGTGTCACCCAGGCTGTCCGGGCTCAGCGTGTGCATAACTGGACTTTCCAGCTTGGAAAACCCCCCAGGTCTCAAATGTATGATCTCATTCACCTGAGCAGAAAGTGGCTACAGCCAGAGACTTTGTCCGCACCAAAGATTGTGGAACGTGTTGTAATGGATCGGTTTTTGAGAGCTCTTCCTACTGCCATCCAAAAGTGGGTAAGCCATGGAGACCCAGAGACGGCCGATGGTCTTGTGGATCGTGTGGAGAAATACTTGGCTACAGAGAACCTGACGGCCTCTTCCAGAGACACTCGGACTTTCCACCCTAAGACCAGACCATCCCCAGGGGCGGATAAGAGGATTCCAAGGGGTGAGGGTGGAGAGAGTGAGAGGGTGGGAGCTCTACCCCAAGTTTGGCGAGAACAGCCTGGGAAATCAGCGGCTCAAGAGGCCGCAAGAAGGATCGTTTGCTACCGCTGCCGGCAAGCGGGACATATTGCAGCCAATTGCCCGGTTGTGGAGGAACCCATGCAGTGTGACTTTCTAAAGGGCAGACGTCAGTCGCTGTGTGCGACAGTCGCATGCACTGCCATTCGAGGAACTGAGAAACATTTATGCAAAATGTGTGTTAATGGTAGAAATGTTGTGGTATTGTTGAATTCAGGTAGCCTTGTGACCCTGATAAAGGCTGAGTTAGTTAAAACAGAGGTCCCTGGGAATAGCAAGGTAGCTGTTATTTGTGTGCATGGGGACACCCGAGAGTATCCAGTGACTACAGTGTGTTTCGAGACCCCCAAAGGTACCCTCTCTCATCCAGTGGGCTTAGTATCTCAGTTACCGCATGACGCCATTGTGGGAAGGGATTTTCCGAAGTTCTGGGAACTGTGGGATGATCCTGAGCCCCCCACTGGTGCCCCTATGTACCAGGAATGTGATAGCCAGAACTCCCCTGAGAGTGGTGAGGACTCTCCGGAATTTCCCTTATCAGTATTGGCAGGGGAGACTCAAGAAACTGGAGAGGAGCCCACCTCCTCAGACGAAAACCTACCGTCTGTGGAGTTTTCTGATCTTGAGGTTCACAGGGAAAACTTTGCCACAGAACAGTTGAAAGACCCCGCCCTAATAAAGGCACGGGAAAACGTAGTGAAAATAGATGGCGAGTTAGTGAACCCAGATAATACCTGCACTTACCCATACTTCAGCGTAGAGAAGGACCTACTGTATCGGGTGGCAAAAAGGGCAGAAGAAACCGTTGAGCAGCTTGTGGTGCCCAAACCTTACAGGAAGTTGGTGTTGGAGTTGGCCCATGGGCACATTCTTGGAGGTCATCTGGGGACAGAGAAAACCCGAGAGAGGGTATTACAGAGATTCTATTGGCCGGGGGTGATGAAGGACATAGAAAATTATTGTTCCTCCTGCCCTGTGTGTCAGAGGTCGGCCCCGATGCCACATTTCCGTAGCCCGCTGGTCCCTCTACCCATCATTGAGGTCCCGTTTGAGAGGATCGCCATGGATTTGGTAGGTCCTATAATCAAGTCCGCTAGGGGGCACCAGTACATATTAGTTATAATGGACTATGCCACCCGTTATCCAGAAGCGATCCCTCTCCGAAATACCTCGGCCAAAACCATAGCCAAAGAGCTATCTCTTGTGTTTAGCCGGGTGGGTATTTGTAAAGAACTGCTTACGGACCAAGGTACACCCTTTATGTCCCGGGTTATGAAGGAGCTGTGTAAATTGTTCAAAGTGACGCAATTACGTACATCTGTGTATCACCCCCAAACCGATGGGCTGGTTGAAAGGTTCAACAAAACCCTAAAACAAATGTTGAAGAAAGTGGTGGATAGAGATGGAAAGGATTGGGACTGTCTACTTCCTTATCTGATGTTTGCTATTAGGGAGGTGCCCCAATCCTCTACGGGATTCTCCCCCTTTGAGTTACTGTATGGGAGACACCCAAGAGGGCTGTTGGATATTGCCAAGGAAACTTGGGAAAGTGAGAGTTCTCCCCACAGGAGTGTGATTGAGCATGTCGCCCTGATGCAAGACCGAATTGCACAGGTAATGCCCATCGTGAAGGAACATTTGGCCCAAGCGCAGTTAGCACAGCAGAGAGTGTACAACCGTGGAGCCAAGACCCGTACCTTTTCCCCGGGGGATAGGATACTGGTACTTGTCCCTACGGTTGAAAGTAAATTCCTTGCCAAATGGCAAGGCCCCTACGAGATAATGGAAAAAGTGAGCGAAGTGAATTACAAGGTCAGACAACCAGGAAGGCGAAAGCCCGAACAGATCTATCACGTTAATCTGTTGAAAGCCTGGAGGGATAGAGAGTCCCTAGTCGCAGACACTTGGTCACCAGCTCAAACTGGTTGCGTGATTCCTGAGGTTGGAATAGCAGCCACCTTGTCACAACCCCAACAACAGGAGGTTAAGGAGTTTGTGCTTCGCAACAAGGAGGTATTCTCTGAGCTGCCGGGACAAACATCTGGGGTAGAGCATGACATCATTACCCCGCCCGGTGAAAGGGTGAAGTTAAAACCCTATCGGATCCCAGAGGCCCGACGGGAGGCAATACGGGAGGAAGTACAGAAAATGCTGAACTTAGGGGTGATAGAGGAGTCCCAAAGTGATTGGTCTAGTCCCATTGTGTTGGTGCCTAAACCGGATGGGAGCTGGCGATTTTGTAACGATTTTCGTCAGTTGAACAAAGTTACAAAATTTGACACCTACCCCATGCCACGTATAGATGAGTTGATCGACCGGCTGGGAACAGCCCGATACATGACGACTCTTGACCTCACAAAAGGGTATTGGCAAATCCCCCTGGCCAAGTCGGCCAAAGAGAAAACCGCATTTGTAACCCCAGACGGGGCGTTCCAATATAAAAGAATGCCGTTCGGGTTACAGAATGCGCCGGCCACATTCCAGCGGAAAATGGACCAGATGCTGAGGCCCCATCGGAAGTATGCTGCGGCTTACCTGGATGACATAATTGTCCATAGCACAGATTGGGCCTCACATCTGCCAAAAGTGCAAGCAGTCCTGGACTCTGTTCGGGAAGCGGGGTTTACGGCTAACCCCAAGAAGTGTACCATTGGGCAGGAGGAGGCCAAATATCTTGGGTACACCATTGGGAGGGGAGTAATAAAACCCCAACTCAACAAAGTCGAGGCCATCCAGAGTTGGCCACGTCCCAACAGCAAGAAGCAGGTACGAGCCTTTCTGGGAATCGCTGGGTATTATCGGCGATTCATTCCCCACTTTGCTTCTAAGGCTGTGCCCCTAACCAACCTGACGAAGGGGAAAGGGTCGGTCATGATTAAATGGACCCCCGAGGCTGAGGCAGCATTCCAATTCTTGAAACAAGCCTTATGTAGCCAGCCAGTGTTGTACTCACCCGACTTCTCTAAAGACTTTGTCGTACAAAGTGATGCGTCAGATGTGGGGTTAGGAGCAGTATTGTCCCAGGTCTGGAACGGGGAAGAGCACCCAGTCATTTACCTCAGCAGGAAGTTGAAGTCCCATGAGGTAAATTACGCCACCGTTGAAAAGGAGTGTTTAGCGGTGAAGTGGGCTCTAGATTCCCTTCGGTACTACCTGCTAGGTAGGCACTTTGACATGGTTACGGATCACGCTCCGTTAAAGTGGATGGCTCAAAACAAGGAAACAAATAGAAGAGTGAATAGGTGGTTCCTGGCCCTCCAGGAATTCAACTTCACAGTAAAGCATCGCCCTGGCGTTCAAATGGGGAATGTGGATGCTTTGTCTCGAGTACATGAATGCCTGATTGCTGGTGTTCCAACCCCGAGGTTAAAACAAGAGGGGGGGGTATGTGACAGCAGGAAGGTAAAGTCACCTGGTTGCATCCAGGGGGGTAGATATATTTCGCCCAGATTCAGGCTTTACGCCGACTTATACAACTAGGTGGAGAGTTGTATAAGGCTAGTGGGCTCATGGATGACTCATACCTCTAGGGAGAGTGTGGGGCGTCGTGCAGACAGAGATGAGGAGACCAGCTGAACCTTGTCAGCTCATTTAGGCCTCTATAAGAACTCCCAGCTTCATTAGATGTTAGCTCATGCCTGGAACCAGACCTGTGTGGACTGTCTAGGGAGAGTGAACCCCTGTGCGGTGAGAAAAAGCCTGTGTGGCTATTTGCTTGGACATTTAAAACCAGGGACTTAGGGACTAGGACAGCACTAGGCTGATCCCAGTTGTTAGTTAGGAAACCTGTATGTTTAGTCAGAGGTCAAGTTGACCAGGATTTATTTTGTTTATGTTTCTTTTGCTTTGCTGTGTTTTGTCACTGTAAATAGAAAATAAACCGCACCTTTTTGATTTTGAAAACCACAACCTCCGTTTGCTGGGCCTGTTTTTGTGTGGGGAGCCCATCTCGGGGGTCACACACACCCGCTGCCGAGCTAACCCCCTCACACTACCCACTGCAGTGGAGTATCCTTCATAGCCATACTGCGAGCCTCCAAATCTATTGGAAACAGCAATGACTTAGTCCAGTTTACCTTCAGCCCTGTAACCGTTGAAAATGAATCCAGTATATCCAAGGCCCCTTGTAACGAGGGGCCAGCATCATTTAAAAATAATAAGAGGTCGTCTGCATACAGAGCTACCCTCTCCTCCAGCCAACCGATCCGCAATCCCCTAATATTAGGTGAAGTACATAGAGCCTCAGCCACCGGTTCCATAGCAATCGCAAAAAGGGCTGGAGAGAGAGGGCAGCCCTGACGGGTTCCCCTAAATAGTGAGAAGGAAGTTGACAACCCTCCTACCATCTTTACTGCAGCTTTGGGATTCTTATATAGGACCTGTAACCATTTTATAAATACCGTTGGGAAGCCCATTCTGCGGAGTACTTCCCACAGAATAGGCCACTCCAAGGTATCAAAGGCCTTCTCAATGTCCAGGGAGGCAATAACCCTAGATCCCATATTAAGATGTGAAGCATAAATATTGGTATATAATCTCCTCAAGTTCACATCAGTGGATCTGCCTGGCATGAAACCAGTCTGATCTGAATCAATGATATTAGACATCAACGGTTGTAATCGTCGGGAAATTAACTTTGTCAAAATCTTGAAATCTACATTCAAGAGTGCAATAGGCCTACATGAAGCACAGGAGGATGGGTCTTTCGGATGCTTGTAAATTAGGACTATATGAGCTTGACTCATTGAGTCTGGCATGGATCCCTCCTTCAGACAATCTGAGTAAAGAGAGGCCAGTACAGGAGATAAAAGCTCTCCATGAGCCCTATAGAATTCAATGGGAAGACCATCAGGCCCTGGTGACTTCCACAATGAAAAGGAGCCAATAACAGAAAGGACCTCCTCCGATGTTATAGGACGTACTAGCATCTCCCTCTCATTATCGGATAGCCATGCCAATGCGACTGAGTCCAGTAACTCCGCTAACTCATATATAATATATAGTATATAATGTCTGATAGAATTGTCGAAACGTCTCTAAAATTTTAGGCTGTGTACGGACCGTATCTCCAGAAGTGGTATGTATTTCCAAAATCTGGGTACTAGATTGTTCATGTTTAGCCATCATGGCCAAAAACCGTCCATTACGGTCCCCCTGCTCAAAAGATTTCTGTTTATTTTTATATAGATCTATCCTCGTAGCCTCTGTTATATGCAAATGTAGGGTCCGTTTACTATGTAATAAGGCATTAAAATTTAATTCTGAGGGATCCGCGGTATATTGGGCTGTTTGTTCCTCTACTATAACTTTCAAAGCGTAATTTTTTGCTCGTTGAGACTTATTAACCGCTTTAATAGCGGATATATATTGTCCTCTTGCATATGCCTTAAAAGCATCCCATAATATTGCCGAAGTGGATGATCCTACATTAAACTCCCAATACTCTACTAAAAGGGGCGGGATTTTTTTAACTATGTCTGAGTGTGAGATCCAATGCGTGCCCAGTCTCCACTGTGCTGCATCACGAAGGTGATGCATGCAGAGTGTAAGCATGAGCGGAGCATGATCGGATAACCCACTCGGCAAATATTTAGCATCTACTATATCTGCTAATATCGCTGAATTGACAAAGGCTAAGTCTATACGTGAAGCTGTCTTATAAGAAGTTGAAAAACATGAATACGTTCTACTTAGTGGATTTTTCCATCGCCAAACTTCTACCAAATCTACCATCTGGGCCCAATTAAGGAGCCCTGCAGAGAATTTTTTTGCAGGAGTTGGTCTATCCAAAACAGGATCAAGTATAGAATTAAAGTCACCCATTATCAGTAACTTAGCCGGACCGTACAAATAAAATTTTTCCACAAGACTATATAAGGGGGTCACCAAAAAAGGAGGTGGTATATACACACTAACAATTATATATCTCTGGCCCCATAGCAAAAACACAACAAGAACATATTTACCCTGAGGGTCAGAGAATACATCTTCCACCATACTGCTAATCAATATCGAAACCCCTCTAGAGAAAGTGGAGTATGTAGCGTGGTAAGCCTTCTGTACCCATGGCTTCTTTAGGGTCAGTAGCCTACTCCTCATAAGGTGAGTTTCTTGAAGTAGTACTATATGGGGAAGATAACTTTTCAAATACTTAAATAACAACGCTCTCTTAAATTTGGAATTTAGGCCACGGACATTCCATGACAGAATAGATAAGACCTCCTGGTGATGGACCTCAAAAACAACAAACATCTGAGTGAATATATTTCAGAAAAAATACAATAATAAAAATGAGATAATGTGTATAAACATTTAACAAAAACCCAACCCACCCTACCTTTCTCCAGCGCCATCCCCCCAAAAAAAACAGGGGGGGCGTGGGGAAGGCCTTATCCCAAAATCTATCAGAAAATAGGCAACTATACCCTAATTGTCCTAAAAGGGAAAAAAAATTAAAAATTAGAAGAAACCCCTGCCCAAAACCCCCCCCCCAAAAAATAAATAAATAAATAAATAAAAACAATCGTTTTTGATACCCAGGGCTCCCAGGGTGCCCGTCCTGTATGGTCTACCTAAAGTACACAAGAGCCTGACTTGCCCCCCGGGCAGACCAATAGTGAGTGGTATAGACTCAATTACGTCCCAGGTGGGTGGGCAAGTACATTGACCATTTTCTACAACCTTTAGTTCAGCAAATGCCATCCTATTTGAAGGACACCAGACATGCCATCAATTTGGTGGCCCAAGTAGAACCTAAGGAAGAACTGTGGATGGTGACGGCTGACGTCACCTCATTATATTCTATCATTCCACACGAGATGGGTATTTCAGCTGTGAAATATTATCTGGATCTCTGGTCAGGTCTGCCCCAGCTTCAAAAAGATTACATTATGGACCTATTAGAATATGCCGCAGGGCATAATTATTTTTGGTTTGATAGCCAATATTATCGCCAAATACGTGGTGTTGCAATGGGGGCCAAGTATGCCCCCAGCTTGGCCAACCTTTTTATGGCCAAATGGGAGGAGGACGTCGTCTTTACCAATAGAAGCCCACATCTGGTGTTGTGGGCAAGGTATATTGACGACGTCCTCCTCCTATGGGACGGCACCAAAAACCAACTTGATGATTTTGTTTCTTCACTCAATAACAACGAACGGGGAATCAGACTTGTTCACGATGCAAGCCATGAGGCCATTAATTTCCTCGATCTTACTATCATGAGGGAAGGTGGCTTTCTGACTACAAAATCCTTTTTCAAACAGACGGATCGCAACTCATATATTCCCATTGGAAGCTGCCATTACGAACCCTGGCTGAGATCTGTTCCTAGGGGACAGTTTGTCAGGATGAGACGAAACTGTACCTCTTTGGAAGATTACAGATCACAGACAGCCATATTGAAATCTAGGCTCTGTGAAAAGGGTTATGATGTAGAATCTCTTGAGACCCTAATTGAGGAAGTTGCCAATATTGATAGATCCCAATTATTGGAGGATCATCATAAAATAGAGAAAGAAAGACCTCAGATACCTTTCATCACTACTTTCTCTACACAGCACTTCGCAATTAAAAAAATCATTCAAAGACATTGGCATTTGTTAGGCAATGACCAAGTCATTAGCCAATTTTTACCATCTAAACCTCAAGTGATTTTTAGGGGAGTACCTTCCCTTCGTGATAAGGTGGCTCCCAATGTGGTTGACCCTCCTACAAGAAAGGTGTCCTTTTTCCAGAAGGGACTGTCAGGATATCATCAGTGTCATAGATGCCAAGTTTGCACCTTTAATAAGAGCAAACTAAGGAAAACAGAATCTTTTCATTCCACCAGTACCTCTAAGGAGCACACTATAGAGCCATTCATTACTTGTAGCTCAACGGGTATTGTTTATTTGCTCCAGTGCCCTTGTGGACTCCAATATATTGGCAGGACCAAAAGGTCCATGCAGGTTAGACTAGGTGAGCATATCACGAACATTAAAACGGGTTTTCAAAACCATTCTGTTTCGAAACATTACGATACTCACCACGATCGTAACCCAGCTAACACCCTTTTTCTGGGGATCGTTAAATTTGAGCCCCACTGGAGGGGTAGTTCATTAGTTAGGGAGCTGTCCAGGCTTGAGATGGCCTGGATATTTCGAGTCTGATGCTATAGCCCTTATGGCCTTAACATTGACACTGACGTCAATGCGTTCATTGACAATGGTTAATTGAGAATCTTTGCTTATCTCTTGTTTATGTAGATAGTCCAGCTTAATGAGGCAATATGTAAACCAGCACTGAATTCTGGGTAAACCTCTTGTAAATCCAACTTAGTACCTGTTCGAACCTTTGATGTGACTTTCTATGTCACTTTGGATCCCTTGATATGCGATCCAGAATTTATTCCAAATCAATACTACATGTTGTCTTATCATTTTTGATTGTGGGTATTGGATAGTCTGTCTAGATGGATCTTGGGTCCACCTCCATTCCCCTTTTTTTCTTCCTTTTTTTTGGTTTTCCTTGGACACAATGGTATCATTATCAGGATGTATTACCATTGGCCTACCAGCGGGTGGCACAATGGGACATTGCGTCTCTTGCTCCCAAGATATGTCAGCACCTCCAAGCTGACGTAGTTCCAACATATTCACTAAACTATTTTGTATTCTATTTGTGGTCTAGTATTTTAAATTTGCCCACTCTTTTGTCCAATGCTGGGACATTGTGGTTAACACATTACTCAGCATCCATACATGCTTATTTTAGTATGTTTTTTATATCCAGTTTATTTCTGGTTGGGTAACATGTGGTTATGAACAATGTGTCTATAGGTGGAATATCTGCTGTTCCACCAACTGACATCACTAACGTTACTCATAGCCTTTCCATTATTATTATGGCAATGTAATCACCAATTGCCGTTTTAATAGATGCCATTGTACATTTAGTGTTTTTCTTATTTTATTTCTTATTTATTTTATTATCCTCTATCCGTGGCATCCTTTCAGGTTTTGTCTTTAGGGTAACGATTATATTATATACAATCAATTTGATTGCAGCCTTTATGACTGCATTTATGCTGAAGTGCTAGAGTTGGTCCCACCAGCAATATGGTGAGAGCGGCGAAGTATAGGCAACTTTCCCCTTTCAAAGATGGTGGATTGATACAAGGGTTTCCTGGAGCTCAGAGCTGGGCGTGCCTTTTTGTCATATGTTAGATATATAGCGGTGAGTCAGCACACCGCTCGTGCCCCTGGAAGACGTCATCTTTGACGAAATGGCGTAGGGAGGAGCGACGTGCTGACGTCACCGATGAATACAACGCTATCCCGGAAGGAATGAGCGGATAGCAAGAGCCAGCCGGCTTGAGACATTTTAAATGCTTTTATCTTACATCGATATTGTAAGTGTATTTCTTCTTTCTTTTTTATTAAATTCCATTGCATACTTCACTATTTTGGCCCTCATGTCTTTTTGGGGATCATACTCCCGGGAGTTATATTAGGGTGCCAGAGTGTTGAGGAAGGCTACATCCTGTATGCTGGTCTGCAGTTGAAAGACCCTTGGCGGGGGAATTAAGCCACAAGCGGTTGTGATCTCTTCCATTGAGATCCATTTGAGCTGGTAAGCGGATCTGATATTTGAGGTGGAGGATCTCTGTCTTTACCATCACTGCACTTTTTTCTTGGGTGTTTAAGAGTGTGGAGTCACGATTATCTACCTGCACGAGAGAGCTGCTTGCTACAGTGCCATCGTGGAACGTTCATATATGGTTTCTCTTGTTTTTCATTATCACATTGTGGACATTATATGGAAGATCCCAGACTGTCACATACCATTTTATTTTTTCATCGGACAATTTTGGTCATTGTTCACAACACTTCATGTATTTTGCATTGGTTCATTCCAATAAGGTAGCATCTCATACAATTTATGTGTTGTTAGTTTTGCAGCGCAACTGCATTTTTCTTACTAAATGTGGATGTGCCCAGGATAGCATGCTGGGGAGGTAAGAGAAGACAAATATGCATGTAGGACATGAAAAATAACCTAAATTCTAAATATAGGACATTCACGGCAAATTACATTACTGTAAATCATGTAAGAAAACATACATAATCAAAGATTAGAAAAAAGGAAGTAGATAGAATTGGAGATGACATAAAAATACATACCCGAATATAGCCCTTCTGCAGGACTTGAATAATGGCACAACATGTCTCTGGAATGATATGGCCAAGATTTAAAAAGGCCCAAAGAAAAAGGGGAACACTGCGCTAGATAGAAACGTGAATTGGTTGATGAAAATTACACAGTGATAGTGTAAAAAGCTGCCGGTACTGAAAAAATGGATACCAAATTTACATAAAATATATAGAAAAAAAGTACAGCGCTAATTCGATAATGAAAAAGTATCCAAAAAATACTAGTGAAAAATATATAGTGTATACAAAAGAAATTTACATTTTATACAAAATATATAATATATTCAAAAACCATTGGTAATATACCTTTAAAGTGAATAAAGTGAATATACCTCTAAGTGAATTATCAATTAAAATAACAGTGAAAAACAATCCATAAATAAAGTGAAAAGAGCTGAGGAATAACTGAAATCCCGCAGCATAAAAAATCTTTAAAAAGTGTTCAAACAGAAAAGTGCCACAAAATGAAAGTGATCAATCCTGAAGTAAATGTGAAAGGAAAGAGTATTCTTCATCCACCAGAATGGAGAGACACCAGAAGAATAGTAATATATTCTCCTTACCGCATCAGTATGATCACTCATGCAGTGATCTCTTCAAGCGCAGGGGTTTAGGGTCTCCCTCTAGACCAAAGAAAATAAATGTATCTCCGAAGTAGTATCTGTTCAACTCCCAAAGAAAAAAGGAACCATAGCGTAATACTGTTTGGAGCAGCAAACACACACAGCAGTCTCACTCTTCAGTGGTAGCCCTGATATGGCCAAGAGCCTGGGGAGAGATACCTGTGGTAAATGTAATATCTTGGAGACTTCTCCCTCTCATCAAGTATCGCAAAGTGGCTATGAGCCTTTGCTCTTCTGGAATAGCAGTCCTCATACAGGTGTCCTGCTTTCTAATGTAGGGGGACAGCAAGGACAAAAGGTGCTGAAAGCAGGAGTCTGACATCCGGAGATAGTTCCTAAAATCGTTAGGATTATTCTTCTTTAGCTCCCTCAGCAATGTCATGTGACAAAATTGGTCGCGTTGAAGCAACCGATTTTTGGTCCAAACAGTCCTCCTCCTACTCCTTGACCTGGACTGGGCATGAGAGAACTCCAAGGCTATATATAGCACGCTCTCTCTCAGGATTGCGCAACATGTTGATTCACGAATGGACGTTCAGAAACGAACGAAAAGGAGAACCACGAATCAGCCCACGCAAAACCGCTACTAACTCGCGCTTAGCAGAAGGAGCCCAAAGGGTGACGCCGGAAAATTGAACTTCCTCTTTTGAAGTCTCGTCAGTACGTTGAAACGTCACTACGTTCATGTTTGTTGGCAAAAAAGTCCGAGCGTGTGTATGCTATGGGCGTTCACGCCTAACTCCGTTCGGACAAAAATCCACGGAAAAGTCAGATGAAAGTCCGACCGTGTGTACGAGGCTTAAGCCTATTTCTGACATTTGGTGTTTACAAGTTAAAATCCGTATTTTTTGCTAGAAAATTACTTAGAACCCCCAAACATTATATGTATTTTTTTTAGCAGAGAATCTAGAGAATAAAATGGTGATTGTTGCAATATTTTATGTCACACGGTATTTGTGCAACGGTGTTATAAATGCAACTTTTTTGGAAAAATTTACTTTCATGAATTTAAAAAAAATTAAAAAGTAAAGTTAGCCCAATTTTTTTGTATAATGTGAAAGATGATGTTACGCTGAGTAAATAGATACCAAACATGCCATGCTTTATAATTGCACGCAGTCGTGGAAGTGCGACAAACTACGGTACCTAAAAATCTCCATTGGTGACGCTTTAATTTTTTTTTACGGCTACCAGGTTAGAGTTACAGAGGAGGTCTATGGCTAGAATTATTGCTCTCGCTCTGACGATCGCGACGATACCTCACATGTGTGATTTGAACACCGTTTACATATGCGGACGCGACTTCCATATGCGTTTTCTTTGCTGATCACTTTTATTGCTGTCACAAGGAATGTAAACATCCCTTGTGACAGTAATAAGTGGTGACAGGTACACTTTATGGAGGGATCGGGGGTCTAAAAGACCCCCAATCCCTCTTTTGCACTTCAAAGTATTCAGATCCCCAAAAACGGCGATTCTGAATACTGTGTACTTTTTTAAATCCGGCGCCATTGGCAGCCGAGTAACACGGACGTGACGTCATGACGTCGCTTCCGTGGTTACATTGAAGAGACTGAATCAAAGCCGTTCGTGGCTTTGTTTCAGTCTCTCTCTAGGCGCCGGAGGTGGCGCATCGTGGATCGGGTCTCCCGGTGGGATGGGAGGCCCGGTAAGAGCGGCGGAGGCGGCGGGAGGGCGGGATGTCCCCTCCCGCTCCTCCGGGATAACAACCGAGCGGGAAAGGATTAATAATAATAAATCAATATGACCAAGCTAGCAATTACAAAACTGAGTGAATGTAAATGTGAACAAAAGTCTACTGGTGTATAGTCAGTAGGGATGAGCTTCGAGTTCGAGTCGAACTCATGTTCGACTCGAACATTGCCTGTTCGCAAGTTCGCCGAACAGCGAACAATTTGGGGTGTTCGCGGCAAATTCGAAAAGCCGTGGAACACTCTGTAAAAGTCTATGGGAGAAATCTAAAGTGCTAATTTTAAAGGCTTATATGCAAGTTATTGTCATAAAAAGTGTTTGGGGACCCGGGTCCTGCCCCAGGGGACATGTATCAATGCAAAAAAGGGGATTCTGCCATTCGCCTACGTCATTGGCTATTCCCCGCAAGCAGGGAAAGCCGGGGCTTACCCCTATGATCTGACGGGTGACCCCGCCCCCTCGTATGTCAGACCCCGCCTACGTCATTGGCTGAGCGGACCTGATGGGGAACTTCCTCCACAGTGTAATAACTGAAAAGACCCGCCCCTTCTCACGTTCCCCATCAGGTCCGCTCAGTCTTACACCCAGTGAAGGTGACCCCGCCCCCTACGTCATTGGCTGCTTCCCCAACAGGTCCGCTCAGCCAATGACATTTCGTGTGGAGTGGAGACTGCAGCGCTGGACATCGGATCACCGCGGGACACTGGATTACATCACTGGAATGGGTTTTTTATTTTTTATTTTTTTATTTTTAATAAAGAACTTTCCCGACTGTGTCTGTGTGTTTTTTTTTAAAAGAATTCACTTTCTTTGTGAAATGGTAGGGGTACAATTTACCCCTTACCAATTCACATAGGGGGGGGCCGGGATCTGGGGGTCCCCTTTGTTAAAGGGGTCTTCCAGATTCCGATAAGCCCCCTCGCCCACAGACCCCCACAACCACCGGGCAAGGGTTGTGGGGATGAGGCCCTTGTCCCCATCCACATGGGGACATGGTGCTTTGAGGGGTCACAGCATCCTCCCCATGTTGAGGGCATGTGGCCTGGTACGGTTCGGGAAGGGGGGGTGCTCTCTCGTCCCCCCCTCTTTTCCTGCAGCCTGCCAGGTTGCGTGCTCAGATAAAGGGTCTGGTATGGATTTTTGGGAGGAACTCCACGCCATTTTTTTTTAAAATTTGGCGTGGAGTTCCCTTTAAAATCCATACCAGACCTGAAGGGTCTGAATATATGAATATTTTGGGGGAACCCCACGTCATTTTTTTTATTTGACGCAGGGTTCCCCTTAATATCCATACCAGACCTGAAGGGCCTGGTAATGGAATTTGGGGGGACCCTCACGCATTTTTTTTTTTATCAATTACTTTTCTCTGTATTACTGGGAGCCTACAATTCATTAGAGCCGCGAGTACTTTTAAATTACTTTTTTTCCTTCAGAAAGGACACTGTGCAAGGACAGTTCTAAGCACGGGAAACAAGCGCTGCTTTACAGGCATACTATACACCCCCCACCAGGTACGAAATTTCACTTTTATTGTTTCACTTTAAGCATTATTAAAATCACTGCTCCTGAAAAAACGTCTGTTTTTAAAACTTTTTTTTGCATTGATACATGTCCCCTGGGGCAGGACCCGGGTCCCCAAACCCTTTTTAGGACAATAACTTGCATATTAGCCTTGATAATTAGCACTTTTGATTTCGAACGTTCGAGTCCATTGTATTTAATAGGGTTCTAAAGCTCACGCAAACTTTATGTCTGTTCGCAGGTTCTGGTGCGAACCGAACAGGGGGGGGGTGTTCGGCTCATCCCTAATAGTCAGCTAGGGGAAGCCTGCAATTGTACCTCCAGCACCCCAGAGGAGAGCACATTCCCCCTCAGGTATACATCTCCCCCTCAGGTATAACGGAAAATTGGTATGAAATACTTACCGTTATTTTTCTTTCCTGGCCCATCCTTAAGTCAGCACACAACAGGTTAACACCTCCTCCGGAGCCCCACATGACCACCTGTTCCAAGCTAAATAAAAGACAGCCCCTTCCCTAACTAAGATGTTCAATAAACTAGCCTTCGACAGGCCACTAGGGAGGGGGTCCTGTGCTGAAGTGAGAATGGGCCAGCAAAAGTAAATTATGGTAAGTATTTGATAACAATTTTCAGTTTTCCTGGCCCACCTCATGTCAACACACAATGGGATACACCAAAGCTAATATAGGGTGGGAGTCCATAGAGTTGCCACCTCATCCCTTTAAACCCAGAACACATATGAATTACACAGGTTCTGCGGATGATTAAGGTGGTAATTAAACTCACTTGGTGTTGTATCTGCATTTAATTAGCCTCAGAACCTGTGTAATTTATATGTGTTCGGATTTAAAGGGATGAGGTGGCAACCCTAGCGGGAGAGAACAAATAAAAAGAGACACTGACAATCAAAGAAAAGCTGCTAAAACCATAAAAAATTGATCTCTCTTGTCCCAAACTTGCTGGTCGCATATTTAGTTTGAAAGGTTGAATGAAGGCCGCACCAGACCTTCAAGCTAGCCCTTATCTATATCTTCCAAGCAATTCTGGCATAACTGCCCAAAGGCTTACACCCCTCTAGCCAAATAGGCTTGCAATTGTTTCAGAGCAGAAAAGCGTACTTCCTGCATGCCAATCTAATCATCCTGGTAACCCAAGGGTGGAGGACTCTTGAGGGCCTGATGGCTACTAAATGAAAGGATTGTACACTTTTCTCTTTTGACCAAGTACACTGTTAGTAACTCGACCATGTGTAAGAAAACTGAAGTCTTACTGCTGTGCACTCAGTGACTCTCGTGTGAAAACTTGAAGGGACTACTTCCCAGTTGTTCTGGAAACTGGATATTACTTTAAAATTGAACTTTGGAGATAGACATTGTATCCCTATCTCTGGTAAAAAAAGAAAATAAAAAAAAGACACCAAAGGGCCCTTGCAGGAAAGTGTTGCAATCTTCAACATCCTTCTGTCTGAAGTACCGTATTTATCGGCGTATAACACGCACTTTTTTCCCCTTAAAATCAGGGGAAAATCGTGGGTGCGTGTTATACGCCGATACTCCGTCGAATTCCCCTGCTGAAAACGAGCGAGAGGAGCGAGCGGAGCCGAAGCCGAAGTACAATCGGCTTTACTCGGCTCCTCTCGCAGTCCCGCCCATCTCTGACTGCGCCGCTGACGGAGAAAGCCGAGTGTACTTCGCCTAGTCTCGGCTCCTCTCGCAGTCCTGCCTGTGACTGTGAGCAGACACGAGTCTAGGCGAAGTACACTCGGCTTTCTCCGTCAGCGGCGCAGTCAGTGGAGATGGGCGGAACTGCGAGAGGAGCCGAGTCCAGCCGAAGTACACTCGGCCCCGCTCGCTCCTCTCCACAGAAATCGGCGCCAAATTTTAAAAACCGCCGGGACTGACACGATCGCAAAGGCACTGGGCACGGCTGCAGATGGACAGATGAACACTGGGCACGGCTGCAGATGGACAGATGGACACTGGGCACGGCTGCAGATGGACAGATGGACACTGGGCAAGGCTACAGATGGACACTGGGCACGGCTGCAGATGGACAGATGGACACTGGGCAAGGCTGCAGATGGACAGATGGACACTGGGCACGGCTGCAGATGGACAGATGGACACTGGGCACGGCTGCAGATGGACAGATGGACACTGGGCAAGGCTGCAGATGGACACTGGGCAAGGCTGCATGCTGCATTTAAATGTAAGTTTTTTTCCTTGAATTTCCCTCCTAAAAGTTTTTTTCCTTAAAATTCCCTCCTAAACTTGGGGTGCGTGTTATACGCCGATAAATACGGTAGTTGCTGTCTGGAGAACTAGTTTTACCGTGAGGTACTTCAATGCAAATGAAACCTATTGGAGCACCCTATTGGGTACTCTCAGATCCAAGCCTAATGCCGCGTACAGACGATCGGACATTCCGACAACAAAACCGTGGATTTTTTTCCGACGGATGGTGGCTCAAACTTGTCTTGCATACACACAGTCACACAAATGTTGTCAGAAATTGCAAACGTCAAAAACACGGTGACGTACAACACGTACGACGAGCCGAGAAAAATTAAGTTCAATAGCCAGTGCGGCTCTTTTGCTTGATTCCGAGCATGCGTGGAATTTTGTGTGTCGGAATTGTGTACACACGCTCGGAATTTCCGACAACAAGTTTTGTTGTTGGAAAATTTGAGAACCAGCTCTCAAACATTTGTTGTCGGAAATTCCGACAGAAAATGTCAGATGGAGCCTACACACGGTCGGATTTTCCGACAACAAGCTCACATCAAACATTTGTTGTCGGAAATTCCGACCGTGTGTACGCAGCATAAGTCCCACAGAGGAAACAAGGATTTCCCTCAAGGTCATATATAGATTGTCATCTGGAAGAAGCATCTGGTCACTGGCTTTTGCACCCATCTGCAGCCTGTGAAAAGATAAAGTAAAGATCTGTACTTTAAATGGAGTTGTATGCCAGACCAACCTCTAGCGCCGACTGTAAAATGTTAAGGATATTGGCCAGAGCAGGGAACACAGTAGAGAAAGCTTTTGCTGAGCAAACAAAACAAACTTCTTTCATATCCTCTCCTATGTAGTGTTCATGGATGATCTTCTGGTCACCAAGGTCTGAACAACCTCAGATGAGAGTCCCTGCACCTCTAGTGTAGCCTAGTCACTACACTAGCCAGGCTATTAAAAGTAGTCTCATTGGATTGGGGTGCTGTTACTGACCTTGCCATAAAAGATTTATTTCAACCAGAGACAAAGATGGCACTGTGAACCTATTTTGTATGACGGAGTCTTTGCATTGGTATCCTGTTGCAAATATTAGAAGCTGCATGCACAGTGAAGTCTCACTGAGAATTACTGTTGGAACGCCAATATTGGTATAAGGCACTTGTTGAAAAAATATTCTGCCTAACCGAACCAATAATTGGATTTGCTTCCCTGGCAAGAAGACCAACCTTAACTGACTGTAAGTGGTTCTCTGTCTTGTTGTCAACCTACACACGGTCGGAATATCCGACCAAAAGCTCACATCGAACATTTGTTGTCGGTAATTCCGATCGTGTGTACGCGGCATTAGTTGTCGTCATCCTGGTCAGGATAAGATGATCGTTGGCGGGTCTTATGTTTTTTGGAGTGTTGCGTTTAGGGTTTCTGCTCCTAAAATAATGCAAAACACCTTAATTTGCATAATTTCCTTGAGCACTCTTTTAACCCCCTTAGCGGTATTCCCGAGTCAGGCTCGGGGTGAGTTTTTCATGCTAAGAGCGGTAGCCCCGAGCCAGACTCCATGGGAAGTTATTTACCTTGTTCCCTGGATCCTGCGATGTCTCCCCGCAGTGTGTGCGAGCCGTTTCTCGCTCGATCCTCACTGCCGAGTGCCGAGCTCCGTTCCCTGCGACGTTGCGGAGCACGGGGATGGAGTTCGGTGCCAAATTCAAAAAGTGAAAAACATAGTGTAGCGGGGTTCCTTTAAATGCTCTCGAACTACTGTTCCCAGAACCCCACTGGTTCCCAGGATGTTTTGCTTCTGCCCCAGAGACACATGGGTGGGGATATATAAGGAAGGGGCGAGGCCTGGCTCGGCCTCTTTGGACACGGGACGGCAGAGACTGAGATACACCTGTGCGGACCTGTGCTGAGTAAGGCCCGAAGCCTGGGGCCTTCCGCAGCCGACCAAAGAGCCTTCCACCTCACTGCGAGCCTGGGTGGCATCCGACATCTCTACTTATAACCTGGATTGGATCGGGGACCCGATCGCAGCAACCGCTGTGGGCGAGTGAAGTCACAGCCGGTGGAAGTCCCGGACGGAGATCGTGTCCGGCGGGTGAGCGAGCGTAAGCTCATTCCCTAACCTGTGTGCTAGTATTGTGCCTATAAACTGCCGAGGCCTACTACCTCATGTTAAAGACTCTCACTGGAGATCCACAGCAGGACTGATCCAGAGGATCTCCAGTGAAGTGTTGTCAGTTATCAACTTTCCTTTTTCCTAGATTACAATTGTTGTTTATTCTTAAGTGCACCACCTCTACAGATGCCGCTGAAGAATCCATCATTCATACAGGACTGAGTTCTAGAGTTAGGAATCAGGCCTGATTCATTAGGGACCTAGTTTAGTTATTGCGCCACAGGGCGTCTAGTTAACAGTCGCCCCACGTGGCGTCTCCTTATCCACCCCCCCCCTTCTCCATGGTATAGTGTGACTGATATTGTAATATTGCAGGGCTCTGTGAATACTCTAATGGTCAAGTTGTTATCTCTGTTCATTCCCTTTGCATAGCTGAAAGTAAAATCTGTTACTCCTTTATAACTACTCCGTGTCTGAGTCTCTCATAAAGTATAAGTATTAAATGTGTATACCCCTAAACTAACTGTGCCAGAAAGGGTCGAGTAGATTGCCGGGGGTTGGCGGAGCTGTACTCAGGGCCCAGACCAAATCTGCGGCCCTCTTAGTTGAGGGTAACGCTACACGTGGGGGTTCTCGTCCGGGATCCTGATAGAACAGAAAACCCGCCAAGAGGTATCGGCATGGACCCGAAAGACATCAGAACGTGGTGTGGAGTAGCTAAGACAGATCCAAGCCAGTCAGTGGTCATTAACATGCCCGGTCAGGAATGGTCGACCGAGACGGTGGAAGGATTAATGAAGTCAGTGACCCCAGATGGTACACCGTGGGTGATGGGAACAAAGTTAGACCCAGACACCTCACACCAGTATGCACTAGTGGAGTATTCAGATGGGAAGCCAGAAGTTTGCAAGCGCAAATATACGCAGACGTCGGATAACAGATCTTATAGTCTGGCGCATGCTATTAAGAAGGAGCCACCCCTAACGGGACCACGGCGGACTGCGGCCCGTGCCTCACCAGAGAGGAGAGATGGAGCGACACCTCCGGTGACGCCTGCACCTGCCACGGCCATATCACCCGAACTGATAAAGGCGTTAGGGGACCTACTAACAAACTGTCAAAAGGCAAGCACGGTGCACGTAGAGACTAGCTACCGGAGACTAAAGGCATTTTTGGGGAAGCTTCCCGTCCCTGCGGGGGAGGAAGATTTTGACACTTGGGTGGAACAGGCATTACAGGCAGTAGAGGCATGGGAGGTGCCTGAGGCACAGAAGAGACAGCGAGTCTTGGAAAGTCTGAAAGGTGCCGCGGCAAAAGCGGTGAAGAGCTTCCGGTTTGGAAATGAAAACTGTACAGCTCAAGATTGTCTGGCCATGCTGCAGGAAGAGTTTGGTCAGCTGGAGAAGGTGTCAGAGATGATCTATCAATTTGAACACACTCTCCAGCAGCCGAATGAGAAACTGTCAGAATATGTTAGAAGGTTGAACAGGCAGTTATGCAAGATTGTACTGAAGAAGGGAATGCTGCCCAAAGATGCAGATGAAGCACGCATGAAGCAGATCATGAGGGGAGCGCGGCGCTCAGACCCGGTCTGGCTGCACCTGAAAACCTCAGGAGGAGGAATGTCACTAACCTACTCTGATCTAATAAAAATTATTAGGGACGAAGAGGTGCTGCAGGAAGATCAGCAGGTGGCCAAGGCGAATGTCACACCTGTACCAGTGTTGGTCCATTCGGTCAAGAGCCCGGAAAGAGATGCAGAGGTTGACACTTTGAAATCGCAAATGGCCCAAGTGTTGGAGATGCTGACCTCTTTGATGGAGAAAGATCAGAGAAGACCAGAGAAACCAAGCCCAAGAAAGGAGTTGTTCCCGAACACCTCAGCACAGGCCTCCCTACAGGACCGAGAAGAGGTGATTTGCTATAACTGCGGAGGGAGTGGCCACTTTGCTAACGTATGCTCCAGCCCAAAGAAGAAGAGAACAGATAATTGCAAGCCGGCGGGAAACTCCAAAGGGCCCCGGTGAAGGAGTCAACCGGGTGCCCATCATCTTCAAGGCCAAGAATGGAGGAGACAAAACTCCTAGGAGGAGGTATAGTACCCCCCACCAAGATGTACCCCAGAGGGAGGGGCAAGACCCCTCAGTGGAAATACAGCACCCCAAAGAATGAACATCCACCTAAAAGGAACAATAACATCCCTCAGCGGGTTTGTGCCCCCATTGAGAGGGAGAAGGTCAATGCATGCCAGGCTCAGGAAAAATTAAAGTCCAAAAGGAGCAGGGCAAGGAAAAGCCCAAAGAAGAAGGTGACCCCAGTCCGGCCATACCCAAAGGAACTGGTGGGCCCGTCCCCTACTGTGCCCATTCAAGTGGAAGGAGTCTATACTAAAGCTCTTCTGGACACCGGAGCACAGGTGACTTTACTATACCGGGACTTCTATGATAGGCACTTGAGTCATCTGCCTATCCAGAAGATAGAAGAGCTGGAAATATGGGGACTTGGAACCCAGAGTTTCCCTTACAATGGGTACCTGCCCATAAAGATGACTTTCGACCCATCCGTGGCTGGGAAGGCTGAAGTGTTTGACACCCTGGCAGTTGTGTGTCCTCGGCCGCCTGGAGCCAGCAAGATTTCCCTGATCATTGGGACAAACACGGATCTAGTCAGGAGACTCCTGACCCCTCTAGTGAAAGAGAGAAACCATTCAGCCACCAAAATCCATCCCATGCTAAAGACGGCCTACCAACGACTGGTCTTAGAGCAGAAGACCCCGGGAGAGGGGATAGGGAAGGTGTGGAGACTTGGCAGAGAAGGAGTAGTGCTACAGCCCGGAGAAGTAACCTGTCTTAGGGCCACTGTGAAGCTTACGTGGGAACAACCCGGCCCCTTTGTCATGCTGGAATCCGACCCAAGGGAAGAGTCCTCAGGCCTGGAAGTGATACCAGAAGTGATTCCGTTCAAGGCCCTGAAGAAGGCCCATGGCAGAGTTCCGGTGAGTGTTAAGCCTCGTACACACGACCGAGTTTCTCGTCCAAAACCGGCAAGAAATGTGCCGCAAGAGCTTTTTTGTCTAGAAAAACGTTCGTGTGTATGGTTTTACGACGAGAAAATTGGCGAGAATCTCGACGAGAAAATAGAGAACCTGCTCTCTATTTTCTCGTCAGGATTCCAGATTTCCTCGTCGTGTTTCTCGTCGGGCTGTTTTGTGACGAGAAAATGGTTCGTGTGTATGCTTTTACGACTCTTCCAAAAGCGCGCATGCTCACAAGCAACTATGAGACGGGAGCGCATCTTCTGGTAAAACAAGCCTTCGTAATGGAGAGAGCACATTCGTCACGCTCAAAAATATTGCATCGTTTAAATATTCTGCATTGAAATCTTCGTTAGAATGTTACATTAATCAAAACGAGTGACCTTCTTTTGCTGCTGATATTCACACAGAGTTATGACTTTTTGTTTAACCTTTTTCATGCTGCTCTTAAGAAGATTTATGTGTATTATATCGTGCAAGTTTTTAGGAATAATTTAAATGGTAATATTTTTGAAAATGATGTTAATTATAATTTCGCAATGTTTTGGTAGTGATCTCCCATTTAATTTTGGACTCTATATTAGTTAAATTTCCAACCATGTTTTTTTGATAATCAGATTTAGTTATTCTTTTGGGGGGTTGTTATCTGTCCCTTTGTTTGTCAGTCAAATGTATCTGCTTACTCCAAAGCTACATTTTTAATTTTTACAAATACACATAGTCAAGTATGAACGTAAACAAAAATCACATTTATTCATGTTTAAAAATAAAATAAAGAGAAGGCAGCGCTGGAGAACCTGCTGCCATTTGTGCATCCCAGGGACCCCAGAGCACACAGCAACCCTGTGTGGACACTAAAATTGGGAGCTTGAGAAGGCCAACATTTCTGAACACAATCTGATGCTGGCCTCCCAGAGGTCAGGAACAGCAGCAGGTGAGATATATGTCCCAAGTCTGTGGTACTACAACAGGCTGCCTTCTGTCCGACCACAATGAAGCAAGGCCATCACTTCCTCTTCTTCCTGGCAACCTTCCCTGAATCCTTCCCTGCAGCCTTCCTTCTTCGTTTGGCTAGAGGCTGGCCCACTGGAGGGGTACTCCTGGCAGGAGGAGGAGGAGGAGATGTAGCAGAAGGGGGTGGGGCAGAAGAAGAAGGTGGAGGTGTAGCAGAAGGGGGTGGGGCAGAAGAAGAAGGGGGAGGTGTAGCAGAAGGGGGTGGGGCAGAAGAAGAAGGGGGAGGTGTAGCAGAAGGGGGTGGGGCAGAAGAAGGGGAGGTGTAGCAGAAGGGGGTGGGGCAGAAGAAAAAGGGGGAGGTGTAGCAGAAGGGGGTGGGGCAGAAGAATAAGGGGGAGGTGTAGCAGAAGGGGGTGGGGCAGAAGAAGAAGGGGGAGGTGTAGCAGAAGGGGGTGGGGCAGAAGAAGAAGGTGGAGGTTGAGGTTGGGTCAGTTGTGCCACCTCACATATGGCGGTATTGGGGGTAATTTTCTCCATCACCCCCTTGTTGAGCAAGGTGATGAGCAGGGGCTCGCATAGGAGGCGTTGCTCCATGCTCATCACCTTGAACTTAGCCTCCACTAGGCCGGCAATGGCCTCTTCAGGGGATGTGGGCTCCTGGAGGGTGGCATGGGCCTCACGAATAAGGGCCATTGCTGCCTCACTCGTGCTCCTGTCCCTCCTGCCTCTTTTGTGAAGCCGGATGGGAGGCACCTGGGATCTGGTGCTTCTCCTTTGCCCTGCCACCTCCTGTCTGCCACTGGGCCCTGCCACCTCCTGTCTGCCACTGGGCCCTGCCACCTCCTGGCTGCCACTGGGCCCTTCCTCCTCCTGCCTGACAGTTTCCAGACCCTCCTCCTGGCTGATTTCATCCTGTGTATGAAAAAGGGACATAGTTTAATATGTTGGTTTAATCTTTGCATCAAACTTTGTAATCCTGATTGAAGCAATTAGAATGTAAATCCATAAATCCTTGCTTTAAATTTACCACTACATCAGATTGACTATTTAGCACCCAATTAAGTGCTGAATAATGTCTACAGATCTTGATTTCACTTGTGCAATCCAAAATAGTTTATGTTTGTCATCTTGACATATTTGTCAAACATTAGGTTTATCCCAATACATTTTCGAAAAATACTATACCTGGCTCCAGATGGCCAAATCAGGATCATCCAGGATGGCTGCCTCCTCTTGCTCCAGAGAAGGCTCAGGTTGGCTGCAGGGAAGTCTGGGGGGAAGAGTGGAGAGTGATGGCCTTGTCTCAATGTGGTCATCCAGGAAGGACATCCTGTTGTAGTACCACAAAATCGGGACATACACATCATCTGCTGCTGCTCCTGACCTCTGAGAAGCCAGCACCTTAGAGCGTTCAGTCCTGTAGGTACCTCTCAAGCTCCCAATTTTAGTGTCCACTTGTTTTGCTGTGGCTGTGGGCACCTTGGTATGCACAAATGGGAGCAGCTTCTCCAGCGCTGCTTTTCTCACCCCTCTTTTTTTGTGGATGGGGTTTTTCGTCTCCCACAGAGCGGGCAGCTCCCTTACCCGGTCAATAAATTCCGCCAGGAACTCTTTGTCGCTAATAAAGACATTCATATTGTATCTGCAAGTTAAATAAATTATATATAACTAATGTGAGGCAAACAGTCTAACCTCCTTAACATGCTAGTCACCATATATATCCTTCAACATTCTCAAGACAGTATAGGTCAACAATTTGTACAAGTCACAAAATCACATACCTTCGTTCGCACGTCCGTCACTTGAACTCCTCTCTCCGCACACCGAACGTACTATAGTCACATGTGTGTTTGCTATATACACACCACGCATGCGTCAAAATACGAACACGTCGCTTCGCACACGTCGCTCGCCCCTGACGTTCTAAATAACATCTTTTCCCCGCCCCTTCTCTTTCGGCGCGCAGACAGATATGGCGGAGTTACAGCAGGTGTCTGATAATTCCGCAACTAACGAGGAGGAGACAAGCCCGAAGACCGAGGAAACGTCACGATCAAGGAGGAGATTCAAGGCATCGAATATGTCTTTGGCGGAGATGGCGGAGATGGTGGACATCTTGCTCAAGGCTGATTATGATGCCAAGCATGGGCCGTATAGCAAACCAAATAGAAGGAAGGCCAAAATCCTCACTAAAGTCGTGAAGAGTCTGAAGGCGAATTTCGGGGTGAAACGCTCAAATGAGCAGCTCAGAAAGAGGTGGTCAGACCTCAAACTGAGGGAGCCAGAGCAGTTGAGGAGCATAAAGAGAATGCTCGCTAAAAGTAAGTAAAATGTAGACTTTTCTGATATTAATCTTTTTCTAAACTGACATGTTGCTCTTTATTTTGGTTTCTCATATTGGACTCGCTTCCAAAATGTAATATTTTGAACTTGGTTGGGCACAGTAATCGTTCGTTACGTTACCGACACTTCGTTCGGCCACTATCCGCGGTTTTGGCTTATTTTAGAGCCACAAAAGTAATTATACATCTGCCATTTTTGCTCCAAAATTGTGGCATATTTTTTCGTCTAGATGATGTGTTTGTAAAGAGAATGAAATGCAAACTTTTATCAGTGTAAAGGAGAGGACACTCAGCAGCTGCTTCCACATCTGTACTTTGGAGCACTATAGTGTGGGCCACCAGACCCGCCTTTTTTGGGTGTCCCACACAGGTGCATCCTAGAATTTTTGTGGTGCCTCCATGTCAAATAAATTACATCCAAAAGGTGAATACTAAGCATATTCTTGGTCATAAATAATGCATTCTTCTTTAAATTCCGCCCAAACACACACTTGTACCACACTTCCAAGCAATTTAGCCTGTTTTTATTTTAACATTGAGATTTACAGTGTGATAAATTGACCTTTTGTTTGCTTCTCATAGGGGAGAGAAGACTGGGAGGAGGACACTCCAGGGAGCACATGCACCCCACAACTTCCAAGCAACCCCAAACTCCCAAAGACCCACAACCGAAAGATGTGCAGGAAGTTGAGGTGGAGGAAGGAGAAGTGCAGGAAGGAGAGGTGGATGACGTTGTGGATCTGGTCACCACAACAGGTCAGTATCTGTCACCACAGCTTCAGGTAAGAGATGTAGGCCTGCAGAGTTATAATACTTTTTTTTTTTTTTTTTTTAGGGGATATAAATGTTGTGAAGGATAGTACACGGTTCTCTGCTGACAGTGCCCTCCGCCTCATCCAGCAAGTGATGGAATGTAGCACGGAACTGGAGCTTATTAAACAAAGAATCCATGTGATGGAACAAACATTTAAAGACATTCTCGATGTTTTGGGGAGAATTCAATAAGCCATCCAAACACATTTGTTTTTACATGTTTGTTTTTGCAACTATTCGTATTTTTTTGACAATCAAACCAGCCAAAAATTGAATCTGCACACAGTGTGTCAACATGTGCTATCTGCCATCAGGGGATATCCATGTACGTCTTTTGTGGGTGCAACCCCTTCCTCGTATCTAAAGTCGGTGAACTGAGGAAGGGGTTGCACCCCCAAAACACGTCCATTGATCACCCCTGATGGCAGATAGCACATGTTGACAATAGGGATCAGGATTGTAAACTTCCTAGATGTCAAAAATCCCAAATGTGTGCATATTCAATTTTTGGCTGGGCAAGGGGTGGCAGGACCCCATATTAGGACGGGCACATAGAGACATAGTTTGTGTAAGTGAATATCTCAGATTGTTCAGAGGTATCCAATGTTGTAATATTTGGAATGCAACTGATATTTTTGTATTTTCATAAGCAAAAAATTGCCGGGTTGGGGCCAGGCCAACCCAAAAAACCTGAAAAAACTAAAAATGGTGAGAATGTGCACAGAGTAAAATATTTGACCACAAACAACGTGTAGCTTCTTTTTATAATACCCTCTAAGCTTATTTGGTTATTTTGTAAGGTTACATAGTGAAATGGTTGTTATTTACTAAAGTAAAATACACTTGGCACTACAAATGCACAAAGACAAACTAGGAGACAGGAAAGAACAAATAATTAAAGGTTTAAACAAGCTTTTTATTTGGATCCTTAGACATAGCCTGGCATAGGAATTGCCCCCCTACCCGTGAAATAGTCCATGTATTTGTCCCGAACCTCACGGGCATTTTGGAAGGGCAAGCCAGGACGGGCAGATTCCAGGCCCGGCAGGGGATTTGCAGGGGAAAGTCCAGCCTCTGGCAAAACTGAGGCCATATAGGAATTTGATTTCTGGCTCAGAAAGTTGTGTAGCACACAGCAGCATAATACGACATAGTTTATTTTGTAGTCCGCCAAGTGTATTGAAGTCATAAAAAGGCGGAACCGGCTGGCCATTATGCCAAAGGCATTTTCGACAACTCTTCGGCCCCTGGCCAGCCGGTAATTGAACACCCTCTTCTCTGGGGTCAGGGTCCTCTGTGGAAATGGCCTCATAAGATGCCGTCCGAGTCCGAAGGCTTCATCAGCCAAGAAAACAAAGGGGAGTCCTTCAATATTCCCTGCATCCGGTGGCAATGCAAGGTCGTCACTCTGGAGACGGAGGGCAAACTCCGTCTGGATGAAGGATCCCCCATTGGACATCCGGCCATTCTTCCCTACATCAACATAGAGGAATTCATACCGTGCTGACACCACTGCCATCAGCACAATGCTATGAAACCCCTTGTAATTGTAGTAGTAGGACCCAGAACGGGGTGGCGGCACGATGCGGACGTGCTTCCCGTCTATGGCACCACCGCAGTTGGGGAAGTCCCACCGCGTGGCAAACTCCGATGCCACAGTCTGCCATTCCTGTGGCGTGGAAGGAAGCTGTGGAGTGAAACAAGATGAAATAATATTAGAATACCAAAGTCAGACATTACAAGGAAATTTGATTTAAAAAAAAACAAGGCCAACATCAATCAAATTCTACGTTTATTAAGGTGTTTAAAATAAGTATAAGGGAAGGCTCATTTATCAGATTCATCACCCCCTCTGATGGGCCATTACTAAATTATTTTGGGGGGGGGAAATGTGTTTGGCCACAGGATAGCATTGCAGTGGCGGTGCGTCCAGAGTGGGCGCTGGAGCACTGCCCCCTCTCTCCTGTGCCCATCACTCAGAACAATACATAGGTTCATGCGTTGCATTAAACTTACCCTAATATAGTCCTCCTGCAGGACTTGTATAATGGCAGAACAGGTGTCTGGGATTATGAGGCCCAGAGCCTGGGGGGAGATGCCTGTGGTGAACTTCAAGTCCTGAAGACTTCTCCCTGTCGCCAGGTAACGTAACGTGGCGATGAGCCTCTGCTCAGCACTGATGGCTTCCCGCATAACGGTGTCCTGCCTGGTAATATAGGGGGACACCAAAGCCAACAGTTCCTGAAAAACGGGGTCAGACATCCGTAGAAAATTCCTGTAGTCCTCAGGATTATTCTCGACGATCTCCCGCAGCAGAGGCATATGGCAGAATTGGTCCCGCTGGAGCAACCAATTCTTGGTCCATGAACTCCTCCTCACACCATTCATGGACTGGTCTTGGTCCAAAACAAGCAGACCAACACCAAGCGCACGCACAGCACGAACTCGACGACGAGAACGTCCAGGCGACATGGCTAATAAGAAACGGTCGTCTTATCAGAACGTACAGAACAGAACGCACTTTAGAACAGCAAGGCCTATGAATAACGAACTGAAAATCAGAAACGAACAGGCAAGAACGCACTGTAAAACAGATACGACCTGCCTAGACGCCCTGAAAGTCAAGATACGAACCCACAAGCACAAACTGAACCGCAGAAAACGATCTGAAAAGTACGAAGACTGAAAAGCGCGAATCGTCTCTTCCCAAACTTTTACTTCACACGCGGTAACACGAGATCAGCAAAAGCAGCCCAAGGGGTGGCGCCAAGAAAAAAGATCTTCCCCTTTATAGTGCCGTCGTACGTGTTGGACATGAGCGTGGAGAACAACGAGGAAATTGGGAAATGTCAGTGTGTACGCATAGAAAATCGACAAGCTTAACAAAAATCTCGTCAAAAAAAACGACGTGTTTTTTACGACGAGAAACTCGGTCGTGTGTACGAGGCCTTAGGAACACTACGGGAGGGCCCATGGAGATTCCTGCCAGAGTGTTGCTGGGTCAGGTGAGCCCTGCTGCCCCAGTCACTTGGTCTGAAGTCAAAGGGACGGGTGACGGAGGAGATGTTTGAGAGAAGCTGTCCGTGGAAAACCCGAACCTACCCAGGGCTTGGAAAGAAAGAGCCAAGGCCCAGTTGACCAGGTGGGAGAAGATCTTTTCCAAAGATGAATTCGATGTGGGGTGTGCAAGAAGTGCCACCCATCGGATCCGCCTCCAAGAAGATAAGCCCTTCCGAGACAGGGTCAGGCGGGTCCCCCTGGCAGATCTGGAGGATCTGAGGGAACAACTTGTAGAACTAAAGAAGACTGGTGTGATCCGGGAGTCTAGAAGCCCCTATGCCTCCCCAATCGTGGTGGTCAGAAAGAAGAATGGATCGTTGAGGCTTTGTATCGATTACAGGACTCTCAACAGGAGAACCATCCCTGACCAATACACCACGCCAAGGATAGAAGATGCCTTACAAAGTTTGTCTGGAGCCAAATGGTTCAGTGTGATGGACCTCAAGAGTGGGTACTATCAAATCCCTATGCACCCAGAAGACAGGGAGAAGACAGCCTTCATAACCCCGGTGGGATTCTTCGAATTCAATAGGATGCCTCAGGGTCTATCTGGAGCTCCTGCTACCTTTCAACGCCTTATGGAGAAGACTGTTGGAGACATGAATCTTATAGAAGTCCTTGTGTACTTGGACGATGTCATTGTCTTCGGGAGAACCTTGGAAGAACATGAAGCCAGGCTGGAGAAAGTATTGAGAAGACTCAGTGAAGAGGGACTTAAGCTTTCCCCCGAGAAGTGTCGGTTCTACCAGTCTTCTGTGAACTATCTGGGGCACATAGTGTCTGAAGAAGGGGTGGCCACAGATCCTGAGAAGTTGGAAGCAGTCACTTCCTGGCCACGACCCACCACAGTAACAGAGCTCAGATCCTTCCTGGGGTTCTGCTCCTATTATAGGAGGTTTGTGGAGGGGTTTGCTCGGATTGCCCGCCCGTTGAATGAATTGCTAAAGGCAGAAGGGGAAGAGGATGACTCAGGGCCCAGGAGGCCTGGTGAGTCAGTTCAAGATCAGTGGAACCCAAGGTGTGAAGAGGCCTTTCAGGCCCTGAAGAGGAGCTTAACCACTGCCCCAGTCCTAGCCTACGCCGACCCCACCAGACCTTATGAATTACATGTGGATGCCAGCCATGAGGGTCTAGGCGGTGTGCTCTACCAAGAACATGAAGGACAACTGCGACCAGTGGCCTATGTGAGCAGGAGCCTGACCCCCTCAGAAAAGAATTACCCCACTCATAAGCTGGAATTCCTGGCCCTCAAATGGGCGGTAGTAGACAAGCTAAAGGACTACCTGTATGGGGCAGAGTTTACTGTGAAGACAGACAACAACCCCCTGACCTACCTCTTCACCACCGCAAAACTAGATGCCACCGGACACAGGTGGTTGGCCGCATTGTCTGGATTCAACTTCAGTCTGAAGTACAGACCAGGAGCTGGAAATAGGGATGCAGATGCCCTGTCCCGAAGGTCTCATGCCACGACAAATGACTGGGAAGATTGGACCCAAGTGGCACCGGACGGGGTGCGGGCCCTTTGTCAAGGGGCTGAATTCCAAGCCAGAGGAGGCTCCAGAGCAGAAGAAATAGGGGTTACCATGGTAGGAGTCCCCAAACACTATTGTGGAGTAACTCAACTGGAGGGAGACAACCTACCGAGACTGTCCAAGAAGGAGTTGAGGTGTGACCAATTGGAAGACCCTATGGGGAGATTGGTCCTCGAAGCCCTGGAGAATCAGGATCCCAACAAACTCCTACATCACCCCTCAAAGGAGGCTCGCCTGTTGAGGAAGGAATTGGACAGGCTGCAGGTACATCAGGGAGTGGTCTACCGAAGGGGCCCCTCTGAAGATAAGTGGCAGTTATTCCTTCCAGAGAAGCACCGAGAGACTGTACTAATTGCCCTGCATGACCATCATGGTCACCTAGGGGCAGAAAGGACCTTCCAGCTTGTCAGAAATCAGTTCTATTGGCCCTGCATGAGGGCAGAAGTAGAGGAGTATTGCCATTCCTGTGCACGATGCATTCAGAGAAAGACCCTACCCCATCAAGCTGCCCCAATGGGCCACTTACAGAGTCAAGGCCCAATGGATCTGGTATGCATTGACTTTCTCTGCCTCGAACCCGACCTGAGTGGATTGGGGAATGTTCTGGTAATAACCGACCATTTCACCCGCTATGCTCAAGCTTTCCCAACCAAAGACCAGAAGGCATCCACCGTGGCCAAGATACTTATGGAGAAGTATTTTGTCCATTACGGACTACCACAGAGACTCCACTCAGATCAAGGGAGGGACTTTGAGAGTCGGTTGATCCGAAGACTTTTGGATTCATTGGGAATAAAGAAGACCAGAACCACACCTTACCACCCACAAGGAGATGCTCAGCCGGAGAGATTTAACCGGACCCTGCTCAACATGTTGGGAACCTTAGAAACAGAGAAGAAGCAACACTGGAGTCAACACATATCAGCCCTAGTACATGCCTATAACTGTACCACAAGTGACGCCACTGGCTACTCCCCTTACCGACTTATGTTTGGGAGAGAAGCAAGGCTACCTGTGGACCTGGCCTTTGGCACTTCTTTAGACAATACCTCAGCTACATCCCACAAGGGATACGTGGACAGACTTAGACGTAGCTTGCAGGTGGCCTATGAACAAGCCCAGGCGGCTTCGGATCAAAGGGGAGCCCGCAACAAGAGAAATTTCGATCTGAAGGTTCGAGTGCAAGATCTGCAGCCCGGGGACCGAGTACTGCTACGCAACCTGGGGGTCCCTGGAAAACACAAGCTTGCCGACAGATGGAGATCTGAGCCCTATGTCGTCTGTAGGAAGTTGCCCGGTTTGCCTGTCTACAAACTAAAGCCAGAAGGAAAGGTGGGTCCACTGAAGACGTGGCATCGAAACCACCTGCTCCCACTTGCTGAGGCAGTCAGAATACCTCCCGTGAGAGACTCCCCTGAACCGGCCTCTATCCTGGATACTCCTAGGCCGAGCACTCGGTACCAGACCTCTCGAGCTGAAGATGGGGAGGCCTCTCAATTAAGTACAGATGAAGGTGGAGAACTGGACTGGCTGTGGCCTCCCTCGACTCTGGGAACGTCCGCCATAGACCTCCCAAATGGAGGGGATACCCCAGATGCAACGCTGAATCCGGAGGCTACTGAATTCATACCCTTCAGTCCCTCAGCTGCTTACTGGGAAGATGTTCCTGACACTTGCACAGAGGAGGACCCTAGAGATTCCATACGTCAGTCGACTTCTGAATCAGAGGTTCCAGAACCAGCAATGTTACCTGAACTTACTCCTGAAGAAGAGCCTGTGGTGCCAGAGTCAGAAGCACCAAGAGAGCAGAGGGCTCGCAGAGTCATCAGGCCTTCCAAGAAACTAACTTACCCCCAAATGGGGACGAGCTCAGAGGACTCTGTTGTAACGGCTAGGAGAAGTGTTGAGCAACCTGATCCCTCCACTGTCCATTTGGTGGAGGGCAACCCCAGCTCACTCTCTGGCACAGTTAGGCAGGCCACTCATGATAGTGTGACCTGTGGGCAAGAGAGTTCCATCCCAGAGTTTTGGTGGGAATTCCCTATGCCAACATCATACTCGACACTGTCCAAAATGGTAAACAGTATTTGTTGAAGTTTATCTTTGGGGACCAAAGAGTTTAAGTGGGGGGAGTGTGTAGCAGGGTTCCTTTAAATGCTCTCAAACTACTGTTCCCAGAACCCCACTGGTTCCCAGGATGTTTTGCTTCTGCCCCAGAGACTCATGGGTGGGGATATATAAGGAAGGGGCGAGGCCTAGCTCGGCCTCTTTGGACACGGGACGGCAGAGACTGAGATACACCTGTGCGGACCTGTGCTGAGTAAGGCCCGAAGCCTGGGGCCTTCCACAGCCGACCAAAGAGCCTTCCACCTCACTGCGAGCCTGGGTGGCATCCGACATCTCTACTTATAACTTGGATTGGATCGGGGACCCGATCGCAGCAACCGCTGTGGGCGAGTGAAGTCACAGCCGGTGGAAGTCCCGGACGGAGATCGTGTCCGGCGGGTGAGCGAGCGTAAGCTCATTCCCTAACCTGTGTGCTAGTATTGTGCCTATAAACTGCCGAGGCCTACTACCTCATGTTAAAGACTCTCACTGGAGATCCACAGCAGGATTGATCCAGAGGATCTCCAGTGAAGTGTTGTCAGTTATCAACTTTCCTTTTTCCTGGATTACAATTGTTGTTTATTCTTAAGTGCACCACCTCTACAGATGCCGGTGAAGAATCCATCATTCATACAGGACTGAGTTCTAGAGTTAGGAATCAGGCCTGATTCATTAGGGACCTAGTTTAGTTATTGCGCCACAGGGCGTCTAGTTAACAGTCGCCCCACGTGGCGTCTCCTTATCCACCCCCCCCCCTTCTCCATGGTATAGTGTGACTGATATTGTAATATTGCAGGGCTCTGTGAATACTCTAATGGTCAAGTTGTTATCTCTGTTCATTCCCTTTGCATAGCTGAAAGTAAAATCTGTTACTCCTTTATAACTACTCCGTGTCTGAGTCTCTCATAAAGTATAAGTATTAAATGTGTATACCCCTAAACTAACTGTGCCAGAAAGGGTCGAGTAGATTGCCGGGGGTTGGCGGAGCTGTACTCAGGGCCCAGACCAAATCTGCGGCCCTCTTAGTTGAGGGTAACGCTACAATAGTATAGATACAGTATACTGTAATCTTACAGATTACAGTACTGTATTAAATAATAACACACCCCCTTTGTCCCTAGTGGTCTGTCCAGTGTCCTGCATGCAGTTTTATATTATAAAAACTGTTCTTTCTGCCTGCAAACTGGAGATTGTCCATAGCAACCAAAAAGTGTCCCTTTATGTCAAAAGTTACATAGTTACATAGTTAGTCAGGTTGAAAAAAGACACAAGTCCATCCAGTTCAACCATAAAAAAAAAAAAAAAAAAAAAAAAAAAAAAAAAAGCATATCGTACAATCCCATATACCCAATTCTATACCCATAGTTGATCCAGGGGAAGGCAAAAAACCCCCAGCAGAGCATGATCCAATTTGCTACAGCAGGGGAAAAAATTCCTTCCTGATCCTGAGTGGTTTTAGACCAGCTAGAAAACAGCGATAATAAATTAGAATCACTTGCAGAATTGAGCGATAGTGATTTGTGGGGAAATTCGTCATCCAACACTAAATCTAATGACAGCGACAATTCTGCAACTGAGCAAATTTCTGTGTTTTTGATTTGATTACATTAATGAATAATTTTTATTACAATTACATTACTATTTGCTATAATTATTAATATTTATTTATTATATTATAATTTATGATTTTGTGTTTCAAACTTTATCATACCCGGGATGTCTACTACACCCTGTTCCAAATTATTATGCCAATGATATTTTTCTCATTTACCTAAATAATTGATGTAAACAACAGTCAGCATAATTCTCATGTTATCAACTATTAAAGCCCTGTACACACGATCGGTTTTACCGATGAAAAACATCCGATGGATTGTTTTCATCAGACAAACCGATCGTGTATGGGACCCATCGGTCTTTTTTCCATCGGTTTTAAAAAATAGAACTTGTTTTAAATTTTTCAGATGGATCAAAAACCGATGGAAAATTCCAATCGTCTATGGGCAAGTCCATCGGTTAAAAAACCCACGCATGCTCAGACTGAATTAGGAGACGGGAGCGCTCGTTCTGGTAAAACTAGCGTTCCTAATGGAGAGAGCACATTCGTCATTCTGCAAGTTATTGCCTCGTTTAATGTTTTTTGCTTTAGAATGGTGTTTAAAATGTCGTTTTTGCTGCAGATCTTTATCACGAGTTCTGACACACTTATGTCTTTCTTCTTTCTTGTGATCTTCTGAATAATTTGTTTTATTCTTAAAGGCCGACCTCACAAATTACACAAAGCCTTTTTTTTGGTGTAATTTATTTGTTGTGCATTTTTTGGTGTGTCAATTTCTCACAACAACATTTATTTTTTTACTTTTCCTCATGGAGGTTGGTGTCCCTTGTTATTAATTACACATTGTATTTATGAAATGTTATTGCTACTCATAATAAAAACACATCAGGCAAGTATGTTATCTGAAATCAAATCTCCATTTATTCTGGCAAAAAAGCAAACAAAAAACGAAGGGCAACAATTCAGAAATTAGCAGAAAATATGAAGTCATTAGACCCCAAAGGCAGACATGACTATAATGAACAATAAGATAAACAACAGCATGAAATCAGGAGCAGCAGCCAAAGACATACATCATCCCAAGCTGTGGTACTCCATCAAACTGCAACTTCTGGAAGAGCAACTCGAGGCCAGAGAATCACCTCCTGCTCTTCCCTGTAGCCTGCCTTCCTTCCACGCTTCCCTGCAGCGTTCTCTCCACGGCCCCGTCCACGCACCCTTGCAGGCCGGGCCACTGTGGGTGGTAATGTGGCAGGAGGAGGAGGAGAAGGAGGAGAGGGATTGGCCTGCTGAGAGATATGGGTGGCCTCAGTCAGCTGCCCCCTCACCCCCATGTTTACGGCCATGTAGATAATGTGCTCACAGAGGGCACGTTGTCCCGCCTCCATTTGGAGCAACTTATCGGCAAGATAGCTACTAAACCCCTCCGCAGGGTTGAGGGGGGCCCTCATGATGGCAGCAGCCTCACGGATCATCTTTAGTGACTCCTCCTCCACCTGTGTCATCCGCCGATGTTTTGGCGGTCTGACATGGAGGGGAGCCACTTGTGAGACTGTGCTGCCACTAGGTCTGGGGACCTGCTAAGTCCCACTTGGCCCTGCCTCCTCCTGGCTGACACTCACCTCTGCCTCCTCCTGCCTGCCACATTCCTGAGCCTCTTCCTCCTGGCTGGCCTCATCCTGTGTTGGAAAAAAGCACATAGTTAGATTTTTTGTGGAATCCATCACACACATTTTGGATATCATGACTGATGCCTTTTTTTTTTTGGGGGGGGGGGGTGTTATTATTTTGGGAGAATAAATCAATTTCATCACAATATTACTTTGAGGGCAATAATTATGTTCAAAAATACTATACCTGGCTGAAGATGCGAAGATCAGGCTCTTCAAGCTCAGGTGGCTCCTCCTCCCCCTCTGCAGGGGTGGAGGGAAGGGTGGAAGGAACGCTGGAGGGACGGGTGGAAGGAAGGGTTGAGGGAAGGCTGGAAATTGATTCCCTGGCCTCAATCTGGTCATCCAGAAATTGCAGATGTTTGTAGTACCACAGCTTGGGCTGTACTACATCCTCTGCTGCTGCTCCTGATCTCTTCGAAGCGTGCACTTCTTTGTATTTTTTTTTTATATGAATTGCGCAGGTTGTTTATCTTAGTATTCATCATAGTGTAGTCTGCATCTGGGATCCAGGGCTTCATATCCTCTCTTAATTTTTGAATTGTTGCCCGACGTACATCACTCTTGTGGTACGCTGGATGTTTCAGTTCCCATAGGTTGCGTAATTGTTTATGTAGCGGCCTCCTCACTCCCCTCTTTGCATCAGCTCGTCTTTCTCTTGTCTAGGGGTACCTTAGAGGGGAGAGAGTGGGGTCACCACGCCAAGCCTTCACCACATGTATCTGTGTGGTGTAAGCAAAGTTCTTTCTCTACCTTCGGGTCAGTGTTGTGCACCTGGAGTTACCTTGAACAATGTCCACCAGAAAAGAGCCCCACACCATCAAAGTCCAACACTACTTTATTCTTCTCTTGTGAACAACACAATCAGTTAGACTCCCTTTGAGAACAGAACAAACAAGGAGGTGTGGATGCGAGCAGGCCCAGACACAATGAACTCTCCACTTTCCTTCCTGAAAGTGGGCTGCGGTCTCCTAGCGAGAGGGGAATTTCCTTCCAGGCGGTCTCCGATGGGAGGCTCACCCGTCACTGGCAGTCTGCTGCACCCGGTCTTCGAGTGAGGAGCTCCCCCCGGTCCATTACGCCTTCCGGATTTGGGTACCCAATCCCTGGGTTCCCTAGGATTTCCATCCCTCGCGGAACTCAGTGTTGGGCACTGAGCTCCGGAACTCCATTCCAGTACCTCACCCCAGGCTAAAGGTGCCTGGGATGGAACACGACCTCTGGACGTCCTCTAGGCCTAGGCTGCCTAGAGGACCGACACGAACCACCGCCCTCAGGCTGAATGTGCCTGGGACTCGACTCCGTGACAAAGATGGCCGGCCCCTTTATACCCTTTCCCGGCAAGCACGGCGGGTTCCCCGCCCCACCATACTGCTGCCGAGGGAGGACAAAAAAGAGGCACGGCACACAGCAATGATTCAACCCCAGCCTAGGGCGACAGCGCCACCCGCTGGGCCGCAGGGAATTACACATCACTGGTGTCTCTGCCAGGTTTAAATTACACTCGGGAAAGTACATACCCGCTACACTCTCCCCCTGGTGATTTGACACTGGTCCCCAGTGTCTGGAACAAATCATACCCTCAAAGGCTGGCATAATCCAAGCCAGAGACCGACTAACAATTGTACAAAAATATAAAACTTTTGGAAAAAACTTGGTCAACTGAAGCAATTGTGTCTGACCCCTACATAAAAGGGAAGGGAAACAACAACATTTAACCATAACTTTTGAATCACATATTCACATTATACTTTTCCCACCCATCCTGACTAAGACCCACCCCATACTCAGTGGTCTTGATGGGATGCTCTCCTGCAGAGGGAAAAGAAAGAAAATTAACACACATAACCCTGACACATGTATTTGTGTGAGAGGAAAGAAACTTCTTTGTAAAGAAATCCCTTTTCTCCAAGGAGTGAGTGTGTGAAAAGTAACTGCACTCGTGGAACTTTTCTTCTTCTCTTGAGCCCTATCTACCCCAGAGTCCATGATCTCTTGCTGGAAAAGTGAAGAACAAAACAGGAACAGTCCTTCATTCCTCTGGGTACAAGGACAACAGGCCCCAGAAAGTTCAGCAGCATACAAACAAGAACGGAGTCTTTTTCCTCCTACAAATAGAAACGGGGATGCGGCAGAACAAGTGGCTTCAAGTGCTGATCCATGGTTTCCAGATGATATTTTACATCTTCTCCTTCCTTTCTCCGGATCAGCACTTTGTCTGCATGGATGTGCCGTCCCAACATCCACTCTGCCTTGCAGTCCTTAAAACGCTGAGAGGCCTTGGGAGAGCATGCCAGGTACCTGCGGGTGTGTGGAACTTGAAGGTGGGTCCACACAAAGTCATTGTACCAGCGATCCTGGCACACTTCCACCTCATAGAGCTGCTCCTTGGACAAGTATGCATACTCCCATCCGTACTCTGCAGCAACCTTATGGCCAAATAGGCGTTGTAGTCTGGTCAAAGGAGGCATAGTAGCTCTGTCCCCTTCGCCAGGCAAAACTATTGAGTCCAGGTGGCGAGGGACCTTGATTACATCTGGTCTGGGCATCGGTGCCCGCAGCAGCAGTCTCTTTTCCCCGGTCTTCGGTACAGATGGTACCGGGGATGTAGAGGCAGGACGGGGATGGGACCCCTCTTCAGGCGCTGGTGCCTCCACCCGGGGTGTACTATCCCCTGTAGACATGGGTGGATCCCTGGTTCTGCGGGATGAAACGAGAGGTACTTTGTCCCAGCCCTTTTCTGCAAACAGTTCGTCTATAGCAGCGGCGTCTCCCATGTCCGAGAGCGACTCCAGGTCGGAGGTGTCACACTCCTCCGCGGGCAGGTACCCTGTAGTGGAGACTGAGTTTTCACCTCTTCCCACACACCAAATCTCTCCGCCTGGCTTACCTCGGCCTTTACTTGAAGCAGGACGTCGGAACTCTTACTAACGGATCCATCCGGGCCGGGCGTAAGCGGGCGAGATGGTCCACCACAACCGCTGGTCGGGGCTACCATCCCGGTCTTTCTCTTCGGTGGTGGACGCTGCGAGACAGTGGTGACCGAGTCAGCATCCTCGGATTTCTCCCGTTGAGTTTTCACGACCTCCTCCGCAGTCGCTGCAGTGTGCGCAGGGATGGCTGTCAAAGCAGTGATTCCTCCTCTCTGAGTGGTGTTGCCTGCAGCACGGCCAGGGTAAATGGTTCTCGGCTTCTTAACCGCTGGATCCACTTCAAAAAGAAACTCCCCACAGGCCTCGCATCGCCCGAACGGCTTCAGTTGGCACACCAGTCCCGAACAGCCGGGACAAATCACACCCAGGGCCTCAATGTCCATGCATGAATACAGGGCGAATCGTCCCCTTGGCTTTAGCCGGATCCCCGTATCTGTTACCGGAGCAGCAGCAGTCAGTGTCGCGGTAGAAGGGTGAACCGGAATCCACGAGGTATGTCCGAACATGGTGACCTGTTGCTGATCCATCGCACACTGCAAAGTTTTTGCGCCAACGTCCCACGTGTAGTCCTTCACACGTATTGGACTCCTCCCCTTTGCTCCAGTTCGCGGGCTTTTCTTCTTTTTCCTTTCTGAGTCACGCCCACGAACTAAGCGATGGGGGTGTGCCTGGTGGCGCAGTGCAAATAGAAACCCCCACGTGTAGTCCTTCACACGGCTGAGCTTCTCCCTTTCCTCGCTCTTCTGCGCGGGCCTTTCCCTTCATTGGGTCATGTCCACGACTTCGAGCAGGGATGCACTTCAGCCAATGAAGGCCTGCCTACTCGTAACTCCTCCGGGCAGACACGTTCAATTCCGTAGTACACAAACACCATACCGGACCCGAGCCCCCACGTGTAGCAGCCTCCTCACTCCCCTCTTTGCATCAGCTCGTCTTTCTCTTGTCTAAGGGTACCTTAGAGGGGAGAGAGCGGGGTCACCACGCCAAGCCTTCACCACATGTATCTGTGCGGTGTAAGCAAAGTTCTTTCTCTACCTTCGGGTCAGTGTTGTGCACCTGGAGTTACCTTGAACAATGTCCACCAGAAAAGAGCCCCACACCATCAAAGTCCAACACTCCTTTATTCTTCTCTTGTGAACAGCACAATCAGTTAGACTCCCTTCGAGAACAGAACAAACAAGGAGGTGTGGATGCGAGCGGGCCCAGACACAATGAACTCTCCACTTTCCTTCCTGAAAGTGGGCTGCGGTCTCCTAGCGAGAGGGGAATTTCCTTCCAGGCGGTCTCCGATGGGAGGCTCACCCGTCACTGGCAGTCTGCTGCACCCGGTCTTCGAGTGAGGAGCTCCCCCCGGTCCATTACGCCTTCCGGATTCAGGTACCCAATTCCTGGGTTTCCTAGGATTTCCGTCCCTCGCAGAACTCAGTGTTGGGCACTGAGCTCCAGACCTCCATTTCAGTACCTCACCCCAGGCTAAAGGTGCCTGGGATGGAACACGACCTCCGGACGTCCTCTAGGCCGCCTAGAGGACCAACACGAACCACCGCCCTCAGGCTGAAGGTGCCTGGGACTCGACCCCGTGACAAAGATGGCCGGCCCCTTTATACCCTCTCCCGGCAAGCACGGCGCATTCCCCGCCCCACCATACTGCTGCTGAGGGAGGACAAAAAGGAGGCACGGCACCCAGCAATGATTCAACCCCAGCCCAGGGCAACAGCGCCACCCGCTGGGCCGCAGGGAATTACACATCACTGGTGTCTCTGCCAGGTTTAAATTACACCCGGGAAAGTACATACCCTCTACATTTATATTTGTCAATAAAAACCAACATGAGCTCTGGCTCTCGTAACTTATGCATTTTGGAGTGTCTGCAAGTAAAAAACACAGAAAAAAACATGAGAGGTCAAATGACATTCTACTCAACTTCTCACAATATTGGCCTATACAATCATGAACAATTATAGGCCACTGCAGGCCCCAGTTCCCTTCTTACCTTAGTTGTGTTCTTTACCACACTTCCGGTCGTCCTTACTCCGCGCATCCCTAATAACTTCTTTCCCCTTTTTATAGCTTCCGCATGCGTGTAACTCCGCCCTCGTCGTCCGCCCATGACGGTCTTTTCCTGCATTTCCCCGCCCCTTAATGTTCGGCACACAGTGTGAGACGGCGACATGTCGCAGACACAGGTGGATTCTTTATTTGAAATTACCGACGAGGAAAGCCCGGAGGCGGCAACGTCCCGATCCAGGACTAAAAGATACAAGGCGAATAATATGTCATTTGCTGAGATGGCGGAGATGGTGGACATTCTGCGGAGGAAGGATTACGATGGGAAGCATGGGCCATACGACACCCCTAATCTCCGGAAGTTGCAAATAATGGACAAAGTGGCGAGGACTCTCTATGAGAAATTTGGGGTCAGGAGATCCAAGGAGCAGCTCCGTAAAAGGTGGTCTGACCTGAAGCTGAGGGAGCCGGAGCAGTATAGGAAGCTTAAAAAATGCATTGAAAAAAGTAAGCTTTTATTTTTACTGTGTTCTTTCACATTGTAATATGTATTCTTCCATGTTTTGCTCCATGTGCTTGGCTTGACTGGTTTCACATTTTCAAATGACAACTTTTATGTTAAGTTGAGGGTCCACTTATTTGGTAAATGTGTTGTTAAAAAAACTTGATCGTCTTCCCCAAAACATGCTTGCCACATATCCACGGAAACTACATGTGGGCATGCCTCATTTTAAATAAACAATGTTTATCTACACATTGTTGGCTAGATGATGTGTTATAAGTAAAGTAGAATGTGAATGAAAGGCTAAACTGGATTCTGGGTAAAGGAGATGACACTCCAGCAGTTGTGTACTCAGCTTTTTGTTCTAGAGCAATATACTATAGTCTGGGCCACATGACAAAAATTTTAACGGGGTCACACACAGGTGGTCCAGTGGATACCTTGGTGGTTATCCAAGTGTATTTTTGAGTGCCCTAAAGGATACATTATTTTTGCCATTCCCATAGGGGAGAGGAGACTGGGAGGACACCAATCTGAGGAGACGAGGAATCACAGACCACAGACACTCCCCGAAGATCACAAACCACACCAGGATCAGCATGTTCAGGAAGCGAAGGTGGAGGAAGGAGAGGTGGAGCTTATCACCACAACAGGTCAGTGTCTGTCACCACAACTTCAAGGTAAATACAGATGTAGGCCTGCATATTTCTAAGTTCTCTTTTTTTGTAGGGGCTGAACGTGGTGGTGTGTCAGGAACTCCAAATCCTCCATTCTCGAGTGCTAGTCCCAAAATAATAATTCAAGAAATAATGGAATGTAGTAGAGAAATGGACATTATGAGAACTCGAATGAATGTGATTGAGCAAAAATATAAAAATATTATAGATATTTTGGGGCGATAAGTCTGACTCCCCCCCTGTTTTAGTGTGCTTTTTTGCATACAAAATTTGCAACGGTATTTCAACCAGCCCAAATGTGAAGATGCACACAGTGACTCCACATGTGCCATCTTCCGTCACAGGATATCTATGTCCCTGTTTGGGGGGTGCAACCTCTTCCTACCTACTAAAGTAGGTGAGAGGAAGGCTTTGCATCCCCAAAGCACATCCATTGATCCCCCATGATGGCAGATAACACATGTTTACCCTAGCCATGGGATCAGGTTGAAAATACCCATTTCAGCCCCAAAAAGAAAGTGGGGTTCTTCACATTTGGGATGGATCAGGGGTGACATCACCCCATCTCATGTTTGTATTTTTCACTTTGTTATTTTTGTAATATTTAAAAAAAAAAAAAGTTTGTGATTTTGACCCATGCATGTTTCTGCAAAACAATCCTCCAAAAAAATTAAATAAATACGATGACCAAAAACTGTCTACATTGTAATTCTATAAAACCTCAAAAATATGTGGTGCACAGAGTAAAAAGTTTATGGAAGTCTCAAAAAGGTGTGGCTTGTTCTTTCTATGCTCAATAGCAGTTCTGAAAATGCAAAATAAATGTTTTTTAGAGGGAGAATTGAGGCTATTTACTAAGGCCAAATACACTTGACACTACTAGAACCTGGGAGACACATAAACCCAAAATACAAGAATGACAAAACAAGTTTGTAGAAAATAGAATAAAAATGTATTTAACAAAGCAAAAGGTTAGATGTGGTCTGGCATTGCGATGGCCCCCCTACCCGTGAAGTACTCAACGTATTTCTCACATACTTCACGGGCACTTTGGGGGGCCAAGCCAGTACGGGCAGTGTTGAGGCCGGTCAGAATGGTCATCTCGGATGGACCGGCCTCAGGCCCAACTGTCGGCAAAGGAGTTGAAATATGCAAGGACCACTCTTCTTGGTCCGGCGATTGGCGACTCAGATAGTCCGCCTGCCCATTGTCTATGCCCAGAATGTAAATGACCTACAGAGCCGGCACTTTTCTTCCGGCCCACTTCAGGATACGGACTACCTCGGAAGCCGCAGCTGAGCTCTGAGTCCCCCCTTGATGGTTTACATACGCCACCGCCGTGGCGTTGTCCGACTGGCTCCTGATGGAGCGACCCCGTACTCTCTCCGACCTGAGGAGAGACACAGTCCGATGGCCCGTATTTCTAGAACAGTGATTGGTAAACGGGCTCGTCCGGAGTCCAAGGCCTTGAGCCGACAGGACTCCCCAGACTCCACCCCAGCCCGTCAGGCTGGTGTCCGTCGTGAGTACCGTCCATTGGATGGGAGGGGAACGACTTTCCGGACCGAAGAGCCGAGGATCTCAACCACCATGTCAGGGGCGCCCTGACCAGGTGAATCACCTGGATCTGAAGATCCAAGGACAACGGGGATTTGTCCCAGGTGGACAAGATCTCCTTCTGCAATGCCCTGGTGTGTGATTGGGCATACGGAACGGCCGCGAAGGAGGCCACCACGAGTCCCGGGACTCTCATGCAAAAAAAACGGATTGACAACCATTTTCGGGATGTCAGCACCCGCACCGCAGACTGAAGTGTCAGCAACTTCTCCAGAGGTAGGATACCTTTGCCTCCAAGGAGTCCAGAATCAGAACTAGATACTCCAGACACTGAGTCGGGACCAGGACTGACTCCTGAATGTTCAGGAACCACCTGAAGTCCCTGAGGGTCTAATTGACGATAGTCACCTTTCCTCTTAGTCTGAGCCACTTTCTGCTCTTAGCAGAAGATCGTCCAGATAGCCCACGACAGCAATACCTCACTGTAACAGAAGGCTAGAACCGGAGCAAACACCTTGGTGAACACCCTTGGTGCCGAGGCTAGGCCGAAAGGAAGAGCCACAATCGATAGTGGACTTCGCTGATCGCAAGCGCAGAAACTTCTGGTGACTTGCGCAGATCAGAACATGCAAGTAGGCGTCCTTGAAGTCCAAGGACGCCAGAAGAAAATCCCTTTGGTGGAGTGTAGCGATCACCGTGCGAATGGATTCCATGTGGAATTTCTGCACCTTCTCGAAGGCATTCAGGGCCTTGAGGTCCAGGATAGGTCGAACCACGTCCTATTTTTGGGACGACAAACAGATTCGAGTAGAATCCCTGAAAACTCTCCTGTGACGGAACCGGCACAATCACTCCGGACCTGATCAAATCCTGTACAGCCCCCAAGAGGGCTGCCCGACAGGTAGGAAGGAGAGGAAGATTCGAGGGAAAGAATCTGTCTGGGGGCCAGAATCGGAATACTATCCTGTATCCTGAGGTGACCACCTCGCACACCCACCAGTCGGAGATTCGGGAGGACCACCGATTCGTGACCTGCGAAGTCGTCCCCCCACCCCAGATTCGGGCGGAGGCAAGACTTCATGCGGAGGCGAGCTTGGGATCCGCTTGTTCGGCTTACGCACCCAGGGGCACTTGTGCCCACCAGCCGCACTGCCGTCAGTCTGAGAGGACCTACCCGTGGACTCTGACTGACGAAAAAAACCCCGTTTGCTGGAAAGGAAGGCCCCTGTTTTCGGCGGGCCTCCTCACTCTTGCTAGTCTAAGGAAGAAGAGTGCTTTTACCTCCCATGACATCTATGACGATGTCATCCCGAGCAGCACCGAAAGGTCTACCACCTTTAAATGGTAGATCCGTCAGGAGCTTCCTAAGGCTAGGTCAGCAGACCAGCACTTCAACCAGATAAGACGACGCAATACCACCGCCGAGACAGAGGCCCTGGATATTAAAGGGGCCACGTCCAACGTGGCGTCACACACATAAACCAGGCCCTGAACCAGTTGGTGGGCCAGAGCAACTGTGTCTGGAGGAAGATTATGCTCCTGTACAGCTAGGTGCAACATTTTTGCCCAACCTGTAAGTGTTTAAGACACAGGGGTCGCCGCTACCACAGGCCGTAGGGCGGATCCCAACAAGGCAAACATGGCTCTGCTCACCACTTCTGACCTCCTGTCAGTGGGGTCCTCAAATGCAGGAGTCCCCTCCATCGGGAGAGTGATGGCCTTGTTCAACCGGGCGACTGGAGGGTCGACCCTGGGGGAGAAGCCCACTTTTTAAGTAGGGCATCTTCAAGGGGTATCTGATAGACAAACGCCGCGGGACCATAAAAAATTCTTCTGCGGCTTTTCCCAGACCTTATCAATGAGCTGGTCAAAGAAAGTACATATGGAAAAACCTCTTTAGAAGGCCTGGCCTTAAAAGAACCAAAGGAGACTGTATCCGCCTGAGGTTCTGCATCCGCAGCATTTTAGCTTGAGAGTGTCCCTCACCGCAGTCATGAGTACACTAACAAGCGCCCTGTCATTTACTGACTCAGAACTGGAGTTTTCCTCATAAGGAATGTCCTGTTCAAAACCATCCAATACATTCAGAACTAGGGTCCTGAGCGGTAGTGGCTAGGCCCATATCTGAATCAGCGCACTGCCCTCATGAAGTAAAGTGGGGAGAGGGCGCTTTTTTGCTCCCTTGCGCTTGCACACAGCTCCCATCCTGGTTAGAAATGATTCCAGGACTGACCACAACTGGTCCCTAGGGACCGCAGGTGCTGAAGCACTGCCTGTTGTCCACTGACATTTAGGGGAAGCTGGTGACAGAGACTCCATATTGCCCCCCTCTGAGACTCCTCAGATAAAAAGTCCACCCACAGGCTGTGCTGACTGAGGAGGGGGCGCCCAGGGGACTCACCAAACCGGACCAGGGACCGCTCAGTTCCGCTGTCTGTACCGCGCTGTGTCAGCGCTGGTGAGCTGTGAGGAGATTGTGAGGAGATTTGCGCTGTTACAGCAGCGCTAGAGGCCAAAACTAGTGCTGAAGAGCGCGCGGGCTACAAGAAAATGGCCACCGCACTTCACTGAGGCGATCCGCGGCAAGATGGCCGCCATGACTCAGCAAAAGTGAAAAAAACAGCAAACACACAGCGCCACTCGGCGCTCAGGCCCCAAAACACACAAAAAAAAGGCCCCAAGCATATCTGCAGACCAGCATTAGCCCCTCCAAGAACAGTGTGACCCCCAGGCACCCCACACAGCACAGCGCCAGCAATGGTGACAGAGAGTGACAATGAAATACAGGGGGAGACAGGGAAAATCCCCCACAGAGAAACACACAGCTTTTTGTACTCACCTGCAGGCAGGAGAGATTACTTACCCGTCCCCTGAGGGACCCACTGGTGTGTTTCTGACAGGACTATCACAGTGCAGTACTGAGTAGCTGTCGGCCCAGTCCACCGCGAAAGATACAGTCAGTCAGGAACTGTTCAGTCTTAAGAGGACCGTGGGAGCATGAAAGCAAACCCGGCCACCCCTGGAGTCATGGGGCCTGTCGTGAACTGAGTCTCACGCACACAAGGCGAGGATCAGCACGCTCGATGGTCGGACAGGGAAGACTACGAGGATATCTTGTACCCAACCTGTTGCCCAGCCGCCAGTTGATAGAAGATTCTCAAAAAGAAAATAAAAAAAGAATTCCAGAAAAGGAATAAAAATAGGTCAGGAGACTGGCTCCTGAGAGAGCCACGTGTTCTCCTTCTGCTAGGCAGAAAAAAACTGAAGTCTGCTGACTGTAGTGGGAGGGTTATGTCCGCAGGGACCGCCCCCTGGGTGGGGCTGTTCAGCTCTGGCTTTTAGAATGTATGTATAACATCTCACATTCTGCCTAGGTCTTCTCCTGCAAGCAGGGACATAACCCACGTGTAAAGTGTAAAGAGACACCGTGTCAGTCCATGGATGGTAAGAGAAAAATATTTTAAGCAACAGACAGCATGGATTCATGAAAGACAGAAGTTGTCAGACAAACCTGATTTCTTTTTATGAAGAGGTAAGTAAAACCTTGGACAGAGGGGTGGCGGTGGACGTGGTATACTCGGATTTTGCAAAAGCGTTAGATACAGTTCCCCACACACAGCTAATGTGTAAGGTAAAGTCTACAGGCTTGGAAATAGAAAACCTGGCTAAAAGACAGAATTCAGAGAGTAGTGGTTAATGATTCTTAGGCCTCGTACACACGACCGATTTTCTCGGCAAGAACCAGCAAGAAACTTGCTGGCAGAGATGTCTTGCCGAGTAAATCGGTCGTGTGTACGCGGCTATCGGGTTTCTCGTCGAGAAAACCGACAAGTAACCTCGACGAGAAAATAGAGAACCTGCTCTCTATTTTCTCGTCGAGATTCTCGTCAGCCTGTTTCTCGACGAGAAAAGTGAGTGTGTGTACACTTACCTGTCCGCCGGGAAGCCCGCGCATGTTCGAAATGAATTCGACGCATGCGCGGTAGCTTCCTAGGCATACGTAGGGTATACCAAGATGGTGGCGACGGCATCGAATGTGACGAGCGCATGCTCGTCGTAGTCGATTACGTCACCGCGTACGCTCCATTCAAAGAACCGCGGGTTCTTTGAAACGAGCGTGTGTACACTCGGCCTGGACAATTTTCTTGTCCAAGAATCTCGTCGAAAAAAACGACATGTTTTTTTCGACGAGAATCTCGGCCGTGTGTACGAGGCCTTACTCTGAATGGTCTCAGGCTGGGTTCACACTGGTCCGACAAACGCTCCGACATTGGGAGCTCATGTCGCATGACGTGTGAAAATCAATGTTTCCCTATGAGAGCCGTCTTAACTGGTCCGACACAAGTCGGTCCGACTTTGAAAATGCTCCCTGCACTACTTTGGTCCGACTTTGATCCTACTTCAGCCCATTGAATATCATTGAAGTTGGATCAAAGTAGGATCCTTGTCCTAACCATGCGACTTTTGACATGGTGATAACAGCAGCAGTAAAAGGAATTTATCTCACCCTGGGATTGTTTTGATTGTGCTAGTCTGACTTGTCCTTTGACCAAAGTCAGATCAAAGTAGTATCCTGTTCATGAAAGTCGGATGGATGTCGGACCAATGTAGGATCAATGTAGGACTGATGTCGCAGAGCAAAGTAGGATGAGGCCGGGTTCACACTGGGGCGACAAACGCTCCGACATTGGGAGCTCATGTCGCATGACGTGTGAAAATCAATGTTTCCCTATGGGAGCCGTCTTAACTGGTCCGACACAAGTCGGTCCGACTTTGAAAATGCTCCCTGTTCTACTTTGGTCCGACTTTGATCCTACTTCAGCCCATTGACTATCATTGAAGTCGGATCAAAGTCGGACCGCAGTCTTGCATGATCCGACTTTGGCATGCGACTTGTGCTCTGCTGATCTTGAGGGGGAGCTCCACGCCAAATTTTAAATAAAAAACCGGCATGGGTTCCCCCTTCAAGAGCATACCAGGCCCTTGGGTCTGGTATGGATTTTAAGGGGAACCCCTACGCCGAAAAAACGGCGTGGGAGTCCCCCCCAAAATCCAAACCAGACCCTTATCCGAGCACGCAACCTGGCAGGCCGCAGGGGAAGAGGGGGGGACGAAAGAGCGGCCCCCCTCCCTCCTGAACCATACCAGGCCGCATTCCCTCAACATGGGGGGTTTGGTGCTTTGGGGCAGGGGGGCGACCTGCGGCCCCCCCACCCCAAAGCACCCTGCCCCCATGTTGATGAGGACAGGGCCTCTTCCCGACAACCCTGGCCATTGGTTGTCGGGGTCTGCGGGTGGGGGGCTTATTGGAATCCGGGAGCACCCTTTAATAAGGTGGCCCCCAGATCCCGGCCCCCCCACCCTATGTGAATGAGTATGGGGTACATCGTACCCCTACCCATTCACCTGGTGGAAAAAAAAAATCAATAAAAAAACACTACACAGGTTTTTAAAGTAATTACACAGCTCCGGGGGTCTTCTTCCGACTCCGGGGGTCTCTTCCGACTTCGGGGGTCTTCTTCCGACTCCACATGCTCCCATGATGTCACAGTCACATGCTCCGGGGCCACCCGGAGCTTGTGACTGTGACGTCATGTGAGGCCTATATAAATCGGAGCGCACCGCACACCCAGCATTACAGTGGGAGGAAGCGACGTGTCAACATCGAAGAGGAGAAGAGGGAAGAAGGTGGCGGAGAAGACCGGGCCCCGCTAGCAAAACAGCTGGAAGAAGATAGCGGAGGCCCGGCAGAAGGAAGAAAGAACCGGAGAGCGAGAGAAGAACCGGAGAGCGCGGAGACGACACCGGAGACCCCCGAAGTCAGAAGAGACCCCCGGAGTCGAAAGAAGACCCCCGAAGTCGGAAGAGACCCCCCGGAGTCGGAAGAAGACCCCCCGGAGCTGTGTAATAAATTACTTTAAAAACCTGTGTGTGTTTTTTTATTGACATTTTTTTCCACCAGGTGAATGGGTAGGGATACGATGTACCCCATACTCATTCATATAGGGTTGTCGGGAAGAGGCCCTGTCCTCATCAACATGGGGGCAGGGTGCTTTGGGGTGGGGGGGCCGCAGGTCGCCCCCCTGCCCCAAAGCACCAAACCCCCCATGTTGAGTGCATGCGGCCTGCTACGGTTCAGGACAGAGGGGGGGGCCGCTCTCGTCCCCCCCTCTTTTCCTGCGGCCTGCCAGGTTGCGTGCTCGGATAAGGGTCTGGTTTGGATTTTGGGGGGACCCCCATGCCATTTTTTAGGCTTAGGGGGTTCCCCTTAAAATCCATACCAAACCAAAGGGCCTGGTATGCTCCTGGAGGGGGAACCCATGCCGGTTTTTTATTTAAAATTTGGCGTGGAGTTCCCCCTCAAGATCAGCAGAGTACAAGTCGCATGCCAAAGTCGGATCATGCAAGACTGCGGTCCGACTTTGATCCGACTTCAATGATAGTCAATGGGCTGAAGTAGGATCAAAGTCGGACCAAAGTAGTACAGGGAGCGTTTTCAAAGTCGGACCAACATGTGTCGGACCAGTTAAGACGGCTCCCATAGGGAAACATTGATTTTCACACGTCATGCGACATGAGCTCCCAATGTCGGAGTGTTTGTCGGACAAGTGTGAACCCGGCCTTAGGCAGTGGTCATCAACCCTCTCCTCAGGGCCCACTAACAGGCCAGGCTTGCAAGTTAACTGAAAAACGCCCTCAGTGTGAAAGGGGTCTAAATGTTGATAAATGTAAAGTTATGCACTTGGGGGCTAAGAATATGCATGCATCATACATACTAGGGGGAGTGCAACTGGGGGGATCCGTAGTGGGGAAGGATCTGGGGATTTTGGTAGATCATAAGCTCAATAATGGCATGCAATGCCAAGCTGCGGTTTCCAAAGTGAGCAAAGTCCTTTCTTGTATTAACCCCTTCCTACCGGGCCATAGTCATATGACGCCGGCAGGAACCCTCCCTCCGGGCGGGCGTCATATGACGTCCTTTTTTCCCGGCCGTCTATGGGGCGCGCGAGTCCCCTCACCCTACAGTTAGAATCACTCAATAGGGAACATATTAACCCCTTGATCGCCCCCTAGTGTTAACCCCTTCCCTGCCAGTCACATTAACACAGTAATCAGTGCAGTTTTATAGCACTAATCGCTGTATAAATGTGAATGATCCCAAAAACGTGTCAAAAGTGTCCGATGTGTCCGCCGCAATGTCACGGTCACAATAAAAATCGCAGATCGCCACCATTACTAGTAAAAAAAATAAAAAAATAAATAAAAATGCCATAAATCTATCCCCTATTATGTATATCTTTTGCGCAAACCAATCAATATACGCTTATTGCAAAAAAAAATACCAAAAATATGTAGAAGAATACATATCGGTCTAAACTTAGGAAAAAAAAATTCTAAAAAAAAAAAATTGTGATATTTATTAAATCAAAAAGTAAAAAATATTGTGTTTTTTTCAAATATGTTGCTCTTCTTTTGTTTATAGCGCAAAAAATAAAAAACGCAGAGGTGATCAAATACCACCAAAAGAAAGTTCTATTTGTGGGGAAAAAATTTTGGTTAGGTTCAACGTCGCACGACCGCGCAATTGTCAGTTAAAGCGATGCAGTGCTGCATCGCAAAAAGTGCTCTGGTCAGGAAGGGGGTAAATTCTTCCGGGGCTGAAGCGGTTAAGAGAGGTATGGACTCCAGAGAGATATCATTTTGCCCCTGTATAAATCATTAGTAAGACCTCATCTGGAATATGCAGTTCAGTTTTGGGCCCCAGTTCTCAAAAAGGATATCGGGGAACTGGAGAAAGTGCAGAGAAGGGCAACCAAACTGATAAGAGGCATGGAGGAGCTCAGCTATGAGGAAAGATTAGAGGAACTGAATGTATTCACTCTTGAGAAGAGGAGATTAAAGTGGTTGTAAACCCTCCTTTGCAAACAAGTAAGCCTAGATTAAGGCTTACATGTAGGTGTTTGCAATATCTCCTAAACCTTCACGGTTTAGGAGATATTTGCCAAAGGGATTACACCGTTGTGTACGGCGCATGCGCGCCGCAGACAACGCCGCAGGCGCACTGTAAATCCCCTTGCCGGATTTGATGGCAACCGCGCGCATGCGCGGAGTGACGTCTTTGCCGCTACGGCCAATCACATCGCTGGAGCGGCAATACCCGGAAGTAACCTTCCGGCAAGATGACTGCGGCCGGAGGGGGAGACGTGGATGGTTTCGGGGGCTTCGATCTAAGGTAAGTAATGCATAATGAGCTAGTATGCTAGTCATACTATCTCATTATGGCTTTGTCTTGCAGGTTTTTTTTTTTTTCTTCAGGGTTTACATCCACTTTAAGGGAGGATATGATCAACATGTAAAAATACGTAAGGGGTCCATATAGTGAACTTGGTGTTGAGTTATTCACTTTACGGTCAACACAGAGGACGGGGGGGGGGGGCACTCTTTACGTCTAGAGGAAAAGAGATTTCATCTCCAAATACGGAAACGTTTCTTCACAGTAGAGCTGTGAAAATGTGGAATAGACTTAGGGTTGCCACGTCATCCCTTTAAACCCACATATGAATTGCACAGGTTCTGTGGCTGATTAAGGTGGTAATTAAACTCACTTGGTGCCTCATCTGCATTAAATTTGCCTCAGAACCTGTGTAATTCATATGTGTTCGGGTTTAAAGGGATGAGGTGGCAACCCTAAATAGACTCCCTGCAGAGGTGGTTCTGGCCAGCTCAGTTGATTGCTTTAAGGCCTCTTTCACACTGAGGTGCCCATAGAGTTGCTGTTTTTGCCGCCGATGCTATGGGTGGATTTGCGGTGCATTTCGGCCATTAGCGGGCGGTTTTACCCCTCGCTAGTGGCCGAGAAAGGGTTAAAACGAGAAGAAGCAGCGCATTGCAGGCGGTATAGCCACGCTGTCTCAATGATTTCAATGGGCAGGAGCGGTGGAGGAGCGGTAAACACACCGCTCCAAAGATGCGGCTAGCAGGACTTTTTTTTACCGTCCTGCTAGCGCAACGCTCCAGTGTGAAAGCCCTCGGGTTGGAATTAACGTCTACTAACCCCACTAGTCGGACTTGTTTTTTAACCTTTAAAGAAAAAGGCCGGCCCAACCACCCCGCCTCGCGGCCAACTCCACCATAGACTGAAGATCATTATTGAAAATGTCAAGCCCAACGTCTGAAAGATGCACCCCGTCTGGTCTGAATAGGCCAACTGACCCCCCTTCTAAGTCTACGTGACGGAAGGACAGACCCCCAATGGTGGGCAAGAACTTTGCTAGGGCCCTATTCACTCTCTAACCTTTTCAAGCGGGGAGTTCAACCATACCAATCTCGGAGCAATCTCTGAAAAAATCAGACATACTCCGGGGAAGGACAGCCTGAACTGAAGCAGATCCCATTTTATTTGAAAAATTAAATCAAGGGACTTAGTACGCCCTATATCGTTCCCCCCAAGGTGGATAATCAAAACATCAGGAACTGGCAGGGTTCGAAACAGAAAACGTAACTCTTCAAACAAATTATTCCATACCATACCCCTCCTGCCATGCCAACAAATGTTCACCAATGTGGGATCAAAATTCAAGCTTCCGGTATAGACTCTTCGCAAAGCTCTCCTTTTGGCCCAGAATATAAACGAATGACCTAAGATCCAGACGGATAACGCCTGACCTGTAGATTTAAAAAAGACAGTGAGGACGTATGTACAATTTGTAAGCATCAGACTGCCATCTACCGATGCGCTTAATACTAACCACATCTAACCCCAGCCTGGCGGCCTCCGTAGCAGCCCCTATCCGAAAGGAGTGGGATGAGAGTGGCAACTTGCCCATGTTTAGCGAGACCAAGCATTTGTGCAGAACCGAGTTAAACTGATAAACGGACAAAGGAAGGCCATTCTCATGAATAAATAATGACCCGTTTTCTGAACCTCTGACCCGTAGAAACTGCCCCACTAGGCTAACAGGGCAGATGGGAGAGTTAGGAAATGACTGCAACGTCAACCAAACACCCTTGCCAAACTGGTCAGTCTTTGATCGTGGGATAAAAAGGTTAAGCTTCGAACCGTCTAAAGAAACATGCATTAAACGAAGGCCTGACTCGGACTTCTTATTAGGAGCCACTATTTCTGAAATCCTAAAAGCTCCGAAAAATAATAGAGAAAAAAACGCCCGAAAAAGGGCAGCCTCATAGCGTGAAAAACATACCAAATCAACCGCTGAACACAGTTTGGCAAGGATACCCGGCGTCACCGCCATTCTATTGTCAGGATGAGATGAACCTTTTTTATAACCCTTTAGCCCGTTGTACAGAGAAGAAAGAAGAACATGGGGGGTGATGGTTTAGCTTCCCAAAAAAAGAAATTCCTGCCAAAGTTTTATTAACCTGGGACCATGACACCTCCCTAGCCAGTAACCCATTCAAAAAGGACAAAACCAGCTGTTCAGAAAAAGAAGACTGCTGCTCACCCAGGGAACCTAGATGAGACAACCACAGCCGCCAGGCTGAGGAGTACGCTGCCAGAGTAGCGGGAGAGATGGATTTCATAATGTTCGTACAAACCAAGTCTAAATTAGCTCCCATAGGTGGGCCGGACACGGGATCCCTGTCTTGTCTGTGGCTGGGAAAAGCACCTTGAATCTCTCCATCTGCAAACGTGAGAGAGAGTCTGCGATGTCATTCAACTTACCTGGTAGGTAACGAGCCTTGATCCACACATTCAAGCTCAAGCATTTAAATACAAGGTAGCGAATGAGGGAGATGACAGGAGGTGATTTGGACAATAAGCAGTTTACCGCAAAAAGCACCCCTTTATTGTCAGTACTGAAGAGAAGCCTTTTATTAGCAAAATACTCACTCCAGATCTCTAAGGCCACCAAGATGGGGAACAGCTCTAAGATCACGATGTTCTTCAGGTGACCTTTTTGTCGCCAACAAGGGTGCCATAACGAAGCGCACCAGTGGGTTCTCCACAAGGCTGAAAACCCCACCGAGCCCCCTGCGTCCGTGAACAAACAAAAATCTTGGTCAGTTACAAATTCTGATTGAAAAATTGCTCTACCGTTAAACTTCTCCAAGAATTGCGACCATACCAACAGGTCCTCCCTAATTTCCGAAGAGATTCTAATATGGGAGGAAGGGGATTTGAATCCAGAAATGGCTAAATAGAGCCTCTGAGAGAATATTCTCCCGACAGGCAGGATTCTGGATGCAAATGCCAGCAGGCCGAGCAATTGTTGAACCTCCTTCAAAATGGACTTACGTCGTCTAATCATTGTGTAAAGGATACCTTGTAGTTGAATAATTTTAGCCGCCGGTAGTTCAAACTCCATTGCTTCGGTATCAATAGTGATCCCTAAAAAGACTAAACGTGTTGTAGGAGCCAGGGTTTTTTCTTGTGCCAAAGGGATATTAAAGGATCCACAAATCACAAGAAAAGAATTTAGGACGTTTGAACAATCAGCGACAGAACTACCCAAAAAAAGGAAATCGTCTAGATAGTGCAACAGAAAGGATGAGCCAGAGTGCTTCTGTACTACCCATTCCAGGAAAGTGGCAAAGGTCTCAAAGTAATTGCAGGAGAGCGAGCAACCCATGGGGAGACAACGATCAAAGAAAAAACAATTATCAAAAATGAAACCTAATGAGTTAAAAGATTAATGGGTAATAAACGAAAAGCAGATTGGACATCAGCTTTAGCAAGAAAGGCTCCTTGCCCTAACAAGCGAATCTTCACTAACGCATCCTCAAACGTAGAATAATGTATGGATGCCATCTCAGTACTAATCTGATCATTCAAAGAATCCCCCTTAGGAGCTGACAGATGGTGGATTAACCTGAATGACCCATGCTCTTTCTTTGGAACAAGCCCAAGGGGGGAAATTCTAAAGTTTAGAAAAGGAGGGTGCAAAAAAGGGCCCGAGATCCTACCAGCCTGAAGCTCCTTACAAATTTTTTCCCTAACCACTTCAGGGAACTCTAAAGCTGATTTTAAATTTTTTCCTACCACACAACCTTGACCTTTAAAGGGAGGGAGCACGAAACCCTTGTTGAACCCTTCAAAGAGAAGAAGGGCCATCCGCCTGTCTGTGTAGACTTGCAGCCACGGGAACATGTTTAGCAACTTCACCGGCGACTGGGCCTTTTGAAAAGGGTTCTCTAAGCTGTGGCTGGTTTGCCACGGCCATTTTTTTTAAAGCATTTGGTAACAGGATGCGCTCCTGCGCAAAACGCACATTCATGCCTATACCTGCAGGAGCCTGGGAATTTGCACTGAGCGTCATTGAATGAGAAACAAATTCCCCGCCTGTATGCACTGACTGGTGCTGCGACTTGCATCTGTGGTTTGGGATTGAACGCTCTCTGGGGCAGAAAAAGATTTAGCCATAAGCCAATATTCTTTGAGCCCCATGTCAAACTTGGATACACCGACAATTTCTGTCGGAATGACTCGTCATAGACGAACCAGGAAACGCCCCCAAAATTTTTATAGGCTTCCAGAACAATGTCCAGATGCTGCAACAATCCCACGCTCTTCTCAGGGTACCTTTCACAAATAATACTGGAATAGATCAAAAAATCTTGTAGCCAGTTATTGAAGCTCCTGGACACCGGCCTACGCCTATCCTCATCCCCTTTCTCATCTTTTTTGTCATTTTTAAACAAAGCTTCTCTTGAGGAAGGGAGCAGCGACAGCAAGTCCACAAACTCCCCTTTGACAATCTTTTCCTTTATACTTGGAGTCAAATGGTAACCCAATGGGGATAGCGTACATGGCAAGGCCTCCCTAGCACAGATCTCTGGGACATTAGGCGGGATATCCAAGCCATTCCCTGACTGTGACGGACTTGCCATAATAGCGGGCACACTGCCACCCCCCCCCCCTGACTGCCCCATGCAACCTCAGGGCTGGCCCATACTGAAGCAGCAGAGCTAGCAACCTTCTGACTAACCGACATATTAGGTGTCATACCTGCAATAATAGATGACAGGGAAGCAGTCAAAGAGGTTAATAATTGTAACTGAGTAAAAGTGTCATTACCTGGACCCGTAGCAGTCATCTGAGAGCACACCACAGGTATCTGCTGCGCCTCCAGTGATGCATGAGTGCTGGAGCTTGAGGTAGCCTGTCCTGTGCTGCCGCCATTCCCAGCCAGCAGCCCGGATTTTCCTGTGCGGGTGAATGATGCAGGAATAACCTGGGATGAAACCTGTGGAGAAAAAGACATGTGAAGAGAGGACTGGCCACTGGAGGGCGCTGTAGGAGTACCGCGGCGCGACGAGAGCTGTCCCTTGCCAGACACTCCTCTATGGCTGCTCTTGCTGGCTGATGTCCGTTTGCTTGAAGCCGTGGACGAGCTTCTAAGGGACCTCCTCCTCTTCTCTGGCAGTACGTCCGGGTCACCGACAGGAGCAGGAACCTCGATGGATTCCTCCTCTGCCCTGCCGCCAATGGGAATGCTGACTGAGCCTACCTCTGCTCCCCATGTGAACGCAGCTTCAGAGTCCGCTGGGCGGGGCGGGATGCTAGTAGAGGCGGCTGAGGATGCAGATGCCGCGGCGGCTGCGGATGAAGATGCGGAGGCAGCTGACACCGCTTGGTCTCCAGCAGGGGTGTAAGCCAGGTCCCGGAGCTCCGGTGCTGGGGGCATGGAAAGGCATTGCTGTAGCCAAGATTCCCCATCTTCAGTTCCAGCTCTTTCAAGGATGCGGCGAAGCAGGTTCTCCATGACTGTCACAGGAATGCGCAGGGAAACACAGGAGTTCAAAGGTAAGGGGTTGCCTGATCCTCAGGTCACAGGCAGCTTGCTGCTCTGCCTTAAATACCTCTCCCAAACTTCCAGAATTTTCTTACTTGCCATGTGACCCGACCTATGCCCTGCTATTGGTTCCTAGCCTCCCTTACCTTAATAATATACCTAATTATCTGCCAGGTGTGAGAGGGGGGAACTAGAAACTTCCCCTCTGCCACATTCCCATGAGCTCGGGAGCTTAAAACAGCTCCCTTCACTTTCATTCTGTGAAAGGACTCACTTACCCACAATGCACATCCACCTACCCATGAACCCTAGGTGGCTGAACTGCATGCTGGGTAGGTAATAAAAGGCAGAGTGCAGACATTTTCTGTCTCTTCTAGACGCATGGCCTGCCACCTTTTCTTCAAGTCAAACCCGAACACTTTAGCGGCACACAGCTATTTTTTTTTTTTTTTTTATAGTATAAACTATACACACTGTATATATCATATGAAGGTAATCACAAGAGTCCCCTTTTAAATCTGAACTCGCAGAGTTCCCCTACTCTGTAAGTGGGGACTCTGCAGACTCTGATTTAAGGGGGAACACTGATAACTCTGATGCACGGAGAGGACTCTGATGTAAGGGGGAACACTGTGGTCTCTGGTGTAAAGGGGAACTCTGATGTAAGCGGTGCTCTGAGGGTGGGGAGACTTCAGTCACAGACAGACAGGGATGGATGGTGAGCTCACTCACCCCTTGGCACCTCTCATCCAGATGTATCTGAGGCTGCTGGATTTCAAATTTCCAGTTCCCACTTTCCTTTTCTGAGGCACAACGCCAAGGATTGGAGTGTGGGTGGGCAGACACAGAGTGGTGGGGGCGGGAGAAAGAGGAGAAGATCAAGCCCTCTCTCCTCTGTCTGTGTGTGTGGGATTGTTAGTGCTGGCTTTGGGCAGTGTGAAAGAGAGTGTAGCAGACAACTGCAGCCAGCAACCCTGCTGGGATGCCATAGTCCAGTCTGAATAATGTGTCCGGGTTTCAGGCAGTTTGAAACCCGGACACATGATTCCAAACCTGAACTGTCTGGGTGAATCCTGGACAGGTGGCAACCCTAGGCCTGCCTGCAGGGATCTGTGAAGGAGTGTTCCAGAAGAGGGCCTACATCGCGTGGAGCGGAACAGCAACCATTGACCACAGTGTGCTGGAGAAGCGGTGTGATCGGGTCTGAGGATCCAGAACCCCTGACAGAGCCAAGTGAGGGTCCGGGTCATCTTGCGAAGCAGCGTGACGGTGCTGACTTGCAGCAGGGTTGAGACAACCGGAGCGGAGGTACACAACTTTCCAGGCCTGGTGTGGTGAGGGGGCTGTCGCCCAGAAGTTATTTAACACACTTAGACTCGTCTCACAGAGTTGCTGAGACCTGTAGTGCTACAGGGAGGTCTCATTCAAATAGACTGAGTTCAATCAGGCCTCAAAGCCTATACTTCATTGAGGGTTGACTGACGGTTAAGGGATACCTACACCGGAGGCATCTACAAGTGTGTTGCATAGCGGGAATTGTTATCACTCTTCATTTTATGTTACTTCATTACTTGATTAACCCGGCAGAGGTCATTACTTGTTAAACCCTTGGATTACAAACACTGCAGTATAATAGCTAGCAGAAGAAAGAAGACCAGAGACTACACTTCTCACTGGGAGGTTTTGTGCTTCGGTTACAGTAAAAAGGACTGCATTCAGGTAAATTAGGCGGTCGCCTAAAGCCTCACTCTTACAGGGGCCCCGCCCACGGCCGCCTAATTTGCCTAACCCGCACACACCGACCATCACTTTGTGGGGAAGGTCCCTCTCTATAAGGGGAGCTTTTCGGGTTTCTCTCCGCCCCGGTAAATTGCCTGGATTGGCCGGGACCTTGCCAGACTGTCAGACAGTGTATCTTGCTGGAGCAGAGCCAAGTTCCGGAAGAAAGATCCGGCACTTGACTCCAGTGACTTGCCCAGCACAGCGGCGCTAATGCAGGGACACCCACCCCGCAGCCGTGCGGGGTGTTTGATGTCCCACACGCTGCGATCTCAGCTCGGGGAGAGACGCTGACTAAAGCTGGCTGCAGCCGCCTCCTCGGCTCTGATCTCTTCCTGTATACAGACAGGAGGACCAACACCTATGTGCATGATCTTCCACACTGATCTGAGGTATGTGATTGTTATACTGGGGCATGTACTTGTTATATACTGGGGCATGTGACTTGTTATATACTGGGGCATGTGACTTGTTATATACTGGGGCAAGTGACTGTTATATACTGGGGCAAGTACTTGTTATATACTGGGGCATGTGACTGTTATATACTGGGGCATGTGACTGTTATATACTGGGGCATGTACTTGTTATATACTGGATCAAGTGACTGTTATATACTGGAGCATGTGATTGTTATACTGGGGCATGTGATTGTTATAAGAGAGGACACTTGTGGGGCGAGGGGGTGGTAGGGTTGGCAAACTAACAAAGATGAATACTTGCAGTGATATGGGGGGGGGGGGGGAGTGGGTAATAGGATACTGTATGTGCTTGGTGGCGCTGTGGGAGGAGAAAGGAATTGTGCTGCAAGGGGGAGTTGGATATAAAATCTGACCAGCCCCCCCAAGACCTCTCTCATCCATTCCCCCATCCCCAAATTAAGGACATGCTAGCTGGTACACAGGGGACAATCATGGCATCTGTGCACCCTGCTAGAGATGCCCCCCTGCAAGCAAGTTAGTGGAGCCAGGTGACGGAACATTTTTCTGCACTGGGCTCCAGGACTTAGGGCCAGCTCACACCATGAATTGCACAGGAACACACTGTGCGTCTCCGTGCGATTCACATGCGTTTTGGTTCCAGGTATAGTGCCATTTCAGCACATTCATTTGAATGAGCTGAAATTGTGCCAGACCACACCAAGTTATAAGACACACAGGAATAGGATCCCATGGTACTACTGTACCATGCGATCAGGTGCAGATAACTGCATTACAATTGTGACCTGCATTTGTGTCATTAAGTTAACATTAACACCCACTTCAGATCACAGCTGCAGCGCGTTTTTAATGCGGTGCAGGAAACGCACACAGAACACTGTTTTTTTGCACTGCATGCTGGTGTGAACTGGCCTTTAGTCCAGATTTGCGGGATTTTGTTCTTATCTCAGGAAGGTCTCAGAAAAAGCGGAACATTTAGTAAGTATTGTTGATTCATTTGGATTAGAGGGGGAGAGGATTTGTACTGGGAAGTGGGATTTGGGTGGGAACTGTGGAGCGGACTTGCAGACTTGTGCTGGAGTGGGGGGATTTGGAGGAAAGAGGATTTGTGCTGAGAAAGATGAGGGGGTCTTGGGGGGGGGTAGGTTTGTGCTGTAAGGGAGGACTTGGGGGAGAGAATCTGTGCTAGAAGTAAAGTGGGGAGAGGATTTGTGCTGGGAGGAGGGGTTGGGGGGGATCTGAAGAGGGGGAAGAAGGGGTTGTGCTGTGATGGGGGTGGGGTATGGATTTGTACTAGAAGTAGGGAGAGGATTTGTGCTAGAAATGGGGAAAAGATTTAAACCAGGACGAAGATATATGCTAGAAGAGGGATTGGGGGGGGGGGGGGGATTATGCTTGAAAGGGGGGAGAGAATTTTTGCTGGGAGAATACATTTTGTTGGAGGGGGATTGGGGGGAGAGAGGATTTGTGCTGGGGGATTTAAAAGGGCTTGAATTGGGTGGAGAAGGATTTGTACTGGAAGGGGGGGTGTGGGGGGGTGCTGGAAGGGAGGATTTGGGGCATGGGGGAGGATTTATTCTGAGAGGGGTATTGGGGGGGGGATTTGTGGTGTGGGGATAAGTGCTAGGATGGGGAAGAAGGGGCAATTGTGCTGGGACTGGGGATTTGGGGAGGGTGGAGGGGGATTTGAGCTGAAAAAGAGGGAAGATTTGTTCTGGAAGGGGAGAGGTGCTGGGGGGGAGGGGAGGGTGTACAAATTAGTGTTGATTTTTTCTTTTTGGATAGATGGGAGTGACGATTTTTGCTGAAAGGGTATAGTTGGGGGGGAATTTGCACTCTCCTTACCACTACACTGTGGAGGAGAAGGGAGGGGGTGGCAGAACCAAAGTGCACCTTCACTGTGTAGACAAAAATCATTGCGCTGGCCCTGCCTTTCACCTCCCTCTCCTCTTTCTGGCCATGGAGTTCGCTTTGTCCAACTTTAGTGAGAGCAGCCAGCTGGAGCATCCATCGATCGTTGGGGGAGCAGGGGGGAGGAAGGGGGTCAGTGTGTATTGATTTTTTAAATTTTTTGGGGGGACAAATTTTTTTATTGATCTAAAGCTAGTTGAGTCCCCTCTTGGCTGGTTAGGGAAGGTTGCTTCTTAAAACTGCTGCAAAGTGTGTATACTCCGGAGTGATGTGAGCCGTGCATCCACTGCCTTGACCCTGCGTTCAGCTCCCATGTTCTTCTCACCTCTCCCCCTCCCCCCCAGCAGAGGAGGGGGTGAGTCCTGATGGCGTATGCTGTGGGTGGTAAACTAGATGGGAGAAAGGTGGGCCAGGTTAGCAGAATAAAAAAAAAAGAAAGAAAAGAAAAGAAAGGCACTTGGAGGATGGTCACCTTCCCCTCTCACACGCGCACATCAGGAGCGTATGTTGGCTATTGAGAGTGGATGATAGAGGATTTCCCAGCTACTAATATGGAGCATGTGCTAGCAGACACTAGACATCAGGTAGCTGGATCTGTCACCCATTTGATGGGCACATTTGACAGGGTACATGAGCCTCCACCCTCCCTAGGATATAGCGCTGCCTCTACACCCTCCTGCTTGTCTCTATTGGAACAGCACTGTACTCATTACCAGCACAGCCACCCATCCCATCCCCTACTATATACTACAACGGAAAACTTTGTACTGCTCGTCTATAAAATAAACTCACATTCCAGCTGTGATCCTTCTCCTCCCCAGTAGTGGCGGGACTCCTGTCCTAGCCCAGACTCACCCCCAACTCCATTATTTCATCCGCCAATGATAACTTTTATCGGATCGATTCAATTATTTTTCCCATTATGGGCGTGAATGGGGCCTTATGTCTTTTAAGTTTTGCCTAAGGCCTCACAAAGTCTAGGGCCGCCTCTGACTGCATTATACCTCAGGGGGAGCTCTTGAGAAATTGTATTGTGCTGTGTTTGATACCCTTGCATTAGTGTGTTTGGTGCGGCCGTACTGGAAGTGGGAAGGTGACCAGTGTCAAGGCATTGTCACTCTGAGCACTAGTCCTACTTGGAGACGCGCCTGCAGTAGAGATTTAAGGAACCTTTAAGTGTTAATAATTTGCGAACACTCATTGCACTATTATAGTAAGTTTGTATATTGATACAGTTATTATAACCACTGTTTTTATACCAGTTTCAGTAAACGTACATTCTGGTTAATCACAATTGGTGTGAGGCTTGTTCATTATCCTAACAGGTGGAACAATGTACGCCCAGATAACGGTAAAGGTACACTATATGCACATTGTTATTGTGGGATCGTTCCTTGTAGTAAAAGCCTCACATCAATATTGTTACACAGCTGTGTCAAGCGGGCTGAGACAATTTATTTGGGGGTAGGAGAGCAGAGTTCAGGCCAAATCAATTACCAGCAGCTCCTTCGGGGGTCAGTGCTACATAATAGGATTTTTATAACAGCTTACCTGTAAAATCCTTTTCTTGGAGTACATCACGGGACACAGAGCGACATAGTCATTACTAATGGGTTATATAGTTACCGTCAGGTGCTGGCACTGGCAACTTCCAAAACCGGAAGTACCCTCCCCTATATAAGCCCCTCCCATCCGGGAGCACCTCAGTTTTGTAGCAAAGCAATAAGTGTCCCCAAAGAGGGGCGGGAGCTCTGTGTCCCGTGATGTACTCCAAGAAAAGGATTTTACAGGTAAGCTGTTATAAAAATCCTATTTTCTTTCTCGTACATCACGGGACACAGAGCGACATAGTCATTACTAATGGGATGTCCTAAAGCAATGCCAAATGAGGGGGGGGATACACCATATATAAGCTGAGCGCTATCAGACATGAGGATCTTTTGCGGCCTGCAACACACTGCGCCCAAAGGCGACATCCTCCTGACTTCTAACGTCCACCTGGTAGAACCTAGTAAACGTGTGTACCGAAGACCATGTTGCGGCCTTACAGATTTGAGCCAGGGAGGCCTGGTGATGCACTGCCCATGAAGTTCCAACTGCTCTCGTGGAGTGCGCCCTAACTTTGAACGGAGGCGGTCTACTTCTCAAGCTATAGGCTTGTATTATGACCTGTCGAATCCACTTGGCTAAAGTAGATTTTGACGCTGCCTGACCCTTTCTGGGGCCTTCCGGCAGAATAAACAAAGTATCCGTTCTGCGAATCTGAGCAGTGGCTTTTAGATAAGCTTTAACTGCTCTTACTACATCCAAAGAATGCAATAACTTTTCCTCTACCGAAGTAGGCTTGGGGAAAAAAGAAGGAAGAACCACATCTTGGTTCAAATGAAAACTCGATACCACCTTAGGAAGAAAGGCTGGATGAGGACGTAACACTACTCTGTCCTTATGGATAACCAGATATGGCTCCTTACAGGACATAGCTGCTAATTCCGATACTCTTTTAGCCGAACAAATGGCTACTAGAAAAATCAATTTCCTGGTGAGAAGCACTAAGGAAATATGCTGTAATGGTTCAAATGGTTGTTTCTGTAGAACCGACAGAACCAAGTTTAGATCCCATGGACATATGGGAATATTAACCGGAGGACTAATACGCATCACTCCTTGTATAAAGGCTTTGACTAGTGAATGCGAAGCCAAGGGCCTTTGAAAAAATATTGACAAGGCCGAAATCTGACCCTTGATAGTACTCAAGGCAAGCTTCCTATCTACAGCCCATTGTAGGAAGTCCAGAATCCTACCTATTACGTATTTACGTGGATGCCATTTCTTGGCTTCACACCAGGCGATGTACGCCTTCCAGATTCTATAGTAGATCTGCCTGGATACCGGCTTCCTGGCATTGATCATGGTAGATACCACAGCATTAGAGAGCCCTCTCTTTTTTAGAATGTGGGCTTCAATAGCCAGGCCGTCAAACCTAGGGCTGGTAAGGAAGGGTGGTATATCGGTCCCTGCGAAAGCAGGTCCGGACGATGTGGGAGGGTCCAAGGACTCCCCACAGACATTTTTACAATCTCCGCGTACCATGCTCTTCGGGGCCACGCTGGAGCCACCAGAATCACTGGTTTCTTTTCTACCCTGATTCTGCGGAGTAATCGAGGTAACAATTGTGGCGGTGGGAATGCATATATCAGCTTGAACTGATCCCAAGGGAACACTAGGGCATCCGAGCCGCACGCTAGGGGATCCCTTGCCCAAGAGACAAACCTGTCCACTTTTGTGTTGAATCTGGATGCTAGCAGATCTACATCCGGTGTTCCCCACCGCTGACATATTGTCCGGAAAACCTCGGGATGAAGGGACCATTCCCCTGGGCATAATTGTTGGCGACTTAGAAAGTCCGCCTTCCAATTCTCCACTCCTGGAATGAATACCGCAGATATGGCTGGGACATATCTTTCTGCCCATCTCAGGATGTAATTTACTTCCCTTTGGGCTGCACGACTCCTGGTGCCCCCCTGACGATTGATATATGCCACTGCTGTGGCATTGTCTGACTGAACTCTGACAGGGGACCCTTGGAGTTTGGATGTCCATGCTACTAGGGCATACCGGGCTGCTCGTATCTCTAAGAGATTGATGGGCAGGGCCTTTTCCGCATCCGACCATCTGCCCTGGAGAGACCATTGCTCCAGTACTGCTCCCCAGCCTATAAGGCTGGCATCTGTAGTGACCACCTTCCAGGAAATCGGACTGAAGGATTTCCCTCTTTCCAGATTCTGGGGAACCAACCACCAGCGGAGGCTCCTGCGAACGGAAGGGGACAAGGACATTGGTAAGTCCAGAGCCTGAACTTTTTTGTTCCAGGCTGACAGTATGGCCCTTTGCAACTTCCTTGAATGGAATTGACCGTAGGGTACTGCTTCGAATGATGCCACCATTTTTCCCAGCAGCCTCATGCACAGGCGTATGGATGGCTGTCTTTTTGAACCCACTAAGTGGATCAAATCTCTCAAAGACGACCCCTTTTCTTGAGGCAAGAAAATCTTTCTCTGGTCTGAATCCAGCCTTAGCCCCAAGTATTCCAGACTTTTGACTGGTTTTAGGGCTGACTTGTCTCGGTTGATAATCCAACCGTGATATTCCAGATACTTGATTGTCTCGTGAACAACCACTTCTAGTTTTTCCACTGAGTGGTCTATCAGCAACAAGTCGTCTAGATATGCCATTATCGTTACACCTCGTGTTCTTAGATTGGCCAATAATGGGGCCAGAATTTTTGTGAACACTCTTGGTGCTGTGGCCAGACCGAAGGGTAAGGCTCTGAACTGAAAATGGCGCCCTTCTACCGCAAAGCGTAGAAATTTTTGGTGGGCTGGAAAGATGGGGATGTGCAAATAAGCATCTTTGATGTCGATCGAGGCTAACCATTCCTCCCCTTGTAGGGCAGTGGCTACCGATCGGATCGACTCCATCCGGAAAGTCCTGATATGTAGGAATTTGTTTAGCCCTTTTAGATTTAATATGGGCCTCACGTCCCCGTTTGGCTTCGGAACTGTAAAGAGGTTTGAGTAAAACCCGAACCCCCATTCTTCCAGGGGAACCTCTATAATTACTGCTTGAAGCAATAATTGTTCCAGTGCCAACAGGAGGGATCCTCTCTTCTGGGGATCCCTTGGCACGTTTGACCTTATAAAGCGGGAAGGAGGGGAGTTTTTTAACTCCAATTTGTATCCCAGATTTACTGCGGAGAGCACCCATCTGTCTCGGATCGTGTCCCGCCAGGTTTCTGTGAACAACTGAAGTCTTCCCCCCACCCGATTGGGTGGGGGCAACCCTTCATGCATTTGACTTTGGGGGAGGTTTTGTACCTCTCCTGCTCCAGGGCTTCTTGTTACCCTGCAACTGTCCCTGATTTTTACCTCCGGGATTTGACCGGGGAGGCCGTCGGAACTGTTTCACAGCCGATGTCCTAGGGACTGGAGAAGCCGGCCTCTTAAAGGAGGGACCTCTAACTCTATTTTTAACCGGCAAAAGTGTACTTTTACCGCTGGAAATTCTCTGGATATACCTGTCCAGGTCTTCCCCGAATAAGCGCTCCCCATGAAATGGGAAGCTGACCAGCAATTTTTTACAGGGAGCTTCAGCAGACCAGTTTTTGAGCCATAGAAGCCTGCGCATATGTACTACAGACAGCGTAAGGCCTGATGGATTGAATCCTTTATGGCGTCCACCGCAAAGCATAAGGCTCTAGGTAGATCAGCTAGGGCAAGAGCCTGCTGATCTGGCAAGTCCCTTAAGACCTGTTTCAACTGATCCTTCACTGCTTGGCAGACCCCTATAGCTGCCACTGCTGGTTGTGTCACCAATCCTGCTGTAGAAAAAGCAGATTTCAATAATGACTCCAATTTTTTATCTATTGGGTCCTTGAACATTTGGACATTTTCCACCGGACATGTCAGTGATTTATTCACACAAGAGATGGCTGCGTCCACTGTAGGGACCTTCCATTTTCTGATGAACTTATCCTCCATGGGATAGACCACCGGAAATCTCTTGGGGGGAGTAAATATTTTGTCAGGATGCTCCCAATCCTGGTAAATGAGCCCCTCCAGTAAAGGATGGATCGGAAAGGAACAAACAGTCTGGGGAGCTTTTAGCGACCCCAACGAGGAGACAGAAGTGGAGGATGGCTCCGCAAGTGGCATTTTAAATGCTGATCGGACCATATTAGTCAGGGACTGAACCCATAACCTCTCAGCATGTGATGCTGAGAACGGCTCTTCCACTGTTGATTCCTCTACAACCGAATCAACCTCATCCTGATCCCCCTCAGGTAGGTCGACCTCTGTATGGGACTGTTGTTCTGTTAACAGGCACTCTGAGGGAGGAGACGGAGATCGAGCGCTTTTCTCCTGTGACAGGGAAGCAGCGATTAATGCTGACAATCTCTCTTCCAGTTCTCCCAGAGCTGAGGAAAAAACCTCCTCTGTTACATACACAGGAGCAGGTGAACTGAGGACAGCCACAGTACCAGGTACTCCTGAGGGTGCTCTACGGTCACTAACCTCTGATTCTTCAGGGGAGACTGGTGCAGCCAAAGCATGCCCAAGATCCTCAGAGCCCGATGGAGACCCCCTATTCCTCCTGGAATTTCTAGTCCCGGAGTTTTTAGACGGCATATTCCTAAGCCACAAAGCTGAGGTATTCCAGCTGAAATACACCAGTTACTGATAATAGTCTAGCATAAATGCTGCTATAATAAACAGTTGGTGTCTACTAATGTGCCTTTCTAGGGGATGCCTGTATCAACCGCTTGCTGTATGCCTTTAAATGTTGCCAGCTCTGTCTCTGTACTTCATAGCCAGCTTACTACAATATTGTGGCTTTTTAAAACCTGCTGGGACGCCCGCACATGCGCAGAAGCGCTGCGGCGCGCACAGAGCGTCATCCCCCAGGCTCCGCCCCCTTTCCCGGCTCACCTCTATATATAGAGGTGCGTGCACGCGCACGGCCACGTGCGCCCTCGGCGCTAATTTCAAACATGGAAACCAGGGACAGGAGCCAGGGCCCCTCTTTGCCGCAGGCCGGGGGATGGACGAGCACTGCAACATGGCAGAGGAAGCAGTTTCCTATAGGAGAACTCACCAACTGCCTGGACTTTGCTCTCTGAGAAGAAACTAGTCCACATGACAAGAAAACATTCCACAGCGGCCTCTAGTGGACAAACACAGGTACCGCAGTCTAATATACTAAATATATATAAAAAAACATTTTTTTTTTTTTTTTTTTCTTGACCACCATTAAAAATTATTACATTTTTTTAGTAGTTACAGGCATGCACAGAATCTTGCGGGAATACCATTAGGTAACAGACAGAAAGACAAATTAGGCTTGGGGGTCCCCCAATAGAACCAAGTTCCTGGGGGCCCCCACTTACCTGTTCCTCGCCGCAGGACTTTGTTTGGTCCACAAAAGCCCAAACTTCACCTATCACGGCAGGCATTGTAATCAAACCTTCAGGGACCGGGTTCCCAAGGATTCCACTCCCCTGGACCTGTATAGCACCCTGCACAGAAAACATCTTGGTCGTGGGTATGACCAGAGCTCTGGATCCCAGGGTCCAGCTCTCCTAAGAGAAGCATTACAGGCAGAACCTTGCTCTTCTCTTTGCAAGGCCCGGGTACCGACCGTTTAGCTATGAAGCTTTTTTGGTCGGATCCGGAATAGCTTACTGAGGCCCAAAAGAACCTGTACGCAAGCTCAGTGAAAAACACATGTTTCTTCTTGGCCAACACCTTAGACACTGGCAAAAAACTGAGGTGCTCCCGGATGGGAGGGGCTTATATAGGGGAGGGTACTTCCGGTTTTGGAAGTTGCCAGTGCCAGCACCTGACGGTAACTATATAACCCATTAGTAATGACTATGTCGCTCTGTGTCCCGTGATGTACGAGAAAGAAAACTATTTTAAAACTCAATGTTAAAAGCAAGTGAAAATTTCAAACAACATTTTCATTCAGCAAATGTACAAAGATTTTTCGTATTAATATAATAACAGTAGCGATTATTCTTTTTATACTATAAAGGGCTAATTTGATATTTTTTTAACCCCATTATGTTACTGCCCGATTAAAGTGGTTGTAAACCCTCATAATTTTTATTTTTTTTAAACTAGCTGTAAGAGAAAGGCATAATGAGCTAATATGACTAGCATAATAGCTCATTATGCATCACTTACCTTAGATCGGGGCCCCCAAAGCCGTCCTCGTCTCCCTCTTCAGCCGCATCCATCGCTGCGGCGATAGCCGGAAGGTTACTTCCGGGTATCGCCGCTCCAGCCAATCACAGTGCCGCTCCGGCGCTGTAATTGGCCGGAGCGGCGAAGCCGTGACTCCGCGCATGAGCCGTTGAATTTGGCTACGTCGTCGAATGCTGCAACCTAGCCGAATTTGTGAATGGGGTTAACCCCATGGGCGTGACGTCAGCGTTGCCGCTTTTAAATGCAAATATCTCCTTAACCGTGTAGGTTAAGGAGATATTTCATGCACCTACAGGTAAGCCTTAATCTAGGCTTACCTGTAGGTCTTTGTTTATAAAGTAGGTTTACAACCACTTTTAATTGATTATGAAAATAGTAATCGATTATGAAATGAATCGTTTAGTTGTCGATTAATCGATTAGTTGTTTCGGCCCTGAATCACACACACATAGGTTGGACTTGTATCTTATTTTCAACCTCACCTACTATGTAACTAGGTATACATCTCCCCCTTAGTAATGCATCTCCTCCTCAGGAATACATCTCCCCGGCCTCAATAATTCGTCTCCCCCTCAGGTATACGTCTCCCCCTCAGTATTACGTCTGCCCCATCCACGACCACCACACATAGCAATGCATCTCCTCCTCAGGAATACATCTCCCCGGCCTCAATAATTCGTCTCCCCCTCAGGTATACGTCTCCCCCTCAGTAATACGTCTCCCCCTCAGTAATACGTCTGCCCCATCCACGACCACCACACATAGCAGACTGGACGTCGCGAAGACTAAAAATAAGGCATGTCCAGTAGGATTTCCTCTCCACCAATGGCCGCTCGAGGCCGCAATACTATGCCCCGCCCACTGCACGTCGTTCCATTGATACAACAGCTCAGAGTCCTCCCCTTCCAATGTGTTTACAAGCAGCCGGTCCGGGTCGGCTCATCTACCTCACAGCAGTGGGGGGAAACAAGTGAACAGTAGCGGTCATATACACCCGTACTAAACACAAAACTACTTGTTTGTAATGACTACTAGTGCAATAATTGTAGTGGGTCTGACTGAGCGCAGTTAGATCTGTGAAGCGATGTGGAAGACATAGGTGCCCCCCCCCGTAGAGAGAATGGAATGTCCTGATGGTGAGGTGTGTGTTGTCCCATCAAGAGAGAAGTTGGGATGATCGGAGCTGTGCGGACGAGTGTAGATACTCTGGGATCAGACACAGCGTACTATGACTCGGGAGAACTACCTGGCTGCACTACTGCGGTAAGTGCTCTGCTTATAGTATCATTCATTAGAGTTGTGGGGGGAAAGGACTAACACTGACCAGACAGTCTGACTTCCATCTGCTCAGTACTACAAGAGCCGGAGAGTGATGATTGGATAACATGTCATAATATAAAGCTAAGGGTGGACATACTGTACACTATACAATCTCCTCTAGATTTACCAAAACGATATAATAGGAGGACCTATCTATCCAATCAGGCAGCATCTTGCATTTCATAGATGATGGTAGATCTTAGGAGATTGTATAATCACATTGTATAGTGTATGATCCAATTTAAATTGATCGAAAGGGAAGTTATGGATATTCCATAGTTTGCGGATTGAATCATTTTTGAAGCATGGGGCTTCAATTATTTCTTGTAATAGATGTGGGATTCCATCAAAACAAATAAATCCGTAAGCAATTGGATATCCATAACTTCCATTTCGATTAATTTAGGCTCAATTTAAATTGGATTCACACAAACAGACAGTCAGGTGGAACGTATAATTGTTGATTGTGATGCACGACGATGATGATGATGGCAGCGCTAAGATACTTTATTCATGAACGCAATTGTTTTTCAATTGATCAGATTATGTGTGGTTGATGCATTTTCTGGCATATTTTTGCATTGTAATGCGCACTTTCAGTAAAGTTTGCATCTTTTGGGAAGTGTTGATGTTGCCTGGAAAAGGAAGTGTCTGTTATACAGGAAAACGCACGTACATGCATTTTTAAAGCCAAAAATGCAGTGTGCTGTATGGTCAAAAAAAGTGTGTGTGTATGTATGTATATGTGTGTGTGTGTGTGTGTGTATGTGTGTGTGTATATATATATATATATATATATATATATATATACACACACACACCCCACCTTTTTATTAGTTACACCTTGCTAGTAAGGATGAGCTCTGGCGTGTTGGCATAGTACACGTGCAGAGCCCGCCAGGAAGTCTGCGCTGCGCTAATCACAGCCAGGGAGACGTTGTCCCGATGCTCGGCTGCGGAGATCGGGACAATGACTCCCTGGCAGTGATTAGCGCAGTGCCAACTTCCCGGCGGGCTCTGCACGTGTACTATGCCAACACGCCAGAGCTCATCCTTACTTGCTAGTATTGGGTTGGACCCCTTTTGCCTTCAGAACTGCCTTTAGGCAGGGTTCACACTATTGCGAAATTGAATGTGGATTTCCCCGCATCCAATTCGCATGTCAGAAGATTGTGACCAGCTTTCTATGGAGCCGGTTCACACATCTCCGGTGCAAACTGCACAGGAGTCCTGTGCGTCTTTTGGCTCCGTTTTCAGGTCCAAATTCAGGCTGAAGTGATGAACAGAGGCACACCGGATCCCTGCTGTGAGCCTCTCGGTGATGTGAACTAAGGATGAGCTCCGGCGTGTTCGCATAGTACACGTGCAGAGCCCGCCAGGAAGTCTGCACTGCGCTAATCACAGGCAGTGCGACATTGTCCCAATGCTCGGCTGCAGAGATCGGGAAATGTCTCACTGCCTGTGATTAGCACAGTGCTGACTTCCTGACCGGCTCTGCACGTGGGGTTTGCGAACACGCCGGAGCTCATCCTTAGACCCCATACACACTATTAGATTTTCTGCAGATTTTTGTCTTCAGATTTACCAAAACCATATAGTGCAAGGGCCTGCCTGATTGCATACAAATTGAAACTCTTAAGGTTTGACCTCATATTATATGGTTTTTGGTAAATCTGAAGACAAAAATCTGCAGAAAATCTAACAGTGTGTATGGAGTCTTAGTGTGAACCCAGCTTCGTTCTTCGTGGTGTTGGGAACATTCCTCAGAGATTTTGGTCCATATTAACATGATAGCATCACGTAGTTGCTGCAAATTTGTTGGCTGCACATCCATGATGCAAATCTCCCTTTCCACCACATCCCAAAGGTGCTCTATTGGATTGAGATCTGGTGACTGTGGAGGCCATTGGAGTAGAGTGAACTCATTGTCCTGTTCAAGAAAGCAGTTTGAGATAATTTGAGTTTTGTGACATGGTGCATTATCCTGCTGGAAGTAGCCATCAGAAGATGGGTACACTGTAGTCATAAAGGGATGGACATGGTCAGCAACAATACTCAGGTAGGATGTGGGGTTTAAGCAATGCTCAGTTGGTACTCAGGGGCCCAAAGTGTGCCAAGAAAATCTCCCCCACACCATTACACCACCACCCCTAGCCTGGACCGCTGATACAAGGCAGGATGGATCCATGCTTTCATGTTGTTTATGCCAAATTCTGACCCTACCATCTGAATGTCGCAGCTAAAATCGAGACTCCTCAGGCCAAGCAACGTTTTTCCAATCTTCTATTATACACTTTTGGTGAGCCTGTGCAAATTGTAGCCTCAGTTTCCTGTTCTTAGCTGACGGGAGTGGCACCTGGTGTGTTCTACTGCTGCTGCTGTAGCCCATCTGCTTCAAGGTTCGACGTGTTGTGCGTTCAGAGATGGTATTCTGCATACCTTAGTTGTAACAGGTAGTTATTTGAGTTACTGTTGCCTTTCTATCACCCATTATATGCCTATTCTCCTCTGATATCAACAAGGCATTTTTGTCCTCACAACTACCGCTCACTGGATATTGTCTCTTTTTTGAAGCATTGTCTGTAAACCCTAATAATAGATGTACATGAAAATCCCAGTAGACTCAGACCAGCCGTCTGGCACCAATAACCATGCCCCGTTCAAACTCCCTTTAAATCCCCTATCTCAGTGGTCATCAATCCTGTCCTCAGGGCCCACTAACAGGCCAGGTTTTATGTATTACCTTGGGGGAGATGCAGACTAGAATTCTGCAATCATTGAGCAGCAAACAATATTACCTGTGATATATTTCAGTTATCTTGCAAACCTGACCTGTTAGTGAGCCCTGAGGACAGGTTTGATGACCACTGCCCTATCTTACCCAATTCTGATGCTTGGTGTGAACTTCAGCAAGTCGTCTTCACCATGTCTAGATGCATTGAGCAACTGCCATGCGATTAAGTGATTAGAAATTTGCGTTACCAAGCAATTGAACAGGTGTACCTGATAAAGTGGCCGGTGAGTGTAAGGCCTCATGCCCACGGACGTTTTTACAGCCACGTTTTTTACAGCTTAAAAACGCCTGTCCATGTTGTTGTATACATTTTTTGACCTTTTTTTCGGAAAAAAAAAGTCGGAGCTCAAAAACGCAATTGCTGCGTTTTTTGCGCTTTTTGATGCCGACGCCTCGGAACGCACAGGTCCAGTTTTTTTTTTTTTTACAGCTTAAAAAAGCTTATGCTATTTGCAGCTTAAAAACGCCTAGGTGGGCATGAAGCTATAGACTAACATGGACAGGCGTTTTTAACCACTTAAGCCCCGGACCATTTGGTAGCTAAAGGACCAGAGGTGAATTCAGAATTTTGCACTGCGCTTCTTTAACTGTAAATTGTGCGGACATGCAATGTTGTACCCAAACGAAATTTGCGTCCTTTTCTTCCCACAAATAGAGCTTTCTTTTAATGGTATTTGATTGCCTCTGCGATTTTTTATTTTTTGCGATATAAACGGAAAAAGACCGAAAATTTTGAAAAAAAATGATGTTTTCTACTTTTTGTTATAAGAAAAATCGAATAAACTCAATTGTAGTCATACATTTAGGCCAAAATGTATTCAGCCACATGTTTTTAGTAAAAAAAATGTCAATAAGCGTATATTTATTGGTTTGCGCAAAAGTTATAGCGTTTACAAACTAGGGTACATTTTCTGAAATTTACACAGCTTTAAATTTATGACGGCCTATCTCATTTCTTGAGGTGCTAAAATGACAGGGCAGTACAACCCCCCCCCCAAATGACCCCATTTTGGAAAGTAGACACCCCAAGGAAATTGCTGAGAGGCATGTTGAGCCCATTGAATTTTTTTTTTTTTGTCCCAAGTGATTGAATAATGACTAAAAAAAAAAAAAAAAAAAAATTACAAAAAGTTGTCACTAAATGATATATTGCTCACACATGCCATGGTTATATGTGGAATTTCACCCCAAAATACATTTTGCTGCTTCTCCTGAGTACGGGGATACCACATGTGTGGGACTTTTTAGGAGCCTAGCCGCGTACGGGACCCCGAAAACCAAGCACCGCCTTCAGGATTTCTAAGGGCGCAAATTTTTGATTTCACTCCTCACTACCTATCACAGTTTCGAAGGCCATAAAATGCCAAAATAGCACAAAACCCCCCCAAATGACCCCATTTTAGAAAGTAGACACCCCAAGGAAATTGCTGAGAGGCCTGTTGAGCCCATTGAATATATTTTTTTTTGTCCCAAGTGATTGAATAATGACAAAAAAAAAAAAAATTGAAAAAAAAAATTACAAAAAGTTGTCACTAAATGATATATTGCTCACACATGCCATGGTTATATGTGGAATTACGCCCCAAAATACATTTTTCTGCTTCTCCTGAGTACGGGGATACCACATGTGTGGGACTTTTTAGGAGCCTAGCCGCGTACGGGACCCCGGAAACCAAGCACCGCCTTCAGGATTTCTAGGCACAAATTTTTGATTTCACTCCTCACTACCTATCACAGTTTCGAAGGCCATAAAATGCCAAAATCGCACAAAACCCCCCCCCAATTGACCTCATTTTGGAATATAGACACCCCAAGCTATTTGCTGAGAGGAATGGCGAGTATTTTACAGCTCTCATTTGTTTATGAAAATGAAGAAAGGAAAAAAAAAAATTATATATATATATATATATATATATATATAATTTTTTTTTTTCAATTTTCAAAACTTTGTGACAAAAAGCGAGATCTGCAAAATACTCACAATACCTCTCAGCAAATAGCTTGGGGTGTCTACTTTCCAAAATGGGGTCATTTGGGGAGGGTTTTGTGCCATCTGGCCATTCCATGGCCTCCGAAACTGTGATAGGCAGTGAGAAGTGAAATCAAAAATTTACACCCTTAGAAAGCCTGAAGGCGGTGCTTGGTTTTTGGGGTCCCGTACGTGGCTAGGCTCCCAAAAAGTCTCACACATGTGGTATCCCCGTACTCAGGAGAAGCAACAGAATGTATTTTGGGGTGTAATTCCACATATGCCCATGACATGTTTGAGCAATATATCATTTAGTGACAACTTTGTGCAAAAAAAAAAAAAAAAAATTGTAGTTTTTCCGCAACTTGTGTCAACATATAAAATATTCCATGGACTCGACATGCCTCTCGGTATATAGCTTGGGGTGTCTACTTTCCAAAATGGGGTCATTTGGGGGGGTTTTGAACTGTTCTGGCATTTTATACACAACATTAGGAAGCTTACATCCACTCTTCTAACCACTTGAAGACAAAGCCCTTTTTGACACTTTTTGTTTACATGAAAACTTTTTTTTTTTTTTTTTGCAAGAAAATTATGTTGAACCCCCAAACATTATATATATTTTTAAAGCAAAGGCCCTACAGATTAAAATGGTGGGTGTTGCATTTTTTTTTTCTACACAGTATTTGCGCAGCGATTTTTCAAACGCATTTTTTGGGTTAAAAAATACACTTTTTTTAATTTTAATGCACTAAAACACACTATATTGCCCAAATGTTTGATGAAATAAAAAAGATGATCTTAGGCCGAGTACATAGATACCAAACACGACATGCTTTAAAATTTCGCACAAACGCGCATTGGCGACAAACTACATACATTTTTAAAAGCCTTTACAGGTTACCCCAGTAGATTTATAGAGGAGGTCTACTGCTAAAATGATTGCCCTCGATCTGACCTTCGCGGTGATACCTCACATGCATGGTGCAATTGCTGTTTACATATGACGCCAGACCGACGCTTGCGTTCGCCATTGGGCAAGAGCAGGGCAGGACAGGGGTGCTTTTTTTTTATTTTATTTTTTTTTTTTATTATTAATTTTGATTTTTTATTTTATTTTTAAATTGTTCCTTCCAAGTATTTTTTTTTTTTTTTTTTATAATTTTTATTGTTATCTCAGGGAATGTAACTATCCCCTATGATAGCAATAGGTAGTGACAGGTACTCCTTTTTTTTGCAAAAACTGGGGTCTTCTAGACCCTAGACTTTTCCTCTGCCCTCAAAGCATCTGACCACACCAAGATCGGTGTGATAAAATGCTTTCCCAATGGCGCTTTTTATATCCGGGGGGGGGGGCATTCCCTCCCACTGCTTGTAAAAGCAGTCCAAAGGCTAATTAGCCGCTAGGATTGCTTTTACATGAAAGCCGGCCGCAGGCTGAAAAGAATGATACCAAGATGATACCTAAACCCGTAGGCATCATTCTGGTATAAACATTCAAAGTCCAGCAACATACCAGTACGTTGCTGGTCCTTGTTGGACATGTATTGTAATCTTTTTTTTTTTTCATGCAGCCAGTTGGCTGAACGAAAAAAGAGATTGATCGGTGGGTATGCCCACCATTAGAATACCGCCCTTCATCCACCCACTTCCAATGATGGGCATACACGCACCATTTATATATGCCGAAGCATGGGGGCATCCTCCCGCAAAAAAGTTATGCCGCACACACATGGTCGGACTTTTCCACGGGCAAGCCTCCGTCGGAATTTCGACTGTATGTACGCGGCATTAGGAGCAAAATCGCTCCTCCGCCCCTGCTGCCCCAATGCTTCGGCATATTTGCTTTTTTTTTTTAACTGTGGTGGTGAAATCACCTCCTACAGCACTGGAGTCGCAGGGATCAGGCCTGTCTATGCGAACGCTGCAGTTATGTGTGTTTTTGTTTTGTAAGTGACAGTGATCGATCGATACTGCACTTGGGTGGCCTGGGCTGGACGGAGGGGCAAAACGCAGGTGCCAGCAGGTATCTGGGCTGATCCCGCTAACACTGTGTTTTTGGGAACCCTAAACTGCTGGGGACGCTAGTATAGATCTGATCAGATCAGATATTGATCTGTTCAGATACTATACCACTAAGGGGGGTGTATGCTTCACACGTGGGTGTTAGCGTTACTGGCACTAACCTGACGCTGCCTGGGGTGTGACTCAGACCCTCTCTGACGCTAAAACCTAATTGATATCACCCGCCGGGCGATCAGGGGGTTAAACCTTTATTGGGTTATATACACGGCGGGTGCCCTGACACTATAAAAAGCAAACTAACTAACCAGCGTCACCCGTAACACTTATATGGTGATCACTGGTGAAAGGGTTAACTAGGGGCAATCAGGGGGTTAAAACCTTTATTAGATAATATATGGGGGTACCTGACGCTATAAAAACCTGCGGCAAACCTAAAAAAAATTACCAGCTACCGATCTGCATCACCGACACTAAGACAGCGTTTAGAAAAACGATCGCTTAGCGACAGTGGTGATGGGGGTGAAAGCGTTACCTGGGGGGCGATCAAGGGGGTTAAACCTTTATTAGATAATATATTGGGGTACCTGACGCTATAAAAACATGCGGCGAACCTAAAAAAAATTACTGGCTACCGATCTGCATCACCGACACTAAGACAGCGTTTAGAAAAACGATCGCTTAGCGACAGTGGTGATAGGGGGTGAAAGGGTTACCTGGGGGGCGATCAAGGGGGTTAAACTTTTATTAGATAATATATTGGGGTACCTGACGCTATAAAAACCAGCAGCGAACCTAAAAAAAATTACCAGCTACCGATCTGCATCACCGACACTAAGACAGCGTTTAGAAAAACGATCGCTTAGCGACAGTGGTGATGGGGGTGAAAGGGTTACCTGGGGGGCGATCAAGGGGGTTAAACCTTTATTAGATAATATATTGGGGTACCTGACGCTATAAAAACATGCGGCGAACCTAAAAAAAATTACCGGCTACCGATCTGCATCACAGACACTAAGACAGCGTTTAGAAAAGCGATCGCTTAGTGACAGTGGTGATAGGGGGTGAAAGGGTTACCTGGGGGGCGATCAAGGGGGTTAAACCTTTATTAGATAATATATTGGGGTACCTGACGCTATAAAAACATGCGGCGAACCTAAAAAAAATTACTGTCTGCCGATCGGCATCACTGACGCTAAGACAGCGATCAGAAAAATGATCGCTTAGCGACAGTGGTGATAGGGGGTGAAAGGGTTATCTGGGGGGTGATCAGGGGGTTAAACCTTTATTAGGGGGGTTAGGGGGCTACACTGGACCTAAGACTAAACTTTGGTGACACTTTTACAGTCACAAATGTCACTGATTGCAGTGATCACTAAATAAATGGTCACTGCAATCAGTGACACTGTGACTGGGGGCTGGGGGGGTGATCTGGGGGGCCGATTTATGTCCCTATGTGTCCTGGTGTCAGTGTAGTGTTGTGTGCACTGACCTGATGTCTTCTCTTGTACGGCGCTCGGTATATGTGAGCGCCGCACCAGAGATGACATCACTTCCTCCTGCTCCCTCTGTCTGACACAGACAGAGGGGGCATTTCCATTCGCCGGGAGCGATCGCGAGGGGGTGGCCAGAAACGAATGGCTGCCCCCTCATCCCGGAACGCTCCCGGACACTTAGCCACCGCTCACTGTATAGGAGGGGGGTCCGATTGGACCCCCCAACTATACAAAGGCAATCACGTACACTCTACGTGATTGTGCCTGTCGGTGCCATTCTGCCGACGTATATACAGGTCCTTCTCAAAAAATTAGCATATTGTGATAAAGTTCATTATTTTCTGTAATGTACTGATAAACATTAGACTTTCATATATTTTAGATTCATTACACACAACTGAAGTAGTTCAAGCCTTTTCTTGTTTTAATATTGATGATTTTGGCATACAGCTCATGAAAACCCCAAAATCCTATCTCAAAAAATTAGCATATCATGAAAAGGTTCTCTAAACGAGCTATTAACCTAATCATCTGAATCAACTAATTAACTCTAAACACCTGCAAAAGATTCCTGAGGCTTTTAAAAACTCCCAGCCTGGTTCATTACTCAAAACCGCAATCATGGGTAAGACTGCTGACCTGACTGCTGTCCAGAAGGCCATCATTGACACCCTCAAGCAAGAGGGTAAGACACAGAAAGAAATTTCTGAACGAATAGGCTGTTCCCAGAGTGCTGTATCAAGGCACCTCAGTGGGAAGTCTGTGGGAAGGAAAAAGTGTGGCAGAAAACGCTGCACAACGAGAAGAGGTGACCGGACCCTGAAGAAGATTGTGGAGAAGGACCGATTCCAGACCTTGGAGGACCTGCGGAAGCAGTGGACTGAGTCTGGAGTAGAAACATCCAGAGCCACCGTGAACAGGCGTGTGCAGGAAATGGGCTACAGGTGCCGCATTCCCCAGGTCAAGCCACTTTTGAACCAGAAACAGCGGCAGAAGCGCCTGACCTGGGCTACAGAGAAGCAGCACTGGACTGTTGCTCAGTGGTCCAAAGTACTTTTTTCGGATGAAAGCAAATTTTGCATGTCATTCGGAAATCAAGGTGCCAGAGTCTGGAGGAAGACTGGGGAGAGGGAAATGCCAAAATGCCTGAAGTCCAGTGTCAAGTACCCACAGTCAGTGATGGTCTGGGGTGCCATTTCAGCTGCTGGTGTTGGTCCACTGTGTTTTATCAAGGGCAGGGTCAATGCAGCTAGCTATCAGGAGATTTTGGAGCACTTCATGCTTCCATCTACTGAAAAGCTTTATGGAGATGATTTCATTTTTCAGCACGACCTGGCACCTGCTCACAGTGCCAAAACCACTGGTAAATGGTTTACTGACCATGGTATTACTGTGCTCAATTGGCCTGCCATCTCTCCTGACCTGAACCCCATAGAGAATCTGTGGGATATTGGGAAGAGAAAGTTGAGAGACGCAAGACCCAACACTCTGGATGAGCTTAAGGCCGCTATCGAAGCATCCTGGGCCTCCATAACACCTCAGCAGTGCCACAGGCTGGTTGCCTCCATGCCACGCCGCATTGAAGCAGTCATTTCTGCAAAAGGATTCCCGACCAAGTATTGAGTGCATAACTGAACATAATTATTTGAAGGTTGACTTTTTTTGTATTAAAAACACTTTTCTTTTATTGGTCGGATGAAATATGCTAATTTTTTGAGATAGGATTTTTGGGTTTTCATGAGCTGTATGCCAAAATCATCAATATTAAAACAAGAAAAGGCTTGAACTACTTCAGTTGTGTGTAATGAATCTAAAATATATGAAAGTCTAATGTTTATCAGTACATTACAGAAAATAATGAACTTTATCACAATATGCTAATTTTTTGAGAAGGACCTGTATACAGTGAGCGGTCGTTAAGTGGTTAAGCTGTAAAAAACGCTCAAAAACGCGTCTGTAAAAACGTCCGTGGGCATGAGGCCTAAATATCTCCAGACTCCTACGCTACGCACTTCTCACTGTACTAGGCTGATTGGACCCTGCCTATGGATGGTGTTCGGTGCTTCTACTGTTGTTGGATTGTGCACACCAGAACGCCTTGTCGTGCAACAATGCTTCTCATCCAGACTTCTATTGTTTTTCATGGTGCCCGTACACATCTCAGATCTCAACCACTTGGAGCTCCTATGCCACTTGTTGCTTGAAAAAAGAAGCTCAGGCAGAATGGAGTGTGTTTGGCTCCATAGACTTCGAGCCCCCATTCGTACTTGTGCATTTGTTTCAACTTGTTTCCTATGCTTGGCTACACATAAACACACAGAATCCCATTCTTTCTAATTATGGCCTCTCACACTTGTATGATCACATGCCCTACAATCAAACTCCATGAGCTTCTCTCCTCTTCCCTTGTTTTTTTTTTTGTTTTTAAAGGTGTTTGCCCCCATAGACTTTAATGGGTGTGTCTGTAAACTTTTCTTCTCCAGAACTGCTCCCTTTGCCCAGCCCAGGAAACAAACGTCTGAAGATTGAAACACGTGCTTGTAAAACACCCAAAATAAGATTCAAAATCGCTAGGCAAATGCTTTGCTTAGGCGTGAATGCAGGCTAATGGGAGCGTGCGCTTTTCAGGTGCAAGCCCATAATTAAGGTCTGTGGGGCCAAATATGCATTATCTTGCCCCAAATAAGCTCCTATAGGACACACAAGGCTCCTAAATACACCCGAGAGTGAATGCTGTTATATTTCTGAGGAATCGCTGGTCTCATTCCTTTTTTGTAGATGAAGCTAAGTGGAGAATGCAACATTTTATTTATAATATTTTAGAATGGTTTTAAATAATTACAAATCCTGGTGAAGCATGTGTTGAGATGACAACATAACATGGACTGAACTAGTGTGCAGAAATGTATACAATTTAAAGTGGTTGTAAACCCGGATAAAAAAAACACAAAAAAACACCTGCAAGACAAAGCCATAATGGGCTAGTATGACTAGCATACTAGCTCATTATGCATCACTTACCTTAGATCGGGGCCCCCCAAGCCGTCCTTGTCTCCCCCTCCCAGCCGCAGCCATCGCCCCACAGATACCCGGAAGGTTACTTCTGGGTATCGCCGCCCCAGCCAATCACAGCTCCGCTCCGGCGCTGTGATTGGCCGGAGCGGCGAAGACGTCACCGCGTGCGGGAGCCGGCAAAGCCGGATTTGTGAATGGGGATTAACCCTGTGAATGCACCGTTGTCTACGGCGTGTAGGTTTAGGAGATATTTCTTGCACCTACAGGTAAGCCTTAATCTAGGCTTACCTGTAGGTGCAAGTTGTCTAAGTGGGTTTACAACCACTTTAATTGTTACAATGTGACCAGAGATGGGAAATGGGTTGTATACCTGTAGAGATTGTTTTACTGTGTATGTGTGTGTGTGTGTATATATATATATATATATATTAGGGCTGTTACTGATTAAAATTTTCGTGTTCAATTAATCGATTTTTATTTTATCGACTAATTCCGATTAATTATAACGCACATAGATCCAACTACTTTTAGCTGATCTCCTTGCAGGCCGATTCCCTGTGCAGTACCAACCACTGGAAAAATCGATAGGATACAAAAAACACACAAAGGCAGCGCTCGATGGGAATAGCATTAAAACTTTTATAGTCTTCAAGTAGGTAACAAAATAAATATTGCACTGGAGATAAAATCAATGTAGCTACATAAACTGTAAAAATGGTGCGAGTAATCCCAAACGGTAGCAAAAGCAGTCATAAAAACATGTAGCTAAGTACGATACTGGTATAAAAATGTGTACAATGATACCACTGCTGAATCCAGATGAGGAGGGGTTAACATCAGTCCGTCGGCATGTAGATGTCCCATGAAGGAACTATCACAACTCCCAGTGGTTGGCTGTAGAATCCCAGGTTGATAGAGGGAAGTGATAGAGGGAAGTGTAACATCCCTTGCGTGTGGCAGATAGTAAGGTCCCGCCGGAATGCAGATATGAAGGCACAACAAAGGAGCCGTTCAGATGGACACAGCAAGCCCCGCCGGTGTCTGTGACATCACCGGATCTCCGATAGAACTCCCTGAAGACCCGGAAGGCGGCGGAGAGGTGAGCACCGATCCAAAGAATTTTGATCGCTCAAAATGATTAATCGAGGAATTAATAGTTAATTTCCACAGCCCTAATATATGTGTGTGTGTGTGTGTGTGTGTGTGTGTACACTGTGCATTCAGTGCTACAGGATTTTGTTAAACACATGTGATCTGATCGCTTTTCTGCACACAGCTATAGTGAGATTACTAATCATCTAGACCAGTGGTTCTCAACTCCTGTCCTCAGGGCTCACTAACAGGCCAGGTTTGCAAGATAACTGAAATACATCACAGGTGATATCCTTTGCTGCTCAGGGATTGCAGGATTCTAGCCTGCATCTCCCCAAGGTAATACTTAAAATCTGGCCTGTTAGTGGGTCCCGAGGACAGGAGTTGAGAACCACTGATCTAGACAGGCACTCGCCAGCAGAAAGATCCTACATAAGGCCTGATTCACATCTATGCAGTTTTAGTGCTTTTTGCAGATTTGCACTACAATCCATTTAACGTGGATTTCTATGGAACACGCTCTATAGTGCAAAAAATGCATAGGTGTGAATCAGGCCTTAGAAGTGCTTCCGTTTACATGTGCCTATTATGTAAACCTCTGCACAGTATTTAGATGCATAAAGTTCTTCCTCTATTTCCTTATTATTAAAGTGGTTGTAAACCCAACCACACAACTTGCACCTACAGGTAAGCCTAGATTAAGGCTTGCCTGTAGGTGCAAGCAGGGGAGGGCTGGTAGCCTTAGGCCTGGGGGGCAAGTCCAGTCAAGTGGCCCACTGAACCGCTGAATCAGCTCACCATCCATGGCCCACCTGGTTTTTCAATGCAGCCACGCCAGTGCTTATCAGTGCAGCCAACTCCAGGGCCCATCAATGAAGCCTGATCACTGGGGCAGGTTACATGGGGTGTATGGTGGGGGAGATGGGGGGTCAGCTAGGGGTGTCAGGGTCTCTCAGCTCAGAAGGTCCTTGCACGCCACGGTCTCCTGGGGGGGGGGGGGTAACGCTCCTGATTCTGGGGTCAAGTTGCAGCCAGCGCCCAGCCCTGCGTTCCGACTCCCTCAGGAGAGTCCCAGACTCTCCGGTCCCAGGGAGTTGTAGTTTCCTCTGCGCTGCTGTTTTCCACCCACCGGAAGCTTGAGAGTGGACTATAACTCCCGGAATGCAACAGCTAGTAGTCGACCGCCATGGCCGTGCCCCCGGCCCGACTTCCTAGACCAGAATAAAAAAGAAAATGGTAGCAGGCAGCGGCTGCCGGCCATTTTGAACATAAGTTAGGGCGGCCTGGGAGGCAATTGCTACCCTGCCCCCTGGCCCAGCCCTCCCCTGGGTGCAAGAAATATCTCCTTAACCTACACGGTTAAGGAGATATTTGGCCGGCTTCTGTCAGACCGGCTGGCATGCACACGGGCTGAATGTCGGCCAGTTTTCATTGAATTTGACCTATGTGTACTGGACTTTAGTTAAAGAGGTAGTAAAGTCAGAAGGTTTTATATCTTGATGCATAAGGATAAAAAAGTTTCTGTGTGCAGCAGCTGCCCCAGCACCCCCTAATACTTAGCTAAGCTCCATCTCACTCCAGCGATGACCACGAGTGCCTCGGCTGTCTGGGACTCTCCTGATTGGCTGAGACGCACCATTGGCTCCCGTGCTGTCAATCAAAGTCAGTTAGCCAATCAGGAGAGAGAGGGGGCAGGGCCAAAACGGAGCTCCGTGTCTGAATGGACAAAGGGAGCTGTGACTCTGCTCGGGTGTCCCCATAGCAGGCTGTTTGCTGTGGGGGCACTCGACAGGAGGGAGGTGCCAGGAGAGCTGAAGAGGGACCCGAGCTGCTCTGTGCAAATCCACTGCACAGAGCAGGTAAGTATAACATAGGGCTGGGCGATTTTCCCCCCCAAAAAAATCTGCGATTTATTTTATTTTTGTCTATTATATTAATTAAAGTGCATCAACAAACAAAATTGCAAAGGCAAACCCTTTCTCTAACTGCAAAGTCAGTGTGCAACAAAGATTGTTAACCACTTAAGCCCCGGACCATTTGGTAGCTAGAGGACCAGAGGTGATTTCAGAATTTTGCACTGCGCTGATTTAACTGTAAATTGTGCGGACATGCAATGTTGTACCCAGACGAAATTTGCGTCCTTTTCTTCCCACAAATAGAACTTTCTTTTAATGGTATTTGCCTTTGAAAAAAAATGATATTTTCTACTTTTTGTTATAAGAAAAATCGAATAAACTCAATTGTAGTCATACATTTAGGCCAAAATGTATTCAGCCACATGTATTTAGTAAAAAAAATGTCAATAAGCGTATATTTATTGGTTTGCGCAAAAGTTATAGCGTCTACAAACTAGGGTACATTTTCTGGAATTTACACAGCTTTTAGTTTATGACTGCCTATCTCATTTCTTGAGGTGCTAAAATGGCAGGGCAGTACAACCCTCCCCCCCCCCCCAAATGACCCCATTTTGGAAAGTAGACATCCCAAGGAAATTGCTGAGAGGCATGTTGAGCCCATTGAATATTTTTTTTTTTTTTTGTCTCAAGTGATTGAATAATGTCTAAAAAAAAAAAAAAATTACAAAAAGTTGTCACTAAATGATATATTGCTCACACATGCCATGGTTATATGTGGAATTGCACCCCAAAATACATTCTGCTGCTTCTCCTGAGTACGGGAATACCACATGTGTGGGACTTTTTAGGAGCCTAGCCGCGTACGGGACCCCGAAAACCAAGCACAAAGTTGTCACTAAATGATATATTGCTCAAACATGCCATGAGCATATGTGGAATTACACCCCAAAATACATTCTGCTGCTTCTCCTGAGTACGGGGATACCACATGTGTGAGACTTTTTGGGAGCCTAGCCGCGTACGGGACACCAAAAACCAAGCACCGCCTTCAGGCTTTCTAAGGGTGTAAATTTTTGATTTCACTCCTCACTACCTATCACAGTTTCGAAGGCCATAAAATGCCAAAATAGCACAAAACCCCCCCCAAATGACCCCATTTTGGAAAGTAGACACCCCAAGCTGTTTGCTGAGAGGCATGGTGAGTATTTTACAGCTCTCATTTGTTTTTGAAAATGAAGAAAGAAATTTTTTTTTTTTTTTCAATTTTCAAAACTTTGTGATAAAAAGCGAGATCTGCAAAATACTCAACATACCTCTCAGCAAATAGCTTGGGGTGTCTACTTTCCAAAATGGGGTCATTTGGGGGGGTTTTGTGCCATCTGGGCATTCCATGGTCTCCGAAACTGTGATAGGCAGTGAGAAGTGAAATCAAAAATTTACACCCTTAGAAAGCCTGAAGGCGGTGCTTGGTTTTTGGTGTCTCGTACGCGGTTAGGCTCCCAAAAAGTCTCACACATGTGGTATCCCCGTACTCAGGAGAAGCAGCAGAATGTATTTTGGGGTGTAATTCCACATATGCTCATGGCATGTTTGAGCAATATATCATTTAGTGACAACTTTGTGCAAAAAAAAAATAATTATTTTTTCCGCAACTTGTGTCAACATATAAAATATTCCATGGACTCGACATGCCTCTCAGTATATAGCTTGGGGTGTCTACTTTCCAAAATGGGGTAATTTGGGGGGGGGTTTTGAACTGTTCTGGCATTTTATACACATTAGGAAGCTTACATCCACTCTTCTAACCACTTGAAGACAAAGCCCTTTTTGACACTTTTTGTTTACATGAAAACATTTTTTTTTTTTCCAAGAAAATTATGTTGAACCCCCAAACATTATATATATTTTTAAAGCAAAGGCCCTACAGATTAAAATGGTGTTTTTTTTTTTCTACACAGTATTTGCGCAGCGATTTTTCAAACGCATTTTTGGGGGAAAAAATACACTTTTTTTAATGCACTAAAACACACTATATTGCCCAAATGTTTGATGAAATAAAAAAGATGATCTTAGGCCGAGTACATAGATACCAAACACGACATGCTTTAAAATTTCGCACAAACGCGCATTGGCGACAAACTACATACATTTTTAAAAGCCTTTACAGGTTACCCCGTTAGATATACAGAGGAGGTCTACTGCTAAAATTACTGCCCTCGATCTGACCTTCGCGGTGATACCTCACATGCATGGTGCAATTGCTGTTTACATATGACGCCAGACCGCCGCTTGCGTTCGCCATTGGGCAAGAGCAGGGCAGGACAGGGGTGCTTTTTTTTTTTTTTTATTATTAATTTTGCTTTTTTATTTTATTTTTAAATTGTTCCTTCCATATATTTTTTTTAATCATTTTTATTGTTATCTCAGGGAATGTAAATATCCCCTATGATAGCAATAGGTAGTGACAGGTACTCCTTTTTTTTTTTGAAAACTTTTTTTGACCCTAGATCTTTCCTCTGCCCTCAAAGCATCTGACCACACCAAGATCGGTGTGATAAAATGCTTTCCCAATTTCCCAATGGCGCTTTTTTATATCCGGGGGGGGGGGGGACATTCCCTCCCACTGCTTGTAAAAGCAGTCCAGAGGCTAATTAGCCACTAGGATTGCTTTTACATGAAAGCCGGCCGCTGGCTGAAAAGAATGATACCAAGATGATACCTAAACCCGCAGGCATCATTCTGGTATAAACATTCAAAGTCCAGCAACATACCAGTACGTTGCTGGTCCTTGTTGGACATGTATTGTAATCTTTTTTTTTTTTTTTTTTTTTTTTTCATGCAGCCAGTTGGCTGAACGAAAAAAGAGATTGATCGGTGGGTATGCCCACCATTAGAATACCGCCCTTCATCCACCCACTTCTAATGATGGGCATACATGCACCATTTATATATGCCGAAGCATGGGGGCATCCTCCCGCAAAAAAGTTATGCCGCACACACGTGGTCGGACTTTTCCAGGGCAAGCCTCCGTCGGAATTTCAACCGTATGTACGCGGCATTAGGAGCAAAATCACTCCTCCGCCCCTGCTGCCCCAATGCTTCGGCATATATGCTTTTTTTTTTTTAATTAAACTGTGGTGGTGAAATCACCTCCTACAGCACTGGAGTCGCAGGGATCAGGCCTGTCTCTGTGAACGCTGCAGTTATGTATGTTGTGGTTTGTAAGTGACAGTGATCGATCGATACTGCACTTGGGTGGCCTGGGCTGGACGGAGGGGCAAAACGCAGGTGCTAGCAGGTATCTGGGCTGATCCCGCTAACACTGCGTTTTTGGGAACCCTAAACTGCTGGGGACGCTAGTATAGATCTGATCAGATATTGATCTGTTCAGATACTATACCACTAAGGGAGGTGTATGCTTCACGCGTGGGTGTTAACGTTACTGGCACTAACCTGACACTGCCTGGGGTGTGACGCAGACCCTCTCTGATGCTAAAACCTAATTGATATCACCCGCCGGGCGATCAGGGGGTTAAACCTTTATTGGGTTATATATACGGCGGGTGCCCTGACACTATAAAAAGCAAACTAACTAACCAGCGTCACCCATAACACTTATATGGTGATCACTGGTGAAAGGGTTAACTAGGGGCAATTAGGGGGTTAAAACCATTATTAGATAATTTATGGGGGTACCTGACGCTATAAAAACCTGCGGCGAACCTAAAAAAAATTACTGGCTACCGATCTGCATCACCGACGCTAAGACAGCGATCAGAAAAATGATCGCTTAGCGACGGCGGTGCTAGGGGGTGAAAGGGTTATCTGGGGGGTGATCAGGGGGTTAAACCTTTTATTAGGGGGGGTTAGGGGGCTACACTGGACCTAAAACTAAATGTAGTGACACTTTTACAGTCACAAATGTCACTGATTGCAGTGATCAGTAAATAAATGGTCACTGCAATCAGTGACACTGTGACTGGGGGCTGGGGGGGCCTGGGGGGGCGATTTGTGTGCCTATGTGTCCTGGTGTCAGTGTAGTGTTAGTGTACTGACCTGTGTGTCTTCTCTTGTACGGCGCTCGGTATATGTGAGCGCCGCATGAGAGATGACATCACTTCCTCCTGCTTCCTCTGCCTCTGTAAACATTACACAGCAGAGGGAGCATTTCCATTCGCCGGGAGCGATCGCGGGGGGGTGGCCGGAATCAAATGGCCGCCCCCTCATGTCGGATCGCTCCCCAACGAATACCGACCGCTTACTGTATAGGAGGGGGGTCCGATCGGACCCCCCAACTGTACAAAGGCAATCACGTACACTGTACGTGATTGTGCCTGTCGGTGCCATTCTGCCGACGTACATATACAGTGAGCGGTCGTTAAGTGGTTAAACATCCAAATTATTAATACTGTATTTGGATTTAGCTAATAAAACAACAAAAAATCCTGAGGATACTCTTAGTTGAATTGAACTGTGTCCATGCCTCACTGTACCCGTGTCTCACTGTGCCCATGCTTCAATCACTGTGCCCGTACCTGATGCAGATTTTCATGGTATACGGATTTTACTGCTACACCGGTGGCCATTCCAGTATTCAAAAGCTGCGCCTCCTCCTTGTCTGTGATAGGCGGAACACTCAATTTCCCAGCATTCAGTGTTCCGCCTATCATGGTCATCCTCATAACACAGACGAGGATGAGAGGATGTCCGTGATAGGCTGAATACTGCCTGCTGTGAAATTGAGTGTTCCGCCTATCACAGACGACGAGGACTCGGGAGGCGCGGCTTTTGAACACTGCAATGGCCGCCGTCTGTCTGCATGACACGCTGATCAGGTAGGCAGACGGCGGCTGCGGCGAGTAGATGTAATTGCTGTAACGCTGCCCAGTGCCATTCCGGATACGCCCCCTGCAGTCCTGCTACGGAAACTTTGAAGGAAAAAAATTTAAAATACATTTTTTTTATTTAAAAAAAAAAAAAAAAAAAACGATTTTCTTCATCTCGAATCGATTTGAGCTCAAAACTCGATTCAAGATTAAAATCGATTTTTCTTTTTCGTACATCACGGGACACAGAGCGACATAGTCATTACTAATGGGTTATATAGTTACCGTCAGGTGCTGGCACTGGCAACTTCCAAAACCGGAAGTACCCTCCCCTATATAAGCCCCTCCCATCCGGGAGCACCTCAGTTTTTTGCCAGTGTCTAAGGTGTTGGCCAAGAAGAAACATGTGTTTTTCACTGAGCTTGCGTACAGGTTCTTTTGGGCCTCAGTAAGCTATTCCGGATCCGACCAAAAAAGCTTCATAGCTAAACGGTCGGTACCCGGGCCTTGCAGAGAAGAGCAAGGTTCTGCCTGTAATGCTTCTCTTAGGAGAGCTGGACCCTGGGATCCAGAGCTCTGGTCATACCCACGACCAAGATGTTTTCTGTGCAGGGTGCTATACAGGTCCAGGGGAGTGGAATCCTTGGGAACCCGGTCCCTGAAGGTTTGATTACAATGCCTGCCGTGATAGGTGAAGTTTGGGCTTTTGTGGACCAAACAAAGTCCTGCGGCGGGGAACAGGTAAGTGGGGGCCCCCAGGAACTTGGTTCTATTGGGGGACCCCCAAGCCTAATTTGTCTTTCTGTCTGTTACCTAACGGTATTCCCGCTAATATCTGTGCATGCCTGTAACTACTAAAAAAAAAAATGTAATAATTTTTAATGGTGGTCAAGAAAAAAAAAAAAAAAAAAAAAAAAGGAATGTTTTTTTATATATGTTTAGTATATTAAACTGCGGTACCTGTGTTTGTCCACTAGAGGCCGCTGTGGAATGTTTTTCTTGTCATATGGACTAGTTTCTTCTCAGAGAGCAAAGTCCAGGCAGCTGGTGAGTTCTCCTACAGGAAACTGTTTCCTCTGCCATGTTGCAGTGTTCGTCTATCCCCCGGCCTGCGGCAAAGGGGGCCCTGGCTCCTGTCCCTGGTTTCCATGTTTGAAAATTAGCGCCGAGGCGCACGTGGCCGCGCGCGTGCGCGTGCACGCGCCTCTATATATAGAGGTGGCCGGAAAAAGGGGCGGGGCCTGGGGGATGACGCTCTGTGCGCGCCGCAGCGCTTCTGCGCATGTGCGGGCGTCCCAGCAGGTTTTTAAAAAGCCACATTATTGCAGTAAGCTGGCTATGAAGTACAGAGACAGAGCTGGCAACATTTAAAGGCATACAGCAAGCGGTTGATACAGGCATCCCCTAGAAAGGCACATTAGTAGACACCAACTGTGATATAGCAGCAATTGTGCTAGACTATTCTCAGTAAAAGTGGTGTATTACGGCTGGAATACCTCAGCTTTAGGCTTAGGAATATGCCGTCCAGTAGCTCCGGAACTGAATCTTCCAGGAAGCGAAGGGGGTCTCATCGGGCTCTGAGGATCTTGGGCATACTCCTGCTGCACCAGTCTCCCCTGAAGTTCAGAGGTAAGTGACCGTAGAGACCCCGCAGGGGTACTTGGTACTGTGGCTGTCCTCAGTCACCTGCTCCTGTGTATGTAACAGAGGAGGTTTTTTCCTCAGCTCTGGGAGGATTAGAGAGAGATTGTCAAAATTTATCGCTGCCTCCCTGTCAGGGAAAGCACGCCCGATCTCCGTCTCCTCCTTCAGAGTGCCTGTTAGCAGAGCAACAGTCCCATACAGGGATCGACCTGCCTGAAGGGGATCAGGATAAGGTTGATTCTGTTATAGAGGAATCAACAGTGGGGGAACCTTTTCTCAGCATCTCAAGCTGAAAGATTATGGGTTCAGTCTCTGACTAACATGGTCCGATCAGCATTTAAAAATGCACCTTGCGGAACCATCAACCACTACTGTATCCTCGTTGGGGTCGCTAGAAGCCCCCAGACTGTTTGTTCTTTTCCACTTCACCCTTTACTGAAAGGGCTCATTTACCAGGATTGGGAACGTCCTGAGAAAATATTTATTCCCCCAAGAGATTTCCGGTGGTCTATCCCATGGAGGATAAGTTCATCAAAAAAAAAAAATGGAAGGTCCCTACAGTGGACGCAGCCATCTCTTGTATGTATAAATCACTGACATGTCCAGTGGATAATGTCCAAATGTTCAAGAACCCAATAGATAAAAGATTGGAGTCCTTATGAAAATCTGCTTGGTGATACAACCAGCAGTAGCAGCTATTGGGGTCTGCTAAGCAGTGAAGGATCAGTTGAAACAGGTCTTGAGGGACTTGACAGATCAGCAGGCTTTGCCCTAGCTGATCTACCTAGAGCCTTAGGCTTTGCGGTTGACGCCATAGAGGATTCAGTCCATCAGGCCTCCCGCCTTACGCTGTCTATAGACATATGCGTAGGCTCCTATGGCTCAGAAACTGGTCTGCTGAAGCTCCCTGTAAAGAATGGCTGGTTAGCGTCCCATTTCATGGTGAACGCTTATTCAGGGAAAACCTGGACAAATATATCCAGAAAATTTCCAGCGGTAAAAATACGCTCTTGCCGGTTAAAAGCAGAGTTAGAGGTCCCTCTTTAAGGGGCCTGCTTCTCCAGTCCCTGGGGCATCGGCTGTGTAACAGTTCCGACGGCCTCCTCGGTCAAATCCCGGGGGTAAAAAACAGGGACAGTAGCAGGGTAATGAGAAACCCTGGGTCAGGGGAGGTACAAAACCTCCCCCAAAGTTAAATTCATTGAAGCCCCCACTCAGTCGGGTGGGGGGAGGACTCCAGTTGTTCGCAAAGAGACCTGGCGGGACACGATCAAGACAGATAGGTGCTCTCCGCAGTAGGTTTGGGATACAGTTTGGAGTTAAAAGACTCTCCTCCTTCCCATTTTTAAGGTCAAACGTGCCAAGGGATCCCCGGAAGAGAGAGTCCCTCCTGTTGGCACTAGAACAACTATTGCTCCAAGGAGTAATTATGGAAGTTCCCCTGGAAGAATGAGGGTTCGGGTTTTACTCAAACCTCTTTACAGTCCCGAAGCAAACGCGGACGGGAGGCCCATATTAATTCAAAAAGGGCTATACAAATTCCTGTATATCAGGACTTTCCGATGGAGTCGATCCGATCGGTGGCCACTGCCCTACAAGGGGAGGATTGGTTAGCCACGATCGACATCAAAGATGCTTATTTGCACATTCCCATCTTTCCAGTCCACCAAAAATTTCTACGCTTTGCAGTAGAAGGGCGCCATTTTCAGTTCAGAGCCTTACCCTTCGGTCTGGCCACAGCACCAAGAGTGTTCACAAAAATTCTGGCCCCATTATTGGCCAATCTAAGAACACGAGGTGTAACGATAATGGCATATCTAGACGACTTGTTGCTGATAGACCACTCAGTGGAAAAACTAGAAGTGGTTGTTCACGAGACAATCAAGTATCTGGAATATCACGGTTGGATTATCAACCGAGACAAGTCAGCCCTAAAACCAGTCAAAAGTCTGGAATACTTGGGGCTAAGGCTGGATTCAGACCAGAGAAAAATTTTCTTGTCTCGAGAAAAGGGGTCGTCTTTGAGAGATTTGATCCACTTAGTGGGTTCAAAAAGACAGCCATCCATACGCCTGTGCATGAGGCTGCTGGGAAAAATGGTGGCATCATTCGAAGCAGTACCCTACGGTCAATTCCATTCAAGGAAGTTGCAAAGGGCCATACTGTCAGCCTGGAACAAAAAAGTTCAGGCTCTGGACGTACCAATGTCCTTGTCCCCTTCCGTTCGCAGAAGCCTCCGTTGGTGGTTGGTTCCCCGGAATCTGGAAAGAGGGAAATCCTTCAGTCCGATTTCTTGGAAGGTGGTCACTACAGATGCCAGCCTTTTAGGCTGGGGAGCAGTACTGGAGCAATGGTCTCTCCAGGGCAGATGGTCGGATGCGGAAAAGGCCCTGCCCATCAATCTCTTAGAGATACGAGCAGCCCGGTATGCCCTAGTAGCATGGACATCCAAACTCCAAGGGTCCCCTGTCAGAGTTCAGTCAGACAATGCCACAGCAGTGGCATATATCAATCGTCAGGGGGGCACCAGGAGTCGTGCAGCCCAAAGGGAAGTAAATTACATCCTGAGATGGGCAGAAAGATATGTCCCAGCCATATCTGCGGTATTCATTCCAGGGGTGGAGAATTGGAAGGCGGACTTTCTAAGTCGCCAACAATTATGCCCAGGGGAATGGTCCCTTCATCCCGAGGTTTTCCGGACAATATGTCAGCGGTGGGGAACACCGGATGTGGATCTGCTAGCATCCAGGTTCAACACGAAAGTGGACAGGTTTGTCTCTTGGACAAGGGATCCCCTAGCATGCGGCTCGGATGCCCTAGTGTTCCCTTGGGATCAGTTCAAGCTGATATATGCATTCCCACCGCCACAATTGTTACCTCGATTACTCCGCAGAATCAGGGTAGAAAAGAAACCAGTGATTCTGGTGGCTCCAGCGTGGCCCCGAAGAGCATGGTACGCGGAGATTGTAAAAATGTCTGTGGGGAGTCCTTGGACCCTCCCACATCGTCCGGACCTGCTTTCGCAGGGACCGATATACCACCCTTCCTTACCAGCCCTAGGTTTGACGGCCTGGCTATTGAAGCCCACATTCTAAAAAGGAGAGGGCTCTCTAATTCTGTGGTATCTACCATGTCAATGCCAGGAAGCCGGTATCCAGGCAGATCTACTATAGAATCTGGAAGGCGTACATCGCCTGGTGTGAAGCCAAGAAATGGCATCCACGTAAGTACGTAATAGGTAGGAGTCTGGACTCCCTACAATGGGCTGTAGATAGGAAGCTTGCCTTGAGTACTATCAAGGGTTAGATTTCGGCCTTGTCAATATTTTTTCAAAGGCCCTTGGCTTCGCATTCACTAGTCAAAGCCTTTATACAAGGAGTGATGCGTATTAGTCCTCCGGTTAATATTCCCATATGTCCATGGGATCTAAACTTGGTTCTGTCGGTTCTACAGAAACAACCATTTGAACCATTACAGCATATTTCCTTGGTGCTTCTCACCAGGAAATTGATTTTTCTAGTAGCCATTTGTTCGGCTAAAAGAGTATCGGAATTAGCAGCTATGTCCTGTAAGGAGCCATATCTGGTTATCCATAAGGACAGAGTAGTGTTACGTCCTCATCCAGCCTTTCTTCCTAAGGTGGTATCGAGGTTTCATTTGAACCAAGATGTGGTTCTTCCTTCTTTTTTCCCCAAGCCTACTTCGGTAGAGGAAAAGTTATTGCATTCTTTGGATGTAGTAAGAGCAGTTAAACCTTATCTAAAAGCCACTGCTCAGATTCGCAGAACGGATACTTTGTTTATTCTGCCGGAAGGCCCCAGAAAGGGTCAGGCAGCGTCAAAATCTACTTTAGCCAAGTGGATTCGACAGGTCATAATACAAGCCTATAGCTTGAGAAGTAGACCGCCTCCGTTCAAAGTTAGGGCGCACTCCACGAGAGCAGTTGGAACTTCATGGGCAGTGCATCACCAGGCCTCCCTGGCTCAAATCTGTAAGGCCGCAACATGGTCTTCGGTACACACGTTTACTAGGTTCTACCAGGTGGACGTTAGAAGTCAGGAGGATGTCGCCTTTGGGCGCAGTGTGTTGCAGGCCGCAAAAGATCCTCATGTCTGATAGCGCTCAGCTTATATATGGTGTATCCCCCCCCTCATTTGGCATTGCTTTAGGACATCCCATTAGTAATGACTATGTCGCTCTGTGTCCCGTGATGTACGAAAAAGAAAATAGGATTTTTATAACAGCTTACCTGTAAAATCCTTTTCTTGGAGTACATCACGGGACACAGAGCTCCCACCCCTCTTTGGGGACACTTATTGCTTTGCTACAAAACTGAGGTGCTCCCGGATGGGAGGGGCTTATATAGGGGAGGGTACTTCCGGTTTTGGAAGTTGCCAGTGCCAGCACCTGACGGTAACTATATAACCCATTAGTAATGACTATGTCGCTCTGTGTCCCGTGATGTACTCCAAGAAAAGGATTTTACAGGTAAGCTGTTATAAAAATCCTATTTTTTCCCAGCCCTAGTATAACATGTTTGTTATTTTTAAAGAGAAAAAAAAAAAACAAGCCTTTACAATCACTTTAAGGCTCCATGTACACAGAAGCTGATAAACTGCAGTTAATGGGCGTTTTTTTTTTTTTTTTAAAAGCCCATTAACTGCACTCTGTGTTAGCCTATGTGTTCATGTACACATAACGTTTTTTAGCTTTAATGAGCAGTGGAGTTAATGGGCTTTTTTCTGAACGCAGGAAATTCGCGTTCAAAGTGCTGTTTTTCGGCAGAAAAAACCGCTAAATGCTCAAACGCTGGCCGCGAGCGTTTTTTTAGCGTTTTTTGGTCCATTGAAATAATTTTTTTTTTTTTTAAACCACCTCGCGCCCGCCGTACGAGTATATACGGCCGCAAGGTGGTTGTCAAATGCCGGGAGGCCGTTATTATACGGCCTCCTCTAATTTTGGCCACTGGGGGGCGCGCGAGCGCCGCCAACGGCGCGCACGTGCCCGGCGCGTCACTGCAATGCCGATGCGCGTGCCTGGCGGCCGCGATGTCCGCCATGCACCCGCGATCAGCAGTTAGAGGCAGGACGTGGATCTCTGTGTGTAAACACAGAGATCCATGTCCTGTCAGGGAGAGAGGAGATTGATGCTGTGTCCCTTGTACATAGGGACACAGATCGGTCTCCTCCCCCAGTCACTCCCCTCCCCCCACAGTAACAATCACTCCAGGGAACACATTTAACCCCTTCCCGGCCAGTCACATTTATACAGTAATCAGTGCATATTTATAGCACTGTTCGCTGTATAAATGTGAATGGTCCCAAAATAGTGTCAAAAGTGTCCGATGTGTCCGCCATAATGTCGCAGTCACAAAAAAAATCACTGATCGCCGCCATTACTAATAAAAAATTAAAAAAATATATATAAAAATGCCATAAAACAGTCCCCTATTTTGTAAACGCTATAACTTTTGCGCAAACCAATCAATAAACGGCGATTGCGATTTTTAATTTTTTTTTCCAAAAATATGTAGAAGAATACGTATCGGACTAAACTGAGGAAAAAAATATAAAAAATAAAAATTGGGATATTTATTATAGCAAAAATCAAAAAATATTGCTTTTTTTTCAAAATTGTCGCTCTATTTTTGTTTATAGCGCAAAAAATAAAAATCGCAGAGGTGATCAAATACCACCAAAAGAAAGCTCTATTTGTGCGAAAAAAAGGACGTCAATTTTTTTTGGGAGCCACGTCGCACGACCGCGCAATTGTCATTCAAAGCGTGACAGTGCTGAAAGCTGAAATTTCGCCTGGGCAGGAAGGGGGTATATGTGCCCAGTAAGGAAGTGGTTAAAAGCTAAAAAAAAAGCTACACTGAAAAACGCTAATAAAAGCTAGTAAAAAAAACGCCGATAAAAGCTAGCTTTTTCTGCTGCTTTAAAAACGGCCGTTTTTGAGCTTCTGTGTACATGGAGCCTAAAGTGGTTGTAAAGTCAGGAGGTTTTTTATCTTAATGCATTCTATGCATTAAGATAAAAAACCCAAGTGTGTAGCAGCCCAACTAATACTTACCTGAGCCCATCTCAATCCAGCGATGTTGCGGGACAGTCTCGGCTGCCCGGGACTCTCCCTCCTCATTGGCTGAGACACCAGTCACGAGCACCAGCGGGGGACCGGAGAAGAGGAGAATCTGGGCTGCTCTGTGCAAAACCATTGCACAGAGCAGGTAAGTACTGTATGACATCTTTGTTATTTAAACAAAAAAAAAAATAAGACTTTAGTACCACTTTAAAGCTTTGTGAACTGAACATAAGGATTTTATATTTGTACCAAAATAAATACAATATTTTTTTATAAGTCTTAACTAGCGGATGACATAAAAAAAAACCTGAAGTAAATTGTTACAATTGTCAGATTTTTACCTACTTTAAAGAACCAAATATTAAACAATTGGGCTTTATCTGCCCCCAAAATATAAGATTAGGCTCAATTCACAAAGCTCACACACCAGGTTAAGGAGCCTTACTTTAAAGGAGTAGTAAAGTTACATGTTTTTTCACCTTAATGCATCCTATGCATTAAGGTGAAAAAACATTCGACAATACCGCCCCCCCCCCCCGAGCCCCCGTTTTACTTACCTGGCCCCTCGAAAGTCCCACGCTCGTCCCCGTCATCCTCTTCGTTTTTCAGCCTGGCCGCCGATTGGCTACACTGGATGGATTGAAAGCAGCGCAGCCATTGGCTGGCGCTGCTGTCAATCACATCCAATGACGCGGGGGGCGGGGCCGAGTGATACAGTCGGCGGCTATGGCCGCCGCTGTATCACGGGAGCGCGCCCGCAATCACTCCACACCATGCGAGCTCACTCGCATTATGGTGTGGAGTCCTTGCGGGGAGGAGCCAAGACAGCCGCCGAGGGACCCCAGAAGACCAGGATCGGGGCCACTGTGTGCAAAACGAGCTGCACAGTGGAGGTAAGTATAACATGTTTGTTATTTTTGGGCAAAAAAAAGGGAAGCTTTAGTGCTCCTTTAAGAGTGCTTTCACACTCCCAGCGCTGCGGGCGTCGGCGGTAAAATGCCGCTATTTCTAGCGGCGCTTTACCGTCGTTTTTGCAGTGCTTTTCTGCCGATAGCGGGGCGCTTTTAACCCCCGCTAGCGGCCGAAAAAGGGTTAAAAGCGTCCGCAAAATGCTGCAACAGCGGTGCTTTGCCGGCGGTGCTGCCCATTTGATTTCAATGGGCAGGGGCGCTTTAGGAGCGGTTTATTCACTGCTCCTAATGCACTGCAAAGAACCTGCTGGCAGGACTTGTTCTTAAGCCCTGCCAGCGCACCACTCCAGTGTGAAAGCCCTCTGGCTTTCACACTGGAGTGAATGGAGTGGCTCTTTCAGGGCGATTTGCATGCGCTATTTTTAGCTCTGTAGTGCCTGCAAAGTGCCTCAGTGTGAAAGGGGTCTAAAAAAAAAAAAGGGACAGTTCTGTTCAGCCAAGAGCCAATGATGTCTGAAAATTATGGTAACCTCATTAAAAAGATGCTTACCATTGTGTTTTAAAGTTTTTTTTGTGACTTGAGCATATGGTTTTCTGTATGCGCAGATACTACATTTATGTAATAAAAAAAATATGTATAACAAAGACAACAGACACTGCTGCAGTAAACAGACAGGTAATCCAACTATTAAGATCAAGAAAACGTGAGGCAATAACAGACTTCAGAAATCATTTAGCCATTCATTGCTGTAAGGCTACACACATAAAGCTGACAGAACAAGCCTAGCCAGTTTACCTGCTAAGCTTTGACTATCTAAAAAATATATATATATTTATATTATTACTTTTTTATTTATTTTACGCATTACTATATAGAGCCTACTATAGGGATAAGCACCACCAGTAATTTAAATGCAGCAAGCAAGTCGCACAGTTTTGTGTGTGCGAACAACCACATATGGTTAAAAAAATGCTGAATTGAAATGAACATGCTGCTCCATGTGCAGCTATGTGTGGAAAACATGCAAAAATGCACATATGTACAACGCCTGTCCTTGTGCTACAGTAGTGTGAATGAGTTAGGAGGGGACGTTTTAGGCATTTCATAAAAAGAGTGGCGTCTGCCACCTTCTGAAAAATACTATTTGCCTAGCTGTGTGTGGCTGCAATATTTTTGAGTCCCAGATCCAGAACAAGCTTGCTGTGAGTATCACAAAAGCCTCCAAGTCCTTATTTCTGGGTCAGTGACTACTCAGCATGCCGGTCAGACCCTTAACATTCCCAAAAGAAGAGGTCAGCAGGCATGAGTGAAACTGTCTGGTTTCAGTTTGTTTTTAGTTCGGACAATGGAGATAAAAATAGCACCATGACAATGTTTGGAGACAGTACATTGTAGTGCTTTTGTCTGTTGTTTCCTAACATATAACCGAAAAATCCGCCAAAAATGAAAAAACAAAAGTGTGCTGTCCCATTCTATGTTTTAGCCCACATTCACACTGGGGCTGCGGGAGTGAAGCCTGCGAGTTCAGCTGAACTCGCACGATTTCACTCATGCCTGTCAGTCCCGATTTCAGCCGCGATTTCAAAGACATCTGAAACAGATGTCAATGTAAATCGCGGCTGAAATCGCAAAAAGTAGTACAGAAACTACTTTTTGTAATCGGTGCAGCGCCGCAGATGCGGCGTCGCACCGATTAGGACGGTGCCATTGCCCACAATTTGCGGCAAAATCCCCGATTTGACATGGGGGACCAGGGCTTAGGTTGCTAAGCTCCAACGAGCAAGGATCTCTGATCCCTCCTGTATTGAATTGTATTGTAATTGTACTGTCTGCTCTCATGTTGTAAAGCGCTGCGCAAACTGTTGGCACTATATAAATCTTGTATGATAATAATAGACTTTGTTTCCTAAAAAAACAAAAAGTTGTAAAGCTTTACTCTACACACTTCACGTACATTTTTTATGCTACTGCTCTGTGGTGTGTTATGATAAATGTATGTTACATGTATTAGCATGCTCTGGCACCATTCGTTTTCATATGACATCCCTATGCACAAAGGCAGTACAGCTCTGGTGTACATGTGTTGTAGCACACCACAATGCATGGTAATGTACTACTATGTATTGTGGTGTGCTGCGTTGGGGGAGAAAAAATACAATGTGTCTATTTATTTATTTTTTGTCCATTCTGGTCTGCTCGCAGCCCATTTAATTTCAATGGGCTGCCCTAAAGAAAAGCTGAACCCTGGAAGCTTTGCCCACAAAAAAAGACAGGCAGAGGACAAGGGAGTAGTCGCCAGACAAAATTTAAGATTTTCAACTTGCTGCTTAGGTACAAAGGTCTAAATTTTCTCAACAACATAGCGAACGTTCACAGGTCGGTTCCTTTCTAATGCAATACAGGCTAGTGTGTGACACAACACACATTAACCTAATGCACTAGAACACAAATCTGAGAAAGAGATTTTAAAAATGAAATACACCCCAAAAACCCAGGAAGGAAGCATCCACATTGGTGTTTTCCTTTTCTTTTCTTTTTTTTTTTTGGTCCCGTTTGTTTATTTGGGGGGGGGGGGGGGGGATTTGTATATTTTTTCAGGACCACATGTGTGAACATGATCACTAACCAATACTCCATAATGAAATAAATAAAAATACCCCACAAAAGTGCTCTCTCTTTTTTTTTTTTTTTTTTTTTCTGTCCTTATTCAATTTTTTTTTTTTTTTTTTTTAAATAGCAGCAAAATAGCAACTTTTGCACTAATACTATGTTCATGATTTGGTTACTAGCTCTTTAAAATGTTCAAGTTGAGGTTTTGATTCCATGTTGTTTGACAAGTTTGTCTAAAAACTTCAAGCAACAGCAAAATATGCTAGAAAATATGTTTGTTGCCAGTGATGTTGGAGGTGGATTGTAATGTAGAAGCTTGGAACGTGGTGACTATGCAAGCATTTCACAGAAAACTGTCTGTGTACTTCAGCACAGAAATTATACAAAGTCTGAACATTTTCTGTTTGAATTAATAAGGAAGAGTAGGTAGAGCCTGCTCAAGCATTCTGGGCAATAATTGCCCATCTAAAGGTGGCCATAAATGGGTTGAAATTTGGCAAGTTTAGCAGGGGTCAGAAAAATTTCAATCCATATGTGGCCATGCTTGTTTGATCGTCAATTGACAGGCCCCTTTCACACTAACACGTGATCCGAATATCGTACAACAGATCGTACGACTTTTTTCGCTTAATGGTCGCAAGTAAAATTTAAATAGGTTATTTAAAGTCACAAATTCTCGTACGACAGAAAAAAAAAATCGGAAGTGATGTCTTGTGTTAATGGTAATGTATTTGTATTGTATTTTCGGAAGACAACTGTACTGACTAAACGAAAATCGTACGATCTGGTATCGTACGAGGAAAATTTTCGTGCATGTCCGAATAAAATAATATCGGATGAACTGTCATGATCGGCTCTTGAAGCTCTGTACTAACGATCCGATTATCGTACGATTCTTCCTTGGACAACATTTTTCGTACGATATTCGGATCGTGTGTACGGGGCTTTAGGGGCTTTATGGGCTGATTGGATCTGCCTGTAAGATTTTCAGATGGACCCAATCAGACCCTCCAGTCTTCTCTATGGAGTGGCGGGTGTCAATGGACATGTGTTCATTGATACCTGCCGACATCCGATCCCATTCTATCTGCTAAAAACTGACAGATGGGGATCCATTCCCCATCTGTCTGGTGGATCGGATTGGATGGCAGTTGGGTGTAAACAAACAGGTGGTCCATTTACATCCGACCACCCATAGAGGAGAGCGGGCTGTGTCTCTGTCTCCTGTGCATGAGCGGACACAGACAAGCCATCCGCCTTCTCAGCAGGTATCAGTGGGCAGATTCCCCGCTAAGCAGGTGGACTCCAGCAGAGCTCGTCCCATGTTTAAGGGCTCTTAGTCAATTAGACAGAAAGTCAATTGTTAGACTTCATAACTATGGCATCTATCAGATGCATTCCATAGTTGCCAACATTTGGAAATGATTGGGAGGTACACTTTTAAAGGGGTTGTATTGGTTCAGTTTTTTTTTTTTTTTTTTTTAAAAACAAACATGTTATACTTGCCTCCACTGTGCAGTTAGTTTTGAACAGAGTGGCCCCCGATCCTTGTCTTCTGGGGTCCCTCGGCAGCTGTCTCAGCTCCTCCCCGCAAGAGCTAACCCCCCTCTGGGAAGCGCCCTCCCAAAGGGGTTAGCTTGCAGGCGCGCTCCCATGTGATACACTCAGCAGCTATGGCTGCCACTGTATCACTCGGCCCCGGCGCACCGCGTCATTGATTTGATTGACAGCAGTGGGAGCCAATGTCTGCGCTGCTATCAATCATCCAATGAAGAGCCCACAGGAGCTGGGGGAAAGCAACGCGGGATCGCGCCCACAGAGATTCGGGGCTCAGGTAAGTAAAACGGGGGCCGGAGACAGCAAGGTGTTTTTTCACCTTAATGCATAGGATGCTATAAGGTGGAAGAACACAAAGCTTTACAACCCCTTTAAGGCAGGAACATGGGGGGCTTGGTCAAAAGGTGGGAAGCAGCCAATAAAGTGAGCATGGCTTCACAGTGGCTTCTAGTGCTTTAACCCTCCAGTGCTTTGCTATGTTTTAGACAAAACGGGGCCTGCGGTACACTAAAAGGAAAGTGTCAGTAAAAAATGTCCCATCATTGGTTTCATGCCGGCCATACACCTATTTAAATTTCGGCTGGTTCAGCAGGAACCGTACGAGATTCGAACCATTAGTGGGCAGGCTGAATTTATCACTAGCAGCTGCTATAACCACTAGCAATAATCCTGCTGGGAGAAGACCATTGTTCTGCAGAAGGGATTCCTCTGTTAGTCTGTGTTGATGGGGGAATCGTGCAAATTTCTTTCTTGCAACCCATGGTTGCAGGAAATAAATTTTCACCTTCTATGGCCAGCCTAAGTGTGATAAATTAACTCATGTTGATGTCATATGGATAAAATAAATTCCTACATTGTTTTTGGGCAACTTAATTTTGTTGGTGTCACAGGGATAAATGTAAACTTCACATCGTTGATATCACTGGGATAAAATAAACTCCACATCGTTGGTATCGCTGGAATAAGCTGAACTCTAGATTGTTGGTGTCACTGGGATGACATAAACTCCATGTTACAACTGATGACTGCACAGTACTGTTTAAAGTGGTTGTAAAGCCACTTTGTTTACTTAATGGGATCCCCTTTGTTCCATTAAGTTATGTGCCCCACTGTATGTGCTTTATAAAAAATATGTAGATGTATACCTTATTTCAGAGCCGCGCTCACGTGACTGACCGTCGCTGTCTTCCCTGATCTGAGAACTATAGCGGGAGGGGCTGAGAATCCCCTGCTGATGTCAGCCGGGAGGAGAGCAGCGGGTGGTCACGTGAGCACCAATTGGCGCTCTGAATAATGCTATACATCTACATATTTTTTATAAAGCACATGCAGTGAGGAACATAACTAAATAGTACGAAGGGGTTCTATTAACAAAGCACAGTAATTCTATCACCAGGAGGGGAAGGGCAGGCACTGATACTAGCTGGCAGGGAGGGGGAGAGAGGAGAGACAGTGGGCTGATGGAGGCATGTAAACTGACCACAGTATCAGGAATCGGCACCCATGCTAAACGTGGTCAGTTTACAGAGGGGAGGGCAGCACCAGGCAGGATCCGCCAGGTATTTTAGATGATACAAAGGGACAAATTACACAGCACTGTGCTGTTGTTCATGCTTTAAAGCAGGGGTCTCCAAACTTTTCAACCAATGGGTCATTTTACTATCCTTTAGGGGGGCTGGACTGTGGACAGTGAGAGTAAACAATGCTCCATCATTGGTTTTGGTGTGAGTAATAGCCCCCCATTGTTATCAGTAGGGGGATAAGTGCCCCAATTTTGATATCGGTGGGAAAAATTGTGCGGCATGTCTGTGGAAGGAATAGTACCCTAAGGGCTGGATAAAGGCAGGTAAAGAGCCGCAGTTTGGAGGCCACTGCTTTAAAGGAACAGGGTCATGTTTTTTAGGGTTACAACCACTTGCCAAATTCCATTTTTTTTTTTTTTTTAACCCAGCAGGCTTAAGTGGAAAAAAACTAACAGGTTTCCCCCTCAACACAAGCGAGGTGGATGAAGGAATTATTCACTGCCGGGACATTGTATTCTGACAGCTGCAGAATTTACACACAAGTCCTTCTGACAAAGGTCAAAAAGGGGTGGCCACATACTGATGGAAATTTACTGGTCCCTGCTGAACCTGCAGAATTTCGATCAGTGCATGGCTGGCCTCAATGTCTGAGGTCTTTTATTTACATTTCTTTGTGGTGAGGATGGTGAGGGGGTTGTGTGGACGGAAATGGATTGTTGTTCTACTTTTATCTGGGAAGCATTAGACCATTAAAGGATTTACAGATTTGATTTAATAGTTTTCCAGAAAGGTGGGTTTGTATCATGCACAGTGACTGAAACATAATAGAGAAAGGTCTTTATTGTACAAAAGGAAGATTACTCCAGGTGTCTTTTTGATCTTTGAAGCAAGTCGGGGATGGGAAAATCTGAAAAAGCCCTCAGCTGTGTACATCTACACATTTTAATTACGGACGTGCTGAAAGAAATTAAGTCTTCTTTTTTTTTTTTTGAACACATGTAATTGTAATTGGTGACAAGCTATCAGTGTCTTGTATGGAAAGCCTTATCTTTGTAACTTTGAAGGTCAGATCAAAGTCTTTCACCTGCAAAACTGTGCTACAAAAGCTGCACATATTGCCAGAGGAAGTTGCATTGGTTCTGATTTTATTTGTGCCTTTTACTACGTGATACATTCCCTAAGGCCTGGTTCACACTTGTCCGACAAACGCTCCGACATTAGGAGCTCATGTGGCATGACGTGTGAAAATCAATGTTTCCCTATGGGAGCCGTCTTAACTGGTCCGACACATGTCGGTCCGACTTTGAGAATGCTCCCTGTACTACTTTGGTCCGACTTTGATCCGACTTCAGCCCATTGACTATCATTGAAGTCGGATCAAAGTCGGACCGCAGTCTTGCATGATCCGACTTTGGCATGCGACTTGTGCTGTACTGCTCTTGAGGGGGAACTCCAGGCCAAATTTTAAATAAAAAACCGGCATGGGTTCCCCCTCCAGGAGCATACCAGGCCCTTAGGTCTGGTCTGGATTTAAAGGGGCGCCCCTACGCCGAAAAAACAGCGTGGGGGTCCCCTCAAAATCCAAACCAGGCCCTTATCCGAGCACGCAACCTGGCAGGCCGCAGGCGAAGAGGGGGGGGGACGAGAGAGCGCCCCCTCCCTCCTGAACCGTACCAGGCCACATGCCCTCAACATGGGGGGTTTGGTGCTCTGGGGCGACCTGCGGCCCCCCCACCCCAGAGCACCCTGCCCCCATGTTGATGAGGACAGGGCCTCTTCCCGACAATCCTGGCCGTTTGTTGTCGGGATCTGCGGGCGGGGGGCTTATCGGAATCCGGGAGCCCCCTTCAATAAGGGAGCCCCCGGATCCCGGCTTCCCCACCCTATGTGAATGAGTATGGGGTACATCATACCCCTACCCATTCACCTGGTGGAAAAAAATTGCAATAAAAAAACCACACAGCTTTTTAAAGTATTTTATTGCACAGCTTCGGGGGTCTTCTTCCGACTTCGGGGGTCTCCGGTGTCGTCGCCGCGCTCTCCGGTTCTTTCTTCTGCCGGGCCTCCGCTAACTTCTTCTTTTTAACTCTTTTGCTAGCGGAGGCCCGGTCTTCTCCGTCGCCTTCTTCTTCTCCCGCTCTCCGGTTCTTCTCCCGCTCTCCGGTTCTTCTCCCGCTCTCCGGTTCTTTCTTCTGCCGGGCCTCCGCTAACTTCTTTTTAGCTCTTTTGCTAACGGAGGCCCGGTCTCCTCCGTCGTCTCGTCCGGCTCTCCGTTGTCCTTCTGCCGGCCCCTCAACTAACTTCTTTAGCTCTTTTGCTAGTGGAGGAGCCGGTCTTCCCGTCGTCGCCGTCTGCGTCTTCTTCCCTCTTCTCCTTCTCGATGTTGACGCGTCGCTTCCTCTCGCTGTAATACTGGCTCTCTGCTCCGCATTAATATAGGCTTCTCATGACGTCAGTCACATGTTCCCATGACGTCACAGTCACATGCTCTGGGGCCATGTGCCCTGGAACATGTGACTGTGACGTCATGAGAAGCCTATATTAATGCGGAGCGGAGCAGAGAGACAGTATTACAGCGGGAGGAAGTGACGCGTCAACATCGAGAAGGAGAAGAGGGAAGAAGACGCTGACGGCGACGATGGGAAGACCGGCTCCTCCACTAGCAAAAGAGCTAAAGAAGTTAGTGGAGGGGCCGGCAGAAAGACAACGGAGAGCCGGACGAGACGACGGAGAACACCGGGCCTCCGTTAGCAAAAGAGCTAAAAAGAAGTTAGCGGTGGCCCAGCAGAAGAAAGAACCGGAGAGCACGGCGACGACACCGGAGACCCCCGAAGTCGGAAGAAGACCCCCGGAGCTGTGCAATAAAATACTTTAAAAAGCTGTGTGGTTTTTTTATTGCAATTTTTTTTCCACCAGGTGAATGGGTAGGGGTACGATGTACCCCATACTCATTCACATAGGGTGGGGGGGCCGGGATCCGGGGGCCCCCTTATTGAAGGGGGCTCCCGGATTCCGATAAGCCCCCCGCCCGCAGACCCCAACAACCAACGGCCAGGGTTGTCGGGAAGAGGCCCTGTCCTCATCAACATGGGGGCAGGGTGCTCTGGGGTGGGGGGGCCGCAGGTCGCCCCCCTGCCCCAGAGCACCAAACCCCCCATGTTGAGGGCATGCGGCCTGGTACGGTTCAGGAGGGAGGGGGGCCGCTCTCTCGTCCCCCCCCCCTTCCCCTGCGGCCTGCCAGGTTGCGTGCTCGGATAAGGGTCTTGTTTGGATTTTGAGGGGACCCCCATGCCGTTTTTTCGGCGTAGGGGTGCCCGTTCAAATCCAGACCAGACCCAAGGGCCTGGTATGCCTCTGGAGGGGGAACCCATGCCGGTTTTTTTATTTAAAATTTGGCCTGGAGTTCCCCCTCAAGATTCATACCAAGCACACTGCCTGCTATTGGCGGGGATCCAAGTCGGATCCCCGTTCATTGAAAGTCGGACATATGTCGGCTTCATGTCGCAGGTCAAAGTCGGATCCAAAGTAGGACAGATGTCGTGTCGCACTAGTGTGAACCCAGCCTCAGCCCATTGACTATCATTGAAGTAGGATCAAAGTAGTATCCTGTTGATGGATGTCGGACCGATGTCGCAGAGCAAAGTAGGTTGAAAGTCGTGTTGTATAGTGTGAACCCAGCCTTAGGCTGGGTTCACACTAGTGCGACACGACATCCGTCCTACTTTGGATCCGACTTTGCCCTGCGACATGAAGCCGACATATGTCCGACTTTCAATGAACGGGGATCCGACTTGGATCCCCGCCAATATCAGGCACTGTGTTTGGTATGAATCTTGAGGGGGAACTCCAGGCCAAATTTTAAATAAAAAAAAAAAACGGCGTGGGTTCCCCTCCAGAGGCATACCAGGCCCTTGGGTCTGGTCTGGATTTGAAGGGGCGCCCCTACGCCGAAAAAACGGCGTGGGGGTCCCCCCAAAATCCAAACCAGACCCTTATCCGAGCACACAACCTGGCCGGCCGCAGGGAAAGAGGGGGGGGACGAGAGAGCGGCCCCCCTCCCTCCTGAACCGTACCAGGCCGCATGCCCTCAACATGGGGGGTTTGGTGCTCTGGGGCAGGGGGGCGACCTGCGGCCCCCCCACCCCAGAGCACCCTGCCCCCATGTTGATGAGGACAGGGCCTCTTCCCGACAACCCTGGCCGTTGGTTGTCGGGGTCTGCGGGCGGGGGGGCTTATCGGAATCCGGGAGCCCCCTTCAATAAGGGAGCCCCCGGATCCCGGCCCCCCCACCCTATGTGAATGAGTATGGGGTACATCGTACCCCTACCCATTCACCTGGTGGACAAAAAATTGCAATAAAAAAACCACACAGCTTTTTAAAGTAATTTATTGCACAGCTCCGGGGGTCTTCTTCCGACTTCGGGGGTCTCCGGTGTCGTCGCCGCGCTCTCCGGTTCTTTCTTCCGCCGGGCCTCCGCTAAGTTCTTTAGCTCTTTCGCTAGTGGAGGGGCCGGGCTTCCTGTCGCCGTCGGCGTCTTCTTCCCTCTTCTCCTCCTCGATGTTGACGCGTCGCTTCCTCTCGCTGTAATACTGGCTCTCCGCTACGCATTTAATATAGGCTTCTCATGACGTCACAGTCACATGTTCCGGGGCACATGGCCCCGGAGCATGTGACTGTGACGTCATGGGAACATGTGACTGTGACGTCATGAGAAGCCTATATTAATGCGGAGCGGAGCGAACAGCCAGTATTACAGCGGGAGGAAGCGACGCATCAACATCGAGGAGGAGAAGAGGGAAGAAGACGGCGACGGGAAGCCCGGCCCCTCCACTAGCGAAAGAGCTAAAGAAGTTAGTGGAGGGGCCGGCAGAAGAGAGAACCGGAGAGCGGGAGAAGAAGAAGGCGACGGAGAAGACCGGGCCTCCGTTAGCAAGAGAGCTAAAAAGAAGTTAGCGGAGGCCCAGCGGAAGAAAGAACCGGAGAGCGCGGAGACGACACCGGAGACTCCCGAAGTCGGAAAAGACCCCCGGAAGTCGGAAGAAGACCCCCGGAGCTGTGTAATAAATTACTTTAAAAACCTGTGTAGTGTTTTTTTATTGCAATTTTTTTGTCCACCAGGTGAATTAGTAGGGGTACGATGTACCCCATACTCATTCACATAGGGTGGGGGGGCCGGGATCCGGGGGCTCCCTTATTGAAGGGGGCTCCCGGATTCCGATAAGCCCCCCCCCCCCCGCCCGCAGACCCCGACAACCAACGGCCAGGGTTGTCGGGAAGAGGCCCTGTCCTCATCAACATGGGGGCAGGGTGCTCTGGGGTGGGGGGGCCGCAGGTCGCCCCCCTGCCCCAGAGCACCAAACCCCCCATGTTGAGGGCATGTGGCCTGGTACGGTTCAGGAGGGAGGGGGGCCGCTCTCTCGTCCCCCCCTCTTCCCCTGCGGCCTGCCAGGTTGTGTGCTCGGATAAGGGTCTGGTTTGGATCTTGGGGGGACCCCCCACGCCGTTTTTTCGGCGTAGGGGTGCCCGTTCAAATCCAGACCAGACCCAAGGGCCTGGTATGCTCCTGGAGGGGGAACCCACGCCGTTTTTTTATTTAAAATTTGGCCTGGAGTTCCCCCTCAATAGCAGCACAGCACAAGTCGCATGCCAAAGTCGGACCATGCAAGACTGCGGTCCGACTTTGATCCGACTTCAATGATAGTCAATGAGCTGAAGTCGGATCAAAGTAGTACAGGGAGCATTCTCAAAGTCGGACCGACATGTGTCGGACCAGTTAAGACGGCTCTCATAGGGAAACATTGATTTTCACACGTCATGCGACATGAGCTCCCAATGTCGGAGCATTTGTCGCCCCAGTGTGAACCAGGCCTCAAGGCTGGGTTCACACTGATACTACACGACATTCATCCGACTTTCATCCTACTTTGCTCTGCGACATCAGTCCTACATTGATCCTACATTGGTCCGACATTCATGAACAGGATACTACTTTGATCCGACTTTGTGATAGTCTGACTTGTCCTTTCACCAATCAAAACAATCCCAGGGTGAGATAAATTCCTTTTACTGCTGCTGTAATCACCATGTCGGATGTCGGATGGTTAGGACAAGGATCCTACTTTGATCCGACTTCAATGATATTCAATGGGCTGAAGTAGGATCAAAGTCGGACCAAAGTAGTGCAGGGAGCATTTTCAAAGTCGGACCGACTTGTGTCGGACCAGTTAAGACGGCTCTCATAGGGAAACATTGATTTTCACACGTCATGCGACATGAGCTCCTAATGTCAGAGCGTTTGTCGGACCAGTGTGAACCAGGCCTGAGGCTGGGTTCACACTAGTGCGACACGACATCCGTCCTACTTTGGATCCGTCTTTGCCCTGCGACATGAAGCCGACATATGTCCGACTTTCAATGAACGGGGATCCGACTTGGATCCCCGCCAATAGCAGGCACTGTGTTTGGTATGAATCTTGAGGGGGAACTCCAGGCCATATTTTAAATAAAAAACCGGCATGGGTTCCCCCTCCAGAGGCATACCAGGCCCTTGGGTCTGGTCTGGATTTGAAGGGGCGCCCCTACGCCGAAAAAACGGCGTAGGGGTCCCCCCAAAATCCAAACCAGACCCTTATCCGAGCACACAACCTGGCAGGCCGCAGGGGAAGAGGGGGGGGACGAGAGAGCGCCCCCCCCTTCCTCCTGAACCGTACCAGGCCGCATGCCCTCAACATGGGGGGTTTGGTGCTCTGGGGCAGGGGGGCGACCTGCGGCCCCCCCACCCCAGAGCACCCTGCCCCCATGTTGATGAGGACAGGGCCTCTTCCCGACAACCCTGGCCGTTGGTTGTCGGGGTCTGCGGGCGGGGGGGCTTATCGGAATCCGGGAGCCCCCTTCAATAAGGGAGCCCCCGGCCCCCCCACCCTATGTGAATGAGTATGGGGTACATCGTACCCCTACCCATTCACCTGGTGGACAAAAAATTGCAATAAAAAAACCACACAGCTTTTTAAAGTATTTTATTGCACAGCTCCGGGGGTCTTCTTCCGACTTCGGGGGTCTCCGGTGTCGTCGCCGCGCTCTCCGGTTCTTTCTTCTGCCGGGCCTCCGCTAACTTCTTTAGCTCTTTCGCTAGTGGAGGGGCCGGGCTTCCCGTCGCCGTCGGCGTCTTCTTCCCTCTTCTCCTCCTCGATGTTGACGCGTCGCTTCCTCTCGCTGTAATACTGGCTCTCCGCTCCGCTCCGCATTAATATAGGCTTCTCATGACGTCACAGTCACATGTTCCGGGGCACATGGCCCCGGAGCATGTGACTGTGATGTCATGGGAACATGTGACTGTGACGTCATGAGAAGCCTATATTAATGCGGAGCGGAGAGCCAGTATTACAGCGGGAGGAAGCGACGCGTCAACATCAAGGAGGAGAAGAGGGAAGAAGACGCCGACGGCGACGGGAAGCCCGGCCCCTCCACTAGCGAAAGAGCTAAAGAAGTTAGTGGAGGGGCCGGCAGAAGAAAGAACCGGAGAGCGGGAGAAGAAGAAGGCGACGGAGAAGACCGGGCCTCCGTTAGCAAGAGAGCTAAAAAGAAGATAGCGGATGCCCGGCGGAAGAAAGAACCGGAGAGCGCGGAGACTCCCGAAGTCGGAAAAGACCCCCGGAAGTCGGAAGAAGACCCCCGGAGCTGTGTAATAAATTACTTTAAAAACCTGTGTAGTGTTTTTTTATTGCAATTTTTTGTCCACCAGGTGAATGGGTAGGGGTACGATGTACCCCATACTCATTCACATAGGGTGGGGGGGCCGGGATCCGGGGGCTCCCTTATTGAAGGGGGCTCCCGGATTCCAATAAGCCCCCCCCCACCCGCAGACCCCGACAACCAACGGCCAGGGTTGTCGGGAAGAGGCCCTGTCCTCATCAACATGGGGGCAGGGTGCTCTGGGGTGGGGGGGCCGCAGGTCGCCCCCCTGCCCCAGAGCACCAAACCCCTCATGTTGAGGGCATGCGGCCTGGTACGGTTCAGGAGGGAGGGGGGGCGCTCTCTCGTCCCCCCCCTCTTCCCCTGCGGCCTGCCAGGTTGTGTGCTCGGATAAGGGTCTGGTTTGGATCTTGGGGGGACCCCCCACGCCGTTTTTTCGGCGTAGGGGTGCCCGTTCAAATCCAGACCAGACCCAAGGGCCTGGTATGCTCCTGGAGGGGGAACCCATGCCGGTTTTTTATTTAAAATTTGGCCTGGAGTTCCCCCTCAATAGCAGCACAGCACAAGTCGCATGCCAAAGTCGGACCATGCAAGACTGCGGTCCGACTTTGATCCGACTTCAATGATAGTCAATGGGCTGAAGTCGGATCAAAGTCGGACCAAAGTAGTACAGGGAGCATTCTCAAAGTCGGACCGACATGTGTCGGACCAGTTAAGACGGCTCTCCTAGGGAAACATTGATTTTCACACGTCATGCGACATGAGCTCCCAATGTCGGAGCGTTTGTCGCCCCAGTGTGAACCAGGCCTAAAGCAGGTTTATGTTTTCCTAGAACAAGACCTGTTCTGTGCCCAGGAAATTTAGTATTTTGTCTTCTTATTTGAATACATGCCATACAGTATTTTCTGCGTGTGGCCATTCAATGACCATGTTTTTTTTTTTTTTTTCTTTGAGGACTAGTTTTGACTAAAGCGGTCCATACACAGTTAGATTTTCATGGATTTTTTATATGGCAAGATACATTTTGTATGAACGTTTTTTTTTCCTGCCATCATTGGGTTAAAGTGGTTCTAAAGCCTGAGGCTGGGTTCACATCTAAGCCACATGCGGCTCACAGCAGGGCTCCAGTGTGTCCCTATTCTCCATTTTAGGGACAAACCTGGGCCGAATTTTTGCCTGAATTCGGACCTGAAATGGAGCCAAAGATGCACAGGACCTCTGTGCAATCCACTTTGTGGCCGCCCCAGTGATATGTGAACTGGCTCCATAGAGAGCCGGTCACAGTCTCCTGTCATGCGAATTGGATGCGGGGAAACCTGCATCAAATTCGCAGTAGTGTGAACCCAGCCTGAAGGTTTTTTTACCTTAATGCATTCTCTGCATTTAAAGCGGAGCTCCTCCGAATTTTTTTTTATTAAAAGCCAGCAGCTGCTGACTTTTTTAATATTAGGACACTTACCTGTCCTGGAGTCCAGCGACGTCCGCAATAGAGGACGAGCAATCGCTCGTCACTCTGCTGCCCCCACCGCCTTGCGGCTTCACTGCCCGGTTCCCTACGGCGCATGTGCGAGTCACGCTGCGCCGTTCTGACTGGTCCCCTGTGTTCTGGGAGCCGAGTGTCTCCCAGAACACAACGGGTATTCTGCAGGAAGTGACGTATTTCCCGCAGAGAGGACTCCCGGAAGTGGGTGCAAATACCTGTCTTAGACAGGTATCTGCACCCCCCTGAAAAGTGTCAATTGTGACACCGGAGGGGGGGAGGGTTCCGATGAGCGGATGTTCCACTTTAGGGTGGAGCTCCGCTTTAAGGTAAAAAGCCTTCAGTTGTCTGCTCCCCCAGCCCCCGCCTTATACTTGCCTAATGCCCCATACACACAATCCGAATATCGTACAACAGATCGTACGACTTTTTTGGGTTACTAGTCGCAAGTAGAAATTGAATAGGTTACTAAAGTCACGAAAATTCTCGTACGACAGAAAAAAATAATTGGAAGTGATGTCATGTGCCGTAATGTATTTGTATTGTATTTTCGGATGAGAACTATACTGACTAAACGAAAATCGTACGATCTGGTATCGTACAGGGAAAATTTTCGTGCTTGTCTGATCGAATAATATTGGATGAACTGTCGTGATCGGCTCTCGAAAGTAGTGTACGCACGATCCAAAAATCGTACGATTCTTCCTCGGACGATCGTTTTCGTCCAATATTCGGATCGTGGATACGGCCATAAGCCCGATCTTGATCTAACTATGTGCACTAGCGTTGCGGCTCACTTGGTGCTTGCTCTCTCTCCTCATTGGATAGGCAGCAGTGGCTCCTGCTGTCAATCACAGCCAGTGAGGAGAGGGCGGGTCCAAGCCGTGCTCTCTGTGTCAATGGACACACAGAGCTGGTTTGGGAGCGAGCACGGGACACTTGGCAGGGGAGTGAAGTGGACAGTGGTAGCGGGGACCTGAGAAAAGGAGGATTGGGGCTGCAAAACCATTGAACAGAGCAGGTAAGTATAACATGCTTGTTATTTATATGTAAAGAAAGAGGGCCAAGGGGGTACCACATCCATGTAAATTATGAATTGGAGAGTTAGTCCGCCCTTAAAGTCCTAACTCTCCAATTCATGCTTGTTATTTAAAAATAAAAAAATAAAATGTGAAGCTTTAGGCCTCATGCCCACGGACGTTTTTTACAGCTTAAAAACGCGTGTCCATGTTATTGTTTCCTTCCTTTTATTTATTTATTTATTTTTTCGAAAAAAAACAAACAAACGTCGGAGCTCAAAAACGCAATTTCAGCGTTTTTGTGCGTTTTTTATGCCTAACGCCGACGCCAAAAAACACACTGGTCCTGGGTTTTTTTTTTTACAGCTTAAAAACGCCTATGCTATTTGCAGCTCAAAAACGCCTAGGTGGGCATGAAGCCATAGACTAACATGGACAGGCGTTTTTAAGCTGTAAAAAACGCTCAAAAACGCGGCTGTAAAAATGTCCATGGGCATGAGGCCTAACAATGAAACTCTTCAAACTTTATCCAGACCTGTTACTTGAATGGGATCTCAGACCTACTATAACAAATAGGTTTCATTACAATATGTGCAAATTATTATAATTTTTTTTGTTTTTTTTTGTTTTGTAAAACATTTTCCTTCCTGCTCCTCTGCATTTTCTCATCACCATGGTTGAAAACGAACGGCCATTTGACCTCACTTTATGACTAGAAAACTGAACAAACATTCCAAAAATGAATATTTTCTTTAAAAATTCTACTGGTATATGGCTAGTTTAATGCCCCATACACACAATCGTTTTTCATGCCGTTAAAAATGCCATTTTAAAAAATGGCCATTAAAAATGATCGTGTGTAGGCTCCAGAGCATTTTTAACGACGTGAAAAACGGCCATTAAAAATTCCGGACATGCTCTCTTTTTTCACGTCGTTTTTCATGTCGTTTTTTTTTAACGACGTGAAAAACGATAGTGTGTATGCTTTCACGACGTGAAAAAAAACGCGCATGCTCAGAATCAAGTATGAGACGGGAGCGCTCGTTCTGGTAAAACTAGCGTTCGTAATGGAGATAGCACATTCATTACACAGTAACGGACTGAAAAGCGCGAATCGTCGCTCAACAAACTTTACTAACATGAAGGGTGGCGCCATTCGAACGGAACTTCCCCTTTATAGTGCCGTCGTACGTGTTGAACGTCACTGCGCTTTGCTTGATCGTTTTTTTTAATGATAGTGTGTACGCAAGGCAGGCTTGAGAGGAAACATGAAAAAAAACGAGGAGAAAAACGTCGGTTTAAAAAATGACATTAAAAACGATCGTGTGTACGGGGCATAAGAGTACCATTCATTAAATGCATGTTGAACCAAAAGTGAATGCAATTTTTGAAACGCTTTTGTTGAAGCAGAACTACAGCTAGAAAGTAAATGAAGGCGCACGTAATAATATTCTGGAGACTAACATTTATTTTTTAAACCCCCTCAGACACTCACACATTCATTCTACTCCTACCCACTGTAGAATTCCATGGGTGGGAGGGATGTTCACATGTTGTGTGGAATGTGAATGCTCAGCTGCCTGTCATGTTTTGGTGCTGCAAAGTGCATTTTTTCTTCAACTCCTGTGTGTCCCAGTTTTCTGAGTGTGCTGTTTTTTCCACATATGCCTGTACAAAGAAATATTTGAAAGAAAGCTATAGATTTAAGCCCTGGTTCACATTGGAGCGATTTGGCTGCCAAATCGGCGTCAATTGCCGGAAATGGCACCATCCGAATCGCAGCACCAATTCCCAAAAGTAGTTTCTGTACTACTTTTGGCGACTTCGGGGTGCGATTTCTATGGACATTTGCACAGATGTCTCTGAAATTGCCCCTGAAATCGGAACTGACATGCAGGAATGAAATCTTGCTGAACTCGCACAGTTTCATTCCTGCTGTCAGTGTGAACCTGGGCTCAAGCAGTATTGAACACAAAAGCAAAAATGTAATGCATTGCAGTTTACCCAGTTTACTAATTCTGTGGTGTGTTTTTATTCTTTTTTTTTTTTTTTCACCTGTTGATCTGCCTACTACCGTGTTTCCCCCGAAAATAAGCCTGTGTCTTATATTAATTTTGGCAACAAAAGACACAGTAGGGCTTATTTTTGGGGTAGGTCTTAGGGCTCTTTCACACGGGGCGGATCAGTCTTCCCCGCAATTCTATTACAGAAACACACACATTGTACATTATATAATACTGTAATAGAGTGGATTATAGGATTTTACAAGAATTTTAAACTAGGGCTCATTTCTTTCTCGTACATCACGGGACACAGAGCGGCATAGTCATTACTATGTGGGTTATATAGATACCTTCAGGTGCTGGCACTGGCAACTTCCAAAACCGGAAGTACCCTCCCCTATATAAGCCCCTCCCATCCGGGAGTACCTCAGTTTTTTTGCCAGTGTCTAAGGTGTTGGCCAAGAAGTAACATGTGTTTTTCACTGAGCTTGCGTACAGGTTCTTTTGGGCCACAGTAAGCTATTCCGGATCCGACCAAAAAAGCTTCATAGCTAAACGGTCGGTACCCGGGCCTTGCAACAGAAGAGCAAGGTTTTGCCTGTAATGCTTCTCTTAGGAGGGCTGGACCCTGGGATCCAGAGCTCTGGTCATACCCACGACCAAGATGTTTTCTGTGCAGGGTGCTATACAGGTCCAGGGGAGTGGAATCCTTGGGAACCCGGTCCCTGAAGGTTTAATTACAATGCCTGCCGTGATAGGTGAAGTTTGGGCTTCTGTGGACCAAACAGAGTCCTGCGGCGAGGAAAAGGTAAGTGGGGGCCCTCAGGAACTTGGTTCTATTGGGGGACCCCCAAGCCTATTTTGTCTTTCTGCCTGTTACCTAAGGTATTCCCGCTAATATTCTGTGCATGCCTGTTACTACTGAGAAAATGTAAACATTTTAATAGTAGGCAAGAAAAAAAATAAAAATAAATGTAAGACCGCGGTACCTGTGTTAAACACTAGAGGCCGCTATGGTTCTTTTTCTTGTAATGTGGATTTTTTTCTTCCGAAGTCAAATCCAGGCAGTTGGTAAGTTCTCTTTGGGAAGCTGTCTCCTCTGCCCTGTTGCTGCGCTCATCCATCCCCGGGCCCTGCGGCAGGGACCCTGGCTCCCATCTAGCTCCTTATTTTTTTAAAAAAGGCGCCGAAGGCGCACGTGCCCGCGCGCGTGCCTCTCTATATAGAGGCGATCTGGAAAAAGGGGCGGAGCGGGTGGATGACGCTCGGTGTGCGCCGTGGCGCTACTGCAGCAACAGTAAAAAGGCACACACAGGCGGTTGATGCAGGCATCCCCTAGAAAGGCACTTTAGTAGACACCAACTGTTATATAGCAGCAATTGTGCTAGACTATTCTCAGTAAAAGTGGTGTATTACGGCTGGAATACCTCAGCTTTGGGCTTAGGAATATGCCGTCCAGAAGCTCCGGAACTAAATCTTCCAGGAAGCGAAAGGGGTCTCCATCGGGCTCTGAGGATCTTGGGCATGCTTCTGCTGCACCAGTCTCCCCTGAAAATTCAGAGGTTAGTGACCGTAGACACCCCGCAGGAGTACCTGGTACTGTGGCTGTCCTCAGTTCACCTGCTCCTGTGTATGTAACAGAGGAGGTTTTTTCCTCAGCTCTGGGAGGATTAGAAGAGAGATTGTCAACATTAATCGCTGCCTCCCTGTCACAGGGAAAGCACGCCCGATCTCCGTCTCCTCCTTCAGAGTACCTGTTAGCAGAGCAACAGTCCCATACAGGGATCGACCTGCCTGAAGGGGATCAGGAGGAGGTTGATTCTGTTATAGAGGAATCGACTGTGGAGGAACCTTTCTCAGCATCTCAAGCTGATGATTATGGGTTCAGTCTTTGACTAACATGGTCTGATCAGCATTTAAAATGCACTTTGCGGAACCATCAACCACTACTGTCTCCTCGCTGGGGTCGCTAAAAGCTCCCCAGACTGTCTGTTCCTTTCCACTTCACCCTTTATTGGAAGGGCTCATGTACCAGGATTGGGAACATCCTGATAAAATATTTACTCCCCCCAAGAGATTTCCGGTGGTCTATCCCATGGAGGATAAGTTCATCAAAAAATGGAGGGTCCCTACAGTGGACGCAGCCATCTCTTGTGTGAATAAATCACTGACATGTCCAGTGGATAATGTCCAAATGTTCAAGGACCCAATAGATAAAAAAAGGTCTTATTTTTGGGGTAGGTCTTATTTTCGGGGAAACACGGTAAGTCGTCTTTCACGCAGGCTTTCCAATCAGGTCCGCCTGTCGTGTGTGTTTTTTGTTTTTTTGTTGGACCTTATCAGAAGTTCTATGCCATTTACATCTGCCTACCTCTGAGTCTGTCCAGGTCTGGAAGAAAAACCTGTGAAAAGGACCGCTTCCTTTTACGTTTATCAAGCCTAAATGTGATGGATCAGAGGTAGCCTGACATAACCACACATGTCTGTTTACATCCAGCCATCCATAGAGCCATCATGGTTTGCCACAATTCCTTGTCAAAATGCGGACAAAAACTGAATGGGCATGGATGTCACAAACTGACTTCTGCTCCGTTATTATAGATCTGTTCACGGATTCCCTGAAAGAAGCAGAGCACCCTGTGTTAAAAGACCCCAAATCTGTTATGTCCACCTCCTTAAAGAGGAGGTCCAGCCCCCCCACGAAATATTAAAGGGGTTGTAAAGGTACAAGTTTTTTCACCTTAATGCATTCTATGCATTAAGGTGAAAAAACATCTGAGGATTAGCGCCCCCCAAGCCCCCGTTTACTTACCTGACCCCCTCGAAAGTCCCACGCCGTTAAACGCGCTGGCTTCTCGCTCCATTCATTGAATGAAAGCGGTGCAGCCATTGGCTCGCGCTGCTGTCAATCACATCCAATGACGCGGCGCACCGGGGGGCGGGGCCGAGTGATACAGTGAGCGGCTATAGCCGCCAGCTGTATCACAGGAGCGCGCCCGCAAGAACTTACCACAATGCAAGCTCGCTCACATGAAGGTGGTGAATTCTTGCAGGGAGGGGCCGAGGCAGCCGCCGAGGGACCCCAGAAGACCAGGTTCGGGGCCACTCTGTGCAAAACGAGCTGCACAGTGGAGGTAAGTATAACATGTTTGTTATTTAAAAAAAAAAAAAAATTTTACCTTTTTAGTCTTCCTTTTAAGTAAGCAGCTACAAATACTGCAGCTGCTGACTTTTTTAATATATGGACACTTGCCTGTCCAGGGAGCCCACGATGTTGGCACCGCAGCTGATCTTCAGGTCGGGTGCAGCCGCCACTATTCCTGGTAAGTGAACCCGGGGGTCAAGCCTTTCGGCTTCACAGCCGATTCCCTACTGTGCATGCACGAAGCACGTTGCGATTTCTAATTGGTGTGGCGGAGGAAGGAGGAGGGGGTCAAAAACAGGTACCCCCCCCAAATGTCACAGGAGGAGGAGACGAATAAGCAGAAGTTCCACTTTTGAGTGGACCTCCGCTTTAACAGACCAAGCTCCAACAAAGGTGTCATTTAGATGGTTTACCACTGACTGGGGTGCTTACAGTGGTCAGCTTTTATTTATTTAGGTAAAACCTTTGTTCCAAAAGGGAAGAAGAAAAAACTGTTTGCTGTAACTGCTTAAAACGTATCACCTGGAGTTCAGCTTCAATTTGTTAGTCATATCCATCTAAATGTGCTAATGCATCTAAAGCTGGCCATACACATTAATGAATGTCGGTTGAAAGTACTTTTTCTTTTAGTTTCCTTGTAATATTTGATATTGCAATGACTGTAACAAAAAACATATTCACTGTCAGAAATTTGTTGGTTCGATAAAAAATTTCCATGTTGCTCCTTTGCATTTTCTCATCACTGCGGTCAAAAAATTAGCATTGACTTGACCTTACTAATGATTAGAAAATCAAATAAATGGTAGAATTTTGTTTGAAATCTTAGTTTTAAAACCAATGTATGGCCAGCTTAACACGACCCTCCCTCCTGACTGACATTGCTGCTGTCCAGAGGTGTCTCCGTACAGAGTGAAGAAATCCTAAAGCCTGGTACACACACAATCAGCGGGCTGGATGAAGTAAAAAATGAGTCGCTGTACTAACACAAGCGAGGTTATTAGTACAGCAATCTCCCCGCTGCACCCTTGTGTGCTGACAGGGGGAGTCCACCGCCTTCTCCTCCAGAACACACTGATCACACTGCATGGCTGCCAGCAGATCAGATGCAGGACCGAAGGCTGGTTTTCCAGCATGTCCGTTCTGTCAGGAGACCAACTTCCGTAGAACAGACAGCTATTCAACAACTGAAGAAGCGTGTTCTCACGTGAAACATGTTAAAGCCTCGGACTCTATTCTTTGCAACATCAACATCTATTGCTGTTGGCATCCAGCCATCCTTCAGGACCTCATGTTCATGGAGAGGATATTCCTTCCTTAGGTTTTGTTATTGTATTGGCTATCCTTCAGTTGTTTGCAATTGATTTAGATGTCTATGTGCATATTTGTTCTCTGCTTTTAGAGGTCTTTTTAACTATGAATTATGTATTTTGTATTTAAATACATTTATTATATTTTTCTAGAATTATTGTTACTCGGTGCCTACAAAGTCCCCAACATATCCTTTTCTCATTACTTCCTCTTTAGTCCGCTGCAAAGCCTGCAAATGAAAAGCATAATGGGCTAGTATGCATTGCATACTAGCCCATTATGTGCCACTTACCTGCAAAGAATCCAGCGATGTCCCCAGAGTAGGCAGCGTCCATCTTCTGTCCCCTCTTGCTTCCGGGCCGTTGACTCACGGCACAGGCTGGGGAAGAAACGGCACTTAGTTTCGTTTCTTCCCCGCGTGTGCACAGTGAAGATTTTTGCCGGACTACAAGTGAAATATGTCCTAAACGGCGCACGTTTTAGGAGATATTTCCACTACCTATAGGTAAGCCTTCTTCTAGGCTTACCTATAGGTAGAAGTCCAACAAGTGGGTTTACAACCACTTTAAAGCAGGAAGTATGTTACTGCCTGGATCATCAGTTAATAATAAAAAAGATAAAGAAAGAAACCTAATGCAATCACCACATGTAAGCGGCATGCTAAATTCTGGTTTTGGGGTTTAAAGTGGTTGTAAAGGTTTTTTTTTTGTTTTTTTTTATAACAAACATACTTACCTTCCCTGTGCAGTTCGTTTTGCACAGTGTGGCCCCAATCCTCTTGTTCCAGGGTCCCACGGCGGCTCTCGTGGCTCCTCCCTGCAATAGCTAACCCCCTCTGGGAAGCTCTCTCCCGAGGGGGTTATAAAACAAGAAATTGGTCCCACACTGGAACTCCAACTTCTCTTCATGTCATCTTTATTGTCAAAAGGATCAGACAGATACAGGCAATAGTAGACCCGTTTCACAAGCGGGCGCGCTCCAGTGTCATACACTCGGCAACCATAGCCGCTGAGTGTATGACTCGGCCCCGCCCCCCGGATGCATTAAGGTGAAAAAACACGAACCTTTACAACCCCTTTAATTTGGCTTTAAGGCCAGGTTCACACCTATGCGAATTGAATGCGCGTTTCTCCGCATTCAATTCGCGTAGCAGGAGAATGTGACTGGCTCTCTATGAAGCCGGTTTACATATCTCCGCAGCGGGTCCGGTGCAGCGTGCCGGAAAAAACGCGTGCCTTTTTTGGTGCGTTTTCAGGTTCGATTTCAGCCCAAAATTCAGTCCAACTATGGTGCAATTTTCTGATCCTTCCATAGTAGAAGCTTTTTCCTGAATCTCTATTAGACCTTCACAGCTTCCATTATGTCATCATTTTGAGGTTAATCAGTTCTGGGAGTAGGTAATGGTGATTGGGAGGGAGGGAGCCACTTCTGGTGAGTAAGGGGAATGTGGAGGCTTAATTCGTATACTTTTGCCATGGCAACAGCCGACTCTTGAGCTGGTGCTCTGTTGGTATGCAACAACATCCCTCTCCTTTTTTTTTGTCTTGAAGACATCCCTCAGCTTGTCTAAAAGTAAAGCAAAAGTTGCAAGGTTTCGGTCAACCCTTGTAAAACGCAGCTTTTAAAGAAACAATAGCCCCTTAGTGAGATTTACAAGCTGTATCCCCAGGGGGAGTTCCATAAAGCATCTGCTCTATCATTATAGCCCTTTTAAAATGTCCTGTGCCAGTTTCAATAAGCCTTGCCACCAGTTTCAATAGCTTTATCGTAATGTGCATTAGAGTCAGGTAGTTCCTAATGGCACCAGTTTTAAAAAGTGGCCCTATGGCTGCACCAATCTCAAAAATAATTCCTTCCAGTTCATAGATAACAAAACTGGAGATAATTGACCATTTAAGGACCGAAGGATTTGCCCCCTTAATGACCAGGCCATTTTTCTTTTGGTGGTACTTGATCGCCTCAGTGTTTTTTTATTTTTTTGCGCTATAAACAAAAAAGCGACAATTTAAACAAAAAAAATAATTATTTTTTTTGCTATAATAAATATGTCCAAAAAAAGAAACAACTTTTCTTCGTCTGTTTAGTCCAATATTTATTCTTCTACATGGTTTTTAGTATAAAAAAATCGCAATAAGCGTATATTGATTGGTTTGCGCAAAAATTATAGCGTCTTCAAAATAGGGGATAGATTTATGGCATTTTTATTGTTTATTTTATTTTTTACTAGTAATGGCAGCGATTTGCAATTTTTAGCGGGACTGCGACATTGCAGTGGACAGATTGGACACTTTTGACACATTTTGGGACCAGTGATATTTATTCAGCGATTTAGAGCTAAAAAATAGCCACTGATTACTGTAAAAATTTCATTGGCAGGGAAGGGGTTAACACTAGGGGGGCAATCGATGGGGTGAGGTGTTTCTAACGGGGGGGGAGTGTACTGACTGGAGGAGGAGAGAGATGCTGTTCCTGATCCCTAGGAACTGCAGATCTCTCTACTCCCCTGTCAGAATGAGGATCTGTCTGTTTACATTGACAGATCCCCGTTCTAGCTCTCTGAGGAGCGATCGCGGGTGGCCGGCGGACATTGCTGCAGTGCTCCGCGCGTGCCCCCTTTCACTCTTAAAGCGGTCGACGTTCACTTATGGTGATTCGCGCAGCCGTGCCAACCTGCCGCAGTATGACGACGGTGACTGGTCAGCAAGCGGTTAAGGTGCCATTAAATCTGAAAAAAGCAAACCTATAGGAAGGCTGGCCGCCCTTTAAATATCTGCCCCATTCCTCCCCTTTCCGTTGGCGTTTCTTTTCACGTTATCCCACCCACCCATTCCCTTTGTTTTACTTCTTCTTTATTTCCATCTACTTCTTGGGTATGCCCCCTTTTAGGCATACTGACCACGACACACCCCAGGTCACTTTCCCGCTTTCCTCCATTACCTTTTCTTGATTATCTTCAAGAGACTCCGAGTACAAATACTATATTGCAGCTTACCATTTCTTGGATATGATGGCTGGTTTCATTTTCTTTTATCCAGCCAGTAAGTCTGTTGTTTTTGAAAAGGACAAGCTCTCAAGCAGAATGTATCAGTTTACACGCATGAGTCTCATTGAGCATGCGCGGGTTTACCTGGAGACAGGTAAGCATACACATGCACGGTTTTCTCGTCGGCAAACAGGCCAACGAGAATCCTGATGAGAAAATAGAGAGCAGGTTCTCTATTTTTCTCGTCAAGATGGCCGGCAGTTTTCCCGACGAGAAACCATACACACGGCCGGTTTTCTCGGCAAAAAGATCTCCCAGCAGTTTTTTTGCAGAGAAAACCGGACGTGTGTACGAGGCTTTAGAAAAAAAAAACGAATGCAACCACCACATCTATTGGTAAGCTGCAATATATTATGTTTTTTGTTTTGGCTTTAAGACCACTGTAAGGCCAACTCCAAGTTGACATACAAGGACAGAATGCCTGCCTCTGTACGTTGTGTAGCAGAGTGGCCTGTTTACCCCCTCCGCTCTTGTCACTGGTTGCCAAGTATGTTGTAGGCCAGGGGTGCTAAACCTGTGGCCCACAAAGCCTTCAGATAGGGCCCTCAACCTCAAACCAGGGAAACACATGCCTATGATCTGGGATGGTGGGTCATTAAGCCCTGATCGCAATCAAGGGATGGCCAACCTGTCATCCCAAAACATTAGAGTGCATTGAGCTGGCAGTGAAGGAAGCATGTGGCTGCAGAGTGAGCAGGAGCCGCATAAGCAGATGCTTTCTCTGTAGCTCCGGGTCCTGTCCCAGGCAGAGTGATACCAAGTGCACTTTGCCTAGGACCTTTCTAGCATCCTGGAGAGTGATGCCAGCAGAAGCAGGAATGTATAGCACACCCAAAGATATATTAGAAGTCTATGGCAAAGTGCAGGTAACACACAGGTGCAGGTAAACTGCAGCACATCAATGTGAAAGCAGTCTTATAGGGGGCTCAGGGCAGTAAGGGCTCATTAACATTTGCACTTTGGGGGGGCAGTAAAACCTCATAGTTCACTGTGGCCCAATACCAGTTAGTAGTTACCAAATCATTTTAAGTGGCTCTCGCTCTTTAAAAGGTTGAGCACCCCTGCTATAGGCTTTACAGTTAACAGGCTCCTAACAACCAGTGATGCTGAAAGTGTGTGGAGCCTGATGGGAAAGCTGAGGAACTAGTCCCCCATCAGGTCTAATCTCCCCTTGTGATTGACAGGAGGAAGTGGGTGGGATCCATAGCCAACAGCCGCCTGTCTATTGGCTATGGAATTCCCCCACTGCTTGCTGTCAGTCACAAAGGGAGCTACTGTCACTGAATCCCCATCGGGCTCCTCCCATCCAGCTACAAAACTCTTCAGTCACTGCAGCGAAGGAGTGGAGAGGGAGGCCAGGATGTCTGTATGGACTCTGCAAGAGAAATGTTGATGGTTTCCCCAAATTCATGTACCTATGGAGGCACAACAGCATTTTAAGAGTGTTGTAGACGTTCTTTGAATTTTCCTGGATTGTTTATCTGTCTAAAATCCCTTTAGGGCTTGTTCATACTATCCAGTGTGGAAAAACGTCCGTCCACAAAAAAAAACCCACATAGAAAACAATTGTTTTCTATGTGCCCTGTGCACATCACAATGCTGATTTGCTGCATTTTTCTGCAGATCACTGGATAGAACTGCATGTCACTGCTGTATGGAAACATGAATGGAATGTCATTTTGTGCACTTCAAATAAAGTAAAAAATAAATAAAGCATGTGATGTCCTGAAACGCACAGCACACAGCGCTCCTCGCAGCAGCTCACTGCAGGGAAAAACTGATGTCTGTGCACATACTGAAAAAGGAGCATGTAGCATTGCACTAGGCAGTGTGAAGGAGCCTAATGCTTGCTTGTTCTGGTTTTGGCGATGGCTGTAAAGTCTTGGATATCCTCTCTCCTTCTATCTCAATAAAAATAATTGCCAGAACAAAGATAAAGGGTTAATGTTCCCAATAAGGACCCAGAAAGCAATTTCAACATTTCCTCAAACTATTAAAAAAATAAGGGCTAAATCGATCCCTTTACAAAGTCCAAATGACTGGCTGTCCACATGTAATCATATGTTGAGCAGTTACATGCAGTAAAGCCAACCATAGACGGTTCGAATCTCAGCCGGTTCAGCAGGGACCAGCCGAAATTCGAATCATGTATGGGCAGGCCGAATGTACCAAAGTTAATCAATCAACTTTGGTACGACCAGCCTGTTGGAATTTACATGCAATTATTGGTAAGGGCAATTATAGTCGCTAGCAGTATTCACTGTGTTCTGCCGGTGGGGTTGGCTTTATACCTCCAAAGGGCAAAACAAGCAATGCTTTCAGCAGCAGAGATGGGTTAACTTTAGCAAATAACAAAATAAAGGCCACTTGTCCTCATCATGGTAACATAACACAGTGGCTCACCAGCTCAAGGTTTTACCCGCAGAAAGGATGGCATAGTCCCAGAATATTTACAGTAGGGCCTCACTCAGCAGTTCAGTCGTATTCTAACCACTTATCTCACTTACAGCTCTGCACGTGCTCTCCGGAACATTCTATTTTTAAGGCCCTAACCCTGAAGGTAAGTTGGCACCTTTTTTATAGGAGAAACCTAGCGTCCATCCAGGACTCATCCTTGGTCTGCTGTACCAAAGCTATAGATCTGACTTGGCAGGGAGAATGTTGCGTCTCTGCAAGGAGACCACCACTAAAGTTTTGACATTGGATGCACTATAATATTGTGTACACTTGCGTTTTACCAAATTAATATTGCACTTTATTATGGTGGATGAACGAATGATTCGCTTAGGAAAATCAACTCTTTGATCTGTTCTGTAATCCGTGCTCCAACCCTTCATTGTGCCAAATCCACATCCTGATGGGAAATGTGGAATGCGGCTTACAGAAAGGATCAGCAGGAGGTGAAGTAGAGACAGCAGGTTAGTTTCACAGGCGGATCACTGATTTGAATGCTTCCTTCAGCTTATTGTCATTCACTGTCTCTTGAGTTCCTCTTTAATTGTTTCCCAAAGATTTATAGAATTAGTTACTTTGGCGGTTTGAAATCAAGTTTGGATTCAAAATATGACATGGCTAATAAACTCTGAGTGTGGAAGTATTGGTAAAATCCTAGAAATCTGTTTTTATCTTGGGCATATAACTATTTTATAGATTAATGGCATTAACCAGCAAATCACAAAAGCACCCGGCAAGACAAAGACACAGGTGCACCTTCAAACTTATCCAGAGCTAAAGCTGTCCATCTGTTAAACAGAGTTTATGGATTTTTAACCTCTTAACCATAATTAAGCACCAAAAGCTGCCTAAGTACATGTAGAACCCCCTAGCACTGATTTAATTAATCACTTGTCTTTTATGAGTGAATGCATTTTGTACTTGTTGAAGTTCACTTCAAAATCTGACAGCTAGATTGGCCTAATTGTTTTTGTTTTTTTAGGGCTGTTACTGATTAAAATTTTCGTGTTCGATTAATCAATTTTTTTTTCTAATCGATTAATCGACTAATTTCGATTAATTATAACGCACATACAGATCCAACTACTGATCTCCTTGCAGACTGATTCCCAGTGCAGCTACCAACCACTGGAAAAATGGATAGCAGGATACAAAAAACACACAAAGGCAGCGCTCAATGGGAATAGCATTTAAACGTTTATAGTCTTCAAGTAGGTAACAAAATAAATATTGCACTGGAGATATGAAGGCACAGCAAAGGAGCCCTTCAGATGGACACGGCAAGCCCCGCCGGTGTCCGTGACATCACCGGATCTCCGATAGAACTCCTTGAATACCCGGAAGCCGGCGGAGAGGTGAGTGTCGATCAAAAAAATGAATCGATTAATCGAGGAATTGATAGTTAATTTCCACAGCCCTATATTTTTTTCTAGAGGGAATTTTTTTTTTTTTTTTAAGGCTGGCCATACATTATACAGTTTTCTTGTACCATTTTCCTTTAAGGCCCCTTTCACACTGAGGCGTTTTAGCGCTAAAAATAGCGCTGTAAAAACGCCTGAAATAATCCTGATCCAGCATTCTCAATGTGAAAGCCCTGAGGGCTTTCACACTGAGGCGTTGTGCTGGCTGTGCGTTGGAAAAAATCCTGCAAACAGCTTTTTTGGAGCGCATAAAATAGCGCTGTAAAAACGCATATCCCCATTGAAATGAATGAATACTGCGGTAAAAACGCCCAGAAGCTGTGGGAAGGTCACATGACCGCAGTAGAGTGGAGGATTGTGGGATACCAAATAATCCTTTTTACCGCAATTTGTGTGCAATCAGGCAGGCCCTTTCACTACATAGTTGAAGGTAAAGAAAAAAGCTAAATAAGGGGACTTGGACTTTTTAGGCACAGTACACAATTTGTATAAAAAATATAATTTTATTGTACAATACTCTATCATATAAATATTTCCGTTTAAAAATTATTCACATGTTCTAGGAGAGACGATACACCAATGCAGTTATAATACAACACCATAACTCTAATGACGAACATATAGGGATATTAATAATCCAAAACCAGTTAGATACATTCCAGAAAGTTGAGGTATGGTTGAAGCGGCAGAGGTTGTAGGAAAAGTTGAAGGTAAATCTAAAGGAAATTGAAGAAGAAAATTGCATAATGTATGGCCAGCTTTAGTTTATTTATTTTTTATTTTTTTGGCTTTTTAAGCTGAACCCTGGGAATGAGACAAACCCCATCACTGCAAAGGTAATGGTGGCTGCTATGTTCGTTGACATCTTAATTTCAATGCCCCTCTCTGGATACTTGGACAGCTGTTATCTTCTGGTACCGGGGGAGGGGGGGTTTATACAAGCCGCTGGACCACTGGTCATAAGTGCCAGCAATGCCCACCATTTCTGCCCCCTGCTTCATTCATAAAGAGCTTCCCACAATGAAAAGCACTCTATGGATTGAGGAGACGGACCTTTCATTGTTCACCTGTTCTTTTCATTGCTGGAAGCAATGAGGGGGGGGGGGGCAGAAAGGGCAGGTATAGCCAGTACTTTTGACGAGTGACTATGATGGGTCCAGCGGCATGTATTAATCACTGCAGCACAGGAGGATCACAGCTGTGGGGGTATTTAGGGAGGCATAGGAATGAAGGTTTCAACAAACATAGCAGCCACCAGCGCAAGGGACATTTTTTATTGAATGGAAGTACAGTTTATAGTCCTAAAGTAAAAAAAAACAAACAAACTATGATTTAAATGCTCATTTAGTCTAGCGGCGCAGGGATAAAGTATATTACTCATGTTATTTGTGGCTTTGGCAGGCTTCCTCAATCCATGGGACCAGTCCCCCACAGTGTCCTCTCTAAACAGCTGTAGGTCACAGTTGCATGCTTGCCTCCTCAGTTACAGTGCAGGGTTAATAGTCAAGGATGACACTGAGGCACCATCCATAGCTTGCAGTTTGAGGACCACTCTGGAGCCAGCAGGACCGAGGAATAGATTAGGTAATACACTTGATCCCTGCATCCCTAGACCTAATGAGCATTTAGCCTTTGCAATGTGTGGGGGTTGGGGGCGGGTTCTATTGCAAAGGTAGATTTATGTATAATCCCAGTTCAGCTTTATCCATAAAAAATGTTTTTTGTTTGGAACTAGTCTGCTACTCTGCATTTTTGTTTTCAAGTTCTCCTTAATAAGTTCCACCAGTAGTAGTTACTCTTTCTTAGATTTATCTGTTTGAATATACTGTATGACTTGTAGGTGGGTAGATTGAGCCTTTTCTAAAAAACCTGCATGCATGTGTCCACATTGAGTAGAAATCCTTTAACCACTTCAATACCATGCACTTATACAGCTTCCTGCCCAAGCCAATTTTGAGCTTTCAGCGCTGTCGCAATTTGAATGACAATTGCGCGGTCATGCTACACTGTACCCAAACAATTTTACTCTTTCGTCCATGGACCGACACAGCTTCTCTATTGACAAAGTGGGTATTATCCGTTAATTAGGAGTGACTAGGCAGAAAAACTTGTAAAAAGTGTTGCATCACACCTTCTACAGTACCGCCCAGGGGGCGGACCCTCTGGGTATACCCTCTCAGTCTGCATCTTCGCAGATCAGTTTTTTTCTGTCTAGCAAGGAGTAGAACATGGCTCCCTTCGGGCCCATTGGTCCGGGGAAAAAAGATATATATATTTTTTTTTTTTTGCTACATTTGTTGTTTCCTGCGATCTTCGATCAACTGCTGACTGGGTGACAGGCTGGATCCTCGATCCTTGTAGTCTCCCCAGTTTCGGCCATCGAGCGTGTGCCGACCCTAGCTACGCGCTGGGTTTTCCACGACATGCCCGTCGCTCCACGGGTGGCCGGTGAGCCTACGCTCCGGGGCCTGCATCGGACCGCTCAGCTTCGGCTGACCTTACGGCCGAGTCGCAGCAGCCTGGCCGGTGAGCTTACGCTCCAAGGCTTGCATCGGACCGCTCAGCTTCGGCTGACCTTACGGCCGAGTCGCAGCAGCCTGTCCGGTGAGCGTCATGCTCCAGGGCATACATATGATCGTCCCTTCTGGGTCCAATCACAGCATGCCTGGCCAACAGTCACCTTCCGTGCGCGGACGATGATCTGTTTGGAATGTCTTCCAGCAGAATACATGCAGGATAGGTAAGTAAAACTCCCCTGCCTCGGTTGGGTGATTTAGCTGGACATTCCTGGAGAGATCAAGTAAGTGGTTGTGGCCCCTTTCTTCCCTCTCTCCCTGCCTTTCCCTCCTCCCTGGGCTTCTAGCTAAAGGTTGCTGGGTGCTGGGGGTCACCTAGGGGGTCCCACTGGAGCGGGGCTGGCTGTAACTAACATTTAAAAGAAATGTCATTTTTTCTTACCTGTGTTTGTGTCCTTCCTCCTCCATGCTGTCGGCGGCCATTTTGAGGTGGTCCATGCTAAGTTTGGCCTCTTGTGACTGCCCGGCGGCCATCTTCCTGTGGTTCGGCCACACCCACTGGCCCCTATCAGCTGATCGGCGGCCATGTTTGTCCACCCTGTATGCAGATATTGCCGTTCGGCGGCCATCTTTTTGTGGGCTATGGCTGCTTGACCTCTATCTTCTGTCGGCGGCCATTTTCTTGGAGCCCACATTATCTTCCATACAGACGTTTTTGGCAACCATTTTTCGAGAGCCTCCGGCCTGTAGGGTGCATTACACTGGCGCGAAAATTCACACAGGAAGTGCTGATAAAAGAAGCAGACTGACACAGCAGCAGGGGGACAGCATCACAGGCGCAGCATAGCAGTACCTATCCAGGGTGGTGAGTCCTCTGGGTGACCCGGCCTCTCTGCAGCACAGGAGGGTGGCCTATTTGATATCTTGCCTGGAGCCCTGTGAGTGTCAGCGTGTGGTCAGCATGGCATCTGAGCCAGATGTCTTCTCCCCTGAAACACCAGATTTAGCAGCTGGTGCCCCTGAGGTGTCTATGAACGCTATGACTGCAATCCTAGAGGCGTTTGCTGCCAGGGTGGAAGCAGCACACGGGAATACAGGGGGTAGTAAACGCCCCATCCCCTGCAAGCTTCTGGGGATAATTCTGGTGCAGAACCAGGTCCAGCTACGGCTCGGGGCCCAGATTCTGACGCATCAAAGACTGCAGACCGTGACCGGACAGTGAGAATGACTCAAAGTCCAGGTCAGTACGCGAGACGGCTTTGGTATCTCACCTTATTACTGCAGTGCGGGATATGCTAAAATTGGAAAATACTGCAGAAGCAGCAGAGACTCCGGTCCACTTCGGTTTCATAGACCTGCCCGCACTGCTAAGGTGTTCCCTTATGTGTCTTTTGATAAACTCTTATACAAGGAATGGGAGAACCCACTGAGGGTCTTTACAGCCCCAAAGAGGTTTACGGTACGGTACCCCTTTTGAGGAGAGTTTTCTGAAGAAATGGACCTCTCCCCCTATAGTGGACCCTCCGGTGTCCAGACTTAATAGAGCCACCACAATTCCTGTAGAAGGGGCTCCTGTTTTCAAGGACCCTGTGGATAAGAAGGCTGAAGCACTCGCTTGCTACCTATACTCAGTGGTAGGCTCGGCAGTACGCCCGGCATTGGCGGGGGCCCTAGTGTCTCACACACTTACTGAATGGGCAAGATTGCTACTCCAGGGGTTAAGGAGCGAGATGCTCCTCCTGATGAGATAACATTGGCCGACCTGTTGGTCCAGGGCCTTAGGTTTGTCTGCGAGTCAGACATGAATACTATTTCCCTGCTGTCTAAAACTTTGGTTTATGCAGTAGCAATACGCCGCCTGATCTGGCTAAAAGGCTGGTCTGCGGACCAGACTTCCAAGAAAGCCCTGTTGGATCTGCCTTTTAAGGGCGACAGACTTTTTGGGGCTTCTCTGGATGACATCATCAAGGATGCCACAGGAAGTAAAAGCACTTTGCTTCCCCAAATTAGCAAGGATAAGGGGCCACGCCAAGGGCAAGGGCCCTCCTTTACTGCACGCAAGTGTTTTTTTCGTCCCCCTAGGGCGACAGGGAAAAGACCCCAGGCCGATAAAGCGCCTGCCCAAGGACAAAAGCGTCCCTGGTTCCGCATATCCAATAAGCCTGTGGACAAATTTGCGTCCGCATGAAGGTCCACCCCCACCCAGCTCTCGGGTGGGGAGACGTCTTCGCAAATTCGCGACTCAGTGGACAGCACTAATCTCCGACAGGTGGGTTTGCGAAGTAATCTCCTCAGGCTACAAGATAGAGTTTCTCTCTTGTCCACCGGACAGATTCAACACCTCCAATCTCCAGCTGCTACCGACCCGTCGGGAGGCCTTGTATGGGGCGGTCCAGGGTCTACTGGAACGCGGGGTAGTTATTCCAGTTCCAGAACTGGAACGGGGTTTTTACTCAAATCTGTTCATTGTGCCGAAGAAGGAGGGGGTTCGTCCAAGCTTGGATCTCAGAGCCCTCAATTGCTTTGTGAAGGTACAAAGTTTTCGGATGGAGTCGGTTCGATCTGTAGTCACGGCTCTCCATCCGGGGGACTTTCTGGCCTCCTTGGACATCAAGGACGCATACCTGCATGTCCCCATATACTCCAGACACCAGAGGTTTCTGCGATTTGCTATCGGGAAGGACCACTACCAGTTTGTGGCCCTCCCGTTGGGCCTTGCCTCAGCACCCAGGACGTTCACCAAGGTGCTCGCTCCGATTCTGGCACTTCTAAGACAGCCGGGTATCGCTATCACAGGCTACTTATACGACCTTCTGCTGAACGCAAAAGTCAGTATTGGTGCCCACTCAATGCCTAGGGTACCTGGGGTTGATTCTGGATTCTTCAGAGGCAAAGGTATTCCTCCCTGTGGAGAAGTTGCAGACCCTCCGGGCTGCAGTACGGCAGCTGACTTCCAGGAATTGGTCGTCACTCCGTTTTTTGCATGCGAGTGTTGGGCCTCAGGGTAGCCTCCTTCGAGGCGGTTCCATATGCTCAATACCACACTCGAGTGTTACAGAAGGAAGTTCTGTCCAGATGGCACAGATGTCCATCATCTCTGGATTATCAAATCCGAGTGAGCCACATAGTCAGGAGATCCCTGGTATGGTGGCTGACAGCACCGGCTCTAATGGCCGGGAAGTAATTTCTTCCGGTTTACTGGATAGTGATCACGACGGACACCAGCCTTACAGGTTGGGGGGGAGTCTGGGGTGTTCAGTCGGCGCAAGGTCGCTGGACCCCAGAGGAAGCCCTCCTGCCGATCAATGTCCTGGTAATCCGGGCGATCAGGCTGTGCTTCTTCAAATGGTCTCAGAGGCTGCAAGGGCGTCCAGTCAGGATCCAGTTAGACAACGCCACAGCAGTGGCATATGTCAATCATCAAGGAGGAACAAGAAGCTCAGCTGCAACATCGGAGATCGCTCGCATCCTGAAGTGGGCAGAGAGGAGCGTACCGGCACTGTCGGCCGTGTACATTCCGGGTGTGGAAAACTGGCAGGCGGACTACCTGAGCCGCCAGATGCTGGACCAGGGAGAAGGGTCCTTACACCCGGAGGTGTTCCAACTCCTCTGCCAAAGATGGGGCACACCAGACGTAGATCTTCTGGCTTCCCGACTCAATCGGAAGGTATTGAGATTTGTGGCCCGGTCAAGAGACCCATGGGCAGACGCAACGGACGCGTTGGTAGCATCGTGGGGTCAGTATCGGCTAATCTATGCCTTCCCTCCCTTAAGGCTTCTTCCTCTTCTGCTCCGCAGAGTGGAGGCAGAGGGAATTCCAATGATCCTAATCGCTCCAGATTGGCCTCAGCGTCCTTGGTACGCCGATCTAGTACGTCTGGTAGCAGACGTCCCCTGGCGCCTACCACTACGGAAGGACCTGCTATCGCAAGGTCCCATATTCCATCCTGCTTTACAGTCATTGGCTTTAACGGCATGGCTGTTGAGAACCAGGTACTGAGAGACCGGGGCCTGTCAGACTCAGTAATCTCTACTATGAGAAGTGCTCGAAAACCGTCCTCTAGGAAGGTCTATCACCGCACTTGGAGGGCCTACATCTCCATGTGTGAGGAAGTGAAATGGCATCCGCGTACCTATTTGGTTTCCAGAATCTTGCTGTTTTTACAGCATGGGGTGGACCAAGGGCTTGCTCTAAGTACGATTTAAGGGACAGATATCTGCCCTGGCTGTCTTTTTTCAGCGACCCCTGGCGACTCACTCTCTCGTGAGTACATTTGTGCAGGGGGTTCGACATGTGGCCCCTCCGGTCCGCCCCCCGTTACCTCCGTGGGACTTGAACCTGGTCCTCTCGGTGCTTCAGAAGGCACCGTTTGAGAATATTAGAGATATTCCCCTGTTGACACTTTCTCAGAAAGTGGTCTTTTTGGTGGCTGTTACGTCAGTTAGACGAGTCTCTGAGCTGGCAGCCTTGTCCTGCAAGGCTCCCTATTTGATTTTCCACAAGGATAAGGTGGTGCTGCGGCCGCAGCCTTCCTTTCTTCCGAAAGTCGTTTCGGCTTTTCATCTCAACGAAGACATTGTACTTCCATCCTTGTGTCCTCAGCCGTCGAATCCTAAGGAGTCGGCGTTGCATTCCTTGGACGTTGTCCGAGCTTTGAGAGTATACCTATCTGCTACTTCCCTGTTCCGGAAGTCAGACTCACTGTTTGTTTCGGTGGCTGGTCCCAAGAAGGGCCAAGCAGTCTCATCGGCCACCATCTCTAGGTGGATCCGACAGATAGTAATCCAGGCTTACGCCTTAAAGGGTCAGGCGCCCCCCTTTCCTGTCACGGCGCATTCGACCAGGGCAATAGGTGCCTCTTGGGCTTTCCGACATCAAGCGTCTGTTTCCCAATTATGTAAAGCGGCGACTTGGTCGTCCGCACACACTTTCACAAAATTCTACAAAATTGATGTAGGTGCATCTTCGGATGCCTCTTTTGGCCGCAAGGTTTTGCAAGCGGCTGTTTAGAGTTGCAACTCCTCCGTTGGAGGAGTGCTGTTTTGTGTTTGGGGTGAAGTTTATTTTTATGCTGTTACCACCCCTCGTTTTTTCTCTGACACTGCTTTGGGACGTCCCACTTTGTCAATAGAGAAGCTGTGTCGGTCCATGGACGAAAGAGTAAATAGGATTTTTTACTCACCGTAAAATCCTTTTCTCTGAGTCCATGGACCGACACAGCACCCACCCCTCCTTTTAAGTTTGTACTGCTTTTTGACAAACTGATCTGCGAAGATGCAGACTGAGAGGGTATACCCAGAGGGTCCGCCCCCTGGGCGGTACTGTAGAAGGTGTGATGCAACACTTTTTACAAGTTTTTCTGCCTAGTCACTCCTAATTAACGGATAATACCCACTTTGTCAATAGAGAAGCTGTGTCGGTCCATGGACTCAGAGAAAAGGATTTTACGGTGAGTAAAAAATCCTATTTTTTTATTATTTTGTTCCCACAAATAGAGCTTTCTTTCGGTGGTATTTGATCGCCTCTGCGATTTTTTTATTTTTTACATAACAAATAAAAAAGAGTGAAAATTTTGAAAAAAACTAAGTTTTTCTTTGTTTCTGTTAAATTTTTTTTTGTAAATAAGTACCTTTTCTACTTCAATGATGGGCACTGATAAGGCGGCACTAACGGGCACCGATGAGGTGGCACTGATGATGGGCGCTTGTGGGCGGCACTGATGGGCGCTTGTAGGCGGCACTGATGGGCACTTATAGGCGGCACTGATGGGCACTAATAGGCGGGCACTTATGGGCACTGATAGGTGGCACTAATGGACACTGGTAGGTGGCACTGGTGGCTGGCATTGCTGGGCATCATGCATTTTTTTTGTGCCAATCAGTGCCCATTTGTGGGCACTGATTGGCATATATTTTTTCTCTCTTTGTGCATGTGGATGGCCATGGGGGACTTACCTGGCCATCCACATGCTTGGGGTTCCCTGGTGGTCCTGGGGGGCTTCCCTGGTGGTCCAGTGTGGGTATCCGAGGGGGGGCTGCGCTGATAAACAATCAGCGCGAACCCCCCCTGTCAGGAGAGCCGCCGATCGGCTCTCCTCTTCTCGCGTCTGTCAGACGCGAGTGAGGAAGAGCCGATCAACGGCTCTTCCTGTTTACATTGTGATCAGCCGTGATTGGACACGGCTGATCACGTGGTAAAAAGCCTCCGCCGGAGGCTTTTTACCGCTCCACCGATCGCCGCGATGCGTGGGCGCACGGAGGCTGTTATCCCGCAGGACATCATGTGACGTCCAGTGTGGATAACACAACCACTTCCCGGACGTCAATCTGCTATTGACTGGGCGGGAAGTGGTTAATGGGATTGAACAAGGACTGCTGTTCAGGGACCCTAAATGTATTACATTTAGTATATCAACTGTGTTTTGTAAACCATGATAGAATAACAGAGCTTTGGGTTTTTTAGGCCTCATGCACACTGAGCGTTTGCTCAGCTCCCCAGAACGCTGGAGCAAAAAGTACTATGCTTTGCTTGGGGGGTGTCGTTCCTCTGCATCAACGGTGGGTATAGGATTGTGTATATAAGATTGTATGATTTTTTTTTTTTTTTTTTTCGTTTTTTCTTTTTCCCTTTTATTGAACTAGATGGACTGCCTTTTTTCTGGCAGGAGAATAACTGCCTAAAAAACGTGCCTAACGCTGTGTTTAGGCGCATTTAGATGCGAAAAGCAATATTAATTTATTCTGGCCATTAAAAAATTGCGTTTTTAGCATTTTATTTATTTTTCTGCCCAAAAGCAGAATCCTGATCTTGACAAGTGATGTGTTTTTTTTCCAGCCTCTAAGGCCGGATTCACATCTATGCAGGTTGCAATTTGCATATTGCAGGTGCATTTTGCTTTTTTCAATACACGCTTTTGATCCATTGAAGTCTATGGAGCCAAAAAGCAGAAAAAAAGTCCCTGGCCCTTTCCATAAAATGTACAGATGAGAACTACATCCATAGGAAACCATGTTAAATGGACTGTAGTGTGTTACTCATTCGTTCATGGACTGACACAGCTTCCTGTTGACATAGTGGGTATTATCCGTTATTTAGGAGTGACTAGGCAGAAAAACTTGTAAAAATTGTTGCATCACACCTTTTACAGTCCCGCCCAGGGGGCAGATCCTCTGGGTATAATCCCTCTCTCTGCATTCAGCAGATCAGTTTTTTTTGTCTAGCAAGGAGTAGGACATGGCTCCCTTCGGGCCCATTGGTCCGAGGGAAATTTTTTATTTCCTGCGATCTTCGATCAGCTGCCGACTGGGTGACAGGCTGGGTCTTTGATCCTTGTAGTCCCCCCAGTTTCGGCCATCGAGCGTGTGCCGACCCTAGCTACGCGCTGGGTTTTCCACGACATGCCCGTCGTTTTACGGGTGGTCGGTGAGCCTACGCTCCAGGGCTTGCATCGGACCGCTCTGCTTCGGCTGACCTTACGGCCGAGTCGCAGTAGCCTGTCCGGTGAGCTAGCGCTCCAGGGCATGCATATGATCATTCCCTAGGGTTCAATCACAGCATGCCTGGCCGACAGTCGCCTTCCGTGCGCGGATGATGATCTGTCCGGAATGTCCTCCAGCATGAGACACGCAGGATAGGTAAGTAGCTCCCCTGCTTCGACAGGGTGACTGGGCTGGACATTCCTGGAGAGATCAAGTAAGTGGTTGTGGCTTCTTTCTTTCCTCTCTCCCTGCCTTCCCTCCTCCCTGGGCTCTGAGCTAAGGTTGCTGGGTGCTGGGGGTCACCTAAGGGGTTCCACCTGGAGTGGGGCTGGTTGTAGCTAACATTTAAAAGTTGTAATTTTGCTTACCTGTGTGTGCTTTTCCCCCTCCATGCTGTTGGCGGCCATCTTGCGATGGTCCATGCTTTTTTCAGCCTCTAGTGACTGCCCGGCGGCCATTTTCTTGTGGTTTTGCGCCCATATGTAAATATCACCGCTCGGCGGCTATTTTCTTGTGGTCCGCACCCGCTTTGGCCTCTATCGTATGTTCGGCGGTCATGTTTCCTAGGATTTTTTGCTGCATGAATAGACCACCGCTCGGCGGCCATCCTTTTGTGGTCCGCGGCCGCTTTGGCCTCTATATTCAGCACGGCGGCCATTTTCTTGGAGCCCACAGGTTTCCATACAGCTGCTTGGCGGCCATTTTGCGATAGTTTCTGGCCTCTAGGGTGCATTCACACTGGCGCGAATTTACACAGGAAAGGCTGATCAATATCAGATGGACACAGGCATCGGTGGGATAGCATCACAGGCGGAGCACACGGCAGCACAGCGGTACCGTTCCAAGGGTGGTGAGTCCTCTGGGAGACCCTGCATCTCTATCAGCTAGAAGGGTGGCATATTGATACCTTGCCTGGAGCCCTGTGGGTGTCAGCGCGTGGGTCAGCATGGCGTCTGAAGCAGGCGCTTTTTCCCCTGAAACACCTGATTTGCCAGCTGGTGTCCCTGAGGTATTTGTGGACACTATGTCTGTTGCCAGGGTGGAAGCGGCACACGGGAGGTAGTAAACGCCCCCCGTCCCCTGCTATCCTCCGGGGATAATTCTGATGCAGAAACAGGCCCAGCTATGCTCATGGCCTGGATTTTGATGCATCAGAGACTGCAGACCGTGACCGGTTGGACAGTGAGAATGGTCCAGATCCGCACGCGAAGAGGCTTTATCTGACTACTGCAGTGCGGAACACGCTAAGAATACAGAATGCTGCAGAAGCAGCAGAGACCACCGGTCCCCTTTTGGGTTCCCTAAAGCCAGCCCGCACTGCTCAGGGGTTTCCTTGTGTGTCTTATTTTGATAAGCCCTTGTACAAGGAGTGGGAAAAACCCACTGAAGGTTTTTTCTTTGTCAGCCCCAAAAAGGGTTTTATTTATTTATCGTTTTTTGGGGAAGTCCGGTACCCCTTGAGGAAGAGGGACCTCTCCTCCGATAGTAGACCCCCCCCCCTGTGTCTAGACTTAACAAGTTACCACAATTCCAGTGGAAGGGGCTCCTGTCTTCAGGGACACTCGCTACCTATACACAGTGGGGGGGCTCAGAGGTACGTCCAGCATTGGCTGGAGTTTGTCTGATTCCTCAGACACTTACCGAGTAGGCGAAGATGCTACTCCAAGGGTTAAAGGCGCAGGAGATTCCTCCGTACGTGGTAGCTCTGACCGACCAGTTGGTACAGGGCCTTGAGTCTGTCTGCGAGTCAGACTTGGATACTTTCCCCTTGCTGTCTTGGACCTCGGGTTATGTGGTGGCGCTACGCCACCTGATCTGGCTATGGTGCTGGTCTGCGGACCAATCTTACAAGAAGGTCCTGTTGGATCTGCCCTTTTTTAAGGCGACAGACTTTTTGAGGCCCCTCTGGATGACAGTTTAAGATGCCACAGGAGGTAAGAGCACATTGCTTCCACAATCCAAAAGAGGTAAGGAGCCACGCCATAGGCTAGGGCCCTCCTTCACCGTGCACAAGCAGTCCCTTCGCCGCCTAGTGCGGCAGGTAAACGACCCCAGGCCGATAAAGCGCCTGCTGAGGGACGGAAGTGCCCCCTATGTTTGCAAGCCCAATCTTGCTTCCCTACCGAACAGATTTTCTTTTCCCTCTTAACCGCCTGCTTCAGCCGACTTGTCGGAAAGCCCTACAGGGGGCGGTCCAGGACCTGCTGAGACGCAGGGTAGACTTTCCTGTCTTAGTACAGGAACGGGTTCAGGTGTTCTACTCAAATCTGTTCGTAGTACTGGAGGGGGTTCGTCCAATCTTGGATCTCAGACCCTCAACTGCTTTGTGAAAGTTCCCCCCTAGGGGAAAGTTTCAGACCCTTCAGACCCTTCGGGCTGCGATGCGGCAGTGGACATCCCAAAGATGGGTTGTCACGCCACTTTTTTCAGGCGAGTCCTTGGCCTCCATGGTAGCCTCCTTTTGAGGCGGTACCATAGGCACTATTTCACACGCGAGTCTTACAGAAGTTAACTCTGTCCTGAAGGGTCAAGTGCCCTTCATCCCTGGATTATCAAGATCCAGGTGAGCCACCTAATCAGGACCTCCCTAGTTGGTGGCCGACATCACCGGCTTTTCTGTCTGGGAAGTTGTTCCTTCCTGTTTACTGGGGGGTGGTCACGGCGGACGTCTGGCTTCCCAGTTGCAGAGGAGTCTGAAGAGCTCAGTCAACCTGAGTCGCTGGACTCCGGAGGCCCATTGCAGATCATTAGCCGGAAATCTGGGCGATCTGGCTTTGCCTCTCTACATGGTCTAAGAGGCTATTAGGGCATCCAGTCGGACAAACACCACAGTGGTGGCGTATGTCAATCATCGAGGAGGAACAAGCAGCTCTGCTGCAGCATCGGAGGTCGCGCACCTCCTAAGGGGGGCTCCCTTACCAGAGAAAAAGAAAAGAAACACGCCAGTCGTATATCTCCTGACTTCTCGACTTGTTCGGAAAGTATGAGGTATGTGGCCAGGTCAAGAGACCCATGGGCAGACACGACAGATGCGTTGATGGCACTGTGGAGTCAGTACCGACTAATCTATGCCTTTCCTCCTCGGAAGCTCCTTCTACATCTGCTTCGCAGACTGGTGGCAGAGAGGATTACAATGGTCCCAATTGCTCTGAATTGGCCTCTGCGTCCTTGGTACGCCAATCTAGTGCGTCTGGTAGCAGACGCCTTTTGGCATCTACCGATAAGGAAGGACCTGCTGTCGCAAGGTCCCATACGCCATTCTGTTTTTACAGTCACTGGCTTGAGGGCATGGCTTAAGAGCCAGGTGTTAAGAGACCGGGACCTGTCAGACTCAGTGATCTCTACCATGAGGAGTGCTTGGAAAGCATCCCCTAGGAAGATTACCGTCGCACTTGGAAGACCTACATATCCATCGGTGAGGAAATGAGGTGACAGCCGCATACTTATTTGGTTACAGAGTTCTGCTGCTCTCAGCAGGGAATGGGCCAAAAGATTTTTACTTTAGGTACGAATAGGGGCCAGGTATCTGCCCTGGCTGTCTTTTCAACGACCCCTGGTGGCTCACTCTCTAGTGAGAACGTTGTACAGTGGGTTTGGCAGGCGGCCCCTTCGGGCCACCCTCCACTACCTCCGTGGGGCTTGTGTAGCAGACGTCCTTTTGGTGTCTACCACTACGAGAGGACCTGCTGTCGCAGGGTCCCATATGCCATCCTGCCTGCAGTTGATGGCTTCAACGGCATGGCCTCGAAGTGTCTCAGAAACCACAGTTTGAGAACATCAGGGAGATTCCCTTGGCTTGGCTTGGCTTTTGGCAGTGTGGGCAGGTGTCAAGTCCTGCTGGAAAATTAAGTCAGCATCCCCATAGAGCTTGTCTGCAGAAGGAAACATGAAGTGCTCCAAAATCTCCTGGTAGACGGCTGCGTTGACCCTGGACTTAATGAAGCACAGTGGACCAACACCAGCAGATGACAGACTGTGGAAATTTCACACTGGAGTTCAAGCATTTTGCCGTGTGTGCCTCTCCATTCTTCCTCCATACTCTTGGGTCCTTGGCTTCCAAATGAGATGCGAAATTTGCTCTCATCAGAAAAGAGGACTTTGGACCCCTGAGCAACAGACCAGGTCTGTTTTTCTTTAGCCCAGGTAAGACGCTTCTGACGTTGTTTGTTGTTCAGGAGTGGCTTGACGAGGAATACGACATTTGAAGCCCATGTCCAGGATCAGTCTGTGTGTGGTGGCTCTTGATGCACTGACTCCAGCCTCAGTCCACTCCTTGTGAAACTCCCCAACACTTTTGAATGGCCTTTTCCTGACAATCCTCTCCAGGCGGCGGTCATCCCTGCTGCTTGTGCACCTTTTTCTTCCACACTTTTCCTTTCTACATAACTTTCTATTAATGTGCTTTGATGCAGCACTTTGGGAACATCCAACTTCTTTTGCAATTACCTTTTTGAGGCTTTCCCTCTTTATAGAGGGGGTCAATGATGGTTTTCTGCACAACTCTCAGGTCAGCAGTCTTTCCCATGATTGTGATTCCTACTGAACCAGACTTAGAGACCATTTAAAGGCTCAAGAACCCTTTTGCAGGTGTTATGTAGAAATGAGCTTCGAGTTCGAGTCGAACTCGCGTTCGCCGAACAGCGAACCATTTGGGGTGTTCGCGGCAAATTCGAAAAGCCGCGGAACACCCTGTAAAAGTCTATGGGAGAAATCTAAAGTGATAATTTTAAAGGCTTATATGCAAGTTATTGTCATAAAAAGTGTTTGGGGACCCGGGTCCTGCCCCAGGGGACATGTATCAATGCAAAAAAAAAGTTGTAAAAACTCACGTTTTTTCGGGAGCAGTGATTTTAATAATGCTTAAAGTGAAATAATAAAAGTGAAATATTCCTCTTAAATTTCGTACCTGGGGTGGGGGTGGTGTATGCCTGTAAAGCAGCGCTTGTTTCCCTTGCTTAGAACTGTCCCTGCACAAAGTGTCATTTCTGAAGGGGAAAAAAAGTCATTTGAAAGCACTCGCGGCTTTAATGAATTGTAGGCTCCCGGCAATGCAGAGAAAAGTCATTGATAAAAAAAAATGCGTGGGGGTCCCCCCAAATTCAATTACCATGCCCTTCAGGTCTGGTATGGATATTAAGGGGAACCCTGCGTCAAATAAAATAAAAATAAAAAATTATGTGGGGTTCTCCCCAAAAATCCATACTAGACCCTTTATCCGAGCACGCAACCTGACAGGCCGCAGGAAAAGAGGGAGGACGAGAGAGCGCCCCCCTCCTGAATCATACCAGGCCACATGCCCTCAACATGGGGAGGATGCTTTGGGGGGGTCTGACATACGAGGGGGCGGGTCACCCGTCAGATCATAGGGGTAAGCCCCGGCTTTTCCCGCTTGCGGGGAATAGTCAATGACGTAGGCGGGATCCCGCCTACGTCATTGGCTATTCCCCAGCAAGCGGGGAAAGCTGGGGCTTACCCCTATGATCTGACGGGTGACCCCGCCCCCTCGTATGTCAGACCCGGCCTACGTCATTGGCTGAGCGGACCTGATGGGGAACTTCCTCTGCAGTGTAATAAATGAATAGATCCACCCGTTCTCATGTTCCCGATCAGGTCCGCTCAGCCTTACACCCACTGAAGGTGACCCCCGCCCACTAAGTCATTGGCTGAGTGGACCTGATGGGGAACGTGAGAAGGGGCGGGGTCTATTCATTTATTACACTGCGGAGGAAGTTCCCCATCAGATCCGCTCAGCCAATGACGTTTCGTGTGGAGGGGAGACGGCAGCACTGGACATCGGATCACCGCGGGACACTGGATTACATTGCTGGAATGTTTTTTTTTTTTTTTCTTTAAATAAAGGACTTTCCCAACTGTGTGTGTGTTTTTTTTACAATTTTGGATACACTTTCTTTGTGAAATGGTAGGGGTACCCCTTACCAATTCACATGGGGGGGGGCGGGATCTGGGGGTCCCCTTTGTTAAAGGGGTCTTCCAGATTCCGATAAGCCCCCTGCCCGCAGACCCCCACAACCACCGGGCAAGGGTTATGGGGATGAGGCCTTTGTCCCCATCAACATGGGGACATGGTGCTTTGAGGGGTCACAGACCCCCAAAGCATCCTCCCCATGTTTAGGGCATGTGGCCTGGTACGGTTCAGGAGGGGGGGCGCTCTCTCGTCCCCCCCCCTCTTTTCCTGCGGCCTGCCAGGTTGCGTGCTCGGATAAAGGGTCTAGTGTGGATTTTTGGGGACAACTCCACGCCATTTTTTTTTTTTTTTAAATTTGGCGTGGAGTTCCCCTTAAAATCCATACCAGACCTGAAGGGTTTGGTATGGATATTTGGGGGGAACCCCACGTCGTTTTTTTTTTTTTGATGCAGGGTTCCCCTTAGTATCCATACCAGACCTGAAGGGCCTGGTAATGGAATTTGGGGGGACCCCCACACATTTATTTTTTTTATTTTTTATCAATGACTTTTCTCTGTATTCCCGGGAGCCGACAATTCATTATAGCCGCGAGTGCTTTTAAATTACTTTTTTTTTTCCTTCAGAAATGACACTGTGCAGGGACAGTTCTAAGCACGGGAAACGAGCACTGCTTTACAGGCATACTATACCCCCCCCCAGGTACGAAATTTAAAGGAATATTTCACTTTTATTGTTTCATTTTAAGCATTATTAAAATCACTGCTCCCGAAAAAACGGGCGTTTTTTAAAACTTTTTTTTGCATTGATGCATGTGCCCTGGGGCAGGACCCGGGTTCCCAAACCCTTTTTAGGACAATGACTTGCATATTAGCCTTGATAATTAGCACTTTTTATTTCGAACGTTCAAGTCCATTGTATTTAATAGGGTTTTAAAGTTCGCAGGTTCTGGTGCGAACCGAACGGGGGGGGGAGTTTCGGCTCATTCCTAGTGTTATGGCTTAATTAGCTGATTAGAGTGGGACACTTTCCACCTTTTCACAATATTCAAATTTTCTGAGATTGTGGATTTGGGGTTTTTATGAGCTGTAAGCCATAATCATCACAATTATGACAAATCACGGCTTGAACCATCTTGCTTTGCATGTAATGAGTCTATCTCATATATTAGTTTCACCTTTTTAAGTTGCATTAGTAAAATAAATGAACTTTTGCACAATATTCAAATTTTTCGAGTTTCACCTGTATGTGGCATAGGATGCAACACATACAAGCATAAAAGTCCTCCAATATGTTTTTTTGGGGTCAATATCTTCCAGAGCTTTTGGGATTCTTGCCTTAGCAAGAATGACTTGTCTGTCCCTCACCTGCAGCCTTGTGGGATACCCCATATCATAGATCCAAGGTGGCATCAGATTACCGTACTGTGCAGGTCCCAATGCACATTATCTAGGGGCCAGCTGACACTTCTGGCTCTTGCAGCAAGCTCCCTGCTGTTTTGCCAAGTGCATGCGTCCTCATCAGCGAGAAGAACCCACAGAAAACAGCAGCGCCATGATAACATAGCTAAATAGGATGTTGTTGCATGACCTAATAATTGTCAGATTGCAACAGGACAATGCTGGATCCACTAGAACTGTGAGTATGTATTTTGAGGATAGCCCAGCAAAATGAATAAAGGGGATGAAAAAAATACTCTGCAAATCTCCTTTAATATTTCACAAAAAAAAAGTGTTACATTTGTAGCGGCCTCACCTCTCTCTTGCTTCATCGGTTATATGGCTGTTGTCTAGGGGTACCTGGGAGAGAGAGATGATACACACCACGGCCCGTGTCCTCCCGTAACCAGGAGGTGAAGGCCAAGGATTGGGCTTTTGTGTAGGTGTCCTAGAGCCAAGTCCAGTCCTTCGTCCCTGGCTCCTTTGCTTAGTAACCCAAGTTCCACACAGTGAATAGGTACAACTCTGTTAGACTTATTCTTCTTGCCAAGCAATAAAACATTCTCCTTTTGAATAATGGAGAAACAGATCGAGGCACAATCCTTTCCCTTCTTGCTGCCGCCCACTGTACTGTCACCAGTGGTGGATAGTCACTGCCACTGATTAGGTAATTTAGAACGTGAATTTTACCTTCTCTCACTTTGCCCCTGTCAGGGGAAGAAATCCGTCCAAGGGAGAAATGGAGGCCTCTCCGTCACCAGCGATGCTGCGCCGGACTCTTCGGAGAAGTTACTGCGCACCAGTCCTCACAAACTCAGACACGGGCACCCAAGGCGTTGGGGCCCCCTCGGATTCCTCACCCTCGCGGAACTCAGTCGAAGGTACTGAGCCCCAGGCATCCGCCATAGTACCTCACCCCAGGCTAAAGGTGCCTGGAATGGACTTCATCTCTGTTCAAGCTAGGCCAAGGGCGCCTAGGCCTGGAACACCGGAATGCCAGCACCCAAGCTGAAGGTGCCTGGGTGCGGCCACGTCCTCCGACTCTCTCCCTAAAATCAGGGCCTCCGCCCCTTTTATGACCTCTCCCTTTGCATCACAGCGGGTTCCCCGCCCCGCTGTACCAACTCCAGGGGAGGACAAAAAGGCACGGTTCGCAGTGTATGTTCAGCTCGGGCCCAAGGCAACAGCGCCACCCAGAGACCCCACGGAACTTCACACCACCAGAGTCCTTACAAATTCAAATACCCGCTACACATTTATTTAGCAAGTTCAGTTTTTTTAGATAAGAATCACCTTGGAACCAGTAGGGACACTTTAGAAGCTCTAAGTACTCCTAATTGGACTAATCTAATATAAATGACAACTTCTATTATCTACCATATGCCTTGGTTTAGTTCGTAATACAGTACATCTTCAAGATATATGCTTACAAAGAGGTTAGTGTTTCCATTCCTAATTGGTCACATACAACATCCATGTGCTAGAGTGATAAAATAAAATTAAAAGCAGAAAAATGGACACATAAAAGTTTGCTTATTCTTTCACAATATTTTGATGTTACTTGGAGTCTCACTTTAAAGTACATCTGTCACAAAGGTGTCACTAAAATAAATTCTTCTTGAGCATATAATGGTTGATTAAGCCTCTTTATCGCTTGAAACGTGTTTCATAATTGTTAGGCCTCATTTATACCACCAATGTTGTGCCTGTATTTTAATATATGTATTTTTTGGACATTTCTAAATGCATAAAAGTGCATGTTGTGATTTTACAGTAAATGGTGTAATTCACATTGTGGGGTTTCCTGTGTTCAGTTTAGCTGCATTTAGAGAAAAAAATTATTCTGTGCGTCCAGGGGCAGATTAGATACTCTGAACGTGTCTTAATGAATGCTCCATTTCAACACATAAGAACTTGATCTGAGAAACCTAAAGTTTGTTTATACTTCCCAGCTAATTTCTCCTGAGTTTAAGGTAGAATTCCTGGATAAAACTAACTAGTCTTAAAAAAAATATCCCTCCTTATCCTAACAGTTAGGGCTCTTTCACACGGGGCGGATCCGTGAAGATCCGCCCCGTGAAGCTCCGCTTGCTCAGCGAGGATCGCTCCGTTGATCCCCGCTGAGCCGACGGATGACTGGGCGGTCCCCGCACACTGTGCAGGGACCGCCCTGTCAGAGCGCCGCTCTCCCCTATGGGGAATCGGATGACGACGGACCGTAGAGTCCGTTGTCATCCGATCCGCTCCGCAGACGGAAGGAAAAATAGGATTTTCCTCCGTCACACTTTTTCGGAGCGGAGCGGAGCGGATGTCAGCGGACATGTCTCCGCTGACATCCGTGCTTCCATAGGGGTGCATGGAGGATCCGTTTCAGGTCCGCCTAAAAAACTGACAGGCGGACCTGGACGGACCTCCGTGTGAAAGAGCCCTTATGCTGAAAGATGTGTATATTGAGAATTTCTTTTATTTTTCACTTTTTCATTTTATTCATTTATACAGGGAGCCAAATAACAATGTCATAAAAGAAGCCAGGTGGATAAATCAATCTCATATAAAAATAAAATGGGCATATCCTCATGTTCTATATATCGTTGAATATAAATTAATGCATTCAATTTACCCATATCCTACTGACTCCCTCTTCCCAAAATAATATCTACTCAAGGAAGGAGGGATCAAATGAGACACCTTGTCAAATCGCAATAGTCAACGCGATGGTGACTGGAGGAAGGCATGTAAAAAAATAAATAAAAAAAATACATTTCTTTCTCGTACATCACGGGACACAGAGCGGCATAGTCATTACTATGTGTGGGTTATATAGTTTACCTTCAGGTGCTGGCACTGGCAACTTCCAAACCGGAAGTACCCTCCCCTATATAAGCCCCTCCCATCTGGGAGTACCTCAGTTTTTTGCCAGTGTCTAAGGTGTTGGCCAAGAAGTAACATGTGTTTTTCACTGAGCTTGCGTACAGGTTTTTTTGGGCCTCAGTAAGCTATTCCGGATCCGACCAAAAAAGCTTCATAGCTAAACGGTCGGTACCCGGGCCTTGCAGAGAAGAGCAAGGTTTTGCCTGTAATGCTTCTCTTAGGAGGGCTGGACCCTGGGATCCAGAGCTCTGGTCATACCCACGACCAAGATGTTTTCTGTGCAGGGTGCTATACAGGTCCAGGGGAGTGGAATCCTGAAGGTTTAATTACAATGCCTGCCGTGAGAGGTGAAGTTTGGGCTTCTGTGGACCAAACAGAGTCCTGCGGTGGGGAAAAGATAAGTGGGGGCCCCTCAGGAACTTGGTTCTATTGAGGGGACCCCCAAGCCTAATATGTCTTTCTGCCTGTTACCTAACGGTATTCCCGCTAAATATCTGTGCATGCCTGTAACTACAAAAAAATTTAATAATTTTAAGAGTGGTCAAGAAAAAAATAAAAATAAATGGTTAAACCGCGGTACCTGTGTTAAACCACTAGAGGCCGCTGTGGAACGTTGTTTTCTTGTCATGTGGATTTTTTCTTTCCAAGTCAAAATCCAGGCAGATGGTGAGTTCTCTGGATGGGAAACTGTTTCCTCTGCCATGTTGCAATGCTCGTCCATCCCCTGGCCCTGTGGCAAACAGGGCCCTGGCTTCTGTCCCTAGTTCCTTTCAAAAAAGAGCGCCGAAGGCGCACGTGCCCACGCCTCTATTTATAGAGGTGAGCTGGAAAAAGGGGCGGAGCTTGGTGGATGACGCTCTGTGCGCGCCGCAGCGCTTCTGCGCATGTGCGGGCGTCCCAGCATGATAAAAAGCACAATTAGGTGTTGTCAGCTGGTTATGGAAGGCAGAAACAGAGCTGGCAACATTTTAGAAAGGCATACAGCAGGCGGTTGATGCAGGCATCCCCATAGAAAGGCACATTCGTAGACACCAACTGTTTATATAGCAGCAATTGTGCTAGACTATTGTCAGTAAGTGGTGTATTTCGGCTGGAATACCTCAGCTTTGGGCTTAGGAATATGCCGTCTAAAGTCTCCGGGACTAAGAATCCCAGGAAGCATAGGGGGTCTCCATCGGGCTCTGAGGATCTTGGGCATGCTTCGGCTGCACCAATCTCCCCTGAAAAATCAGAGGTTAGTGACCATAGAGCACCCTCAGGAGTACCTGGTACTGTGGCTGTCCTCAGTTCACCTGCTCCTGTGTATATAACAGAGGAGGTTTTTTCCTCAGCTCTGGGAGGACTGGAAGAGAGATTGACAACATTGATCGCTGCTTCCCTGTCAGAGGGAAAGCGCGCCCGATCTCCGTCTCCTCCCTCAGAGTACCTGTTAGCAGAGCAACAGTCCCATACAGGGATCGACCTACCTGAAGGGGATCAGGATGAGGTTGATTCTGTTGTAGAGGAATCAACAGTGGAAGAGCCATTCTCAGCATCACATGCTGAAAGATTATGGGTTCAGTCCCTGACTAACATGGTCCGATCAGCATTTAAAATGCCCCTTGCGGAGCCATCATCCACTTCTGTCTCCTCGTTGGGGTCGCTAAAAGCTCCCCAGACTGTTTGTTCTTTTCCAATCCATCCTTTACTGGAAGGGCTCATTTACCAGGATTGGGAACATCCTGATAAAATATTTACTCCCCCCAAGAGATTTCCGGTGGTCTATCCCATGGAGGATAAGTTCATCAAAAAATGGAGGGTCCCTACAGTGGACGCAGCCATCTCTTGTGTGAATAAATCACTGACATGTCCAGTAGATAATGTCCAAATGTTCAAGGACCCAATAGATAAAAAATTGGAGTCCTTATTAAAATCTGCTTTCTCTACAGCAGGCTTGGTGACACAACCAGCAGTGGCAGCTATTGAGGTCTGCCAAGCAGTGAAGGATCAGTTGAAACAGGTCTTAAGGGACTTGCCAGATCAGCAGGCTCTTGCCCTAGCTGATCTACCTAGAGCCTTATGCTTTGCGGTTGACGCTATAAAGGATTCAATCCATCAGGCCTCCCGCCTTACGCTGTCTGTAGTACATATGCGCAGGCTTCTATGGCTCAAAAACTGGTCTGCTGAAGCTCCCTGTAAAAAATTGCTGGTCAGCTTCCCATTTCATGGTGAACGCTTATTCGGGGAAAACCTGGACAAATATATCCAGAAAATTTCCAGCGGTAAAAGTACACTCTTGCCGGTTAAAAACAGAGTTAGAGGTCCCTCTTTTAAGAGGCCTGCTTCTCCAGTCCCTAGGACATCGGCTGTGAAACAGTTCCGACGGCCTCCTCGGTCAAATCCCGGGGGTAAAAATCAGGGACAATCGCAGGGTAACAAGAAACCCTGGGTAAGGAGAGGTACAAAACCTCCCCCAAAGTCAAATGCATGAAGGGTTGCCCCCACTCAATCGGGTGGGGGGAAGACTTCAGTTGTTCGCAGAGACCTGGCGGGACACGATCAGAGACAGATGGGTGCTCTCCGCAGTAAGTCTGGGATACAAATTGGAGTTAAAAGACTCCCCTCCTTCCCATTTTATAAGGTCAAACGTGCCAAGGGATCCCCGGAAGAGAGGATCCCTCCTGTTGGCACTAGAACAACTATTGCTCCAAGGAGTAATTATGGAGGTTCCCCTGGAAGAATGGGGGTTCGGGTTTTACTCCAACCTCTTTACAATCCTGAAGCCAAACGGGGACGTGAGGCCCATATTAAATCTAAAAGGCCTAAACAAATTCCTACATATCAGGACTTTCCGGATGGAGTCGATCCGATCGGTGGCCACTGCCCTACAAGGGGAGGAATGGTTAGCCTTGATCGACATCAAAGATGCTTATTTGTACATTCCCATCTTTCCAGTCCACCAAAAATTTCTACGCTTTGCAGTAGAAGGGCGCCATTTTCAGTTCAGAGCCTTACCCTTCGGTCTGGCCACAGCACCACGAGTGTTCACAAAAATTCTGGCCCCATTATTGGCCAATCTAAGAACACGAGGTGTAACGATAATGGCATATCTAGACGACTTGTTGCTGATAGACCACTCAGTGGAAAAACTAGAAGTGGTTGTTCACGAGACAATTGAGTATCTGGAATCTCACGGTTGGATTATCAACCGAGACAAGTCAGCCCTAAAACCAGTCAAAAGTCTGGAATACTTGGGGCTAAGGCTGGATTCAGACCAGAGAAAAATTTTCTTGCCTCAAGAAAAGGTGTCGTCTTTGAGAGATTTGATCCACCTAGTGGGTACAAAAAGACAGCCATCCATACGCCTGTGCATGAGGCTGCTGGGAAAAATGGTGGCATCATTCGAAGCAGTACCCTACGGTCAATTCCATTCAAGGAATTTGCAAAGGGCCATACTGTCAGCCTGGAATAAAAAAGTTCAGGCCCTAGACTTACCAATGTCCTTGTCCCCTTCCGTGCGCAAGAGCCTCCGTTGGTGGTTGGTTCCCCAGAATCTGGAAAAAGGGAAATCCTTCAGTCCGATTTCTTGGAAGGTGGTCACTACAGATGCCAGCCTTATAGGCTGGGGAGCAGTACTGGAGCAATGGTCTCTCCAGGGCAGGTGGTCGGATGCAGAAAAGGCCCTGCCCATCAATCTCTTAGAGATACGAACAGCCCGGTATGCCCTAGTAGCATGGACATCCAAACTCCAAGGGGCCCCTGTCAGAATTCAATCAGACAATGCCACGGCAGTGGCATATATCAATCATCAGGGTGGCACCAGGAGTCGTGCAGCCCAGAGGGAAGTGAATTGCATCCTGAAATGGGCAGAAAGATATGTCCCAGCCATATCCGCAGTATTCATTCCAGGAGTGGAGAATTGGAAGGCGGACTTTCTAAGTCGCCAACAATTATGCCCAGGGGAATGGTCCCTTCACCCCGAGGTTTTCCGGACAATATGTCAGCGGTGGGGAACACCGGATGTAGATCTGCTAGCATCCAGATTCAACGCAAAGGTGGACAGGTTTGTCTCTCGGACAAGGGATCTCCTAGCTTGCGGCTCGGATGCCCTAGTGTTCCCTTGGGATCAGTTCAAGCTGATATATGCATTTCCACCGCCACAATTGTTACCTCGATTACTCCGCAGAATCAGGGTAGAAAAGAAACCAGTGATTCTGGTGGCTCCAGCGTGGCCCCGAAGAGCATGGTACGCAGAGATTGTAAAAATGTCTGTGGGGAGTCCTTGGACCCTCCCACATCGTCCGGACCTGCTTTCGCAAGGACCGATATACCACCCTTCCTTACCAGCCCTAGGTTTGACGGCCTGGCTATTGAAGCCCACATTCTAAAAAAGAGAGGTCTCTCTAATCCTGTGGTATCTACCATGATCAATGCCAGGAAGCCGGTATCCAGGCAGATCTACTATAGAATCTGGAAGGCGTACATTGCCTGGTGTGAGGCCAAGAAATGGCATCCACGTAAGTACATAATAGGTAGGATTCTGGACTTCCTACAGTGGGCTGTAGATAGGAAGCTTGCCTTGAGTACTATCAAGGGTCAGATTTCGGCCTTGTCAATATTTTTTCAAAGGCCCTTGGCTTCGCATTCACTAGTCAAAGCCTTTATACAAGGAGTGATGCGTATTAGCCCTCCGGTTAATATTCCCATATGTCCATGGGACTTAAACCTGGTTCTGTCGGTTCTACAGAAGCAACCATTTGAACCATTACAGCACATTTCCTTGGTTCTTCTCACCAGGAAATTGATTTTTCTAGTAGCCATTTGTTCGGCTAAAAGAGTGTCGGAATTGGCCGCTATGTCCTGTAAAGAGCCATATCTGGTTATCCATAAGGACAGAGTAGTGTTACGTCCTCATCCAGCCTTTCTTCCTAAGGTGGTATCGAGGTTTCATTTGAACCAAGATGTGGTTCTTCCTTCCTTTTTCCCCAAACCTAGTTCGGTAGAGGAAAAGTTATTACATTCTTTGGATGTAGTAAGAGCAGTTAAAGTTTATCTAAAAGCCACTGCTCAGATTCGCAGAACGGATACTTTGTTTATTCTGCCGGAAGGCCCCAGAAAGGGTCAGGCAGCGTCAAAATCTACTTTAGCCAAGTGGATTCGACAGGTCATAATGCAAGCCTATGGCTTGAGAAGGAGACCGCCTCCGTTCAAAGTTAGGGCGCACTCCACGAGAGCAGTTGGAACTTCATGGGCAGTGCATCACCAGGCCTCCCTGGCTCAAATCTGTAAGGCCGCAACATGGTCTTCAGTACACACGTTTACTAGGTTCTACCAGGTGGACGTTAGAAGTCAGGAGGATGTCGCCTTTGGGCGCAGTGTGTTGCAGGCCGCAAAAGATCCTCATGTCTGATAGCGCTCAGCTTATGTATGGTGTATCCCCCCCCCCCTCATTTGGCATTGCTTTGGGAAGTCCCACATAGTAATGACTATGCCGCTCTGTGTCCCGTGATGTACGAGAAAGAAAATAGGATTTTTATAACAGCTTACCTGTAAAATCCTTTTCTTGGAGTACATCACGGGACACAGAGCTCCCACCCCTCTTTTGGGGACACTTATTGCTTGCTACAAAACTGAGGTGCTCCCGGATGGGAGGGGCTTATATAGGGGAGGGTACTTCCGGTTTGGAAGTTGCCAGTGCCAGCACCTGAAGGTAAACTATATAACCCACATAGTAATGACTATGCCGCTCTGTGTCCCGTGATGTACTCCAAGAAAAGGATTTTACAGGTAAGCTGTTATAAAAATCCTATTATCCCTCTCCTCTTGTCTCCTCCCCTCGTATTTTTCCCCCATATCTGAGCTAATGACGACGCTATCCCATAGCCCTTCTTATTGACTATCGTCTCATAATGTGCCATTTCCTCCTTTTTTAGTTAAGGTCCCTTTCCACTCCCTGTACTATATATCCCCATCATCTCCCTCTCTCTCTCCCCATCCCCTACTCTCCATCTGCTGACCTCCTCCGAGGCTATAAAACTACTCCCACGGTGACCAAATTTTTTAATAAATCTCTTTTTTTCCTATTAGTCCATATTAGGTCTTCCATTCTGTTCACTTCTTCCACTTTTTGAAGCCACATGTTCACCGTAGGGGGTTGTTTCTGTTTCCATTTTAATGGTATACATGCTTTAGCAGCATTCACTAAATGACACAGAATTTAGTTCCTTTATGTATCCCATGGAATCTCGGATAGATGCAGAAGAAAAAACTCTGGCCCTTCCGGTATCTCTGCCTTGCAAAATTTTTGAATAATTCCACGAACTTCCCTCCAGAGTCCCCTAACCCTGGAACAGGACCAGAAAATATGTACCAGAGTACCCTGTTCTGTCTGGCATCTCCAGCATTTCTCTGTCACATTTGGGAAACATCTATGGAGTCTCTCCGGAGTTCTGTACCATTTTGTGATATTATTTTATAATTTGTTTCATGTATTTTGGTACATGTAGCTGTCTTAAATATAGATTGTATCATTTAGAATTTTTTGAGATTCCTGGAAAGTCCTCCCCAAGTCTGTTTCCCATTTATGAAAGAAGGGTAACTGATAATTCTCAGGTGGTTTAATCAGTAACGCATACATTTTAGATATTGTATGTTTAGGCGGTTCTTTTTCCATACATTGTTTCTCAAATGGTGTTAGGCTACGATCCAGAAGGCATGGTGCAGCTATAGTATTTAAAAACTTAATTGTGCAGCTTGCCAGAACTCTAATTGGAAAGGTCCATTCCTATTTGTCAGTTCCTGTATTGTTGGCCATTTACCAAGGGTCCTAAAATGTGAGGCCTGAAACAAGCCTCATTCCGATAATACCGCAAACGGTCCTCTTTGTATGCCCGGTATAAATTGAGGATTACCTAATATAGGCATCAGTGGGGAATTGTATGTAGATATTTTATCCCTAGAAAAAAGATTGTAACACGCTCGCAGTGTAGGCCCTATGGTTGGATGTTTCTTAATATTAGCTGAGATATTTCTCATCGTCTTCCAGGACGGCACATGAGAGATGATAGGTCCACCTGACAGGAAACCCAATCAATCAAAGAGGTTAAAAACCCCGCCCCTCCCTGTACACCTCAGTTTTTGATTGTGTTTCCCCCACAGCGAAACCGTTTGTTATTTTCTAAAAAGACCAAAGCCTGGTGCTGAAGGTCTCCCCCTTGAAACCAGGCCGAATGCTTAAGAAGCCTCTGGGCCTAGCAGGACGGTCTCATCCTTTCTGGGGGGGTATCCCATTCTTACTCAGGGGGGAGGGAATAGCCCTGGAAGAACCCCCTGAGTACTGAAGAACTCTAGGTGCAGCAGAGCACCTAGAACTTCAGGGGCCACATTTCCTTCCCCCCCCACCTGTCTGGGCGTCCATTCCGGAGGGGGGGCTGGCTTGCATCCCGTGCGGGTGTCAGTCTCTGGTGACCTCCGCTCAGGTGAGCTGTTGTGGCTGTTTGGGCTCCTTCCATGGAGCTGAGTTCGGCGTCCTCTTCCCGGCGTTTGGAGGAGGTGTTCACTGCCTCTTCTAGCATCGGGGGTGGAGGTCATGGCGCGCCGCGTCACTTCCGGTTCCGGTCTCCGGCAAGATGGCGGGGGCCAGCGTCTTCTTCTCCAGCCATCGCCACCAGAACGCTGCCAGCAAGAGAGGCACCCACATCTTTCCTCCAGTCGCACCACGACCGCGTTGGAAGCGCAATGGAGCAGAAGGAAGGACCGGCCGCGGCAATATAGGAGACCACAGGGGGCAAGTCTACCCAGCCAGCAGGGGTTATGATGGGGATGGTACCCCGACTCTTCCCTTTGCTTACCACAGGGCCCATTGGTTTATGTTTGCCTGTGTGTTTTTTCTATTACAGGGGAGGACGTCACTGCCCAGGGGGAAGTTTGTCGCCCATCTAGAGCCCCTGCCTGTGTCAGAAGATGCGGTTATTGCAATGACAAATTGCCCCCAGATTATTCCAGGCCCTTCTGTTCCAGATGTATTCAGAAGTTGGCAGGAAAGGAAACCTCTCAAATCATGAAGGATTTCCTCTCTGTCCAAAAAAGAGATGCTTACCACTCTCAATGAATTTCAGGCCTCTGCTATTACTAAAGATCCAGTACCCCAGATCAGTAAGGAGGGCTCTTCCTCACGAGGGTTCCTCATCCTCCAATTTGACCAGGAAACGGACAGGCCCTCTGGGGTCTCGTTTGCCTGTAGATTCAGACCTGGAAGTGGACTTGGATGCTCCAAGTGGGGTACTATCCGACGAAGGTCAGGTAGACAGTTGAGAGGAGGAGGAGGACGGGGTCAGATTTAGTTGGCATATCTTTTCAGCTGATGATATGGAGGGTCTCCTCAGCGCAATTTATGCACCTGAAGAGATCCAGGACCCACCAGAACAAGCTTCTGCTAGGGACAGGATGTACCGAGGTTTAGTGAAGTCCCAGTCCAGAACCGTCCCCATTCATGAGGCACTCAAGGATATTATCCTTAGAGAATGGAAGGATCCTGAGAGGAAGCTTCTAATGCCTAAAACATGGAAGCATAGGGGCCCCTTTTTAGGAGGTGGTAAATAAATTATTTAAAACTCCTAGATTAGACTCCTCCTTGGCGCAGGTGTCTAAACAGACCGACCTCTCTTTTGAGGACACAGGTAACCTCAAGGACCAGATGATCGCCTAGCAGAGTCCTCCTTAAGTAGGGCATGGGAATCCAATGAGGCAGCCATGAGCCCTGCATTGGCCTCGGCCTGTGTGGCCAAGAACGCAGATACATGATTACCAAGTTAAGGGACCATGTCTCACGTAGTTCCACAACCAAGGAAGTCCTAGAATCCTTACAGCTCATAGGGAGCGCGGTGGCTTACCTTGCGGATGCTGCAGTGGAGACTGTGAGAGCTACCGCAAAGACGGGAGCCCTCCTAAGCTCTGCTCGGAGAGCAGTATGGGTTAAGACATGGGATGGCGGCAGTGCATCCAAGTCCCGTCTTTGTGGTCTTCCCTTTTGAGGGCTCCCTCCTTTTCGGGGCCGGACTCGACCGGGCACTGTCAAGGTCCACCGAAAAGGGCAAGAAGTTCCCCACCAAGCCCAAGAAGGGGAAAAAGAGGATTTATTTCGAGGCCCCCAGAATAAAAACCGGGTTTCAGGCAAGAAATCTGTTTTCAACAAACGGGGTGCTGGGAAGGAAACAGCAGAGGTAGTATCCTCTTTCCCAGCCAAAAGACTGGCGACAAAATCCCCAAGTGACGTAAGGGTGGGGGGAAGGCTTTCCCAATTCCTCCCCCGGTGGGAAAGTGTAACCCAGAGCCCCCATGTCCTCCAGATCATAAGTGAGGGTTACAAGCTGGAGTTTTTGCACTCCCCTCCCTCGAGGTTCCTGTTAACTCACCTTCCCAGGGATCCCCTCCAAAGCAGCAGGTCTTCTGCAAAACATTGCAGAGTTAGCAGAGCAGAGGGTAATTGTCCCGGTTCCAGCGGAACAACAGGGACTAGGGGTCTATTACCATATCTTTGTCGTCCCAAAGCAGTCAGGGAAATATCGGCTCATAATAAACCTGAGACCCTTGAATGCTTGTCTGCATCACAAGAGGTTTCGTATGGAGAGTGTGTACACCCTCAGAAAGCTCCTTCTGAGAGAAGTGTTCATGGTGACCATCGACCTAAAGCACGCTTATCTACACGTCCCAATATTTCCAGCCCACCAATCTTTCCTCAGGTTTGCAATCACTCCTGCCCAGGGAGTTCAGCACTGGCGGTTTGCTGCTCTCCCTTTTGGTCTGACTTCCAGTCCAAGAGTTTTTTTACCAAAATTTTGGCAGAGGTGATTGCTTTCCTGCACTTGCAGGGAATCACGATAGTCCCCTATCTAGACGATCTGCTTCTCTTCAACCAGAGTCGGGATCTCCTCCTTGTAGACCTAGCCAAGGTCATAGAAACGTTGGAGTCCCTGGGGTGGATCATCAACAGGGAAAAAGTCCTCGATGATCCCAGACCAGAGAAAGGTTTACCTAGGTTTCCTGGTAGATTCCTTAAAAGGAAAACTAGTTTTGCCACAGGACAAGGTGCAGAACCTTGTGATAGTGGTCAGGTCCCTGTTGGAGGTAGGGGAATCCTCTTTCAGAGGAATCATGAGGTTGCTGGGTCTAATGACCTCTTGCATTCCAGCGGTACCGTGGGCCCAGCTCCACTCCAGACCCCTCCCAACATTTCCTCCTTTCCTCCTGGGAAGGGGCAAGAAGATCACTAGACCTCAGGGTCTCCCTTCCAGTGACGGTAAGAGATTCCCTGAGGTGGTGGCTTCTTCCTCAGAATTTAGAGGGGGATCGTCTGTGGGGGCAGACCAAGCCCCTCAGGATTACCACAGATGCATGTTCCTGGGGGAAGTTATTGGCAGTCCGGGAGGCTCTGAAGGCTTTCGAGAAGAGAATCCAAGGTCGAGAATTCCAGATTCTGTCCGACAATGCCACCACGGTAGCATTCCTGAATCATCAGGGGGGCACCAGGTCTCGTTCCCTCCTGACCTTGGCTCTGGAAATCTTGAGCTGGGCACTGATTCGGGTTCCCTCCATCTCGGCAGTGCATATAAAAGGGGTACTCAACTTAGAAGCAGACTATCAAAGTCGCCATCCGATTCTCCAGGGGGAATGGGAGTTGAACCCAGAAGTGTTCAACCAGGTGTGCCAACAGTTCGGCAAGCCAGAGATAGACCTCTTCGCCCGCAGGAAAAACAAAAAACTAGAAAGCTTATTTTCCCTAAGCCGGGAGTGGGGCTCAGAGGGAGTGGATGCGTTGGCTCAGGTGTGGGACTTTCACCTGGCCTACGCCTTTCCCCCTCCTGGATTTAATTCAGAGAATCCTACAAAAGCTGGATCTTTCAGAGGGCAGTCTCATCTTGATCACCCCTAGGTGGCCCAAGAGAGCCTGGTTCCCTGTCCTGGAGAACTGGTCTGTAGCTCCCCCTCTCTGTCAACCAGTTCGGACAGACCTTCTTCGTCAGGGTCCGGTCTTTCACCCAGAGCCCAGTTTCTTCAAGCTGACGTCCTGGTGCTTGAAAGGCAGAACCTGCAGGAGAAGGGCTGTTCTAAGAGAGTGATTACCACTCTCCTTTCAAGCAGAAAGAAGGTCACCAGGCGTATCTACAGAGGGTATGGGGGATCTTCTCTCGCTGGTGTTTGGATAAAGAAGTTTCCCAACGAGAGACCCTGGTCATCCTGGAATTTCTCCAGGATGGTGTTGATTTAGGGCTCGCTACCAAGACATTAAGAGTGCAGGTAGCAGCTTTATCTTATTTTTTTGACAGAAGACTATCCCTGGAGCCCCTGATTAAGAGTTTCCTGAATGCCAGTGATAGGATGTCCCCAGTACAGATTGCCAGAGTTCCGACCTGGGATCTTTGTTTAGTTTTGCAACAATTATCTAAAGCTCCGTTTTGAGCCATTAGACAGCATTTCTGTTAAGTTTCTTACAGTTAAATTTGCCTTTCTTCTGGCGATAACGACAGCCAAAAGAATAGGTGATATGCAGGCTCTGTCAATTAAAGAGCTGTTTTTTTTCATTTGTTTGACAGGGTTGTTCTCAGGCAGGACCCCCTGTACCTTCCCAAGGTAGCATCAAATTTTCACAGAACTCAGGAGATAATACTCCCTTCTTTTTGTTCCAATCCCCAGAATGAAAGAGAGGCCTCCTTTCATTGTCTGGATGTCAGACGGTGTCTGTTAACTTATTTAGATAGAGTAAGTGAATTTAGAAAATCCAGCCATCTATTGATTAACTTTTCTGGACAGAAAAAGGGCCTTCAGGCCTCTAGAGCATCCATAGCTAGATGGATCAAACAGGCTATCTCCCTAGGGTACGATCAAACTGCTAGTATAGCTCCAAAGGTTAAGGCACATTCCACTCTGTCTCTGGCGACCTCCTGGGCAGAAAGGGTCGGAGCTTCGGTCGAACAGATCTGCAACATGGTCGAGCCAGAATACCTTTATGAAGCATTATAGAGTGGAGTTGCTGTCGCCTCAGGACCTCTCGTTTGGGAGACAGGTCCTACAGGCGGTTGTCTACCCTAAGGTAAGCCTGCATGTTACTTGCTTTTCTCTCATGTGCCGTCCTGGAAGACGATGAGAAAGTACTAGTTACGCTTACCGGTAACGTCGTTTCTAGAAGCCTTCCAGGACGGCAGGCCTACTTCCCACCGCTCTTGTTAAGTATATTGTTATGTATATATAGAGTTGTTGTGGTATGTTGTTGTTTCACTCTCGTGCACTAGCGTGGAGTATTTTTTCACAAACTGAGGTGTACGGGGAGGGGCAGCGTTTTTAACCTCTTTGATTGTGTTTCCTGTCAGGTGGACCAGTCATCTCTCATGTGCCGTCCTGGAAGACTTCTAGAAACGACGTTACCGGTAAGCGTAACTAGTACTTTCTATAACACCAAGGGGCTCCAATTAATAATTCCCTGCATTGTGCTTGTTCTAAATTCGGCCAAATTTTCATATTTCTATGTCGACACCAATCTAATACACGGCCTAAATGGATAGCTTGGTAGTACTTGTATACATCAGGGACCACCAACCCTCCATACTGTTTTGGTAGGAATAATAATGTCCTCTTAATCCTTGGTTTTTTACCTGCCCAAATAAATTTCATAAATGAATGTTTGAATGTTTCTAAAAAAGGTTCTTGGAATTTCAATTAGGAGTGCCTGAAGAAGGTACAGCATTTTGGGTAAAACATTAATTTTAATTATATTACTTCTTCCAAACCAGGAAAACATTCCTCTATGCCATTTCTCCAGTAGTGCGCGCACTTTACTTGGTATTGGCAGGAAGTTTAATTCATACATTTTGGACGTATTTACTGCAATATTAGTCCCCAAGTACTTCAACCCTTGGTCTGACCATTTAAATTTATAGCTTAGGTTCATTAATTCCATAATTTTCTTCGGAATTGCTACCATCAGAGCCTCCGATTTAGTATGTTTTTTTTTTTTTTTTTAGATAAATATGAGAGTCTACCATATAATTCGATCTCCTTAAACATATTCGGAAGCAAAATTATTGGATTTGTCATGGGGGGGAAAAAAGCATATCGTCTGCATATGCTGAGACTTTATGCTGTGTTTCCCCTATTTCAATTCCCCTATTCTACACAAAAAGGGCTCTAAGATTAATGCAAATATCAAGGGACAATGGGCAACCTTGCCTTGTCCCGTTTGTTATCTCAAAAGATGGGGAAACTACCCCATTCACTTTCACTTGGGCTGTGGGACCCTTTATACATGCTAGCAATCCATTTAATCAGTCTCTCTCCTACTTTTATGTCGCAGGACCACAAACATAAACCCCCATCCCACCCGATCGAAGGCCTTCTCTGCAGCTGTTCCAAGGAAGACACAGGGGGTCTGTGTCATATTTGCTATATGCATCAAATTCACAGCCTTGATCGTATTGTCCCTTGCTTCTCTTGTAGGTATAAATCCCACTTGGTCTTGATGTACCAATAAGGGGAGTTGTTGTTGTAACCTAAGAGCTATTATTTTACTAAATATTTTCAGATCGGCATTTAATAAAGATATTGGCCTGTAACTGCTACACTGCTTTTGGATCCTTGCCCTCTTTTGGTATCACCGATATTATGGCTTTTACTGTCTCTGGATGGAAGGAGGCTGTATTTCCCATTTCATTAAACATTTTGACCATAAAAGGTCCCAGCTCGTCGATAAGTGACTTATTATAATATTGCACTGTAAATCCATCTGGTCCTGGTGCTTTTGCCAGTTTTATTGCGTTCTGCTGTCGTCAGACTCGGCATTCCACTTGATTTTAAATATTCCTCCATCTCTGCTTGGTCTGGCTCTCCCAATCTCAAGTTGTACAGTGAGGAGTAGTAATCAGCAAACTCTTCCACGATTTTGTCCAGGTAATTGAGCTTCTGTTCCATCTTCTTTTTTTTTTTTTTTTAACCGAGGGTATACATGTCCTAGTCTGTATGTCCCGTAAGGCTCTTGCCAATTGCCTGCCACATTTGTTACCTGATTCATAGCTACATTTACGCCCTATCTGTAATGCCATTTTTGCTCTATATTGTAATAGCTCCGTTACTTGTCTGCGTGTTCTTAATAATTTTAATTCTACTTCTGTAGTCTGAGAATGTTTAGGTTTCAACCTGCTCCGGTCTAGTCGCGTGATCCTCTGTGTCAGCCAGTGGCAGCTGCAGGGAAGATGAGAGAGCGCTAGACAATGGCTAAAGCCTGAAGCGTTGATAAAATCCATAGGCTCCTATATCTGTTGTCGGTGCTCCCTCCTCTCCCTGGCAGCTGTCATTGATTGACACTGGGAAGCTGGATCACGTGACTGGCGGGGGGCTGAAATGCAGTAAGTATATACATTTTTCCTTGCACAAGTCAGTCAGCACATGTGTTAACAGGGGAGGGAAAATTTTTAGGACTCGTTAGGTTTATCCTGGAATTATAATTGTAAGGCCTCTTGCACCACTGGGCGGGGGATTTATGCTAGAGTTTACATTACATGGGCTCAGGCTCTGTGTTCAAAAGGCCTAAATAAACCTATTGCAGGAGGCGAGTATGAATGTAGCATAAAAGTGGTCAACATCTTAAACTACAATCCAAAAACAAATGTTTCTCTTTATTTACCATCCATAACGTTGCCTTTATATAAGCAATTAGCTATTTATAGTCGCATACAAGTGCGCTCCCGCTCTGTTTTTTTTTTTTTTACGTATATTTGCATACATTCCTACAACACCATTCGCTTGCATACAAATTTGGTATGTGTAAAATTCCATACATGATGTCAAATGTTTGCTTCATGACATCCTTATCTTTGTCACCTGCGTTTTCAGGGCTGGCATTCAGGTAATGAGATCCTTTAATAACACCTGTTCATGTCAGTCGTCAGCCAGCAGCGTTTTTTCTGAAATTCACAGAAAATTTAAATGTCACCCAGGGCTGACGGTAGCATTCTGTTTGTGTATGGAACACATCCAAAAATGTCCTGCACCTAAGTTTGGGCTACTGGGTTTTTTCGAAAATATGGACAGAACTCAAATTACAAGCATCCCCTGCAATAATTTTTTTTTTATTTTTTTTAATATGCATGAGGGTATTCAGGCATGCCCAAGGCAAGGCCATACATGCTGCAGATTTCTTTCCTGCAACCACGGGTTGCAGGAAAGAAATTAACATGATTCCCCCATCAACATAGACAGTGCTGACAGGGGAATCTCTCCTGCCGAGCAATTATCTGCTCCCGCAGTGATAATCGTAAGAAAATCCGTCAGGCTGGTTATACCCAAGTTGAGCGATTGATCAATCAGGTTCGAACTGTAAAAATATTGGGGAAGATATTGAGGAGATTCATATGGAAGGAAAAAAAGCCCTGAATATCAGTTGAGACTCTGACTAGACCCAGACAGGAGGGAGGACTATATCTACCAGACTTCAAAAGATACTATGAGGCAGCTGTATTAAAGAGGATAGCAGACTGGATGGAGGGGGATAGACAAAACGAAAAAAAGTGGGTAGGAGTTGAAGAGAGCGCGAGTAAAAAAGAATTGGGAAAGATAATGTGGATTCCAAAAGTAAAAGAGATGAACTATAAACTCCATAGAATCAACAAGGAGACATCACCCCTTTGTTGGAGAGAATGTGGGATGGAGGGAACACATGCCCACATATGGTGGCACTGTCCCCTGATACAGGAATACTGGAGGGAGATATTAAGTATGATAAAGAAGATTAGTGGTGTGGAGGTGAAGCTAGACACTCTGGTACTGTCTGTTCCATAATACGGGAATAACAAGGAAACAATATAGAACGACCTTGGTCCCATACCTCTTGAATGGAGCGAAAGCGTTAATACCAAGGAACTGGAGGGGGAAAAAAAGCTCCATCAATGGGAGAATGGATAAAAGAGATAGATGGGATCAGACTGATGGAGGAGTTGATGTCAATTCGTTATGAGTGTAGGCCAAAATTCAATAAGATCTGAAGAGGATGGAGAGTTCAGGGAATTAGGGAGGTGTCCATTTCTGTGGCCCCCCCTCCTCCTCCCTCCCTTCTCTTTTAAAAATGTGGTTTTAGTTTTTTTTTTTTTTTCTATTTTACTTTTTCACTGGATTTCTTAGGTTTTAGGTAGTGTAAATATATGGGAACTTATCACTAAATGGCAGTTTAAATGCATGCCTGAAAGAGAGGATATTGGCACTAAAAGTTTGTTGAGGTAGGTATAGGGGGGTATTTCCCCCCCGCCCGCTCTCCCTCCCCCTTTTTTCTTTTATTTCCCCTTAGGCTGAGATCATTAGCCTTCTTAATCTATTATCACATAATAATATAAATATGTATGTGTGTGTGTGTGTGTGTATATATATATATATATATATATATATATATATATATATATATATATATATATATATATATATATATATATATATATACAAATTGTATTTGAATTTTTTTCACTAGAGACTAGATAATATGGATAGCACTAGTATTGGGGAATTTCCCCTCCCATTTTTTTCTCTCACTAGAGATTAGATATTTTGGTTAGCACTAGTATTGGGGAACCTCCCTCCTTAAGATAGGGATATGTGGGGTCTTTTTTCACTTTCCCTCCTTTTAGGCTGAGATTTTGAGCCTTCATAATTTATCACATAAAAATTTCTCTAGAGACTAGATTAAAATGTATTTTTTTTTTCTCTCTCTCCTTTCTCTCTCTCCCTCCCTCCACGCTCCTTTGCAGACTCCTCAAACAAATATGGAGGCTATATGGTTGGGCATATTTCTCTTATCGTCCATGGACTGACACAGCCTCTCTTACACTTTTTACACATGGGTTATGTCCCTGCTTGCAGGAGAAGACCTAGGCAGAATGTGAAATGTTATACATACATTCTAAAAAGCCAGAGCTCAACAGCCCCGCCCAGGGGGGCGGTCCCTCCGGACATAACCCTCCCACTGCAGTCAGCAGACCTCCGTTTTTTTCTGCCTAGCAGAAGGAGAAGACGTGGCTCTCTCAGGAGCCAGTCTCCTGACCCAATTTTATTCCTTTTTTGGAATTTTTTCTTCTTTTATTTTTTTGATACCTTCTATTAACTGTCGGCTGGGCAACAGGTTGGGTACAAGGATATCCTTGTAGTCTTCTCTGTCCGACCATCTAGCGTGCTGATCCTCGCCTTGTGTGCGTGAGACTCAGTTCACGACATGCCCCACGACTCCAGGGGTGGCCGGTGGGCTTTCATGCTCCGCGGTCCTCTCAAGATTAAACAGTCCTGCTGTATCTTTCGCGGTGGACCGGGCCGACAGCTACTCAGTACCGCACTGTGATAGTCCTGTCAGAAACACACCAGTGGGTCCCTCAGGGGACGGGTAAGTAGCCTCTCCTGCCTGCAGGTGAGTACATGCTGTGTGTTTCTCTGTGTGGGGGATTTTCCGTCTCCCCCTGTTTTTTATTGTCACTCTCTGTCACCATTGCTGTGCTGTGTGGGGTGCCTGGGGGTCATACTGTCCTGGGGGGGGGGGCTCATGGTGGTCTCCATATCGCTGGGGCTGTTTTTTGAGTGTTTTGGGGGCCTGGGCGCCGTTCGTGTTTGTGTTGGTGCATTTACTTTGCATTGGCGGCCATCTTGCTGTGGATCGCCTGAGCACATTATGGCAGCCATTTTCTTGAAGCCGCATGCTTTTTAAACGCTTGTTTGGCCTCTATTGCTGCTGGGAACGGCGCAAATCTCCTCACACTCTCCTCTGTCACTCACGCTAATACAGCACGGCGCAGCGGGGGACAAGGCAGCGGAACCGAGCGGGCCTGGTCCGGGTTGGTGAGTCCCCTGGGCATTCCCCTACTCAGTCAGCACAGCCTGTGGGTGGACTTTTTTTCTGAGGAGTCTCAGAGAGGGACAATATGGAGTCAGTGTCACCAGCTTCCCCTTACATGTCAGAGGCAACAGGCAGTGCTCCAGCACCTGCGGTCCCTATGGACCAGTTGTCGGCAGTCCTGGAATCATTTCTGACCAGGATGGAAGCGGTGTGCGAGCGCAAGGGAGCAAAAAAGCGCCCTCTCCCCACTTTATCTCCACAAGGGGAGTGCGCTGATTCAGATATGGGCCTAGCTGCTGTGGCTCAGGACCCTAGCTCTGAATATTTTGATGGTTTTGAACAGGACATTCCTTGTGCGGAAGACTCCAGTTCTGAGTCAGTAAATGACAAGGCGCTTGTTAGTGAACTCATTGATGCTGTGAGGGACACTCTCAAGCTTGATGCTGCGAAACCTCAGGCGGAGGCAGTCGCCTTTAGGTTCTTTTAAGGCCAAGCCTTCTAAAAAGGTTTTTCCATATGCACCTTTCTTTGACCAGTTCATTGACCAGGTTTGGGAAAAGCCGCAGAAGACTTTTATGGTCCCGCGGCATTTGTCTATCAGATACCCCTTTGAAGAAGCCCTACTTAAAAAGTGGGCTTCTCCCCCAGTGGTCGACCCTCCGGTCGCCCGTTTAAACAAGGCCACCACTCTCCCGATGGAGGGGACTCCTGAATTTAAGGACCCCACTGACAGGAGGTCAGAAGTGGTGAGCAGAGCAGAGCCATGTTTGCCTTGTTGGGATCCGCCTTACGGCCTATTGTAGCGGCAACCCTTGTGTCTCAGACACTCACGGAATGGGCAAACATTTTGCACCAGACTGTACAGGAGCATAATCTTCCTCCAGACACTATTGCTCTGGCCCACCAGATGGTGCAGGGCCTGATATATGTGTGCGACCCCACTTTAGACGCAGCCCCCTTAATATCCAGGGCATCTGTTTCTGCGGTGGTATTGCGTCGTATTATCTGGTTGAAATGCTGGTCTGCTGACCTAGCCTCTAAGAAGCTCCTGACGGATCTACCCTTTAAAGGTGGTAGACTTTTCGGTGCTGCTCTGGATGACATCATCAAGGATGTCACGGGAGGCAAAAGCACTCTTCTTCCTCAGACTATCAAGGGTAAGGAGGCCCGCCGTAAACCAGGTCCTTCCTTTCCAGTCAGAGTCCACGGGTAAGCCCTCCCGGACTGACAACAGTTCGGCTGGTGGACACAAGCGCCCTTGAGTGCGTAAGCCGAACAAAGCGGCTCCCAAGCCCGCCTCCGTGTGAAGTCTTGCCCCCGCCCTTCGCTGGGGTGGGGGGACGACTTCGCAGGTTCACGGATCGGTGGACCTCTCGGATCTCCGACCAGTGGGTGTGCGAGGTGGTCACCTCAGGATACAGGATAGAGTTCCGTTCCTGGCCCCCAGACAGATTCTTTACCTCAAATCTCCCTTTCCTTCCTGCCTGTCGGGCAGCCCTCTTAGGGGCTGTACAGGATTTGATCAGGTCCGGAGTGATTGTGCCGGTTCCGTCCCAGGAGTGGTTTCAGAGGTTCTACTCGAATCTGTTTGTTGTCCCGAAAAAGGAAGGGGTTTGGTCAATCCTGGACCTCAAGGCCCTGAATGCCTTCGTGAAGGTGCAAAAATTCCACATGGAATCCATTCGCACGGTGATCGCTACACTCCATCACAGGGATTTTCTGGCGTCCTTGGACACCAAGGACGTCTACTTGCATGTTCCGATCTGCGCGAGTCATCAGAAGTTTCTGCGCTTTGCGATCGGCGAAGTCCACTATCAATTTGTGGCTCTTCCCTTCGGTCTAGCCTTGGCACCAAGGGTGATCACCAAGGTGCTTGCTCCGATTCTAGCTTTGCTGAGACAGCGAGGCATTGCTATCGTGGGCTATCTGGACGATCTTCTTCTAAGAGCAGACAATGGCTCAGAATTAGAAGAAAGTGTGACTATCGTCAGTTAGAACCTCAGGGACTTCGGGTGGCTCCTGAACATTCAGAAGTCGGTCCTGGTCCCAACTCAGCATCTGGAGTATCTAGGTCTGATCCTGGACTCCTTGGAGGCGAAGGTATTCCTACCCCCGGAGTTACTGACACTTCAGTCTGCAGTGCGGGTCCTGACGTCCCGAAAATGGTCGTCAATCCGTTTTTGCATGAGAGTCCTGGGACTCATGGTGGCCTCCTTCGAGGCCATTCTGTATGCCCAATCACACACCCGGGCATTACAGAAAGAGATCCTGTTTACTTGGGACAAATCCCTGTTGTTGTCCTTGGATTTTCAGATCCAAGTGAGTCACCCGGTCAGGGCGTCCCTGGCGTGGTGGTTGAGGTCCCCTGCTCTTCGGTCCGGGAAGTCGTTCCTCCCCATTCAAAGGACGGTGATCACGACGGACGCCCAAGGGCTTTGGACTCCGGACGAAGCCCGTTTACGATCAATGTTCTGGAAATAAGAGCAATCAGACTGTGCCTCTCCAGTCGGACAACGCCACGGCGGTGGCGTATGTCAACCATCAAGGGGGGACTCGGAGCTCAGCTGCGGCTTCTGAGGGGCGGATGCGTTGGTGGCCCCATGGGGTCATTATCACCTGATATATGTTTATCCTCCGCTGCAGCTGTTTCCTTGCCTGCTGCGCAGGGTGGCGTCCGAGGGGATTCCGGTGATCCTCATTGCTCCGGATTGGCCTTGGCGTCATTGGTACGCCGATCTGGTACGTCTCGTCGTGGACGTTCCTTGGCGGTTGCCAATAAGGGAGGACCTTCTGTCTCAAGGTCCTATATTTTATCCTGCTTTACAGTCTCTGGCTTTAACGGCATGGCTATTGAAAGCCAGGTGCTGAGAGACCGAGGTCTCTCGGATTCGGTCATTTCGACCATGTTAAGGGCGCGGAAGTCTTCCTCCAGAAAGATCTATCATCGTACCTGGGAAAGCTTACATCGCCATGTGCGAAGAGCTAGACTGGCGTCCACGGATGTATTCCGTCCCCAGAATCCTGCGGTTCTTGCAGCGTGGCGTGACCTAAAAGCTTGCTAGGAGTACCATTTAAGGGTCAGATTTCGGCCCTGGCCGTTTTTCTTTCAGCGACCGCTGGCGGGTCATTCCTTGGTTAGCAACTTTGTGCAGGGGGTTCGCCATGTGCTCCCTCCTTGGGATCTGAATTTGGTGCTCTCGGTTCTCCAGGAACCTCCATTTGAAAATATGAGATATATTCCCCTCTTGACCTTGTCTCAGAAGGTAGCCTTCTTAGTGGCCATTCATTCGGTTAGACGGGTGTCTGAGTTGGCGGCCTTGTCCTGCAAGTCGCCCTATTTGGTCATCCATAAGGATAAGACGGTGTTGCGTCCGCGACCTTCTTTTTTGCCAAAGGTGGTCTCGGCCTTTCACCTTAATGAGGACATTGTCCTACCGTCCTTGTGTCCTCACCCATCGTATCCAAGAGAGTTTGCGCTTCACACATTGGATGTGGTACGAGCTTTGCGGGTGTACCTGTCAGCTACTGCTTCTATTTGGAAGTCTGACTCGCTGTTTGTGACTGTCTCTGGTCCAAAACAGAGCCAAGCGGTTTTGTCTGCCGCCATTTCTAGGTGGATCCGATAGACCGTCATTCAGGCCTATGCGCTCAAGGGGCGAGCGCCTCCCTTTCTGGTTATGGCGCATTCCACCAGGGCAATTGGTGCTTCCTGGGCTTTCTGACATCAATCGCCGGTTGCACAAGGGTGCAAGGCGGCGACCTGGTCGTCCGTTCAAACCTTTTCTAAGTTTTATAAGGTTGATGTGGCTGCATCTTCGGATGCTTCCTTCAGCCACAAGGTGTTGCAGGCCGCTGTTTGATGTTGCAACTCCTCCGTTGAGGAGCTCTGCCTTGTTTGGAGTGAAGTTTTTGGTTTTCCATTTATACTGCTCCCATCCCTCTTGACACTGCTTTGGGACATCCCACGTGTAAAGTGTAAGAGAGGCTGTGTCAGTCCATGGACGATAAGAGAAAATAGGATTTTTGTACTCACCGTAAAATCCGTTTCTCTGACGTCCATGGACTGACACAGCACCCACCCTTCTTTTTAAGGTTTGTACTGCTTTGTTATGAACTGAGGTCTGCTAACTGCAGTGGGAGGGTTATGTCCGGAGGGACCGCCCCCCTGGGCGGGGCTGTTCAGCTCTGGCTTTTTAGAATGTATGTATAACATTTCACATTCTGCCTAGGTCTTCTCCTGCAAGCAGGGACATAACCCACGTGTAAAGTGTAAGAGAGGCTGTGTCAGTCCATGGACGTCAGAGAAACGGATTTTACGGTGAGTACAAAAATCCTATTTTTATATAGGATGACTGGACCTTTCTAATAGTATAACTATTTTTAATGATATAAGTTTTTATAGATAGGGGATGAATTGAGATCGTGTAAATGTTTTTATGTATATGTGTTTTAGTATTTATGTATTGAAATGTATGTAATGTATGTTGGAAAAATTAATAAAGAAATTTAAAACAAAGGTTCGAACTGTGTATGGCCGGCAATTACAATACAGTGTCCCACTGTCCGAATACAATGATGCAGCAGGATAGGGGAATTGGGTCAGGTTTTTTTATTTTTTTTCATTTAACCCACTTAGTGAAAAAAACTGACCCAGATATAGTCAGCTTAAGTCCAGTTATGTGGTCCAAACTGCCCACACAGCAATTCTGACAACTGCTGGGAAGGAGACAGATTCCTAATTGCAGCTTGTCCTGGCTCTGAACACTACTCAGAGAGACAAGAGACTGACACCCCCTCCCCCCCCCCCTCTGCATTCTTCTTGACTCGGTAAAGCGTTCAGACCTCAGACAAGTTGCCGTTATGATGAGTCCATCTCTTTCCTAGCTGTTGTCAGATTTGGCACGGGAGGGGAGGGACAGGTCAGATCTCATATCAAAACTTAGGAAACGCCTAGAAACATGGGTATAGTGTACTACATGTAATTTGTCACATGGGGGCACAACTTTGTAAACAATAAAACAACCGGTCATCTTTAAGGCCGGGTTCACACTAGTGCGATGCTAGAACCCCACAAATACACTGCGGGTTCCCGCTTCACACCCGACTCGCACGGCAGTTCACACTGCCATATGCGAACTGCTGGGGAGTGTCATATAACATTAACAACACGCCTATTTCAGCTCGCATATCACACTGCGAACTGACATGCGATACGATTCTGGTGCGGACCAAAAAAAGGGTCCTGTGCGTGTTTGGTCCGAATGCAGTGCGATATCAGCCATACTATCTGTATGGCTGAAACCGCATTGCACGGACATCACATGTGATTTGCAGTGTTGTGCGAATCCACATGCAATCTCGCACAGCGCACCAGTGTGAACCCAGCCTAACGCACAAAGGTTCCATTGACGGTATTGTGCAGTGTTTGTGTAGCTGCATTATGCTGCAGATCCAGAATGAATCGCACCACATGTCCCTTTAACGTGTCACTGTGCACTGCTGTAATACTTGCATTATCATAGCGCAGTGGTTCTGAACCTCAGTTCTCATGTACCCCCAACAGACCATGTTTTGGGAACTTCTCTTCGATTTAAAATAGCTGTCCAAAATACCAAGCCATTGACTCTGATTTAACACACCTGTGCATGATAAAGGAAAACCTGCAAACATGGCCTGTTGGGGGTACTTGAAGACTGAGGTTGAGAACCACTGTCGTAGCGGGATAGTGTGGATCACTTAAATAGCACATTTAGCAGTAGTAAAAATATATTTGAATTTTTGTTTACGTTTTATTTTTCCTCAGGACAGTCACAATGATGATACTGCATAATTCAATGTAATTTCATCATGAGCAGACCATTATTTCAAGCCAGTATGCCAGAGCAAGATTATCGGAATGTCTGTGTTTGGTTGCCCAACAGAGAGCAACTAGATATCACTGTTGGGGTAAGTAAGAGAATAAAAAATTGTGCTAAGTTGGGGTATTTTAGCACTTTCATATACAGTCATTTATCATCTACACTGCATGTTATCCAGATTCATGTTTTGCTGTGTGAACAAATACAATTATCCATGACTCCTAGGATAGGCTTAGTTTGAACTTCTCCCATGTTGTCCTCAAGTGAGGGATAAGAACAAAGGGAAAGCCAAAAGAAACTATAACTGTTTACTCTGGATGGAACTAGACTGTCTGGGTGAGATTTTTTTTCCGTAGAATGGTAGAGGTTTCACAAGTCTACCATTTTTTGCTGTTAATTCTCGCTTCCGACCAATAAGAACTTTTTTTTTGCACAAAAATTCCAGAGTTTCCAGTTTGTTTCCATTTTGTTTAAAGCTCATCTCTGAGGAAATCCATCCTCCTTCTTCTTTTTTTTTTTTTTTATACCTTGGAGTTGGAACTTTACTTATCTAATGCTAGCCATACACTATACGAAAAATCGTCCGAACGAGCTTTCGAAAAACGAACGTGAGCACAAATGATAGTGCCACCATGTATTGACCGATAAATCGTTCAGTGGACATAATTTAAAAAAATTTGGTTCGTTTTATTTTTTACATATACCTAGTGCAGAAAGTTCGGACGGGAAACACATTAACCTTTCAACTTTCGTTCGGCAGAAAATTTCCAAACTTGTCCTTTTTTTGTTTTTTCGGCTCAAAAACATCCCAACGATTATCGATTTTGTGCCCATTAACTGTTCGAAAAACGAACTGTCTGAACGACCAATTTTTCGTATAGTGTATGGCCAGCATTAATCCTCTATCCGGTACCTTTACTTACTAACTCTGTTTCCTGGTGTACATGTGCCCATGCTGACTAGTCCCCAAAACTACCATCACCCTGAAGCCACCTTTGCAGACTCCTCTTCTGGATCCTGAGAGAACCACCCCAACCCCCTCCTTTACTCTTGTTGACTTCCGATGCTAAGGCATTTTGTACTCCCACTGACCTCTCATATTAGTGCATTTGTTTTGTTTTTTTCACTTCTACTGACTACAGTTTGGCCTCCAAACAGTGGGACACACAGTGAATTGTATCTTGGTTTAGACCGTTTAGGGACCTCCTAAATTAATACAAATTCTAGAAAAACTGTTGAAATATAATATTGAGTAGCATACTGATCTCAATAACTTTTAGGGCTGGTTCAAACCTGACTGCGTTCCTGTGCGATTTTGCAGCCCATTCATTTGAAATTACGCCAGATCGCACAAAATTTAGTGCATGCACTACTTTTCAAAAACGTATCACACCAACTTGCACGGTACTGCAGTGCCATGCTATCAAGTGTGGACAAATGCACTGGGTCTGAGATCTGCGTTTCGGGTGCCATTAGTAAGGTATTAACACCCTGCAGCAGATCGCAAAGGCAGAGTGTTTTGAACGCGTTGTGGGAAACGTGCATGGAATGTGCCTTTTCCGCATTGTGTTTTGGTGTGAACTGGCCCTTAGGACTTAAGTTTCTAATATTGTACACGTTTTAGACATATGTAGCGGGTGGTTACATTTAGGGGGAAGCTTCTGAGTGGTAACTAGGCTCAGATGCACTAATTGTTAGGTTCATGGACCATTTCTATCCCTGAGAGATGCTACTGGTGTGTAGTTCCCTGGGGCCTATAGGTGGCGCTGTTGCCATGGGCCCGGGTTGAACCGCAGTACAAGGTTGTGTCCCCTCTTGGCAGCAGAACGGCGGGGCGGGGAACCTGCTGTGCCTGCCGGGAGAGGATATAAAAGGGGGTGGCCATCTTCCAGGGGGGTCGTCGGTTCCGCGCTCGGACACCTTAGGCCTGGGTGCGTGTGTGTCACCTCCGGGTGACCTAGGCCCGGAGGCCTGGTCAGGTGGTCTCTGGGTGCCCTAGGCCCAGAGACGGAGCTGCTGTTCCATCTCAGACACCTTCAGTCTGGGGTGAGGTACTTTTGGAGAAAGGCCCAGAGCCCAGCAGCCTTCGGCTGGGATCCGCCAGGGACCGAGGCTCCCAGGGATCTGCCTTGCGAGGGGACCCGTATCCAGGACGAGGAGGCCAGGGAGGTGACCCTTTCTGAAGACCCAACGCAGAGTCGTGGTGACAGAGGGGGCCTCTGGTAAATCTCCGGAGGGATGTTCTTGTCCTAAAAAGGGGCCAGTTTACTAAAGGAAAGAAGTACGTGTTTTTTATGTCACAGTGGCAGTGACACTACGCACACAAGGTCAGTGGCAGTGGCTTTCATCTTTTTTCCACCCGGTCAGTGGCAGTGACCAACTTCGTGGTCTGTGGCAGAGACCGTGCACCAAGCCTGTTCATGCTAATCAGAATAGGAGTAAACCCAATTCAAGTTTGTGCCTGGACCTCCTCCCACCTTATCTGACCTGTGTCTTGTCCCAACCTGTCTGCTCTCAAAGACTGTTTATTGTGCTGAGAAAAATAAATAAGAGTTGGACCTTTCAGTTGGTGTAGACAATTGCTTACTGGGGAGAACTAAAGGCTTGTTTCTGACTACCACAGAAACGAGGTCAACGCTGGAGGTTTTTTAACACTGGCTGCAAGCAGGTCCGAGAAACTAACACCGCTCAACCTTCCATTCAGGAGGGTACGGGCTTGTGGTGCGGTGTGCCTCATTCTTTCCTGCGGAGGAGCCAAGCAGAAGAAAAGCAGGTAAAGTCTGGGGTTGGTGCGCTACACATATGTTAAATAAACAACTGTGTGTAAAAGACACCTACCTATATTGGTGTATTTAAACTATTGGAACAAACCTAGTGAAAAAAGTAAAACACTGAATATACAGTAGTACAGTATATTATAATTATTGCAGTTGCTAGTTGTGTTGTTAATTACTAATTGTAATACTGTACATTGTTTTTACTATTGTACAATTTTGTTTTTTATACAGACAAAAGCCACAGGACAGGAGCTATTTAACAAAGTTTGTGAAGCACTGGATATTAAACAAGCACATTTTTTTGGCCTTAGCATTGTTAAAAGTAAGTTCCCCCCCCCCCCCCCCCCCCCCCCCAAGGTTTCATTAAATAGTTTTCATGTACGAGGATGGTAAATGATGTTGTTCTTTGCATGATCAGACTCTTTTTTTTTTTATTTATTTTTTTTATTTAGTCCAGATATTTTGAAACTATGGGCCATTTTTGTAATGTTTGTTTGTATTTTTATTCCTGGCAATAATAAATAAATAAAGAACATTAGTGAATGCAAATATCTAGAAAACATTGCACCCGTGCTAAAGTTAGTCCATCCAGTTTACCTTATATCAGAGTTATGTAATACCTTGCAGCTAACGGTTTTTCACTGCACCTCATGGTGAAACTTTAAGGCTCCATGTACACAGAAGCTCAAAAACGGTCGTTTTGAACGGCAGAAAAAGCTGCTTTTAAAATGTAGCTTTTATCAGCGTTTTTTACTAGCGTTTATTAGCGTTTTTCAGTGTAGCGTTTTTTACCTTTTTTATTTTTGTTGACCGACTCGTCTGCTCTTCAATTAATAGCATGGAAGCCACCATGTTTTTTTATCTCCACTAGATTGTTTTAAGGGCTCATTTACACTACAAATTATACGTTATTTGCTTTTTTTTTATTAACAGTCTTTCTGCAGTGCCTGGTGAATGGTGCATTCTAATCATTCAAGGCTGGGGGAGATGTAAACAAGAGTATACAGCTCCTCTTATACATCTCAGCTCATACATCCAGGCATAAACCCGTTTTATGATTTTCATTTAGGCTAACTCGGAATGTTTTTATTGTTTTGACATATGGCTTTCACTAAAAATCTCAGTATATGTATTTTTCTGTCATACATTTTGTCTTGAATTGCTTGGATTTGGACAGGTTCATGTTGCCTTGCTGATGTAGCTAACAGCAATTATTATAGCGTAGGTATTTTTTTAATGGCAGGTCTCACCCAGCAAAAAAAATAACCTTACTTCTTGGGTGCTCTAGCATTCTCTAACCTGTAGTGCAAATTACTGATATAAAGGAGAATGTGGCTGACCATCTGACATTGTTGGTCTCACTATTAATCCAAATCGCTTACAAGAGGGAGGAAAAAGAAAACACAAAGCTCTTTGTTTTTGCAGATGCAGGATTACACTGGCATTCCAGCTATATTGATTTAATTAAAGCAGGAATGTAGTTCAACATTCCTCTGCAGAAGTAAGACTGTGGGGTTGTCATTGTTTTTCTTTCTTTTGTAGTACTCGATTTTGACTAATGTTTATATTGGTTGTACACTCGCGTTTACCATGTATAGTCTGAAATTATAAGATCCCTTTCACAATCGGGTCAAGCAGACCCGATTGGACCACCCATTTGTTTCTTATGGGGAGGCAGATGTAAACATACGTGTCTGTTGACCCACCGCCTGCATCCGATCCAGTCTGCCAAAAACAGACTCATGGGGATCCGTTCCCCATCTGTCTAGTGAATCGCGTTGGATGGAAATGGACAGCCAGTCTGTTTCCATCAAACTGCCCCATAGTCCATGTCCACTCTGCATCAGCGGACAGATCCCCCTCTGAGCAGGCGGATCCGCTTGATGGAGTCCACCCCACATGAAAGGGGCCTAACTATCATGGACCAATTTCTGTGAACTTAGTCGGAATGTACGAAATGCTATATTTCATGTGTGATCATTTGTTCCCTGTTTATATGTCTTTTTTTATTAGATATTTGCAATAAAATAGGTTTAAAATTACAGTATGCTGCCGAAGTTTCCTAGAGTTGCACAAACTATACAACTACGGCATACAATTGTTGTGAAGTGTGTGTGTTCGTTCCTGTAATACATTTCTAAATCAATTTGTCTTTTCTTTCGTGGGCGCTTATTTTTTTTATTTTTTTTAACCTGTCTATTTTGTGTCTTGCAGATAATGAATATATTTTTATGGACCTAGAGCAGAAGCTGAACAAGTATTTTCCTAAGGAATGGAAGAGAGACCCTCTCAAAGTATGTCAAAACATACATGTGTATGTATATAAATATTTTATGTGTGTAAGGGGAAAAACGGTAAAATGCAAAGCAACATGACAGTCTGGTATAGATGCATAATCACACAGAGGGTTGTACCAAGGTTGCAACTTGTACAGTTTTGTAAGTATTGTGAAGTCAGAAATGACATTATATTATATTGCTGCAAATAAACAACGCAGCGTAGAAGGTGGGATTTTGGAACAAATGGACTCTACTGAATGAAAACCACATACACTCTTTGAAATTTGTTTGAGAAAAAATCCTGCTTCTTCTGAAATCCTTTTTACTGCACTTGAAAACTAACATTGATTTACCTCCATAACAATTAGAAAATTGAACATTCTTAAAATGATTTTTCTCTTACCGTCCATGGACTGACACAGCATCTTCAATCTTGACAAAGTGGGTTATGTTCCTGCTCATAGGAGAAGACTAGGCAGAATGTTAGATGTTTTAACATACATTCCATTACCAGAGCTGAACAGCCCCGCCCAGGGGGCGGTCCCTCCGGACATAACCCTCCTACCTGCAGCCAGCAGCCTCAGTTTTTTTTCTGCCTAGCAGTGGAGAGGACGTGGCTCTCTTCGGAGCCAGTCTCTTGAAGAAATATTTTTTTTTTAAAAAAAATTTTTTGACTTTTTTTTTTTTTGTGTGATTCTTCTATCAACTGTCGGCTGGGCAACAGGTTGGGTAGTTGCTATCCTCATAGTCTTCCCAGTCCGACCATCGAGCGTGCTGATCCTCACTCTGCGTGAGATCAGTCCACGACATGCCCCATAGCTCCAGGGGTGGTCGGTGAGCTTTTTGCTCCAAGGTCCACATGCGACTGAACAGTTTTGCTGTATCTTTAACAGTGGAGCGGGCCGACAGCTACTCAGTACTCCACTGTGATAGACATGTCAGGAACACACTAGTGGGTCCTAGCTGGACGGGTAAGTACTGTTTCCCCTGCCTCAGCAGGTGAGTACATACTGTGTGTTCCTATGGTAGGGGGGTTTTCCCTGTCTCCCCCTTGTTTTTTTGCTACTCTGTCACCTACTCTGGCGATTCGCTGACTGGGGGTCACTCTGTCCCGGTGGGGGTCCATAGGGGTCTGCATTGAGGTGTGGGGTAATTTCTGTGTCAGCCTGGGCCTTGCGCGCCGTTCGGCGTCATGTTTTTACTATACTTTCAATTGCATTGTAAAACCGCATTGGCGGCCATCTTGCTGTGGCGCACTTGTTATTGCGGTGGCCATTTTCTTGAAGCCACGTGCTCTTTTGTGCTGGTTTGGCCTCTATCACTGACTGGAACAGCCCGATTCTCCTCAGTCTCCTCACTGTTCACTCGCGCTAGAGCGGCACACAGGCAGCAGAACCGAGCGGTCCTGTCCGGGTTGGTGAGTCCCCTGGGTGATCCCCCACAGTCAGTGCACCCGGAGGGTGGGCTTTTTTCTCTCATTTATTGACAGTCTCAGAGGGTGGTGGTATCATGGAGTCAGTGTCACCTGCTTCCCCATCTCCTGTCAGTCATTCCTGGACCAGTTGTCGGCAGTCCTGGAATAATTTGTTGCCAGGATGGAAGCGGCGTGCGAGCGCAAGGGAGCTATAAAGCGTCCCCACCATCTCCAGGGGAGTGCTCTGATTCGGATATGGGCCTTGCTGAGGCACAGGACCCTAGCTCTGAATTTTTGACCAGGACATTCCATGTGAGGAAGACTCCTTATCTGGGTCAGTACATGACAGGACACTTGTTAGTGTCCCTCACAGCATCAATGAGTTCACTCTCAAGCTGGATGCTGCGGCTGAGGAGCCCGTGGTGGAGTCGGTCTCCTTTTTGGTTCTTTTCAAGCTAATCCTTCTAAAAAGGTTTTTCCCTATACACCTTTTTTTTGACAGATTCATAGACCAGGTTTGGGAAAAAACGCAGAAGACCTTTGCGGTCTCGCAGGGTCTGGCGGTTAGGTACCCCTTTTGAGGACAGCCTGATTAAGAAATGGGCCTCTCCTCTGGTGGTCGATTGCCCGGTTAAATAAAGCCACGACTATCCTGGTTGAGGGGACCCCTGCTTTTAAGGACCCTACTGATAGGAGGTCGGAAGTGGTGAGCAGAGCCATGTTCACCATGCTGGGATCCGCGATACGTCCTCTTGTAGCGGCGACCCTGGTGTCTCAGACACTCACGGAATGGGCGAAGATTATGCACCAGACTGTGCAGGAGCATAATCTTCCTCCGTAATGCATTACACTGGCAGACCAAATGGTACAGGGCCTGGTGTATGTGTGCGATGCCACTATGGACGTTGCCCCCCTAATTTCTAGGGCCTCAGTGTCTGCAGTGGTTTTGCGTCGCCTAATCTGGTTAAAATGCTGGTCTGCTGACCTGGCCTCTAAGAAGCTCCTGACAGATTTGCCTTTCAAGGGCGGAAGGCTATTTGGTGCTTTTTCTGGATGACATTATTAAAAATGTCACAGGGGGTAAGGGCACCCTTCTTCCTCAGCCTACTAAGGCGAAGGAGCCGCGTCGTAACCCGGGTCCTTCCTTTCCCACTCAGAAGAGGTTTTTTCGTCAGTCAGTTCCCGCGGGAAAATTCTCCCGGACTGACAAGGGTACGGATGGGGGACAGAAGCGTTCCTGGGTGCGTAAGCCATACAAGCCGGCAAGCAAGCCCGCCACCGCATGAAGTCTTGCCCTCGCCCGACTCTGGGGTGGGGCGACGACTTTGCAGGTTCATGGATCGGTGGACCTCCCGGATCTCCGACCGGTGGGTATGCGAGGTGGTCACCTCGGGGTACAGGATAGAGTTCCTTTCCTGGCCACCAGACAGATTCTTTCCCTCACATCTCTCTCTCCTTCCGGCACGTCGGGCTGCTCTATTGGGGGCAGTGCAGGACTTGCTGAGGTGCGGAGTAATTGTGCCGGTACTGTCAGAGGTTTCAGGGATTTTATTCTAATCTGTTTGTGGTCCCAAAGAAGGACGGAGTCTGTCCAATTCTGGACCTCAAGGACCTATAAATGCCTTTGTGAAGGTTCGAAAATTCTGCATGGAATCCATTCGCTCAGTGATTGCTGCGCTCCACCCGGGGGATTTTCTGGCATCCTTGGACATCAAAGATGCCTACTTGCATGTCCCAATCTGTGCCGGTCACCAGAAGTTTCTGCGCTTGTAGACCACTATCAGTTTGTGGCTCTTCCCTTCGGTTTGGTGTCGGCACCGCGGGTTTTCACCAAGGTGCTTGCCCCAATTTCTAGCTTTGTTGAGACCGCTATCTGGACGATCTTCTGAGAGCAGACTCTGGATCAGAATTAGAGGCAAATGTGTTGATAGCCAGTCAGGCCCTCCGAGATTTCGGCTGGCTGCTGAACATTCAGAAGTCGGTCCTGGTTCCGAATCAGCGTCTGGAGTACCTAGGATTGATCCTGGACTCCTCGGAGGCGAGGGTATTTCTACCTTTTAGACAAGTTACAGACTCTTCAATCTGCGGTACGTGTGCTGCCGTCCCGCAAATGGTCGTCACTCCATTTTTGCATGAGGGTCCTGGGACTCATGGTGGCTTCCTTCGAGGCGGTGCCGTATGCCCAATTCCACCCTCGAGTCTTATGCCGCGTACACGCAACCGTTTTTAATGTCATTGAAAAAAACAAAGTTTTTCTCGACGTGATTCTTCTCAAGCCTGCCTTGCCTACACACTATCATGAAAAAAAATACTTGAGCAAAGCGCAGTGACGTACAACACGTACGACGGCAGTATAAAGGGGAAGTTCCATTCGGATGGCGCCACCCTTTGGGCTGCTTTTGCTGATCCTCGTGTTAGTAAAGTTTGGTGAGAGACGATTCGCGCTTTTCAGCCTCGTGCTCTTCAGTCCGTTACAGTGTGACGAATTTGCTATCTCCATTATGAACATTAGTTTTACCAGAACGAGCGCTACCGTCTCATAACTTGCTTCTGAGCATGCGCATTTTTTTCACGTCGTTAAAGCCTACACACGGCCATTTTTCACGACGTGAAAAACGACGAGAAAAAATAGAGCATGTTCCAAATTTCTAATGGACATTTTTTCACGTCGCGAAAAATGCTCTGGAGCCTACACACGACCGTTTTTAATGACCAAATTAAAAATGGCACTTTTCTCGTCATGAAAAATGGTCGTGTGTACGCAGCATTACAAAAGGAGATCCTATCTTGCTGGAACAAGTCTTCATTGTCACTGGATCGTCAGATCCAGGTGAGTCACCTGGTCAGGGCATCCCTGACGTGGTGGCTGAGATCCCTGGCCCTTTGGTCGGGGAAGTCGTTCCTTCCTGTCCAGCGGACTGTGAGCACAACGGACGCCAGTCTTTCGGCTGGGGCGGAGTCTGGGGAGTTCTGTCAGCTCAAGGGCTCTGGACTCCGGACGAGTCACGTCTGCCCGGAGTTCCAGGACATTGATGGGCGATCAGACTGTGCCTCTCCTCGTGGTCAAGGAGACTGCAGGGATGCTCAGTCGGGATCCTATGTCAACCATCAGGGGGGGAACTCGGAGCTCAGCTGCGGCGTCCGAGGTCGCTTGCTTCCTAAGGTGGGCGGAAAGAAACGTACCGGCTCTGTCGGCCGTTTACATTCTAGGAGTAGACAACTGGCAGGCGGACTATCTGAGCCGCCAGATGTTGGACCAGGGGGAATGGTCCTTACATCCGGAGGTGTTTCACCTCCTTTGCCGGAGGTGGGGCATGCCGCATGTGGGCCTCTCGACTCAATCACAAGGTGTCGAGATTCGTGGCCAGGTCTAGGGATTCCTGGGCGGACGCATCAGATGCGTTGGTGGCCGAGTGGGGGTCGGTATCGGCTGATTTATGCCTATCCTCCGCTGAAATTGCTTCCTCGACTCCTTCTCAGGGTGGAGGCCGAGGGGATTCCGGTAATCCGCATTGCTCCAGATTGGCCTTGGCGTCCTTTGTACGCTGATCTTGTGCGCCTAGTGGCGGATGTTCCATGGCGACTGCCTGTGCGGGAGGACCTTATGTCTCAAGGTCCCAAGCTTAATCCTGCTTTACAGTCGCTGGCTTTAACGGCATGGCTATTGAAAGCCAGGTGCTGAGAGACCTAGTTCTCTCAGAATCGGTTATCTCGACCATGCTGAAGGCACGAAAATCTTCTTCCAGGAAGATATGCCACCGTACCTGGAGGGCCTACATCGCTATGTGCGAGGAGCTGGATTGGCGTCCACGGACGTATTCCGTTCCCAGGATCTTGCTGTTTTTACAGCGTGCTGTGATCCAAAAGCTTGCCTTAAGCACCATTAAGGGTCAGATTTCGGCTTTAGCTATTTTCTTTCAGCGGCCGCTAGCGGGCCATTCTTTGCTCCCCCCCTATTAAACCACCTCTTCCTCCTTGGGATTTGAATTTGGTGCTCTCGGTTCTTCAGGAACCTCCTTTTGAAAACATCAGAGAGATTCCTCTCACCTTTTATCTCAGAAGGTGGCCTTTCTAGTAGCCATTACTTCTGTCAGAAGGGTTTCTGAATTGGCGGCCTTGTCTTGCAAACCGCCATACTTGGTCCTCCATAAGGATAAGGCGGTGCTACGCCCTCAGCCTTATTTTCTCCCGAAGGTGGTCTCGGCCTTCCACCTTAATGAGGACGATGTACTTCTGTCTATGTCCTCGTCCATCGCATCCCAGAGAGTTTGCGCTTCACACGTTAGACGTGGTACGTGCTTTACGGGTGTACCTGTCTGCTATGGCTTCATTTCGGAAGTCTGACTCCAAAACAGGGCCAAGCGGTTTCGTCTGCCACCATTTCTCGGTGGATCAGGCAGACCGTCATAAGGCCTATGCCCTTAAGGGGCGGGCGCCTCCCTTTCCGGATTCGGCGCATTCTACCAGGGCAATTGGTGCCTCCTGGGCTTTCCGACATCAAGCTTCTGTTGCACAAGTGTGCAAGGCGGCGACCTGGTCGTCCGCACATACCTTTTCAAAGTTCTATAAGGTTGATGTGGCTGCATCTTCTGATGCTTCCTTTGGCCGCAAGGTTTTGCAAGCGGCTGTTTAATGTTGCACCTCCTCCGTTGAGGAGCTCTGCTTGCTTGGGGTGAAGTTTGTCTTTTTCCTTGATACTGTTCCCACCCCTCGTTCTTTCACACTGCTTTGGGACGTCCCACTTTGTCAAGATTTGAAGATGCTGTGTCAGTCCATGGACGGTAAGAGAAAATAGGATTTTTTTTTGTACTCACCGTAAAATCCTTTTTCTCTGATGTCCATGGACTGACACAGCACCCACCCTTCCTTTGTTGAGTTTGTACTGCTTTAATACGAACTGAGGCTGCTGGCTACAGGTAGGAGGGTTATGTCCGGAGGGACCGCCCCCTGGGCGGGGCTGTTCAGCTCTGGTAATGGAATGTATGTTAAAACATCTAACATTCTGCCTAGTCTTCTCCTATGAGCAGGAACATAACCCACTTTGTCAAGATTGAAGATGCTGTGTCAGTCCATGGACGTCAGAGAAAAGAGTACAAAAAATCCTATTTTTTTTTTTTTTTAAACTCTACTAGTGTATAGCCAGCTTAAAGTAAAAGTCCAGCCTAACACTAAAATGACTGCATCTACAGACATCCACGACCTAACACTAACCTATCTAGCAATCGCAGCGGTCACATGATCATAGACCCCACCCCTCCCAGCATCTGAAACCCCTTAAAGGGCCAGGAGACACCGACTACAAGGGGTTAATAGTATTTATAAAAAATAGTTATATCTTTTATAACTTTTTGCCAAGGCTTCCGCCAAAATAAAAAGGTTGAGAAACCCTGATCTAAATTGTACTAGTAAAACTGTAGTGTTGTACATGCATTGTTCACTCTGCAGTCCAGTTCAGGGCATGTCAGCCCACTTTTTTATTCTTAAGGGCACTTTTTTACACTGAGCCGCCCCGGGCTTCTACGGTAAAGCGGCGCTATTTTTAGCACCATTTTAGCAGCGCTTTTCGGGCCGCTAGCGGGGCACTTTTAACCCCCGCTAGCGGATGAAAAAGGGTGCAAAGCACCGTTGCAGCGGCGCTTCGGTGGCACTGGCCTATTGATTTCAATGGGCAGAGGCGCTGTAGGAGTGGTGTATACACTGCTCCTACATAGCCTCAAAGAAGCTACTTGCAGGACTTTTTTGAGCGTGCTGCCAGCGCACCGCTCCAGTGTGAAAGCACTCTGGCTTTTACACTGGAGTGAGTGGAGAGGCGCTATTTTTAGTGCTATAGAGCCTGTAAAGCGACTCAGTGTGAAAGGGGTCTCAGTGATGCAGGTAATACAAACTTTCTCTTGCAGAGGTAAGACCAGCAAAAACATCTTGTACATCCACAACCATTAAATTCGCTCAGTCTTTTAGCTTCACATACTGCATCTTATATCATGCCTCTCTAAATAGGAATTTATTTCCACACCGGGTGTGGAAACCTGGTAGGGGAACAGCTGCCAGTGGGACCACCTTTTACTCTCTGGTCAGGCTCAGTCTGGTTCTGTTTTTGGTTCTGGCCATGCGCAGAATCTGGTTCTGTGTTGGTCCTGGCCAGGCGCAGAGTCTGGTTCTGTTGTTGGTCCTGGCCAGGCGCAGAGTCTGGTTCTGTTGTTGGTCCTGGCCAGGCGCAGAGTCTGGTTCTGTTGTTGGTCCTGGCCAGGCGCAGAGTCTGGTTCTGTTGTTGGTCCTGGCCAGGCGCAGAGTCTGGTTCTGTTGTTGGTCCTGGCCAGGCGCAGAGTCTGGTTCTGTTGTTGGTCCTGGCCAGGCGCAGAGTCTGGTTCTGTTGTTGCTCCTGGCCAGGCGCAGAGTCTGGTTCTGTTGTTGGTCCTGGCCAGGCGCAGAGTCTGGTTCTGTTGTTGGTCCTGGCCAGGCGCAGAGTCTGGTTCTGTTGTTGGTCCTGGCCAGGCGCAGAGTCTGGTTCTGTTGTTGGTCCTGGCCAGGCGCAGAGTCTGGTTCTGTTGTTGCTCCTGGCCAGGCGCAGAGTCTGGTTCTGTTGTTGCTCCTGGCCAGGCGCAGAGTCTGGTTCTGTTGTTGGTCCTGGCCAGGCGCAGAGTCTGGTTCTGTTGTTGGTCCTGGCCAGGCGCAGAGTCTGGTTCTGTTGTTGGTCCTGGCCAGGCGCAGAGTCTGGTTCTGTTGTTGGTCCTGGCCAGGCGCAGAGTCTGGTTCTGTTGTTGGTCCTGGCCAGGCGCAGAGTCTGGTTCTGTTGTTGGTCCTGGCCAGGCGCAGAGTCTGGTTCTGTTGTTGCTCCTGGCCAGGCGCAGAGTCTGGTTCTGTTGTTGCTCCTGGCCAGGCGCAGAGTCTGGTTCTGTTGTTGCTCCTGGCCAGGCGCAGAGTCTGGTTCTGTTGTTGCTCCTGGCCAGGCGCAGAGTCTGGTTCTGGTTCTAGGGCTGCAGTTTGTCACAGTATATACAGTATGTATTTTTTAGCTTGTCTCTCAAAAAAAGATGGTCAGGAACTAAAAAATGCATTTCATACTCTATTCTGTAATATTTAAAAAAAAATTAAAACCTGTTAAGAAATCGACTTCAGTAGACTTTTTCTAATTAGTTTTTTTTTAAACATGATCATGTTTGTCAGTTGAGAATAGTGTCTGAAATAAAATAACAGCGATATACTGGTTATACTGGAATCCGCTTGGCTGCGGGATATGTCTTGGATTGATAATCATGATGTGTAAGCTTTTCTTTGAAACATGAACCTTCTGATTTATTTACTAACTCAAATATTTTAAGGGTATATATACACAGTTATGCAGGTGAAAACATGTCTCTCTTTCTTTTTTTTTTTTTTTTTTCCGAAAGAAAATTGTGTACACACATGTAGACTCCTCTAAACCACACAACCGATATATCCGGATTTATTTTTACTGTGATCTGTGCTTAAAGACTTATTACAACTTTATGTATAGGATTAAGATATGTTTGTACCTGCAGTTTGCCACACATGACAAAATGAGCCCTTATTTATTTAGGTTAGGTTAGTTAGGTTGCTAAAACAGATGCAAAAATATCTCAAATATCTAATTTTAACAAAAGCACAGCAGTGGGATTTGTACAGTATGTAAACCCAAACAATAAGCTTCTCTCTTATTTTGATTCTTTTTTTTTTTAGTCGGTTAAATATATTATATATATGTTCTATCTGTTCAATATGAAAAAATAAATAAAAATTGGCCTTTATGTTGTAGTATTTAGTCTTCCTACATATTATTTTGGACTACATAATTATTAGAGCCCATTCACACAGGGGCGGCACGACTTGTGCCGCGACTGTGGTGGGCGATCTCCACACGACTTCAAAGCAGACTTCCAAAATGACTTCTGTATTGAAGTCAATGGAAGTCGCCTTGAAGTCGTACAGGAACCTTTTTTCTAAGTCGGAGCGACTTCAGTCGCTCCGCTTAGAACGGTTCCATTGTACAGAATGGGACGTGACTCGTCAGGCGGCTGAGACGCCTGACGAGTCGCCCCTGTGTGAATGGGGTCGGAGTCTTTATGTTGTAAAAATCTAGGAGTGGTTGAATAAATTAGCAAAAATAAACTAGGTAGGGGCTAAGCTGGCAACACACTGTGTTGTCTCCCTACAACAGGGCTTAAAGTGGTTGCAAACCCTCAGGTGATACGCAGAGATGAAACCAATCCACCTACATAAGTTGTACCTGTTTATCTGCAGTATTCTCTTCTCTATATCTGTTCAAAGTCTAGAATTGATAGCTTGTCTAAGCTTCCATACAGCAGGGGGCGGGGAGGTGAAGCTACACTCTGCAGATCTTAGTGGGAGCTGATTGGAGGGAAGGAACACGCCTCCCCCTTTCACACAGCACACAGAAACGGAGCTCAGGCTGTCAGTCACGGGCTGTGTGCTGGAGATCCTTCCACTGTCACCTTTTTTACCTCTTGGTAAAACTTCTCAGCAGAAAGAAATTACACTTGGTACTCTGAGTTGAGACAAGTACACGCTATAAATGGATATGTTTTGTTCATATTTCATGCTTGAGGTTTACAAGCACTTTAGGAGCGGAGTGTGTTTTTTGGAGATCAATAGGTATGTTTCTGTACTGTGAGGGCTTTAAATGGTTGAAACATGGGAGATTTGCAATTATTCCTGAGATGTACAACATATGTTTTTTTTTTTTTTGCCTTGACATACACAAGATAACTGTCCCTAGAAAGAATGTTTAAGTTGAACTCTAGCAGATCTAAAAGATACACATTCATTTAGCTCTATAATCATGTTTATATTATTAGGATGGAAGTACCTGAATTTGACCTGGTATCAGTTTCTAGCGGTCCCTGGAGTGGGATAGAGAAAAGTGGCATCCGTAAAGTATTCACATCACTTCACTTTTTCCACATTTTATGTTCTAGTCTTATTCCAAAATTGATTAAATTCATTATTTTACTCAAAATTCTACAAAAACGATACCCCATAATGACAATGTGAAAGAAGTTTGTTTGAAATCTTTACAAATTTATTAAAAATAGAAAACGAAAAAATCACATGTTCATAAGTATTCAGACCTTTTGCCATGATACTCAAAATTGAGCTCAGGTGCATCCTGTTTCCACTGATCATCCTTGAGCTGTTTCTACAACTTGGTTGTAAATTCAGTTGATTGGACATGATTTGGAAAGGCACACACTTGTCTATATAAGGCCCCACAGTTAACTGTGCATGTCCGAGCACAATCCAAGCCATTAAGTCCAAGGTGTTGTCTGTAGACCTCCGAGACAGGGTTGTATCGAGGCACAGATCTGCGGAAGGGTACAGAAGGATTTCTGCAGCATTGAATGTCCCAATGAGCACAGTAGCCTCCATCATCCATAAATGGAAGAAGTTTGGAACCACCAGGACTCTTCCTAGACCAGGCCACCCGGCCAAACCGAGCAATCGGGGGAGAAGTGCCTTAGTCAGGGAGGTGACCATGAACCTGATGGTCACTCTGACAGCGTTTTCTCTTTGGAGAGAGGAGAACCTTCCAAAAGAACAACCATCTCTGCAGCACTCCACCAATCAGTCCTGTATGATGGAGTGGCCGGACAGAAGCCACTCCTCTGGTAAAAGGCACACGACAGCCCACCTGGAGTTTGCCAAAAGGCACCTAAAGGACTCCCAGACCATGAGAAACCAAATTCTCTGGTCTGATGAAACAAAGATTGAACTGTTTGGCCTGAATGGCAAGCATCTTGTCTGGAGTAAACCAGGCACTGCTCATCACCTGGCCAATACCATCCCTACAGTGAAGTATGGTGGTGGCAGCATCATGCTGTGGGGATGTTTTTCAGCGACATGAATTGGGAGACTAGTCAGGATTTTTTATAATATTAAAGGCAGTCACCATCACACCCATTTTCTTTTGGTTGCATGCAATACCCTTTTCTGGCCGCATTAGTAGATATATTACATCTATGGAGACCGCTAGGGGTTAATGTGATTCCAGTCAGGGCTGCGTTCCACGCTCTGTGTTATGCATGGCGTTGGAACGCAGCGCTCGGTTTATAATTGAGCCTGCTGTTGATGACGCACAGCGTCATTTCTGCTTGTTATGGGTGTTCCCTGTGTAGCAGGGGCTCCGTGATGGACATGTGATGTCACGTGACTGTCATCTCGAGCTAGATGACGCTGTTGTGTTATACCCTGGATAATCATGTGACGTGATGTCACGTGACGGTCATGTGGCGTTGGACAGCGCCGCTGCGCCGCCCACGTATGGCGTGTACGTCCGCACGTCGGCCGGCGTCTCGTTTGCATATGCAGGCGGAGTGACGCGGGACTGTGGGACGGGCACGCCAGGCTGTCATTAGACAGCGTTAAAGATGTCATGGCTCCTATCACGAGGATCTCACATACACATGCGGAATCAGAGGATTTAGCCCTTACCATGCATAGGTAAGTGGCTATATATGTTGACATTATACTATTAATAGCTCCCCTTCTGGCCGATACAGCTTCCCACAAATGAACCAGTCACGTATGGAGGGGTTCCATAGAGAGGCTTGGGATGCACGCTTTGGCACCATCTTTGATTTCACAGGAAGTGCTGTTCTGGTGGGCAGATCAGGGGGAGGTCTCTGTCACATATAAATAGCATACAGGCAACAGTGGAGTCATGCCCCAGACAATGCAACATTTTGCGAAACGCGTCGGGAGACTCTACTGCTGCTACTGAGTGTCTTTGCAAAGCATCAAATTTATGGATTGAATGTAAGTGTACTTGCCTATATTCATTAAAATCCTTTGCGTTATTACGCTATGTGCCATCTCCCTTCTTTTTCCACATGACCTTTATGTGAGTCAAATTTCCTGTTGGCTTGAATTTCTGGTATTCCCTCCTGAGTTTGGACCTTGGATATAAGGGTGCGCAGTGTTTATCTGGTTCCATATGCACGGACGTATACACATTCAGCCTGTTTGACCCCATACACGTATGTGTATTGGGTCCACTACATCCGGTAAGCCTCCCCTTCACGTGGTGGTGGTTATGTTACAAGTCACCTATTTACTTTGGAAGATTCACTTGCACCTTTTGGAATTGATTTGAATATATGTTTCATCACATCTATTTGGAGTTCTATATATAATTGGACTTTTTATTCATTAATATATTTGGATTTTTATTTATTATTTTTTCTGTGATTCAGTTAATTTTGGAGCACTTGGTTTTTCACATTGTCATACACATAGCGCTGCATTTTTTGTATATTGTTTGTTGTTACCTTTTTTCCACAGGTATTGTAGCTGCTCATATGTGTTAGCAGCGCGAATATTGTTTGTATTTTTAGTCAGGATTGAGGGAAAGATAAATGCAGCAATGTACAAAGACATCCTTGATGAAAACCTGCTCCAGAGCGCTCTGGACCTCAGACTGGGGCGAAGGTTCCTCTGCCAACAGGACAGCGACCTTAAGCACGCAGCCAAGATAACAAAAGAGTGGCTACGCGACAACTCTGTAAATGTCCTTGAGTGGCCTAAGCAGAGCCCTTCACTTGAACCCAATTGAACATCCTTGGAGAGATCCGAAAATGGCTGTGCATTGACGCTCCCCATCGAACCTGATGGAGCTTCAGAGGTCCTGCAAAGAAAAATGGGAGAAACTGTCCAAAAATAGGTGTGCCAAGCTTGTAGCATCATACTCAAAAATACTTGAGGCTGTAATTGGTGCCAAAGGTGCTTCAACAAAGTATTGAGCAAAGGCTGTGAATACTTTTTATGTACATGTGATTTTTTTAATTTATTTTATTTTATTTTTTAATACATTTACAGAGATTATAAATAATCTTCTTTCACTTTGTCATTATTGGGTATGTCGAATTTTGAGAAAAATGTATGAATTTTAATCCATTTTGGAATAAGGCTATAACATACAAAATGTGGGAAAAAGTGAAGCGCTGTGAATACTTTCCGGATGCACTGTATGCTGATAGGAAGAGAAAGCAGAGAGAGGTATGAGCAGATCACTGTGCTGCTGTTTCTTTTATTGTCCAGCCACAGGCTGAGGCAGGTTAAGGATGACCAGTTATGTTTGTGCTATATCCAGTGATTATGTTGGACAGGAAGTGAAGGTAAGTCTCCCCAATAAGACACATGGGAGAAAAACAACTAACAGCAGGTGCATCGAACTTTCTGCCACTGAAACATATCGGCTGAAAATTGTGTTTTCGGCATTCGGCTGAAATGGGGGAAAAAGTGCAGATAGTGGCCGCCCGGCCTGGGAAATTCAAATCCAGTTCCGTGACACAGAGGGAGATCGCTGCTCTGATCTGGGCACTGGTGAGGCTGCATCTGATGGGCACTGGTGAGGCTGAATTTTATGGACACTGGCGAGGCTGCATTGATCTCTTTTATCATGTCTGCAGTCTCTGACCATCTCTTGTATAATTTCTGCTAGAGGTGCACCAAATGGAAATTTTGCTAATACTATTAGCCGTGTGTTTTAAGTTTTAAGTAGGAGACTGCAGACCTGATACAAAAGATGGTTAGAGACTGAGGACATGATACAAGAGATGGTCAGAGACTGCAGACTGCATTTTTCTTGAGCTTTTCTTGCACTAAGCCTGGGTTTACACTGATGCAAATTTACAGAGGGTTTGATGCATTTAGGAACACACGGATTCGCAGGTCATGTAAAAAGCATAGTATTCCATGGCTTTGGTGCACATCTAATGCATTGCCAATTTTGGTGCGAGGAAGAAAAAAAAGGGTCCTGTGTGTGTGTGTGTGTTGACTGCGGGTGCGATGCAAATTCCTATGGTGCACTGCAAAGTTTATCTTCATAGGCTTCAATTAAACTTGCAAAATATAAAAGTGAAAAAACTGCGCTAAACCAAAATGTAAAGGAAGGCTGCTAACACTCAAACAAAGTGTGAAACGGATATATAAAAAATAGTGCAGCGCTCTAAATCTAGAGTTGCTAATGGAAGCAACTCTAATATGTGAATGACTGATAAACACTGTGTGTTCATGAACTTTATGTATTAGTTCACTGACAGTCCATTCCAATGGATAATTTCACATGTGAGCTGGCCTCCATGAGAACTGGGGAGCGTGACCCCTATGGGTTAAATATAGTGATGAATTCAAAAAAGTCCAAACAGCATGTGTGTAATTGAAATGGATGTCTTTTTCATGGACAACACCGCCACAGCATAAATTGACTGGAAGACCTCAATGTCTAAGGTGAGAATTCACAATAAGGCACAGATGGTACAGGTGTCATATATGACAGTGGGTCAATCGAGCTTGATGGTCGCCGTGACCAGAAATGATGAGAACTGGATATCCTGGATACCTCAGACCGACTCCAACAGGGTGGCAGATGGCCGGCTCACACGATGGAAACTCCTCCGATCGTACAGGCTCCAAATCAATCCAAGATGGACACAGGGGTAGGAGAAAAGAAAAACTCCAGATGGTGCAGGTCAATATAACTATGGGAAGGTTTATTGAATGAATTTTGTCTTGTATGCATATAGACAAAAGGTGATCACAAAATAAAACAAAAGCAATGTGGGGTGCAGCATAAGCAGGCTCTACGCGTTTCGACTACAAAAGTCTTCAACAGGGGCCTAGTGCTGCACCCCCCACATTGCCAACATTAAATATGGTCTGAAATTAATCTGACCCGCCCAGGGGGGGGCAGAGTCAAAACAGAAAGTAATAAACTATTCCACAACATCAGACTAACATCAGTACAAGATGTAACCTAAGTTAGAAAATCATCACATTGAAATAATATAAATAAAAATAGAATGACAATATAAGATCTTACTGAAAAAATAAAACATAAACACAAATTTCAAATATTCCCGCCAAAATTATAAGCCAATCACATTGAAAAGACAGATGACACCATCTGTACAAATAGCATGAGCCTCTGGGTGTTAGTATCCCCACCTAAACTCACCGCCAGTAGAGGGCGTCTGATTATCCTGCTGTAACCTACTGGCAGGCACATAGAAATTCGTCACCTAGCAGCAACATCACTCAAATGCTGCTGCAATTTGGATTGGGGACACCATTGTGGCGACCGCGGACGTCTGATGCGCGCCGTCCATGCGAGCGTCACGCGTGCTCACCCGGGAGCGGCGTCATGACGCAATCGCGTCACGGCGTCTCCTGACAGCCATAGCGCGCAGCAGTGAGAGGACGTCGGCTGCTTCAGAGCGACGGCATCTCACTGCAAGAGGACGCAATAGCTCCATGGCAACACCAGAAGCCATGCAGCGAGCGCCATCTAGTGGATGGAAAGTAAATGGATGAAAGCAAAAAACCTGTATGGATCCACTGATAGGCGTTTATGTCATATATAGCCCAAAAAAACGCCATACAGTGAACTCCATAGATAATGACAATCCCTTCTAACCAAGAGATAGCACATGAATTTAACTAAATTCTGATACAAGGAGAGAACCCAAACTTCCTTCTTATATCACGACAAGACGTGGTGATTCAAGAACCTGAAAACACATCTTGTTACCCCATCAGCAAAACAATACACAGTGAATACTCCCTAAATTGGGGCCAAATGCCAACATTAAAAAGAGGGGTGTAAAAAGGTCCATGTGAAGCAAAACAACCGCACGTGCCACCTGAAAAGGTGCGCACCGGCGATAGATTGCAACAAAGAATTGACATGGACCATCCATCCAGACTGAGAGGGACACACGAGCCCAGGGTACTCGCGCCCGGTTGATAAAAAATACTCCGGCCTTTACTCACAATGAGCCCGGCCGAGGTAAACATCCCTCCATGCCTCAAGGAAGAGGACATCCTCAACGAGGCAGAGGTTATGGACAAGGTGATAGAGGTCATATGTATCCCAGTGGTCCATCAGGGAGAACCCCTCTACTTTGGAGAGAACGGTTCTGGTTCTAATGGGAACTATATGCAGGGTACACCTGTGCCTACTCAGAACCGTTATGCTCCATTACAGGGTGAAGGTTCGTATGATCCTTATTATGATTCATACTCACTCCGGGTGGGGTGATGAACCGCAATCTAGACCTTCTTATTATTACAATTATAATCATTTCGGTCCACCTCAGTATCAGGGTTTTCACAAACCCACTTTCCATACCCCCAAGAGCCCAAGAAGAAACGAGGCTCTAGAGGGGGGCGGCGCATCCAGTGCAAAAAGACCAAGGGTCAGTTAGGTGCAGGTATTTTTAACTTAAGTTCGGTTGCTCTTACTCCCCAAGAGCAATCTGTTTTGGACAAAGGTCTGAAATTTGTTCCTCCACGGAAACTGAACAAATTTTCCACTTTTATAGATATCCAGAAGTATATAAGGAAATTAAATATCCAGAGGCACTTTTTAGCCCTCCCATCAGTTGATGCCCAAAACAACAATGGGATGTCTACAGTGCCCTTGGGATCCACTTCTTCCACCAGTTTACACTCGGGGCTATCAAACCCCTCTTTGTTTAACCCCCCAGTTAATTCAGCTCCATCCATTAATGTGTTCCGCACTCTTGTATTGAAGGACTTAGATGGGCTGCCTGCCAAGAGAGTCCATCAAGATCCAACTATTGCGGCAGGTTTGAAAACCCTATGCCTTAACAAAAACCTTATTATCCGTCCGGCGGATAAAGGCGGGGGGATAGTGGTGCTTGATAAGAAAAATTATGTTTAGGAGATGCATAGACTTCTAGAGGACAGAGCCACTTATAGTCTTCTACCAGGTGATCCCACTTTGAAATATAAGAAAGCCCTGGTAGACATTATCAATGAAGGCTTCTCTCTGAATATTCCTAATAAGAAAGAACAGGAATACTTGGTTCCTTTGGCGCCTCGCATTCCTGTTATTTATTACCTTCCAAAGGTGCACAAGAACTCAGTCGATTCCCCTGGGCGTCCCATCATAAGTGGGATCGACTCAGTTACGTCACGAATTGGGAAGTATATTGATTACTTTCTCCAGCCTTTGGTGGAATTGGTGCCCTCTTATTTGAGGGATACTAAGGTCACCATTAATTTACTGGAGAAGGTTCACCATCAGGGAGATTTGATTCTAGTTACTGCAGACGTGTCTGCATTATACACCTGTATTCCACACCGTTTGGGTCTCGAGGCAGTGGAGTTGTTTCTGACCAGAAACTCATCACTGTCCTTGATACAGAGGAATTTTATTATGGAACTACTGGATTTTGCCACACGGCATAATTACTTTTGGTTCCAGGGAACATTCTTCTCCCAAATTAAGGGTGTAGCAATGGGGGCCAAATGTGCCCCCAGTCTTGCAAATCTCTTTATGGCCCAGTGGGAGGAGGATGTCGTCTATGCCCTTAACAGACTCAAACTAGTTCTGTGGGCTAGATATATAGACGGCATCTTCCTCCTATGGAGGGGCACGAGAGAATCCTTAGACACCTTTATGGCAGCTCTTAACGATAATGATCGGGGAATTGTGTTAACATATGAGGCCAGTTCCTCGTCCATACATTTCCTTGATTTGGAAATTATGGCTGTCAATAACCATCTTGAATTTAAAACCTATTTCAAGTCAACTGACAGAAATGTTTATATTCCTGTTGACAGCTGTCACTACGACCAATGGTTGAAGTCTGTACCACGGGGACAGTTCCTCCGTCTCAGGAGGAACTGCACCCATGATGACGACTTTGTGGCTCAATCCAATATCCTCAAATAAAGATTTTTGGATAGGGGTTATTCATCCATTGGGTTGGACACAGACATTTCCTCTGTATTGGAAATCGAGAGGTCTTCTCTTCTTATTGACAAACAGAGAAATGTTAGAGAGGATAGATTCAAATGGTCCTTTTTCACTTCCTATTCTACTCAACATCATGAAATCAAAAAGATTTTGAATAGGCATTGGAAAGTGTTACTAAGTGACAGAATTCTTGGACCTTCTCTCCCTGAACGGGCAGGTGTGATTTTCAGGGGTGCCCGCTCCATTCAGGGGGAAATAGCTCCTAACACAATAGATCCTCCCAAAAAGATTTCCTTCTTTCCAGAGGCCAATGGTTACTACCCTTGTAGAAAATGTAATGTTTGCATGGTCAATATGTTGGGCAGACGTAGAACGGACACATTCAGTTCTAGTGTTACGGGACGCAGTTATACCATGAGGCAATTTACCACCTCCGTCACCAGGTTCGTTGTGTACCTAATTACATGCCCGTGCAAACTCCAATACGTAGGACGCACGATTAGGAATTTTTCCATTCGTGTTAACGAACATTTAGCCAAAATACGTAAAGGCTGTGATAAGCACACTGTTTTGCGACATTATTTAGAGTCGCGACATTATTTAGAACATCATGCAAAGGACCCTAGAGGCACCCAATTCCAGGTGATAGATAGGTTCGTCCCCCATTGGAGGGGGGACTCCTCTTTGCGGGGTGTCTCTAGGCTAGAGACTTATTGGATACACAAGCTCAGGTGTTACTCACCCCATGGTATGAACATCGAATGGGACATTAATTGTTTCATCAACCGGGCATGAGTACCCTGGGCTCGTGTGTCCCTCTGTCTGGATGGATGGTAGATGTCAATTCTTTGTTGCAATCTATCGCTCGTGCGCACCTTTTCAGGTGGCACGTGCGGTTGTTTTGCTTCACATGGACCTTATTACACCCCTCCCTTTTTAGTGTTGGCATTTGACCCCAATTTAGGGAGTATTCACTGTGTATTGTTTTGCTGATGGAGTAACAGGATGTGTTGTTTTCAGGTTCTTGAATCACCACGTCTTGTCTTGATATAAGAAGGAAGTTTTGGGTTCTCTCCTTGTATCAGAATTTCGTTAAATTCATGTGCTATCTCTTTGTTAGAAGGGATTGTCATTATCTATGGAGTTCACTGTATGGCTTTTTTTAGGCGTTTATGTCATATATAGCCCATCAGTGGATCCATACAGGTTTTTTGCTTTCATCCATTTACTTTCCATCCACTAGATGGCGCTCGCTCCATGGCTTCTGGTGTTGCCATGGAGCTATTGCGTCCTCTTGCAGTGAGATGCCGTCGCTCTGAAGCAGCCGACGTCCTCTCACTGCTGCGCGCTATGGCTGACAGGAGACGCCGTGACGCGATTGCGTCATGATGCCGCTCCCGGGTGCGTGCGCGTGACGCTCGCATGGACGGCGCGCATCAGACGTCCGCGGCGCCACGCTACAATGGTGTCCCCAATACAAATTGCAGCAGCATTTGAGTGATGTTGCTGCTAGGTGACGAATTTCTATGTGCCTGCCAGTAGGTTACAGCAGGATAATCAGACGCCCTCTACTGGCGGTGAGTTTAGGTGGGGATACTAACACCCAGAGGCTCATGCTATTTGCACAGATGGTGTCATCTGTCTTTTCAATGTGATTGGCTTATAATTTTGGCGGGAATATTTGAAATTTGTGGGTTTTTTTTATGTTTTATTTTTTCAGTAAGATCATATATTGTCATTCTATTTTTATTTATATTATTTCAATGTGATGATTTTCTAACTTGGGTTACATCTTGTACTGATGTTAGTCTGATGTTGTGGAATAGTTTATTACTTTCTGTTTTGACTCCGCCCCCCCTGGGCGGGTCAGATTAATTTCAGACCATATTTAATGTGGGGGGTGCAGCACTATGCCCCTGTTGAAGACTTTTGTAGTCGAAACGCGTAGAGCCTGCTTATGCTGCACCCCACATTGCTTTTATTGTTTTATTTTGTGATCACCTTTTATTTGTCTATATGCATATAAGACAAAATGCATTCAATAAACCTTCCCATGGTTATATTGACCTGCACCATCTGGAGTTTTTCTTTTCTCCTACCCCTGTGTCCATCTTGGATTGATTTGGAGCCTGTACGATCGGAGGAGTTTCCATCATGTGAGCCGGCCATCTGCCACCCTGTTGGAGTCGGTCTGAGGTATCCGGGATATCCAGTTCTCATCATTTCTGGTCACGGCGACCATCAAGCTCGATTGACCCAATGTCATATGACAGGTGGGTCCACCGTTTCCGGTAAAAGAGTACCCAACTTTACCATCTGTGCCTTTATTGTGAATTCTCACCTTATACATTGAGGTCTTCCAGTCAATTTATGCTGTGGCGGTGTTGTCCATGAAAAGACATCCACTTCAATTACACACATGCTGTTTGGACTTTTTTGAATTCATCACTATAATTAACCCATAGGGGTCACGCTCCCCAGTTCTCATGGAGGCCAGCTCACATGTGAAATTATCCATTGGAATGGACTGTCCATGAACTTTATGTATTAGTTCACTAACACACAAGCCCTGTACACACGATCGGATAACCTATGGATTTTCGTCCGATGCATTTGTCCATCGGAAATCCGATGAAACTGTTTTTTCATCAGTCTTGCCCACACACCATCAGTCAAAAAACCGACCGTTCCAAACGCGGTGACGTAAAACACTCCGATGAGCCGAGAAAAATGAAGTTTAATGCTTCTGAGCATGCGTCGACTTGATTCTGAGCATGCGTGGGTTTTTGATCCGATGGACTTGCCCATAGACGATCTGAGTTTTCGATCGGTTTTTTATCCATCGGAAAAATTCAAAACATGTTCTATTTTTTAAAACCGATGGAAAAAAGACCGATGGGTCCCATACACGATCGGTTGGTCTGATGAAAACCATCCATCGGACGGTTTTCATCAGTCAAACCGATCGTGTGTACAGGGCTACAGTGTTTATCAGTCATTCACATATTAGAGTTGCTTCCATTAGCAACTCTAGCGCTTCAATTAAACTTGCAGCACACAGTTCACATCTCTGCCAATTGTTCACTGTCTGCCTCCTGAAATTTGCGGTAAATTCGCACCTCACACGGGACCAAAAAACGGATCAAATTCGCAGTGCATTGCAGTAGTGTGAACCTAGGCTAAAGGTGCCAATAATGGCAAACAATAAATTCATATTAATTTAAATTGGTGATATTAATTAAAAAGTTGAATATAATACAATTATATATAAAAATATACCGTAAGCATTTTTTAAAAAACTTTCAGTTTTCGACTAAGTGCATCCTGCAATTTCAGTACCAAAATTTCCATTTGGTGTACCCCTAGGTTCATTCTCTCCTCCCCCACCCACTTAATCTAAGTATAGGTTTACATATACTTCAAGTATGGGGGCTATGCATTTGTATCGCATGACAGCAAGTGGAACAGAGTAGATTGAGCAGGTAGAGAGAAGAATGGATAAGCCCTGGTTCACACTGAGCCGGGAATGAAACCGTTCGGCTGAACTCGCACAGTTTCACTCCGGCATGTCAATCCTGATGTCGGCTGCGATTTCACAGACATCTGTGCAGGTTTCTGCACAGATGTCAACGGAAATTGCAAAAAGTAGTACAGAAATTACTTTTTGAAATTGATGCAGTGCCGCAAATGCAGCGTGGCACTGAGTAGGACGGTGCCATTGCCGGCAATTGCCGCTGATTTTACATGCGATTTTTGACATGTCAAATCGCACCAATGTGAACCAGGGCTAGAGGTATCAACAAATCCTGGAGGCTAGGATCAGAAGGGAAAAAAAAAAAAAGCAGAAGCTGAAAGCAGGACAGACCTTTCAATTGTAATCCCAACACGTACATTATAATCAGTCTTGATCATGTAGATAAACAAAAGACTTAAAAGGGACACGAAAGGTACATGTTTTTTCAACTTAATGCATCCTATGCATTAAGGTGAAAAAACATCCGACAATACCAGCCCCCCTGTTTTACTTACCTGAGCCTATTCACCTGTTGCGCTCGCCCCCGATGTCCTCTTCGCCGCTCAGTCTGGTCTTTGATTGTCTAGAGTGGATGGATTGAAAGCGGTGCAGCCATTGGCTCGGGCTGCTGTCAATCACATCCAATGACGCGGCGCGCCCGGGGGGCAGGGCCGAGTGATACAGTGAGCGGCTGTATCACGGGAGCGTGCCCGCAAGAACTCGCCACTATGCAAGCTCGCTCGCATGAAGGTGTTCAGTTCTTGCGGGGTGGCGCAGAGACAGCCGCCGAGGGACCCCAGAAGACCAGGTTCGGGGCCACTCTGTGCAAAACAAGATGCACAGTGGAGGTAAGTAAGTTTGTTTTTTTTTGTTTTTTAATTCTCTTTACAACCCCTTTAAGCTCGGTGCACACTTTGGGGTTGATTTTTGGGCCCTTTCACACATGCGGATCGTATGTCCGTTTTTTTCATCCATCCGTTTACGCATGAAAAAGGACATGCATGTATCCCTATGGGATAGCGGATGAACATCCGCTGACACCCGATCTCATTGGTCGCCGCTATGCTCCGTTTCTGCAGACGGAGGAAAAATCCTATTTTTACATCCGTCTGCAGATCGGATGAACACGGACAGACGGTCCGTGTTCATCTGATTTCCCCCCCCCCCCATAGAGGAGAGCGGAGATCTGACAGGGCGGTCCCTGCACAGTGTGTAGGGACCGCCCTGTCATCTGCCGGCTCAGTGGGGATCAACGGCGCGATCCCCGCTGAGCAAGCGGATATTTAAGGATTGGGTAATCACGGAATCCGCCCGTGTGAAAGGGCCCTTACTAAAAATGGAGAGTGCAAAATCTGGTGCAGCTGTGCAAGGTAGTCAATCAGCTTCTAAATTCAGATTGCTCAATTAAGCTTTGACAAAAAAACCTGGAAGCTGATGCAGAGCTTCACCAGATTTTGCACACTCTAGTTTTAGTAAATCAACCACACTGTATTTTTTTTTTATTGTTCAGCCTGCTGGATGAATTAAAAAAACTCAGATTCCAGCATCCACATAAGCGATGTGGATACAGGGCTCTCCCACATGCTTTTTGGAGACTTCAGATGTGTTTTTGCAAAATTTAGCCGTGCCTAAATGTTTTTCTTCGTAAGAAACGGGTTCCGTCTTGCCACTCTACCCTATAGCCCAGACATTTGAACACGGGAGATTGTTGTCGCACAGCCAGTACTTTCCAGATATTCCTGCAGCTCCTGTAATGTTGCTGTAGGCCAAATCATTACTGAGTGTGGAAACTTTATACTGGACCTCATGCAACTTGGATTCTGTGCCTCTCCAATCTTCTTTCCAGACTCTGGGATCTTGATTTTCAAATTAAATACAACATTTTCCACAGTCCGTGATGATTTGGAGAGCCATGTCATCTGCTTGTGTTGGTCCACTGTGTTTTATTAAGTCCAAAGTCAGCGCAGCCCTCTACCAGGAAATTCTACAGCATATGCTGAGCAGTCTTATGGAGATTGATTTTCCAGCAGGTTATTGATCATGGTATCACTGTGCTTGACTGGCCAGCAAACTCGCCTGACCTATTCCCTATAGAGATTCTGTGGGGTATTGTCCAGAGGAAGATGAGACACCAGACCCAACAATGCAGACAAGCTGAAGGTCGCTATCAAAGCAACCTGGACTTCCATAACACCTCAACAGTGCCACAGGCTGATCGCCTCCATGCCACGCCGCATTGATGCAGTAATTCATGCAAAAGGAGCCCTGACTAAGTATTGAGGGCATACTATACTGTACATGGACATACTTTTCAGTAAGCCAACATTTCTGTATTACAAATCTTTTTTATTGGTCTCATGTAATATTGTAATTTTCTGAGATGCTGAATTTTGGATTTTCACTAGCTGTAAGCCATATTCATAACAAATTTAAAGAAAGAAATGCTTGAAATGTATCACTCTGTGTGTAATGTATCTATAGAAAATATGAGTTTCACTTTTTGAATTGAAAGTGTGTAGTACTGCGCCAATCCTATAATAGAAAACTTGTTATGTGCAGCCAACCACTCAAAATCAGACAGGAAAAGGTTAAATAAATATTTAAAAAGTGTGGCGCCAATGAATGATGAGGAATAACCTCAACCGTGCAATATAATGAAATAAGTATATGTAAATTTTAAATTGAACACAATATAGTGGTAAGTATACCCTGTGACATGTGCATGATATACAATTTTACATGAAAATACCATATAGCATAAAACAATGCCTCATCCACCTGTCTCTACTGACAGTCAGCAGGTGGTGAACCAATAGCTATATCGTGCATATACAAACAAAACTTTTATATAATGGGTGTCAAGTTCATATGGGGTAACTTTGATGAGTGTCTGCCAATATAATGGTCATACACTGAAGGAAAGTTCCAGCAAAGAATCTCCCGAAGAACTTGGGATGACCTTATCCGTATACCGGGAAGTATATTGGATGTAGTAGACCACTAGGTATATACTTTCACCCGGGAGTGCCTTCACCATGGATCCATAAAGGAGAAAGGGATACTCTTACCAGCTATGGTGGATCCAATGCGCCGTACGGCGGATGGATCTTTCAGGCTTTGTCTCTTTCAGAGACAGGGGAGCGACAACCGGAGTCTGTAGAACGCCTCCTCTTAGAGCTGGCAGCACTTCTATTTTATCAAGAACGATCCAATCCCAAATCGCAAAGCACCTCAATAGGTCATAGCCATGAAAAACAGGGAAAAGATTCTCCACATGGTGTAAATCCAAAAACGATTTATTAAAACATCCGTTTTAAAGTTCAAGCAATGTGAGCACTCGGTAAAAATTCTTAAAAAGCAAATATATAAAAAAGCAAATATAAGAAAAGCCACGACACTCCACAGCACAGCAGTACAAAAACGAAGACAGCGTGGTCAAGTCAGCTGGAGCTGGTGTATTATCCGACCGGTTTCGTCTTAACAGACATCTACTGGGTTTTTGGATCATTCATTGGCGCCACACTTTTTAAATTTTCACTTCTTCAAAAAGTGCTTATGTTGGTGGGCTAAATACAGGTGAAACTCGAAAAATGTGAATATCGTGAAAAAGTTCATTTATTTCACTAATGCAACTTAAAAGGTGAAACTAATATCTAAGATAGACTCATTACATGCAAAGCAAGATAGTTCAAACCGTGATTTGTCATAATTGTGATGAATATGGCTTACAGCTCATGAAAACCCCAAATCCACAATCTCTGAAAATTTGAATATTGTGAAAAGGTGCAATATTCTACGCTCAAAGTGTTCCACTCTAATCAGCTAATTAAGCCATAACATCTGCAAAGGGTTCCTGAGCCTTTAAAAGGTGCACAAGCAGCAGGGATAACCGAAGCCTGGAGGGGATTGTCAGGAAAATGCCATTCAAAAGTGTTGGGGACTTTCACAAGTAGTGGACTGAGGCTGGAGTCAGTGCATCAAGAGCCACCACACTCAGACGGATCCTGGACATTGGGCTTCAAATGTCGTATTCCTCTTGTCAAGCCACTCCTGAACAATAAACAATGTCAGAAGCGTCTTACCTGGGCTAAAGAAAAACAGACCTGGTCTGTAGCTCAGTGGTCCAAAGTCCTCTTTTCTGATGAGAGCAAATTCTGCATCTCATTTGGAAACCAAGGAGCCAGAGTATGGAGGAAGAATGGAGAGGCACACACTGCAAGATGCTTGAAGTCCAGTTTGAAGTTTCCACTGTCTGTGTTGATTTGGGGAGCCGTGTCATCTGCTGGTGTTGGTCCACTGTGCTTCATTAAGTCCAGGGTCAACGCCGCCGTCTACTAGGAGATTTTGGAGCACTTCATGCTTCCTTCCGCAGAGGGGCTCTATGGGGATGCTGACTTCATTTTCCAGCAGGACTTGGCACCTGCCCACACTGCCAAAAGCGCCAAAACCTAGTTCAATGACCGTGGGATTACTGTGCTTGATTGGCCAGCAAACTCGCCTGACCTGAACCCCATAGAGAATCTATGGGGCATTGCCAAGAGAAAGATGAGAGACATGAGACCGAACAATACAGAAGAGCTGAAGGCCGCTATTGAAGCATCCTGGTCTTCATAACACCTCAGCAGTGCCACAGGCTGATAGCTTCCATGCCACGCCGCATTGAGGCAGTAATTGCTAGACTTGTGCACAACGGAAAAATTAGTTTTGTTTAGTTTAGTTTATTTTCGGTCCTGTTGATTCGTAATCATTCGTAATTTTTCTAAACGGGATTTTTCGTGTTCGGACTAATTCGGATTTTCGCAAGTGACATTTTTCATTGAATCGGAATGATTCGTATTAATGTAAGCCTTATTTTTAGTTGATTTATAATTTGTACTTTCGGTAGAGTACATTGTTTTTCGTTGATTCTGGACACAACTACTTTCGTAACTTTTTTTTTTTTTTTTGGTTCGTTGATTCGTAATTTTCCATGTCTCTCTCACAATGGCGCTGCCAATTATGCCTAACGTGCTTTGAATGGATTCGTACTTTTCTAAATACATTGAGGTTATTTGTAACGATTCGAAATCTCGTATTTTACTTTCGTTTTTGACATGCGGCTATAGCCTCCGCCCCTGTACACCATTTTGAGAGGGAGTTCAGCACGGTGAGGGAGGAGCAGAGAGCAGAGCAGAGTGTTATTGTGCTTCGAATGTATTCCTATATTCGTAACTTTTTTCGTAACAAATTATGCCGAAGGCATTCAGGCATTCGCTATTTGCGATTATAATTAATTTCGGATTCTGTTTAATTCGTAATTGCTTTGTTCGGAAATTCGAATGCTTCCGAATGTCCGAAAGTTGCTAAATTCGTACGAATTTCGATTCGTTACGAAACGGATTGCACAAGCCTAGTAATTGCTGCAAAAGGGGCCCAAACCAAGTACTGAGTACATATGCATGCTTATACTTTTCAGAGGTCCGATATTGTTCGATGTACAATCCTTGTTTTATTGATTGCATGTAATATTCTAATTTTCTTTGATTGTGGATTTGGGGTTTTCATGAGCTGTAAGCCATAATCATCACAATTATGACAAATCACGGCTTGAACTATCTTACTTTGCATGTAATGAGTCTATCTCAGATATTAGTTTCACCTTTTAAGTTGCATTAGTGAAATGAACTTTTGCACGATATTCAAATTTTTCGAGTTTCACCAGTATCTTTGTTCCAAATGGAATACGGTAGTTCAGCCCTCAAAAATTCCACTCGCCTGCTCGCATTTTGCGAGTGGAATTGAGGTGTGCGAGTATATACTGGGTTGCCCTGTCCCAGGAATGTAAAGCCAATGAACCCCCTCCCGCGCCGCACACAGGCTTGCAGCGCGGTCATTACAATATTAGTTAGCCGCCGGGGACCGCCCCTCTCCCTCACTCCGTGCCACACACCCCCGCCCCCTGCACTTGCAGCGTGGACATTACAAGAACATTACAGAAGTCAGCCGCCGGGGACCGCCTCTCTCCCTCCTTGCCACACATCCCACCCCCCGCACTCGCAGCGCGGGCATTAAATAGGAATACTTGGCCGCCGGGGACCGCCCCTCTCACTCCCTCCTTGCCACACATCCTGCCCCCCGTACTCGCAGCGCGGGCATTAAATAGGAATACTTGGCCGCCGGGGACCACCCCTCTCACTCCCTCCTTGCCACACATCCCGCCCCCCGCACTCGAAGTGCGGGCATTGCAACAGGAATAGTTAGCCGCCTATGGACCGCTCCTCTCCCTCCCTCCTTGATGCACATCCCACCCCCCCACATTACAGTAGTTAGCCGCCGGGGACCGACCGCCCCTATCCAGTTACACATCGCACCCACCCGCAGCGCAGGCATTACAACATAAATAGTCAGCTGCCTGGGACCACTCCTCTCCATCTCCCTCCTGCTGCATGATTAAGGAGTGGGGCGGTGCATGCCTCAAGCTAGTTCTCAGTGTGCACCGATGCCTGACCCCACCCCCACCCCCCACCCCCACCCCCCCCCCCGGCTGCAGGAGAAAAGAGAATGGTAACTATGACAGTGTGTTGTGATTGGAATCGGCACATGTGCTTGAGGGGGTTGGAGGCATTGAATGGGGGATTGAACAAGATGTGTGCTGGGAGGAAAGGGGGGGGATTGAGAGCAAAGATGTGCTGGATTGAGGGAGGGGCGGGGGTTAATTCGAGGCATACGTATAATGGATTGGGTGGGGGTAGAATTGGAGGCATAGGTCTGAATCATACTTATGCCTCCAATTCCACCACCCCCGCCAATCTATCATACCTATACCTCCAATTTCACCGCAATGCATTTGGGCTGCACTGATGGGCACTGGTCAGGCCACCCTGATGGGCACTGGTCAGGCCGCCCTGATGGGCACTGGTCAAGCTGCACTTTGTTAATATTTGTTTTTGTAACTTATTTCTGCATAAAACATTTAACAGTGTCAGTTCATGAGATCATTTATGAGGGCGTGTTTAGGGGTGGAATTATGGGTGGGGCAGGGTAGAGGGTTGGGTGGGGCAACTGGTGGCGAGTAACTCTTAAGGCCTGGCTAGTAGCTCAGGACTTGAAATTTTGAGCCCTACGGTAGTTTATTGCTGTGATTTGTCCGATTAAAGCTGCATTGATGGGCTCTGGTGAGGCTGCATTGATGGGCTCTGGTGAGGCTGCATTGATGGGCTCTGGTGAGGCTGCATTGATGGGCTCTGGTGAGGCTGCATTGATGGGCTCTGGTGAGGCTGCATTGATGGGCTCTGGTGAGGCTGCTTTGATGGGCTCTGGTGAGGCTGCTTTGATGGGCTCTGGTGAGGCTGCTTTGATGGGCTCTGGTGAGGCTGCTTTGATGGGCTCTGGTGAGGCTGCTTTGATGGGCTCTGGTGAGGCTGCTTTGATGGGCTCTGGTGAGGCTGCATTGATGGGCTCTGGTGAGGCTGCATTGATGGGCTCTGGTGAGGCTGCATTGATGGGCTCTGGTGAGGCTGCATTGATGGGCTCTGGTGAGGCTGCACTGATGGGCTCTGGTGAGGCTGCACTGATGGGCTCTGGTGAGGCTGCACTGATGGGCTCTGGTGAGGCTGCACTGATGGGCTCTGGTGAGGCTGCACTTTGTTAATATTTGTTTTTGTAACCTATTTCTGCATAAAACATTTAAGTGTCATTTCATGAGATCATTTATGAGGACGTGTTTAGGGGTGGAATTATGGGTGGGGCAGGGTAGAGGGTTGGGTGGGGCAACTGGCGGTGTTAACTCTTAAGGTCTGGCTAGTAGCTCAGGACTTGAAATTTTGAGCCCTGCGGTAGTTTATTGCTGTGATTTGTCCGATTAAGATTTAAAACATAATTTTATGGTTGAAAAAACAAATGAGGCACTAGGCATCCTAGGGTACCACACCCCTTAATATGGAGAAAAATGTCAAGTATCTGCCAGAAGCTTAAAATATCAGACCACTAATTTATGTGTTTTTTTTTTTTTTTTAATAAGGTTTTAAACTGTTATGTCATAAATGTGAAGATTTTTTTAATTCCTGTGCCTGTACATGGTACCATTTTTAAAATCCCACTCTGTGGTGTATCTTGGAATACATTTTTGGTTAGTGTGACTAGAAAATCAAAAGGGTCTCTGGGGTGTGTTCAAAGCAACTTTGTTTTGCCAATGTGTACATAAACCATTACTAAATTTAAAGGATTCAGATGATAAACCATGTTTGTGCTAATAAATTCATTATATAATGCCTAAAGTGTGTTTCCACCTTTTCAGCCACATAAAGATACTACTTTTATATTTGTTACATGTCCCCATAGCAAAACGTAAAAAAAAAAAAAAATTGATTTTAAAAATTGCTTTGTATTATTTACTTTTTCGAAGTTCTGAAAACTCCCAAAAAAAAATTCTCCTGGGGGACACTGACGAGTTAACCCTGCCTGTACTGGCAGATCTCATTATCAGTAGTGAACTAGATTTGAGCAGTGTCTGTGCTAACAAAGAGTTCTTGGGGGTTGTGTTTTTCATTGTATGTTAATGAGATGAAGCTGTCCCCACTTTGTCCACCTCCACTTTCACTTGGGCCCCTTTCACACCAGTGGACCGATCTTACCACCCATTGTTCTCTATGCGGAGGTGGATGTAAACGGACATGTGTCTGCTTACACCCACCTGCATCCGATCCAGGCCACCAAAAACAGATGGATGGGGATCTGTTCGGATGACAGTTGGATGGAAACAGACGATCGGTTGCCACCCGACTGCCCCATAGAGAACATAGGGCTCTGCATAGTGTAGAAGATATGGACCTGTCATATGTCTGCTCAGCGGAGGATCAGTGGACTTGAATTGTTCAGAATAGTTTGCAGTCTACCCAAATGCTTGCTCCAAATAAAAAAAAAAAAAAAAAAAAAAAAAAAGGATATATTGTTTAAGATAATTTGTAGGTATGCTGTGTCAACAGGAAAATAAAACAAACATGTAGTGGGTTTACCTAAATTTGACTGCAAAAGTGGAATTTCCCAGCTAGTAGTAACCAAAACCACTAGATAGCATAAGGCCTGTTGAACACTAGAACAGTAAAATAAAATTTCTACATGATACACATCTAACACCTGCGACTTAAGCCAGACAAGGCTGCAGTATGATTTGATTGAGGGGCAACAGGAGTCTTGACAGATCCGCTTCTATTTGATGCCTAGGGCTTTTATTACTATGGCGAGCAAATACTACATCATTATCCGCCGCTTCCTTAACCTGTTCCCAGTTGACTGCTGAATGTAAAAAAAAAAAATGCAGGCAAAAAAATTGGTGAAAAAAAATATCATCCATACTAGCCCCTTATCTGAGCATACAGCCCGCAGGTCAGGAAAGGCAGGGGGACCAGCGAGCCCCCCCCCTCCTGAACCATACCAGGCCGCATGTCCTTAAGAAGGGGGGTGCTTCTGCCACCCCAAAGAACCTTGTCCCCATGTTGATGGGGACAAGGCCCTCTTCCCCACAACCCTGGGCTGTGGTTGTGGGGATCTGTGACCGGGGGCTTATCAGAATCTGCCCCCCCATTTGAATGAGTAGGGGTACATTGTACTCCTACTCATTCACCCCAAAAAGTGTCACTTTAAAAAACAAAAACAAAAAAACAGTTGTTAAAAATTCCTTTATAAAAAATCCAAAAATATTGTCCCCTGATGTAGATTCATCGTCAATCACGCCGCCCACCCCAAAAATTTTTTGCTGCCAATTTTTTTTCCTTTTACATTTAGCTGTTAGTGGGGAACCCTGCTGACGGCTAATGACTTATCAGTTGTTAAGGGCGAAGCGGCCGGGTTCCAACTATGTACGGTGTATTTAAAGGGGGGAAAAAACACAAACCAAACTTGGCACACATGTAGCCCCACTCCTCTTCTATAAGTGTGCAAAGTTTTCTTTTGTCCGGAGGACCTACGGCCGGGGAGCACCGATTTTTCAAAGCCGGGCACCCCTTCCATAGACTCCCATGTTAAACGGTCATTTCTCTGGACCCGAAACTTGGCACACATGTAGCCCCATTTCTCCTCTACAAGTGTGCAAAATTTGTTGTCTGGGGGACCTACGGCCGGGGAGTACCGATTTTTCAAACCCGGGCACCCCTTCCATAGACTCGCATGTTAAACGTCCGTCTAGTCATGGGCACAGTGGGGCACAGTGAGGCATGCACATGGACACAGTGCGGCAAAGTGAGGCATGCAGATGGACACCCTAGGCTTATACTCGAGTCAATAAGTTTTCCCATTTTTTTGTGGTAAATTTAGGTGCCTCGGCTTATATTCGGGTCGGCTTATATTCGAGTATATACGGTAATTAATTTGAAAATGGTATATGTTTCTTGATTCTGATTACTAATGTGCTTACATTATTTATTTTTCAGACACATGAAAAGTTTAGTCCACCATGCGTTGCCTTTTTTAGAGTTCAATTTTATGTAGAAACTGGAAAAATAATAAGGTAAGAGAATAAATTGTGTTTCCTTTATATTATCTGGATCTCTATCTGTTGCCGATTATATATTGAATGGGTGTGTTTTTTATTAAATTTTTCTTACTATTAATCCACTCTGCATAATGCTTTGTTTTTCTTGGTCCTTGGGCTTTGCCCTGGGGTATTTATTATGGTCTTGCTGACTTTCAGGAATGCTTAAACTGTTTTTAAACTGTTTTTACTGTCTCTGGGAAACTATGGTAGAGGGAGAGAAGTAGGAATGGGAAAGATGAGAACAGTGATATATTTATATTGCCATGTATTATTGGTCAGTTGTAGTGCGATTTAGGATAGAAAATAATTAGAAGAGTGCTGCTGACTCATTGAACTAAATAACACATAAGGAACCTTGTACTATAATACAAATGTGTGTGTGACTGCACGATTACTATCATTTTATTTTATAATATGCTTTGGTTTAGTGTCAGGACACTTTTTTCTTTTTCTTTTATGCTGTTTTTTTAATTGTGTGTTATACACTGTACATAATTTGCATTTGCCATCCTCTGCTCCTTCATTTTTTCCTCTTTTATCCTTTTTGTCTGTGGATAGACCTATATCTGTCCAAATAATGACCACTTTAGGACCAGACCTTTCTGGACCTTTTTGTTCAGAAGTTTAAATTGGTATTTTTTGCTAGATGTTCCAATGCATCTGTAATATATTCATTTAGATTAGTCTGACCTCAGTAAAGTAATGATGCTTTTTATCCTTTTTTTAAATGGCATTTTATTATAGAAGGCTATATGTCAGATCAAAAAGAGGATAAACTGAGGAGGAATAAGGTACCAGAGGTATTTGTCCAAAGTGCAAAAATGCAGTCAATATTCCCTGTGCAGACACTTTTTAAGATGTCGCTACATGCTGGCCCTTCACCTTTCCTCCTGGGTGTACTCTCACCTTCAATATCTTCAAAGGTCAGATAACCTGTGCAATTAAAATATGAACCCGGCACTAAGGTTCCACACCAAAAACCTCCAGCAAGGAAGCATTCCGCTCCACAATGACCTCCCAGCTTGTAGTGACAGGATTGGTAGATGGCAAGGTCAAGCTCAGTCATTCACAGTCGGGCTCAAGGAAGACAAAATGTAAAATATGATGGGGGGGGGGGGGGGTTTATTAAAGGCAAATAGACTCTGCAAAAGCAGCAGTTGTTTTGTTTTTTTGTATTTTCCTTGCTCGTAATTGGGTATTCTTTGCAAAGTGAAGCTTTACCTCATTTACTAAGCTCTGGAGCAACTGCACTTGCAGAGTGCACAGTATTTTTGCCTTTAGTAAATCAAGCCCATAGTGCTGACTGCTATATTTTATTATTAAAGTAAAATAACCACAAATATTGCACTCTCGCTCTCTGAATATAAGCACTGAAATAAGTACAGAGGGACAACCTGCTAGATAAAATCATATGTAGTCCAAAAATGCAGAGCGCCAGCTGGCTGCTATGATTCATTCTCGCAGCCTTACTTTATTGCCCTGCCAATGTGCCCCCTTAGCAGAATGATTGCCATTAATTATTTTTTTGATTTTTATTATTAAAGCTACAGCTGTTGGTTATTGAATCTTTATAAAATTAAGCATTTTTGTATAGTGTGCAAGAAAAAAAACATAACCTCTCAAACGGCTGTAAGGATTGTTTGCTCATTACTTTTAGTTAGGAGAGCCAACGAGAGCAGAAACAAAAGTACATGGATGTGTATGATTGTGGGTTTACCTAGATATATAGGGGTTAATATACTAAAACTGGACAGCGCAAAATCTGGTGCAGCTGTGCATGATAGCCAATCGGCTTCTAACTTCAGCTTGTTCAATTAATCTTTGGCAATAAAATCTGGAAGCTTACTGGTTTCTATGCAGAGCTGCACCAGGCTTTGCGCTCTCAAGTTTTGGTAAATCAACCCCGTTATATCTAGGTAAAGCCTTGTGAGGTGTAATCTGGTTGGTGGTTGTTTTCTAAAGATCATTTTATTCTAATTCATTATGTTTTGATTTCACCACAGTGATAAAATGGCCAGAAAATTGTATTATTACCACCTGAAAGAACAAGTCTTGAGATCCCACTGCACTCACACAGAGGAGATTTATTTTTTGCTGGCAGCATATGCACTTCAAGCGGATTGTGGAAACCAAAGAAATCCGATTAAAAATTACTTCGAACCCGAGGCCTACTTTCCACATTGGGTATGAACATTTAACTTGAGGCTAAAAGTTATCAAGTCTATACCAGATGTCTGTTAAATTGTTTTATGTTATTCAATGAAGCATCTTTGTAAGCATTTGCCATCCTCTGCTCTTCATGGTGCCTATGGTAGTATTCACTATAATTGTGATTAGTGAAGTCCATGTTTGCTATTATTTTGCTTATTTGCCAGACTAAAATGGTTTATATGTATTTAAGTTTTTCAGCGCTTTTAACATTATTGTCTTATGATTCTCAAGCAGTAGTTGTGCTATTCACATTTTCCAGAAAAAAACAACCATCATTATTTATAATACAACTAGTTAAATTCCATAGATTTCCCTTGTTGTACTGTAAATATGCCACCCCATCGTAAACCATCTGTTATTTTCAGGATCTAATTTAATTGTTGCTTAAAAATGTTTCCTTTTTAATGTAAAGGTGTCAGGAATCTAGAAATTGTTTGCGTAATAATTCCATAATATATACAATTTATAATTTTATATTTTGTTGGTTATTACCATATCAAATAACTTATTTAGTTACTTTTCTAAATACAGTTGTTCTTGTGAAACACTTTAAGTTTTTAATAGGTTACATGAACGATTACAAAGGGAGGGTTTGCTTACATATGGTAACATTTTGTGAAAATGTCAGTATAAATAACAAGATCTACAAGGACGATGTATACTATGAAGTCTCCGAGCCTGTTTATTAAAATTTGTTAAAGGCTAAGGCCATTTTTGTGACCAAATTTGGGGTGTAACATGAAGCATGGTAACATACAGCACCACATTAGAAGAACCCTGTGCAGAAGGGCCAGCAATCCCTCCTGTGTTACATCTTTGTATTTCAGCTGCACTTTTCCAGCCAAGTCCATACCTCTGTATGCTGGGGGAATAGTTTGTAAAGCCTGTGCATTGCAACTGTTTCACACTGATTGCAGGTGTAATACTTTGCAGGCTTCAACGCAAAAAGGTAAAACCTGTACATTGATCATAAATTCAGTGTTGCTACATTTTCTACTCGTTTTGTGAAAGGCAAACTTGGCTTTTTTTTAAATAAAGAACTTGCACGAGTCGTGCTGCGCTTTCCAAATTGTGGCACTATCCTCTAGGACCTGTGTGTGTCCCAGAAGGCAGCAGGGGGAAGGAGAAGGGTCTGGAAATACCCGGAGGTTGTCACAACGATCTTACGTGGAAATGGGAGTGGGTACCTGTCAAAACCTGGTACCCACTCCCCCCCCCCCCCAAAAAAAGTGCCAAATGTGGCAGTGAATGGGAGAAGGTTGGCAAGAAGAAAGCCATTGTTGAAAAAAAGCCATAAAAAGTCCCATTTTCAGTTTGCGAAAAGCCATGTGGGGGACACAGCAAACATGTGGAAGAAGGTGCTCTGGTCAGATGAGACCAAAATGTAACTTGTTTGCCTAAAGGCAAAACGCTAACACTGAACATCACCCTGAACACACCATCCCCACCGTGAAACATGGTGGTGGCAGAATCATGTTGTGCGGATGCTTTTCTTCAGCACAGACAGGGAAGCTGGTCAGAGTTGATGGGAAGATGGATGGTAGCAAATACAGGGCAATGATAAAAGAAAACCTGTTAGAATTTGCAAAAGACCTGATACTGGGGCAGAGTTTCACCTTCCAGCAGGACAATGACCCTAAACATACAGCCAGAGCTACAATGGAATGGTTTAGATCAAAGCATATTCATGTGTTAGAATGGCCCAGTCAAAGTCCAGACCAAAATCCAATTGAGAATCTGTGGCAAGACTTGAAAATTGCTGTTCACAGATGCTCTCAAAGCATATTCGTGTGTTAAAATGGCCCAGTCAAAGTCAAGACCAAAATCCAATTGAGAATCTGTGGCAAGACTTGAAAATTGCTGTTCACAGACGCTCTCCATCCAATCTGATAGAGCTTAAGCTGTTTTGCAGAGAAGAATGGGCACAAATGTCACTCTTTAGATGTGCAAAGCTGGTAGAGCCATCCCCAAAAATACTGGCAGCTGTAATTGCAGCAAAAGGTGGTTCTACAAAGTATTGACTCAGGGGGCCGAAAACAAATGCACACCACACTTTTTTCAGATATTTGTTAAAAAAAATTGAAAACCATTTATCATTTTCTTTCCATTTCACAATTATGTGCCACTTTTGTGTTTTTGGTCTGTCAGATAAAATCCCAATAAAATACATTTACGTTTTTGGTTGTAACATAACAATTTTGAGGGGTATAAATACTTTTTCAAGTCACTGCAGGTTCCTCGAACAAGTGTATGTTTAGTAGTTGCATGAGAGATGTTTTATTCTAAAATTTCCATATTCCAAAATTTCTATATTCTTATTTTTCACAGATCATTGCAAAAAGAGGGGCTGATTATATATTGAAGCATGCTCCTGAGGTGCACAAGGAACTTCAAGGAATGTCTGTGAAGGAAGCTGTTCTAAATTTCATTAGGGAATCATGTGTCCTGGAAGATGTACCTGTTCATTATTATAGACTTCTAAAGGTAAGAGTTTTTTACGTATTGCTATATACTGTATAAGCCATGTGTTGCTTACGAAGGTATGTATTAAATCAGTGTTTCTCAAGCTTTTTCCAGTCGGGCGCCCTTGAAAAATATTTTGAGTCTTAAGGCATCCCAGTCTAATGCCGCATGAATCACGACGGGAAAAACGAGGGAACGGCTTGGTTCCCTACACATGTCAGTTTTTCCCAACATTTTTCTCTTTGTCGAGAAAAACGACCGTGTGTGGGCTCCACGGCAGTGTTTCCCTATGGGAAAACTGCAGCGGAAAAAAACGACGGGAATCACGACGAGAAAAAATAGAGCATGTTCTAATTTTTCTCGTCGTGATTAATGACGTTTTCCCGTCGGGGGAAAAGCCCACAGACGATCGTTTTTCTCGTCCAAAGGAAAAAATTAAATTTTTCTCGACGTGAAAAATGATCGTGTGTACGCGGCATAAGGCTCGGTTCACGTTACTGCGTGTCGCAGAGCGCGCACAAAATCGAGCTTGTTCCTGACTGCGGTGGGCAGTCGGCAAGTAGTTAATAAATTACCACATAGATACGTTTTTTTGCTAGAATTGTTTTTTTGGTTTTTTTTTAAGCAATAGATGGTATGGAGTCATGAAAGACAGAAGTTGTCAAACAAATCTACCGTAATTATCGGCGTATAACACGCACCGGCGTATAACACGCACCCCAAGTTTAGGAGGGAATTTTAAGGAAAAAAACTTTTAGGAGGGAAATTCAAGGAAAAAAAACTTACATTTAAATGCAGCATGCAGCCTTGCCCAGTGTCCATCTGCAGCCTTGCCCAGTGTCCATCTGTCCATCTGCAGCCTTGCCCAGTGTCCATCTGTCCATCTGCAGCCTTGCCCAGTGCCTTTGCGATCGTGTCAGTCTCGGCGTTTTTTTAAATTTGGCGCTGATTTCTGTGGAGAGGAGCGAGCGGGGCCGAGTGTACTTCGGCTAGACTCGGCTCCTCTCGCAGTCCCGCCCATCTCCACTGACTGCGCCGCTGACGGAGAAAGCCGAGTGTACTTCGGCTAGACTCGGCTCTGCTCACAGGCAGGACTGCGAGAGGAGCCGAGACTAGCCGAAGTACACTCGGCTTTCTCTATGTCAGCGGCGCAGTCAGAGATGGGCGGGACTGCGAGAGGAGCCGAGTAAAGCCGATTGTACTTCGGCTCCGCTCGCTCCTCTCGCTCGTTTTCAGCAGGGGAATTCGACGGAGTATCGGCGTATAACACGCACCCACGATTTTCCCCTGATTTTAAGGGGAAAAGAGTGCGTGTTATACGCCGATAAATACGGTAATTAATTTCTTTTTATGAGAAGGTATACAAAACATTAGACAGAGAGGTGGCTGTGGATATGGTATGCTTGGATCTTGCAAAAGGTTTTTGAAACGGTTCCCCACACACGGCTAATGTGCAAGTTAAAGTCTACTGGCTTGAAAAAATCAGTTTGTAAATGGATAGAAAACTGGCTAAAAGACCGAATTCAGAGAGTAGTGGTTACTGTATTTATTGGCGAATACACTCACCTTTTTACCCTGAAAATAGAGTGTAAACTGTGCCTGCGTGTTATACGAAGGGGGCTGTGGAAAGTTTTTTTTCCTGAAACTTCCCTCTTAGGCCTCGTACACACGGCCGAGATTCTCGTTGAAAAAAACATGTCGTTTTTTTCGACGAGATTCTTGGACAAGAAACTTGTCCCGGCCGAGTGTACACACGCTCGTTTCAAAGAACCCGCGGTTCTTTGAAAGGAGTGTACGCGGTGACGTCATCGACTACGTCGAGCATGCGCTCGTCACATTCGATGCCGTCGCCGCCATCTTGGTATACCCTACGTATGCCTAGGAAGCTACCGCGCATGCGTCGAATTCATTTCGAACATGCGCGGGCTTCCGGGCGGACAGGTAAGTGTACACACACTCACTTTTCTCGTCGAGAAACATGCCGAGGAGAATCTCGACGAGAAAATAGAGTGCAGGTTCTCTATTTTCTCGTCGAGGTTTCTTGTCGGTTTTCTCGACGAGAAACCCGCTAGCAGCGTACACACGACCGATTTACTCGGCAAGACCTCTCTGCCAGCAAGTTTCTTGCTGGTTCTTGCCGAGAAAATCGGTCGTGTGTACGAGGCCTTAAAGTTAGGGTGCGTGTTATACGCCGATAAATGCGGTAATTAATTATACTCTGTATGGTCTAGGGTTGTTAATGGTGTATTTGTACCCATAGGTTCAGTATTGGAACCCTTATTTTAAATAGATTTATAAAAGATATAGATTCTGGGATTAAAAGTACCATTTCTGTCTTTGCAAATGACAGCAAGCTATGCAGTGGAATAACATCCTTACCTGTACTGAGATTAAATGACAGTTTTCCGCCACAGATAGTGTGACCAACTTACAAGTCGACCCAAGTGTATTGTTTAATTGGGTGCCTATGTTGGAAATGAGGTTTAATGTTAATAGATGTAAATTTATGCACATGGGGGCTAAAATATGCATGCATTTATACATACAGGGGGAGTACAACTGGGGGAATCAATGGTGGAGAAGGATCTGGGTGTTCTGGTGGATCATAAGCTTAATCGCTTGCGAAGCAGCCGCCATCATTATACTGCAGCAGGTTGGCTCGTTCCCGCGAATCGCAGTAGGTGTACTTCGGCTCGTGAACACAATTTTGTGGGCGAGCAGGCTCCCATTGGCCAGTGGGGGAGCCAATCAGCACGTCTGGCGGACATGATGTCTTCTGGCCATCCGTGATCATTCCCTGCAGCGACAGAACGGGGGATCTGCCTGTGTAAACTGACAGGGGAGATCACACAGATCTTGTCTTTCTGCTAAGCAGGAAGACGGATATGTGTGTTTCCCCAGTCAAACAGTCCCCCATACAGTTGGAAAACACAAACGGGAAACACATTCAACCCCTTCATCGCCCCTGATGTTAACCCCTTCCCTGCCAGTGTCATTAGTACAATAACCGTGCATATTTTTAGCACTGATTACTGTAATAATGTCACTGGTTCCCAAAAAATAATAATAATCACTGATCACCGCCATTACTGGTAAAAAAAATATTTATGGCATATATATATATATATATATATATATATATGCCATAAATCTATCCCCTATTTTGTAGATGTGATAACTTTTGTGCAAACCAATCGATATACGCTTATTGCAATTTTTGTTACTAGAAATATGTAGCAGAATACATATCGGCCTAAACTGATGAATACATTTTTTTTTTTTTCTTTTTTTGGAAATGTTTTATAGCAGAATTGTCGCTATTTTTATATTTATAGCGCAAAAAATAAAAACCGCAGAGGTGATCAAATAGCACCTAAAGAAATCCTCTATTTGTGGGGAAAAAGGACATTAATTTTGTTTGGGTACTGCATCGCACATCCACGCAATTGTCAGTTAACCACCTCCCTACTGGGCACTAAAACCCCCTTCCTGCCCAAGCCATTTTTCAGCCTTCAGCGCAGTCACACTTTGAATGACAATTGCGCGGTCGTGCGACGTGGCTCCCAAACAAAATTTGCGTCCTTTTTTTCCCACAAATAGAGCTTTCTTTTGGTGGTATTTAATCACCTCTGCGGTTTTTATTTTTTGCGCTATAAACAAAAGAAGAGCGTCCAGTTTGGAAAAAAAACACTATTTTTTACTTTTTGCTATAATAAATACCCATTTTTTTTTTCAATTAAAATTTTCCTCAGTTTAGGCCGATACGTATTCTTCTACATATTTTTGGTATAAAAAAAAAAATCGCAATAAGCGCGTATTGATTGGTTTGCGCAAAAGTTATAGCGTCTACAAAATAGGGGATAGTTTTATAGCATTTTTTTTTTTTTTTTTTATTAGTAATGGCGGCGATCTGCGATTTTTATTGTGACTGCGATATTGTGGCGGACACATCGGACACTTTTGACACATTTTTGGTACCATTTACATTTATACAGCGATCCCTGCTATAAAAATGCATTGATTACTGTATAAATGTGACTGGCAGGGAAGGGGTTAACCACTAGGGGGCGGGAAGGGGTTAAATATGTTCCCTCAATGTGTTCTAACTGTGGGGGGAGGGGACTGACTGGGGGAGGTGACCGATGGTTGTCCCTATGTACAAGGGACACACCATCAGCCTCCTCTCCCTCACAGGACGTGGATCTGTGTGTTTACACACACAGATCCACTTTCCTGCTTGGTTCCCGGGCAATCGCGGCCGCCGGGCACGCGCACCGGGTCCTTGGTAACGCGGCGGCGCGCGCGCGATCCCCTCCTTCTGAAGGACGTTCAGGAACGTCCACTCGGAAGGAGAGAGCACCCACCCGGCCGTATATGTACAGAGGCCGGGTGGGAAGTAGTTAAAGCGACGCAGTGCCGTATCACAAAAAATGGTCTGGTCAGAAAGTGGGTAAATCCTTCCGGGGCTGAAGTGGTTAAAGTATCATTAAACCGTCGTCTTTTTGATTAAAATAACAAACATGGTATACTTACCTGCTTGGTGCAATGGTTTTGCACAGAGCAGCCCAAATCATTCTCTTCTGGGGTCACCCGCAGATGCTTTTTTCCCCTGCTGAAGCAAATTGGACCCTGCTTTCTTTTTTTTTCTTTTCTCTGGATCAACTATGGACATAGGATTGTGCATATGGAGGTTTTCTATTAGTGTGTGTTTTCGTGTTTTGCTCTGTGGCTTGAACTGGATGGACTTGCGTCTTTTTTCAACCAGACTAACTATGTAACTATAATTTGTCTGGTGCTAAAAAAAAATAAGAATTAGTGAGTGGTTGAAGAAGTTTGTTCTGTGGTTGAATAACGTGGAAAGAAGGGGTCTTTATGAGAGGGAATAGCAGAGGGAGTTAGAAAGGTCTGGTCAAAGGAAGGTGTCTCCCCAAGTTGTAGTAAGGTCTCCAGATTAAGGGCTCTTGCGAATTGGTGTTTTAGCAGTGCAACTCAAATTCTAGCATAGTTTCCATACCTGGGAATCCCAGGTGCTGTGTAAGCACTCTTATACTGAGTTCCCATATTTGGTGGCGTCTCTGTATTAGGGATTCTAGTGGTTAAAGGGGTTGTAAAGTCGTCAGTTTTTTTAATCTTAATGCATTAAGATGAGCCTTCTGTGTGCAGCAGCCCCCCTTGGCCACCCTAATTCTTACCTGAGCCCCATCTCTGTCCAGCGATGTCCACAAGTGTCTTGGCCATCCAGGACTTTCCCTCCTGATTGGCTAAGACACAGCAGCGGCACCTTTGGCTAGCCAATCAGGAGAGAGAGGGGTGGGGTCGAACCACAGCTTCGTGTCTGAATGGAAACACGGAGCAGTGGCTCCGCTTGGGTGCCCCCATAGCAAGCTGCAACAGAGCAGGTAAGTATAATATGTTTATTTTTCATAGAAAAACAAAACAAAAAAACTTTACAATCACTATAAGGTTTAAATCAGTTTTATTTATTTGTTATGACAGTGTAGCACATGCTTGAATGGTGGGGAGATGTTTTTTTCCTTTTCTGTGCCATCAGGCAGCGTGTTGCTGTTTAGAATATGCTGAGTATGTTTTTGCATCCATGGGGCCCTTTAAGAACGGGACTCAAAACACAAATCAAGTGATTTCAAAGGGTGAATTTGTAGAGTAGATTGACCTGCCAGAAAATGTGTTGAGTCGGCAAAACCTGAGAATGTGGAAGGTACGGACTCTTGAGAACTGCATATGCAATATACACCCATCAGCCGTAACATTATGATCACTGACGGGTAAAGGGAATATCTTGTTACAATGGCATCTGAAAATTTGTGGGATATATTGGGCAAGTAAACATGTTGTCTATGAAGTTGATGTGGTGAAAGCAGAAAAAAAATGGGCATTGCAGTTTGTTGTGTATGGGGCTGTAAAGCCTATGGTGACCCATGTCCACAGACAAAAGCTTCTACAATGGTCACATTAACATCAGAACTGGAATACAGAGCAATGGAAGAAGGTTGCTTGGTCTTATGAATCAAGTTTTTCTTTTACATCATGTGGATGGTCGGGTGCGTGTACGTCGCTTACCTGGGGGAAGGGATGGCACCAGGATGTGGAATAAGAAGGTAAATCGGTAGAGGCAGTGTGATGCTTTGGGCAATATTCTGCTGGGAAACCTTGGGTCCCGCCATTCATGTGGGTGTTACTTTGGTGTCCATGCCTCAATGGGTCAAGGCGGTTTTAGTAAAAGGGGGCCATGCTCGATATTAAGTGGGTGGTCATAATGTTATGGCTGATCGGTGTATGTTTCTTCCTAATATGTTGTTCCCCTTTTTATCAAAATGAAAAAGCAAACTAACTGACAAGACCCTCCTCACCTCTTACCTGTACCATAAGGTAGGGAGAGGAGTTTTAAAGTATACCCTATGACCTCTCTTTTTATGCCTACTCCAGCTGGTTTAATGACCTGACACTTTAAAACTTTGCGTTGAGTAAAACCTTCTTCATTACTAGATGTATCCATAGCTGTAAGATCCTATGCTTCTTTGGGTCTGCAGGTTAGACACACATGGTCACCCTGGTACAGTAACCCCCTAAGAAGGACAGTGTAGGTCCGTAGACTTCCATAGGATCTGATTACTAAAAGCCTCTTCTGTGACCACGTTAAGTCTTCAGAGGGTGCCTTTCTTAAAAAAGAAAAAGGGAGATTCGATCAGGTGAATGTTCCTAGTAGTAATACTGAGACTTTTTTTGGGGGGGGGGTTTGTACTCGAATGAGGGGCCTGTGCTGGGAGGGAGGAGAGGGGTGTTGGGGGCAAGGAGGGTTTGTGCTTGTTTGGGAAGAGGATTTGTATTAGGAGGGGAAATTAAGGGGTGTGGATAGGTGCTGGGATGGGGAAGAATGGGGGATAGTGTTAGGACTGGGGATTTTGGGGATGGTGGAGGAGGACTAGTGCTGAGGAAGGTAGAAGAGGATTTGTTTTGAGGGGGTGTTCTGGGAGGGAGAGAAACTATTTTTGCTGGTGAGGTGGATGGTGAGCATAAAGATTAGTGCTGATTTCTTTCTCGTACATCACGGGACACAGAGCGACATAGTCATTACTATGTGGGTTATATAGATACCTTCAGGTGCTGGCACTGGCAACTTCCAAAACCGGAAGTACCCTCCCCTATATAAGCCCCTCCCATCTGGGAGTACCTCAGTTTTTTGCCAGTGTCTAAGGTGTTGGCCAAGAAGTAACATGTGTTTTTCACTGAGCTTGCGTACAGGTTCTTTTGGGCCTCAGTAAGCTATTCCGGATCCGACCAAAAAAGCTTCATAGCTAAACGGTCGGTACCCGGGCCTTGCAAGAGAAGAGCAAGGTTTTGCCTGTAATGCCTCTCTTAGGAGGGCTGGACCCTGGGATCCAGAGCTCTGGTCATACCCACGACCAAGATGTTTTCTGTGCAGGGTGCTATACAGGTCCAGGGGAGTGGAATCCTTGGGAACCCGGTCCCTGAAGGTTTAATTACAATGCCTGCCGTGATAGGTGAAGTTTGGGCTTCTGTGGACCAAACAGAGTCCTGCGGCGAGGAAAAGGTAAGTGGGGGCCCTCAGGAACTTGGTTCTATTGGGGGACCCCCAAGCCTAATTTGTCTTTCTGCCTGTTACCTAAGGTATTCCCGCTAATATCTGTGCATGCCTGTTACTACTAAGAAAATGTAAAAAAAATTAATAGTAGACAAGAAAAAAAAAAATGGTAAGACCGCGGTACCTGTGTTAAACACTAGAGGTCGCTATGGTTCTTTTTTCTTGTAATGTGGATTTTTTTCTTCCAAAGTCAAATCCAGGCAGTTGGTAAGTTCTCTGCTGGGAAGCTGTCTCCTCTGCCCTGTTGCTGCGCTCATCCATCCCCGGGCCCTGTGGCAGGGACCCTGGCTCCCATCTAGCTCCTTATTTTTTTAAAAGACTCTCCTCCTTCCCATTTTATGAGGTCAAACGTGCCAAGGAATCCCCGGAAGAGAGGATCACTCCTGTTGGCACTAGAACAACTATTGCTCCAAGGAGTAATTATGGAGGTTCCCCTGGAAGAATGGGGGTTCGGGTTTTACTCAAACCTCTTTACAGTCCCGAAGCCAAACGGGGACGTGAGGCCCATATTAAATCTAAAAGGGCTAAACAAATTCCTACATATCAGGACTTTCCGGATGGAGTCGATCCGATCGGTGGCCACTGCCCTACAAGGGGAGGAATGGTTAGCCTCGATCGACATCAAAGATGCTTATTTGCACATTCCCATCTTTCCAGTCCACCAAAAATTTCTACGCTTTGCAGTAGAAGGGCGCCATTTTCAGTTCAGAGCCTTACCCTTCGGTCTGGCCACAGCACTACGAGTGTTTACAAAAATTCTGGCCCCATTATTGGCCAATCTAAGAACACAAGGTGTAACGATAATGGCATATCTAGACGACTTGTTGCTGATAGACCACTCAGTGGAAAAACTAGAAGTGGTCGTTCACAAGACAATCAAGTATCTGGAATCTCACGGTTGGATTATCAACCTAGACAAGTCAGCCCTAAAACCAGTCAAAAGTCTGGAATACTTGGGGCTAAGGCTGGATTCAGGCCAGAGAAAAATATTCTTGCCTCGAGAAAAGGTGTTGTCTTTGAGAGATTTGATCCACCTAGTGGGTACAAAAAGACAGCCGTCCATACGCCTGTGCATGAGGCTGCTGGGAAAAATGGTGGCATCATTCGAAGCAGTACCCTACGGTCAATTCCATTCAAGGAATTTGCAAAGGGCCATACTGTCAGCCTGGAACAAAAAAGTTCAGGCCCTAGACTTACCAATGTCCTTGTCCCCTTCCTTTCGCAAGAGCCTCCGTTGGTGGTTGGTTCTCCAGAATCTGGAAAAAGGGAAATCCTTCAGTCCGATTTCTTGGAAGGTGGTCACTACAGATGGCAGCCTTATAGGCTGGGGAGCAGTACTGGAGCAATGGTCTCTCCAGGGCAGATGGTCGGATGCAGAAAAGGCCCTGCCCATCAATCTCTTATGCCGCGTACACACGACCGCTTTTCTCGACGAGAAAAACTGCATTTTTTTTTTCGCCGAGAAAAACGATCGTCTGTGGGCTTTATGTCGTTTTTCTCGACGAGAAAAACGGCATAAACGACGAGAAAAATTAGAACATGTTCTAAATTTTCTCATCGTTTTTTCCAGCATTTTTTTCCGCTGCAGTTTTCCCATAGGGAAACACTGCCGCGGAGCCCACAGACGGTCGTTTTTCTCGTCAAGAGAAAAAATGACGGGAAAAACGACCGTGTGTAGGGAACCAAGCGGTTCCCTCGTTTTTCCTGTCATTATTCACGGCGGTTTTTTAACCGCCGTGAATAATGATCGTGTGTACGCGGCATTAGAGATACGAGCAGCCCGGTATGCCCTAGTAGCATGGACATCCAAACTCCAAGGGTCCCCTGTCAGAATTCAATCAGACAATGCCACAGCAGTGGCATATATCAATCATCAGGGTGGCACCAGGAGTCGTGCAGCCCAGAGGGAAGTAAATTACATCCTGAAATGGGCAGAAAGATATGTCCCAGCCATATCCGCGGTATTTATTCCAGGAGTGGAGAATTGGAAGGCGGACTTTCTAAGTCGCCAGCAATTATGCCCAGGGGAATGGTCCCTTCACCCCGAGGTTTTCCGGACAATATGTCAGCGGTGGGGAACACCGGATGTAGATCTGCTAGCATCCAGATTCAACGCAAAGGTGGACAGGTTTGTCTCTCGGACAAGGGATCCCCTAGCTTGCGGCTCAGATGCCCTAGTGTTCCCTTGGGATCAGTTCAAGCTGATATATGCATTTCCACCGCCACAATTGTTACCTCGATTACTCCGCAGAATCAGGGTAGAAAAGAAACCAGTGATTCTGGTGGCTCCAGCGTGGCCCCGAAGAGCATGGTACGCGGAGATTGTAAAAATGTCAGTGGGGAGTCCCTGGACTCTCCCACATCGTCCGGACCTGCTTTCGCAAGGACCGATATACCACCCTTCCTTACCAGCCCTAGGTTTGACGGCCTGGCTATTGAAGCCCACATTCTAAAAAAGAGAGGTCTCTCTAATCCTGTGGTAGCTACCATGATCAATGCCAGGAAGCCAGTATCCAGGCAGATCTACTATAGAATCTGGAAGGCGTACATCGCCTGGTGTGAGGCCAAGAAATGGCATCCACGTAAGTACGTAATAGGTAGGATTCTGGACTTCCTACAGTGGGTTGTAGATATGAAGCTTGCCTTGAGTACTATCAAGGGTCAGATTTCGGCCTTGTCAATATTTTTTCAAAGGCCCTTGGCTTTGCATTCACTAGTCAAAGCTTTTATACAAGGAGTGATGCGTATTAGCCCTCCGGTTAATATTCCCATATGTCCATGGGACTTAAACCTGGTTCTGTCGGTTCTACAGAAGCAACCATTTGAACCATTACAGCACATTTCCTTGGTTCTTCTCACCAGGAAATTGATTTTTCTAGTAGCCATTTGTTCGGCTAAAAGAGTGTCGGAATTAGCCGCTATGTCCTGTAAAGAGCCATATCTAGTTATCCATAAGGACAGAGTAGTGTTACGTCCTCATCCAGCCTTTCTTCCTAAGGTGGTATCGAGGTTTCATTTGAACCAAGATGTGGTTCTTCCTTCCTTTTTCCCCAAACCTAGTTCGGTAGAGGAAAAGTTATTGCATTCTTTGGATGTAGTAAGAGCAGTTAAAGCTTATCTAAAAGCCACTGCTCAGATTCGTAGAACGGATACTTTGTTTATTCTGCCGGAAGGCCCCAGAAGGGGTCAGGCAGCGTCAAAATCTACTTTAGCCAAGTGGATTCGACAGGTCATAATGCAAGCCTATGGCTTGAGAAGGAGACCGCCTCCGTTCAAAGTTAGGGCGCACTCCACGAGAGCAGTTGGAACTTCATGGGCAGTGCATCACCAGGTCTCCCTGGCTCAGATCTGTAAGGCCGCAACATGGTCTTCAGTACACACGTTTACTAGGTTCTACCAGGTGGACGTTAGAAGTCAGGAGGATGTCGCCTTTGGGCGCAGTGTGTTGCAGGCCGCAAAAGATCCTCATGTCTGATAGCGCTCAGCTTATGTATGGTGTATCCCCCCCCCCTCATTGGGCATTGCTTTGGGACGTCCCACATAGTAATGACTATGTCGCTCTGTGTCCCGTGATGTACGAGAAAGAAAATAGGATTTTTGTAACAGCTTACCTGTAAAATCCTTTTCTTGGAGTACATCACGGGACACAGAGCTCACACCCCTCTTTTGGGGACACTTATTGCTTTGCTACAAAACTGAGGTACTCCCAGATGGGGGGGGCTTATATAGGGGAGGGTACTTCCGGTTTTGGAAGTTGCCAGTGCCAGCACCTGAAGGTATCTATATAACCCACATAGTAATGACTGTGTCGCTCTGTGTCCCGTGATGTACTCCAAGAAAAGGATTTTACAGGTAAGCTGTTACAAAAATCCTATTTTTTTTATTTTTATTTTTTTTAGCAGGAGAGGGAGTGGCGATTTTTGACATGGGGCATTACACACCTTACTCCTGCACTCTTTTTGTTTTGTACTCATGACTCCTACTATGCATTACACACACTCCTGTCCCCTGCATTTTGTATATTAAAGTGATACAAAAAAAAAAAAATTTGTTTAATAACAAACATGTTATACATAGTTAGTCAGGTTGAAAAAAGACATCTTGTTCAACCATAAAAATAAATAATATCATACAATCCCATATACACAATCCTATACCCACAGTTGATCCAGAGGTAGGTGGAAAAACCCCAGCAAAGCATGATCCAATTTGCTACAGGGGGGGGGGGATTCCTTCCCGATTCCCCTGAGAGGCAATTGGATTTTCCCTGGATCAATTTTACCTAGGTTTAGGTTAGTACCCAGTTATATTATGTACATTTAGGAAAGAATCCAGGCCTTTCTCAAAGCAAACTACTGAGCTGGCCAGAACCACCTCTGAAAGGAAGTCCTATTCCACATTTTCGCAGCTCTTACTGTGAAGAGACCTTTTCCGTATTTGTAGATAATCTCTTTTCCTCTAGACGGAAATAGTGCCCCCTTGTCCTCTGTGTTGACCGTAAAATTAATAACTCAACACCAAGTTCACTATATGGACCCCTTATATATTTGTACATGTTGATTATATCCCCCCTTAATCTCCTCTGTTCCTCTAATCTATCCTCATAGCTGATCTCCTCTCAGCCGCTGATTAGTTTGGTTGCCCTTCTCTGCACTTTCTCCAGTTCCCTGATATCCTTTTTGAGAACTGGTGCCCAAAACTGAACTGCATATTCCAGATGAGCTTAATACAAGAAAGGACTTTGCTCACTTTGGAAACCACAGCTTGGCATTGTTGCATACTATTATTAAGCCTATGATCTATAAAAAAAAAAAAAAACGATCCTTCTCCACTACGCATTCCCCCAGTTGTACTCCCCTCTAGTATGTATGAGGCATGCATATTCTTAGCCCCCAAGTGCATAACATTTATTTACATTAAACCTCCTCTGCCACATAGTTGCCCAATTAAACAGTGCTTTTGAGGTTGTCTTGTAAGTTGGAGACATCTTGTAAAGACGTTATTCCACTGCATAGTTTGGTGTCATCTGCAAACACGGAAATGGTACTTTTAATCCCAGACCCTATATTATTTATAAAGATAGATATTAAAAAGTAAGGGTCCCAACTTGCCTCCTCTGTGTAATGGTTTTGCACAGGGAAGCAAAGATACTCCTCTTCTCTGGTCCCTCTTCGGTGCTCCTGGCCCCTTTCTCCTGTAGCAAGCAGCTTACTATGGGGCACCCGAGCTGAGCCACAGCTCTGTGTCCATTCAGATACAGAGCCACTTACGTTGACAGCAGCGGAAGCCAGTGGCGCTGCCCTGCCATCTCAGCCAATGAAGAGGAGAGTCCCAGGCAGCCAAAACACTCCTGCAAATCGCTGGATCTAGTCACGTAAGTATTAGGGGGAGCTGCTGCATACAGAAGGCTTTTTGTCTTCATGCATAGAATGCATTAAAGGAGTTGTAAAGGCAGAAGTTTTTTTTTTATCTTAATGCATTAGGATAAAAAATCTTCTGTGTGCAGCAGCCCCCCTAATACTTACCTGAGGTCTCTCTCTGTCCAGCGATGTCCACAAGTGTCTCAGCCATCCATAATTCTCCTTTCTAATTGGCTGAGACACAGAAGCGGTGGCATTGCCTCCCCCTGCTGTCAAAGTCAACTAGCCAATCAGAGGAGAGAGGGGGCGGGGCTGGGTTGGGGCTCTGTGTCTGAATGGACACAGGGAGCTGTGACTTGGCTTGGGTGCCCCATAGCAAACTGCTTGCTGTGGGGGCACTAAACACGAGGGAGGGGCCAGTAGGATCCGGGCTGCTCTGTGCAAATCCACTGCAACAGAGGAGGTAAGTATAATATGTTTGTTATTTTTATAGGAAAAAAAAAAAAGGACTTTACAATCGCTTTTAAGGAAAAAAAAAAAAAAAAAACCTTCTGCTTTTATACTCTAAGTATTCCTGACTCCTGCATTCCAGGTATAACAGTCACAACTCTGTCGCACCCACACCCTTGCGGCTTCACTGCCCGGTTCCCTACGGCGCATGCGCGAGTCGCACTGCGTCGTTCTGACTGGTCCTTCTGTGTTCTGGGAGCAGAGTGTCTCCCAGAACACTACGGGTATTCTGCGGGAAGTGACGTGCTTCCCCCAGATTTCCCGCAGAGAGGACTCCCGGAAGTGGGTGCAAATACCTGTCTTAGACTAGTATCTGCACCCCCCTCCCACCTGAAAGGTGTCAATTGTGACACCGGAGGGGGGGAGGGTTCCGATGAGCGGAAGTTCCACTTTAGGGCGGAGCTCCGCTTTAAGACCCCTTCAGTTGTGTGTGTGTGTTGTTTTTTTTTTTTTGTTTTTTTTTTTTTGTTTTTACTGTCTGACTCATTGGGGAAATCTCTTTTTACTTCCTGTCATTGAAACTCAACAGAAAGTGAGGAAATCTCTTCCAAGAGAGAGGTAAATCCAATTTTAGATACCGTAGTTTCTCTACAAAACATTGGAGGATTTGCCCGCCATTCTTCTGATGATGATGATGCAAAATGTTGGATTTTTCATTACTTCAGTCATAGTGACAATGGTCACCAGAACAAATTGCGATGAATATATATTCTACTTTCATCAACATTAACATATTTATTCTGACAGCATTATAGAACTGCACACATGACATGACATGAACTGTAAAAGTGTGCTTTGTTAGTAAATGTTTTCCCTAGGGGAACATAATCTTATATAGATAATGAAAGGAAAGTAACTTGTCTACTTGGTATTATGTGCAAGACAAAAGAGTTGGATCCTCACAACGTGCCTGAATGGCTATGAATATATAATGAGGTACTCTAAGACACAAGCCTAGAAAATGTTGTCTTCCATTTTTTATGAGCAAACAAAACAAATAATTAAAACCGACAGAATAAATGTAACTTAATTCTATACAGTGGTAAAACATTGTAAAAATGGTGATGTTCCACTGGAACATGACCTCTTTAGGACAAAATTACTTTACCTGCTAAAAGGTATACTGCAGTAAAATCTCATGAAATGCATACTTGATGCATAGCCTACCTGCCCAGGGCTTCTGTTTTTTTGTATTCGGGTGTTTCTGTTGTACACCAGGCCTCCGAGCTGCTGAAAATATTTGTTTCTCCCTATCTAGTGTGTAAACATTTTGTATGTTTAAATAACCAATGGGTATGCCTGACTCTACGCACCATATTTTTCTCAGTTCACTTTTCCCATGCTGTATGTGGACAGTGATGCGCCTTCTATCTATGCCAGCATCCCTGTACTTATCACCTCTTGGTTTTCCTGTACTTCTGTAGCCTTCTCTCCCTCTGTTATCTTGGTTCATGCTATTATCGAGGGGCTGGACAAGGCCTACTTCCTCTTACCTACAGTATATTTTGAGTTGACTATCTGATTTTAGCCTGATTTACAATGTCTTCTAAACGACAGTAGCAGCGCGCTAATTGATATGCATGTTGCTAAATCATTAAAATGTACTCTTCTCTTTTTTTTTTTTTTTTTTTTTAATAGGACAAGAAAGAAGACAGACCTTCTATTATTCTTGGTGTAACTCTTCGAGGAGTTCATATTTACCAGGTAATACATTTTATTTTTTTCCCAGAACGGCAGTTATACCTGCCTCTTTGCATACAGTAAAAAGTAATATTTCATTTTCTAAGTTGCACTAGAATTAGAAATGGCAAAATCCGCTTTAAGTATCTAATAAAGGCTAAGTGTACTTTTAAGGAAAAAAAAAGCCCTACCTACTAATGACTCGAGTCAATGCTATAGCTGTATGGCAGGTGGCAGCACATGCTTGGGGCAGCAGAGGATGTAAACAAAGCCACAGGGCCTTAGCCAGTCAGCATACTGTTTGTCAAAACCTGAGGTCTGTAACCTCATCTCCTACATTAATAAAGGGACAAAGGCATGGTGGGCTAGTTGCATTTGTTAAAAATACACAGTATCCATTACAAGCAATCTTGCCTTTTTAAGATTAACCAGCAGACTTTTTTTTTCCTTTTTAAAAACTTTTTTATTGAACTATATGTACATACAGTATAGGTATGCGTGATACAAGGGCAATACACTGTCAATCGTGAATGAAAGCGTACAGAAAACAAAAAAAGAACAGAAACAAAAAAGGGAAACAGAAACAAGCATCGGAATGTAAACTTCCTATCTAACCATACATATTCCACGGGTATAAACACGACACACGTGACATCACTGATCAATCTAGGGGTCATCAAGTAAAGGTTGCCGCATTATTAACCAACAGTCCCACACTTTGTTGTATTTAGATGGGCAACCCCTATTAATGTACAAAACTTTTTTTTGTAGGGAAGGGCACCATCAACCTCAGATTTCCACTCTGCTAATGTAGGGGGCGTCGGCCTCATCCATTTCCTGGCAATAACTTTCCTAGCTAAGAATAACGTTTTCACGGAGGAAATTTTTTGTAAATTTGTCTGTCTGGTTCAGGGAATATCCCCAGAAGACAGGGCTTAGGGTTCAGAGTGAGAGGTGATCCCATAGTATCATGCAGAAAATCAACAATTTGTTTCCAGAATCCCTGAATTTTTGAGCATGTCCAGAGTAAATGGAAGAACGTGCCCGTTTCACTCATCCACATCGGGCAAGTATTGGAGTGATCCCTCTTAAATCTGGAGACTCGGAGAGGAGTGAGGTATGACCGATGCAGAATGTACAATTGCGTCAGTCTGTCAGACAATTTGGGGGACACCGTTTTACAGGTGTCCAGGGCCTCGCTCCACTCCTCCTCATCCATATTCCCCACCTCCCTTTCCCAGAGTGGTTTAAATGTCATATGCCAGTTTCGTTGAAGAATGGGTAAGTAGCTTAGAATAGAAATCAGATATACATTTTTGGGGATCAGTGCTCTTGACTATAGCTATGACAGAGTTGGGGGAGGACTGCGGAGGTGCATCCGGAAACTGTGCAGATATGGCATGGTGAACCTGCAGATACCTATACTACATATAGTTTGGGAGGGCGAATTCCTCCTGAAGGGCATGGAAGGACTTGATCTCTCCATTTGAGATAAGGTGGTGTAGGTAACGGATCCCATGTGTGTCCCAAATCCCTGAGTCCACAATACGGGATAGTTCAGGGAGGCATTTGTTGTGCCATAGAGGGGTGTAATCATTGAGCGGAGTGATTCCCAACTTATTTATGGCAACATCCCAAATGCGACGGTAGTGGTATAAAAGGGTGGTTCTCCCAACCGAAACAGTGCCCCGCAGGCCCACCGCTATCACACTGATCGGGTCCAATGGGGGCTGTGTCAAGGTAACCAGCAGACTTTTAAATAAATATGTGGTATAATAGGATTTTTATAACAGCTTACCTGTAAAATCCTTTTCTTGGAGTACACCACGGGACACAGAGCTAGTCATTACATAATGGGTTAAGGGTCACCAGCGGTGATTGGACACTGGCACAACCAATGGAAGACAGTTCCCCTCCATATAACCCCTCCCATCAGGGAAGTACCTCAGTTTTGTAGCAAAGCAGTAAGGTTCCCATAAGAAGGGGGGGACCTCTGTGTCCCGTGGTGTACTCCAAGAAAAGGATTTTACAGGTAAGCTGTTATAAAAATCCTATTTTCTTTATCGTACACCACGGGACACAGAGCTAGTCATTACATAATGGGACGTCCCAGAGCAATGCTCATATGAAGGGGGGGAGACACAGATCAAAACAGGCCGCTTGCGGACCAGAAGCCCTATACTGCTGCCTGCAGCACACTTCGCCCAAAGGCGGAATCCTCATGTCCTTTCACATCTATTTGATAGAATTTGGAAAATGTATGGACTGAAGACCAAGTTGCAGCTTTACAGATCTGAGCCATCGAAGCCTGGTGGTGCACTGCCCATGAAGCACCTATCGCCCTGGTAGAGTGCGCCTTAACAGGAAAAGGAGGAGTCCTGTTCTTTAAACCATAAGCTTGAATAATTACTTGTCTAATCCACCTGGAAATGGTGGATTTTGATACCGCTTGGCCCTTCTTGGGCCCATCTGGTAAAATAAACAAAACATCTGTTTTACGTATCTGAGCGGTTGCTTGCAGATACACCTTTACCGCTCTCACTGGATCTAGAGAGTGTAATAATTTTTCCCCCGCCGTCCGCGGGTTTGGAAAAAAGGAAGGCAGAACAATGTCTTGATTCAAGTGAAAAGCCGACACCACCTTAGGTAGAAAAGCCGGATGGGGTCGTAGTACGATTTTGTCCTTGTGACAAATTAGATAAGGCTCTTTACAAGAAAGAGCTGCTAGCTCTGATACTCTCCTAGCAGAAGCTATAGCAATCAGAAAGGCCAACTTCCTACTTAATATAATTAAAGGAATATGGCGAATAGGTTCAAAAGGTTGCTTTTGCAACACTGACAATACCAAATTCAAATCCCATGGACACAAGGGAGTCCTAACTGGAGGATTTATCCTCAGTACCCCCTTAATGAATGTCCGAACTAGGGAGTGAGATGCCAATGGTCTCTGAAAGAAGACTGATAGCACCATCAAAGGGCAAATATCGGCTCTAAGGGCTAAATTCATATCCACTCCTAACTGGCAAAAAGCAAGAATCCTACTTATTTCATACTTCTGAGGATTCCAACATCTGGATTCACACCAGGAAACGTATGCTCTCCAGACTCTCTGATAGATGAGTCTGGAGGCTGGCTTTCTAGCATTAATGAGCGTAGAAAGAGCCAGACCAGAGACCCCTCTCTTTTTAAAAATGTGGGTCTCAGCAGCCAGGCCGTCAACTTTAGCCTTTGTAAGGAAGGTTGGAATACTGGACCCTGTGACAGCAGGTCATGTCGGAGTGGAAACTTCCAGGGCCTTCCTATCGCCGTTTTTACAATCTCGGCGTACCAAGGCCTCCTGGGCCAGTTTGGGGCCACTAGGATTACTGGTATTCCCTCCTCCTTGATCCTGCGAAGCAGTCTTTGTAGAAGAGGGATCGGAGGGAATGCCTAGATCAGTGAGAACTGATTCCATGGAGTTATTAGAGCGTCTGTATTATTAGAGCGTCTGTCCCGTAGGCTAGAGGATCTCTCGTTCTGGACACAAAGTTGTCCAATTTCTTGTTGAACCTGGCAGCTAGCAGGTCTACATCTGGGTTTCCCCATCTCAGACATATGGCCTGAAAGATCTCGGGGTGAAGAGACCACTCCCTGGTAGCAGCTGCTGACGACTCAGGTAGTCTGCTTGCCAATTTTCCATCCCTGGAATGAAGATTGCAGAAAGGCAAGGTACATGCTCTTCTGCCCATGCCAGGATCCGGTTCACCTCTCTTTGGGCTGCCCGACTGCGGGTGCCTCCTTGGTGATTGATGTAAGCTACTGCAGTAGCATTGTCGGATTGAACCCGAACTGGGTAGCCCTGTAACCTGTATGTCCAGGTTTTGAGGGCTAGATATACCGCCCGGATCTCTAGCACATTGATGGGCAGGATCCCCTGAGTCTTGGCCCAGGTTCCCTGGGTAGAAGCCTCCTCGAATACTGCACCCCAGTCCGATAGGCTGGCATCCCTAGATACCACCTTCCAGGCCACTGGGAGGAAGGACTTTCCCTTCCGTAAATTCCTGGCTTCTAGCCACCAATCGAAGCTGTGGCGTACTTGTGAGGACAGGCGCATGGGTATATCCAGAGCTTGGCTCTTCCTGTTCCAGGAAGCTAAAATATTGCCTTGAAGTAGTCTCGAATGAAACTGGGCGTAAGGGACCGCCTCGAAGGAGGCTACCATCTTTCCCAATAGTCTCATGCAAAGGCGAATAGACGGCCTCTTGTTTGCTTTGACCTTGTGGATCAGGTCTTTCAGAGACTGTATCTTCGGTTCTGGCAGGTATACCCCGTTTTGGGCTGTATCTATGATCATGCCCAGGTACCCTATCCTTCTTTGGGCCTGGAGAGAGGATTTTTGTAAATTTATAATCCATCCTAAATGCTCCAGGTATCCTACTGTAGTGTGTACAGCGTGACCCAATCCGTCCTTTGACTGATCTATTACTAGTAGATCGTCCAGATAGGCTGTTACCGCAATGCCCTGTGTTCTTAGGTTTGCTAACAGAGGAGCTAGCACCTTTGTGAATACTATGGGCGCGGTGGCTACACCAAACGGCAGAGCCACAAATTGAAAGTGGCGATCTTCTACCGCAAACCTTAGGAATCTTTGGTGAGCGGGGAGGATGGGTATGTGTAAATGTGCGTCCTTGATATCTATGGGCGCCATGAATTTTCCGCCCTTTAAAGTGGTGGCCACGGATCGGATCGTTTCCATTCGAAAATGGCGATCGTTCAGGAACCGATTTAGGGATTTTAGATCCAGGATGGGTCTGACATCTCCATTTGGCTTTGGAATCACAAAGAGGTTTGAGTAAAAACCTGAACCTCGCTCTTTTTGGGGTACGTCTGTAACTACCCCTTGAGCCATTAAGTGATTCAAACCTTTGAAGAAGGATTCTCTTTTTTGTGGATCCTTGGAGAGTCTTGAACCTCGGAATTGAGAAGATGGGATCTCTCGAAATTCCAGTTTGTACCCTGAGGATATTGTGGATACTACCCAATTGTCCTGGATTTCTGACCACCAAGTCGCTCAGAACTGACAAAGCCTTCCTCCCACTCGGCCGAGCGGGGGCGCCCCTTCACTGAGAGGCTTTGGGGGCTTGCTTATTAGCTCTTGCACCCCACGGCTTCTTGTTCTTCTGAGCTTGCCCCTTGGCCTTTTGTGGGCGGCTAAAACAGGCCGCCGCCACTGGTTGGAGTCAGATTTCCCGGGAGCTGGGGAGAGAGCGTTTAAAACAAGGTCTCTTGTTTTTCTTTCTCTCAGGTAAAAGTCGTTTTACCACTTGATCTTCTGTATATATTTTTCTAAATCTTCCCCAAATAGGCGTTCGCCATGGAACGGGAACTTGCCAACAGCTTTTTGCATGGGGTCTCCGCTGACCAATGCTTAAGCCAAAGTACTCTGCGCATCTGTACCAGCTGGAGTGTAAGGCGTGATGCCTGTATGATAGAATCTCTCATGGCATCCACTGTGAAGCATAAGGCTTTAGGCAAATTTTCCCAATTTCTGGCCTGCTCTGAAGGCAGTTCCTTCAGCCCCTGCTTTACCTGTTGGCTGATGACCTGACACATACCGACTGCTGCTACTGCAGGTTGGGTAATTGAGCCGGCCAAAAGGAAGGAGGATTTCAACTTCCTCTCAGAAGGATCTTTTAAACCCTTGTACATTATCCACCGGACATGTCAGGTTTTTATTTACACAAGAAATAGCCGCAACTACCGTAGGCAGGCTCCATTTCTTTAAAAAAAAAAATTCCCCCATAGGATAAAGAATGTTAAACCTTTTTGGAGGTGAGAAACGCTTATCTGGATGTTGCCAGTTTGCGTATATTAGATCCTCTAGTAACGGATGAACCGGGAAGGAGCATGCACCTTGCAGGGATCTTAATGACCCTAGGGAGGAGACAGGTAATTCCGTTACCTCCACAGAGGTTAACTTAAATGCACTGCTATAGCATTGTACCTGTGACCTTAAAATCTGGCTCCTCATCCTCTGCTGATGTAGCCTCCTCCTCCTCATCCTCCTCCCTCAGGTACTTCTGAAGGGAGGTCCAATACTGGAAGAGACCTGCTTCGCTTATTGTCCCTTTTTAGAGGACTTAGCGATTAAGGTAGCAATTTTTTCCTCCAGATTATTTAGGGCAGCTGATAAAGTGTCCTCAGTGACATATACAGGCCCAGGCTTCACTGGGGAAGCCGCCATACCTGACAGAGGTAATGGCTCATCCTGAACAGGTGCATTTAGCAACACAGGAGAGAAAGGTACCGAGTCAGCCCAGTTAGAGCCTCCTCTCAGGCGGTGGTGCTTTCTTATCTCTTTTTGTCCGTATTACTTCCCCTGGAAGGCTTACTGTTTAGACAAAATACAAGGTACCTAAATGCATATACTACCGTGTTTAGTTTAGCAAATACATTAAGTATGCAACTTTTAAACACATAACTATGCATAACATGGATGTCTTCTAGGAAGTACCCAATCCAACCACATGGAGTCTTACGTCCCTGTATAGCTGCTGTGTTTCTCTGCCAGGAATAAGAGAACTAACGAGCTTGCTTGCTGCTGCAGTGCTTCTCACACTGACAGTCTTTTAAATTTGGCGCCGTTTCTGTGCCTGCGCGCGCCACGTGCCTGCGCACGCCTTCGCCCCCCCCCCCTCCGATAAAGCGCGCTCCCGCGCGCGCGCGGCCCTTAGCGCTATGGCGGTGGCCATAGTGAGAGAGGACTCTCATCAGCCCTTGTTCCCACTTACCTGCATCTGCAGGTGTCTGGTCGGCCACCGAAAGGAGGATCGGGGTGCCCCAGCAAGCTCAGCAGCGGAGGTGACGAGCAGTGTACTTCGCCGAAGCCGACACTGAACAGAGTGAGGTGAGTATATTCAGCTCTTTACTCCCCCCAGTGGTGGAAAAAAAGAAGACATCCACCTTTTTGAAAAAGGTCCCAACCTAGTTATGGACCTTCTAATCTCACCTTATCCACGCCGCAGGTTTTTCTGCTGAAAGATTTCAGACAGATACCAAACTTCACCCTTCACGGTGGGCTATGTGTGCCAACCTTCAGGGATATGGGTTCCTATTTAAAGGATACCTCTCCCCTGGGCCTTGTACAAGACTCTTACCAGGACTTTATAGCGAAATAGCGAAAGTGCTGGATCTTAGAGCCCAGTCCTCCGAAGAGAGACATTACAGGCGACGCCTCATGGATGAGGCCCGGATCCCATCCAGATTCAGCTCATTTGTAGGCGTCTTGGATGGATCCGAAAGCATAGCTCTTTTACCCCCAGAGGGTCTCTTTGGTAGAGCTTTCCTTTAGCACCTCCTAACGCGTCCAACACCTTTCGACACTGGCGAAAAAACTGAGGTACTTCCCTGATGGGAGGGGTTATATGGAGGGGAACTGTCTTCCATTGGTTGTGCCAGTGTCCAATCACCGCTGGTGACCCTTAACCCATTATGTAATGACTAGCTCTGTGTCCCGTGGTGTACGATAAAGAAATGTTTTTTATATCTTGGAGGAGTTATTCGTTTTCTTTTTTGGCCAGAAGTATGCGTATCCTGGTGCATATCTGGTGTAACACATTCATTTAATGAATGGTGTTTCTGTTTTAGGACCAGGTTTATGTGAATATAGGAAAATTATATAGTAGCGCTAAACCAAAAATAAATGAAAAAAATAATATATTAAGAACATTATTTTTAACGTGCTGATCAACACATATATGTAGTACGTTAACCCTTATGAGTGACGTGTCAGTTAATAATGAACAAACCTAAAACTTAATTGACATAACCAATAAATTGTGTTATACGTAATACAAACTGGTAAACCATACAAATGGCATATTATAAGAAAGACGCACAGGGCGTCAATCTATGTGTACACAAATAAAATCAGTCCAAAGAATATTGAAGTGAAGACACCCGTGAAAAACAAATCCAAAATTCCACAGTGCTTGTCTGAAGAGTGATCCACCACCAACAATAGGTCAGCAGCTTACCAGATTATATTGGTCCCCTATGACGGAGGACCTCAAACCGCATATAAGTACTTCCAATTAGATGGTATAGACTCCTACGTCCAACTCTTCAAACGAGATTTCACCGCAGTATGATCACAGTGATCCCATGTAAAAAAGGAAAGGGATACCTCGCTGGTGTAAAATCTTAGGTATTAATTGAATAAAACACTTACATCAATGTTGTAAAAAGACAGCCTTAAACTCGCGGCGCCGGCCGGACACCAATGAGTAAACTCGTCCCAGGAGATCGAGCAGTAAGGGGATGACGTCACCACGCCGCTCGGTCCGCCCTACGCGTTTTGTGATAGGTCACTTCGTCTCGGGTCTTCGTCATCCCCTTACTGCTCGATCCCCTGGGACGAGTTTACTCGTTGGTGTCCGGGCGGCCCTGCGAGTTTAAGGCTGTCTTTTTACAACATTGATGTAAGTGTTTTATTCTATTTTTATTCAATAAATCCCTAAGATTTTACACCAGCGAGGTATCCCTTTCCTTTTTTACATGGGATCACTGTGATCATACTGCGGTGAAATCTCAAGAGTTGGACGTAGGAGTCTATACCATCTAATTGGAAGTACTTATATGCGGTTTGAGGTCCTCCGTCATAGGGGACCAATATAATCTGTCAAGCTGCTGACCTATTGTTGGTGGTGGATCACTCTTCAGACAAGCACTGTGGAATTTTGGATTTGTTTTTCACGCGTGTCTTCACTTCAATATTCTTTGGACTGATTTTATTTGTGTACACATAGATTGACGCCCTGTGCGTCTTTCTTATAATATGCCATTTGTATGGTTTACCAGTTTGTATTGCGTATAACACAATTTATTGGTTATGTCAATTAAGTTTTAGGTTTGTTCATTATTAACTGACACGTCACTCATGAGGGTTAACGTACTACATATATGTGTTGATCAGCACGTTAAAAATAATGTTCTTAATATATTATTTTTTTCATTTATTTTTGGTTTAGCGCTACTATATATTTTTCTTGTTTGTTTCACTGAGTATGTTTATCAGGTTAGTGGCAGCTTGAGACCACAATTGAGGCAATCTGGGTCATCCAGTAATTGCCATCTCTTAATCCTGAGCGCAATTTTTTCCTTTTTTCTCATTATGTGAATATAGATCATTTGCAATAGCAAGAAAACATATACTGTGATTGCATATATTAGGAAAATGAAATGTGTTTGAATATATATCTGCTATTTCAAACCAAAAGTGTGTGACTTTAGGATGAGTCCAATATTTTCTTAGTCCACCAGTCCAAGGGGCCCAGAAGTAAATGCCAAAACCATTGCTGTTTCTTGCTATAAGCAGCACATCTCCAATGAGGCAGGCAGGGCTAGATAGGGAATAGCAATGGATCAGCTATGCCATTCCATGTGAGCGCTTATCCAAAACATTGTTGCCTATCTGTAAATTATAAAACTGCCTTAGCGCCCTACTGTAGATCTATCAGACAGTGCTGATGTCATGACGTGAGTGCTGCCTGAAGTGGAAGGATCCAAAGCTGGGATGCTGTTGGAGTTTAGTCTGCTTTTCCCAGCCTAGCAGAACCCCTCTCAATCTTGGGCCTGCCCCTGCCTAATTTATCACCTTTCCAGCTGCTCCTCCATTGCCTAGTGCAGAATGCTGAGTCCTCTTAACTACTTCACTGTTCAGCATCCTGCAGCAGCACAGGACAAAAACAGATGGGAGCAAAGCACGGTTCTTTGTTCTCACTTATTTTTAGTCCCTCTCCAGTCAATCCACTGTTGCCCAGCACAACAGACTGACTCCTTTTAGGCCCCTCCATGTTTCAGGATTTCAGTAGCATCGCAGAATACCAACAGGGGCTGGATCTTGGACTTGGTACCGCATTTTCTTGTGTCTCTTCTCTGACATTTAGATAAAGGAGACAAACAGGACAGTGTAAGGTTTAAACAACTCTCTATCCAAAATTTCAATGGTTCTGTCTATAGTTTGGGCTTCACCTCCATCTAGTGGCCGGGTATTTTCCTGAAATACCTTAATCTGGATCATAGTAGATGGGGCTAGCAATCAGCGATGGGAAATAAATTAGGCAAATAAAAAGGATTATTTATGATGGCTATGCAAATGCTTGAGACATTCTCACAGCCAATTTTTTTAATTAGGACCCCTACGTTATATGGGAATATGTAGTATATTGGTTATTCATGTCAAGGATGGAAGTTGTGAATGCTTTTTATTTTATTTATATGCAGGAAATTGATCATATTCGTCAACTTCTCTATGATTTCCCGTGGTCAAATGTGGGGAAGCTTACATTTCTTGTAAGTAGATGAAACTTAGTTATTCTTATTTTAGGTTTGTGGATTTTACTTGCTCTTAATGACCCAGGTCTAATGTGTTGCATTTTGTTAGTAGTTTTCCCTTTTCTTTAAACATATATATTTTTTTATTCTGCTAAATATTTTTTAAGAAAATGGCAATTTCTTAAACTGGTGCTTTTGTATCTACAATATTTTTTCAGTTTTTTTTCTGTTTTTGTATTTTGGTGTACAGTATGCAAGACTTTAATAAACTATTCCTAGAATATAGGGCTTTCCTATCATCAGACATTACATTTGCTAAGAAATAGTTTTGGATAGTTACACTTCGGTTTATTTTCTGGAGTTTCTAAAATACGTGTAATTTGTTTGAAGGGTAAGAAATTTGAGATTCAACCTGATGGATTGCCGTCAGCACGGAAACTGGTTTACTACACAGGCTGTCCCTTCCGATCACAACACCTTTTGCATCTGCTCAGTAATAGTCATAGACTGTATTTAAATATACAACCTGTGCTAAAAGAAATTAAGAAAGTGGAAGAAGCAGAAGGTATGTGTTAACTTGTAGCAATGTATATAAAAATGTTATACTCAATCCAGCACCAAATTTATGAGTATGTAGTTGAAACCATAATGTGTCCCGTTCCATGTTGTTTGAGTTAGTTTTAAACTCAACATGACCGGCCTCTTCCAGATTAGGAGCAAAATCATTTTTAAAAGTCGGGTATCTACATAGCAGCAAAACCTGCAATGCTTTGCTCCCCCTATATATTTAAGCCAGCTAAAAGGGTTGGGGAGGCTTAGAATGACCCGGCCTCATATACGTGTTAAGCCTAGTACACACTAGTAGTTTTTTTTTTTTTTTCGTTCGACCAAACAGAGCTAAACGGGGAAAAAAAGAAACCAGACAGCTCAGGAGGAGCCACTGTAATAACTACCCAACATTAGTACAGTGATCTCCCCTGATGTTCTATTGTGTTCCGACAGGGGGATGTCCCCACCCCCCTCCTGCCAGAACACACCAGTCAGCTCTCTTAGCCGTTGGCTGAGAGCGCTGATTGGGAGCCTACCGGCAGACCCTTTTCAGCCATGCCCCTTTTGACAGAGGCCAGCCGAACGGCCAGTTTCTGTCGGACTGACTGCATTGAACCGCCCAATGTTGCCCGACATTTGGCCCTTGTGTACTAGGCTTTAAAGGACAAACTTGAGACTGACACATTAAACCTGGAATTAGTGTGGAACTGTTATCCCATGACAAACTCCATGTTTCATTTGAAAGAATGAAAGTATTTGTGAACACACGCATATAAAGGAACATTGTGTTACAGCAAATAGTATGTCTTTAAAGTGGTTGTAAACCCACTTTTTCAACTTGCACCTACAGGTAAGCCTAGATTAAGGCTTACCTGTAGGTGCAAGAAATATCTCCTAAACCTACACGGTTTAGGAGATATTTACTAAAAATGACAGGCGCCGCTGTCTACGGCACATTCGCGCCGTAGACAACAGCGCATTCATGGGGTTAATCCCATTCACAAAATCGGCTACTTCCCAGCAATCGCTGGGCGTAGCCGAATGTGACGGCTCTCGCGCGCATACACAGAGTGACGTCTCCGCCGCTCCGGCCAATCACAGCGCCGGAGCGGCACTGTGATTGGCTGGTGCGGCGATACCTGGGAGTAAACCTTCCGGGTATCGCCGCAGCGATGGATGCGGCTGAAGAGGGAGACCAGGACGGCTTCGGGGGCCCCGATCTAAGGTAAGTGATGCATAATGAGCTATTATGCTAGTCATATTAGCTCATTATGCCTCTCTCTTACAGGTGGTTATGAAAAAAAAAAAAAATTATCGGGTTTACAACCACTTTAACCACTTAACGACCGCTCACTGTATATATACGTCGGCAGAATGGCACCGACAGGCACAATCACGTAGAGTGTACGTGATTGCCTTTGTACAGTTGGGGGGTCCAATCGGACCCCCCTTCTATACAGTGAGCGGTGGCTAAGTGTCCGGGAGCGTTCCGGGATGAGGGGGCAGCCATTCGTTTCTGGCCACCCCCTCGCGATCGCTCCCGGCGAATAGAAATGCCCCCTCTGTCTGTGTCAGACAGAGGGAGCAGGAGGAAGTGATGTCATCTCTGGTGCGGCGCTCACATATTATACCGAGCGCCGTACAAGAGAAGATATCAGGTCAGTGCACACAACACTACACTGACACCAGGACACATAGGACATAAATCGCCCCCCCAGGCCCCCCCAGACACCCCAGATCACCCCCCAGCCCCCAGTCACAGTGTCACTGATTGCAGTGACCATTTATTTAGTGATCACTGCAATCAGTGACATTTGTGACTGTAAAAGTGTCACCAAAGTTTAGTCTTAGGTCCAGTGTAGCCCCCTAACCCCCCCTAATAAAGGTTTAACCCCCTGATTACCCCCCAGATAACCCTTTCACCCCCTATCACCACTGTCGCTTAGCGATCATTTTTCTGATCGCTGTCTTAGCGTCAGTGATGCCGATCGGCAGCCAGTAATTTTTTTTAGGTTTGCCGCAGGTTTTTATAGCGTCAGGTACCCCAATATATTATCTAATAAAGGTTTAACCCCCTTGATCGCCCCCCAGGTAACCCTTTCACCCCCTATCACCACTGTCGCTAAGCAATCGTTTTTCTAAACGCTGTCTTAGTGTCGGTGATGCAGATCGTAGCCAGTATTTTTTTTTAGGTTCGCCGCATGTTTTTATAGCGTCAGGTACCCCAATATATTATCTAATAAAGGTTTAACCCCCTTGATCGCCCCCCAGGTAACCCTTTCACCCCCATCACCACTGTCGCTAAGCAATCGTTTTTCTAAACGCTGTCTTAGTGTCGGTGATGCAGATCGGTAGCTGGTAATTTTTTTTAGGTTCGCCGCAGGTTTTTATAGCGTCAGGTACCCCCATATATTATCTAATAAAGGTTTTAACCCCCTGATTGCCCCTAGTTAACCCTTTCACCAGTGATCACCATATAAGTGTTACGGGTGACGCTGGTTAGTTAGTTTGCTTTTTATAGTGTCAGGGCACCCGCCGTGTATATAACCCAATAAAGGTTTAACCCCCTGATCGCCCGGCGGGTGATATCAATTAGGTTTTAGCGTCAGAGAGGGTCTGAGTCACACCCCAGGCAGCGTCAGGTTAGTGCCAGTAACGCTAACACCCACGCGTGAAGCATACACCCCCCTTAGTGGTATAGTATCTGAACAGATCAATATCTGATCAGATCTATACTAGCGTCCCCAGCAGTTTAGGGTTCCCAAAAACGCAGTGTTAGCGGGATCAGCCCAGATACCTGCTGGCACCTGCGTTTTGCCCCTCCGTCCAGCCCAGGCCACCTAAGTGCAGTATCGATCGATCACTGTCACTTACAAAACAAAAACACACATAACTGCAGCGTTCGCAGAGACAGGCCTGATCCCTGCGACTCCAGTGCTGTAGGAGGTGATTTCACCACCACAGTTAAAAAAAAAAAGCAAATATGCCGAAGCATTGGGGCAGCAGGGGCGGAGGAGCGATTTTGCTCCTAATGCCGCGTACATACGGTCGAAATTCCGACGGAGGCTTGCCCGTGGAAAAGTCCGACCATGTGTGTGCGGCATAACTTTTTTGCGGGAGGATGCCCCCATGCTTCGGCATATATAAATGGTGCGTGTATGCCCATCATTGGAAGTGGGTGGATGAAGGGCGGTATTCTAATGGTGGGCATACCCACCGATCAATCTCTTTTTTCGTTCAGCCAACTGGCTGCATGAAATAAAAAGATTACAATACATGTCCAACAAGGACCAGCAACGTACTGGTATGTTGCTGGACTTTGAATGTTTATACCAGAATGATGCCTGCGGGTTTAGGTATCATCTTGGTATCATTCTTTTCAGCCTGCGGCCGGCTTTCATGTAAAAGCAATCCTAGCGGCTAATTAGCCTCTGGACTGCTTTTACAAGCAGTGGGAGGGAATGCCCCCCCGATATAAAAAGCGCCATTGGGAAATTGGGAAAGCATTTTATCACACCGATCTTGGTGTAGTCAGATGCTTTGAGGGCAGAGGAAAAATCTAGGGTCTAGAAGACCCCAGTTTTTTCAAAAAAAGAGTACCTGTCACTACCTATTGCTATCATAGGGGATATTTACATTCCCTGAGATAACAATAAAAATGATAAAAAAAAAAAAATACTTGGAAGGAACAATTAAAAAAAAAAATAAAAAAGCAAAATTACTAATAAAAAAAAAAAAAAAAAGCACCCCTGTCCTGCCCTGCTCTTGCCCAATGGCGAACGCAAGCGTCGGTCTGGCGTCATATGTAAACAGCAATTGCACCATGCATGTGAGGTATCACCGCGAAGGTCAGATCGAGGGCAATCATTTTAGCAGTAGACCTCCTCTGTAAATCTACTGGGGTAACCTGTAAAGGCTTTTAAAAATGTATGTAGTTTGTCGCCAATGCGCGTTTGTGCGAAATTTTAAAGCATGTCGTGTTTGGTATCTATGTACTCGGCCTAAGATCATCTTTTTTATTTCATCAAACATTTGGGCAATATAGTGTGTTTTAGTGCATTAAAATTAAAAAAAGTGTATTTTTTAACCCAAAAAATGCGTTTGAAAAATCGTTGCGCAAATACTGTGTAGAAAAAAAAATGCAACACCCACCATTTTAATCTGTAGGGCCTTTGCTTTAAAAAAATATATATATATATATATATATATATATATATATATATATATATATAATGTTTGGGGGTTCAACATAATTTTCTTGCAAAAAAATAAATGTTTTCATGTAAACAAAAAGTGTCAAAAAGGGCTTTGTCTTCAAGTGGTTAGAAGAGTGGATGTAAGCTTCCTAATGTTGTGTATAAAATGCCAGAACAGTTCAAAACCCCCCCAAATGACCCCATTTTGGAAAGTAGACACCCCAAGCTATATACTGAGAGGCATGTCGAGTCCATGGAATATTTTATATGTTGACACAAGTTGCGGAAAAACAACAATTTTTTTTTTTTGCACAAAGTTGTCACTAAATGATATATTGCTCAAACATGCCATGGGCATATGTGGAATTACACCCCAAAATACATTCTGTTGCTTCTCCTGAGTACGGGGATACCACATGTGTGAGACTTTTTGGGAGCCTAGCCATGTACGGGACCCCAAAAACCAACCACCGCCTTCAGGCTTTCTAAGGGTGTAAATTTTTGATTTCACTTCTCACTGCCTATCACAGTTTCGGAGGCCATGGAATGCCCAGATAGCACAAAACCCCCCCAAATGACCCCATTTTGGAAAGTAGACACCCCAAGCTATTTGCTGAGAGGTATTGTGAGTATTTTGCAGATCTCGCTTTTTGTCACAAAGTTTTGAAAATTGAAAAAAAAATAAAATATATATATATTTTCTTTCTTCATTTTCAAAAACAAATGAGAGCTGTAAAATACTCGCCATTCCTCTCAGCAAATAGCTTGGGGTGTCTATATTCCAAAATGGGGTCATTTGGGGGGGTTTTGTGCGATTTTGGCATTTTATGGCCTTCGAAACTGTGATAGGTAGTGAGGAGTCAAATCAAAAATTTGTGCCTAGAAATCCTGAAGGCGGTGCTTGGTTTTCGGGGTCCCGTACGCGGCTAGGCTCCTAAAAAGTCCCACACATGTGGTATCCCCGTACTCAGGAGAAGCAGAAAAATTTATTTTGGGGTGTAATTCCACATATAACCATGGCATGTGTGAGCAATATATCATTTAGTGACAACTTTTTGTAATTTTTTTTTTTTTTTTTTGTCATTATTCAATCACTTGTGACAAAAAAAATTATATTCAATGGGCTCAACAGGCCTCTCAGCAATTTCCTTGGGGTGTCTACTTTCTAAAATGGGGTCATTTGGGGGGGTTTTGTGCTATTTTGGCATTTTATGGCCTTCGAAACTGTGATAGGTAGTGAGGAGTGAAATCAAAAATTTGCGCCCTTAGAAATCCTGAAGGCGGTGCTTGGTTTCAGGGGTCCCGTACGCGGCTAGGCTCCCAAAAAGTCCCACACATATGGTATCCCCGTACTCAGGAGAAGCAGCAAAATGTATTTTGGGGTGAAATTCCACATATAACCATGGCATGTGTGAGCAATATATCATTTAGTGACAACTTTTTGTAATTTTTTTTTTTTTTTTTTTAGTCATTATTCAATCACTTGGGATAAAAAATTCAATGGGCTCAACATGCCTCTCAGCAATTTCCTTGGGGTGTCTACTTTCCAAAATGGGGTCATTTGGGGGGGTTTTGTACTGCCCTGTCATTTTAGCACCTCAAGAAATGAGATAGGCAGTCATAAATTTAAAGCTGTGTAAATTTCAGAAAATGTACCCTAGTTTGTAAACTCTATAACTTTTGCGCAAACCAATAAATATACGCTTATTGACATTTTTTTTTACTAAAAACATGTGGCTGAATACATTTTGGCCTAAATGTATGACTACAATTGAGTTTATTCGATTTTTCTTATAATAAAAAGTAGAAAATATCATTTTTTTTCAAAATTTTCGGTCTTTTTCCGTTTATATCGCAAAAAATTAAAATCGCAGAGGCAATCAAATACCATTAAAAGAAAGCTCTATTTGTGGGAAGAAAAGGACGCAAATTTCATTTGGGTACAACATTGCATGTCCGCACAATTTACAGTTAAAGCAGCGCAGTGCAAAATTCTGAATTCACCTCTGGTCCTCTAGCTACCAAATGGTCCGGGGCTTAAGTGGTTAAAGAGAAATCCTCCACAACTTTTTTAGTTAAACATACCCCTGCAAGAGAAAGGCATAATGAGCTAGTATGCATAGCATACTAGCTCATTATGTGGCGCTTACCTGAAATCGAAGCCCCCGAAGTCCTCCGCCATGTCCGCTCGGAGCTTCTTCCTGTTATTGCCTCTCCGGCGCTGTGATTGGCCGGAGCGGCGATGACGTCACACGCATGCGTGCTCGGGCCGGCAAGATCCCATTCAGAAAACCGGCAATGGTGCCGGCCCGCTAGTGCGCATGTGTGTAACGTCATCGGTGTGCTGTGTTTTCAGCAAATATCTCCTTAACCGTGTAGGTTAAGGAGATATTTCATGCACCTACAGGTAAGCCTTAATCTAGGCTTACCTGTAGGTGCATGTGTTTTTTTTTTTTACTTTTTTATTAAGTTGTACATTTTCACGTGACCACACAGCTCTATTCAGCTCCTCTTCCCCCTATCTGGGGGTGTGTTTCTCACACAGCAGGCAAGTACCTTCTTGCGCTGTGTTCCAGAAGGATGTTCCTTCTTTAAAAGAAGAGGTCCATCCTCCTTCAAAATTTTTTTTTTAAAGTCAGCAGCTACAAATACTGTAGCTGCTGACTTTGAATATTGGGACACTTATCTGTCCAGGGATCCCGTGGTGTCTTCACCCCAGCCAATTTTTCCATCGGCTCTGGGGTGCTGCCACCACCATTGCTTGTAGGGAAGCCTTGTGGCTTGGTGCAAATTATAGAGGGTACTTTAAGTGAAAATTAATCTTGATAAAAAAAACAATCTTGCTGAGAGAGGAAAAATTATTTCTCCAATCGTGCGATATATATTCCTTCACCAAAAAAAATATTTGATACGACACCCAAAGTGCACGGGATATAGATTGTGCTTACCAGACCTAGTTGACCTCTTTATTTAAAAAGATAGTCAGATGCGCTTTTGCAGGATTATGCCTGCAGGCATATCCATAGACAGGAGCATGTACGATACCTCTTCCTCTGAATGTTTAAGGTTAGGACATGTAACACAAACAAAATGCTTCCATAGTGCAACACTGTTTTATTTAAAATCTGATATAAAAAACACGAGCCAAATGGCTACTCACATAAAAAGTGCCTAACCCGGTGATGTAAAAAATTCCTCGACCTATGCAGGGTCTCGACCGCGTCACTTCCGGTGCAGCTACGTCAAAAACACAGCTGATGGCGACCTTGACTGCGCATGCGCGGCTTCACCGCACCTATACCGTGCATGCGCAGACGCTCAGTTTAGTCCGTGAAAATTCTAGACTCGGGCGGGCGGAGGCGTTGCGAATTGCTTAACATCGTCGCCAGCACCGCCTCCAGACCCGCCCCCAACACGCCCCTAGCTTGTATATTATTGGGACCGAGGTCGAGAGAAAATATAGAGCTGCACCGCCTCCAGCCCCGCCCCCGCCCCTAGCCTGCTCTACTGAAGGGGGGCGGGCCCCGTACATAGCACTGAGTCCAAGTACAGTACTGTGCATTGTTCTGCCATCAAATATGCTGCCTCACTGCACCCAGCAAACGCAACCACTGTGCCCGTCATACGCAACCACTGCACCCAGCAAACGCAACCACTGTGCCCGTCATACGCAACCACTGCGCCCAGCAAACGCAACCACTGTGCCCGTCATACGCAGCCACTGCACCCAGCAAACGCAACCACTGTGCCCATCATACGCAACCACTGCACCCAGCAAACGCAAACACTGTGCCCGTCATACGCAGCCACTGCACCCAGCAAACGCAACCACTGTGCCCGTCATACGCAGCCACTGCACCCAGCAAACGCAACCACTGTGCCCGTCATACGCAGCCACTGCACCCAGCAAACGCAACCACTGTGCCCGTCATACGCAACCACTGCACCCAGCAAACGCAACCACTGTGCCCGTCATACGCAACCACTGCGCCCAGCAAACGCAACCACTGTGCCCGTCATACGCAGCCACTGCACCCAGCAAACGCAACCACTGTGCCCATCATACGCAACCACTGCGCCCAGCAAACGCAAACACTGTGCCCGTCATACGCAGCCACTGCACCCAGCAAACGCAACCACTGTGCCCGTCATACGCAGCCACTGCACCCAGCAAACGCAACCACTGTGCCCGTCATACGCAACCACTGCACCCAGCAAACGCAACCACTGTGCCCGTCATACGCAGCCACTGCACCCAGCAAACGCAAACACTGTGCCCGTCATACGCAGCCACTGCACCCAGCAAACGCAACCACTGTGCCCGTCATACGCAGCCACTGCACCCAGCAAACGCAACCACTGTGCCCGTCATACGCAACCACTGCACCCAGCAAACGCAACCACTGTGCCCGTCATACGCAACCACTGCACCCAGCAAACGCAACCACTGTGCCCGTCATACGCAGCCACTGCACCCAGCAAACGCAACCACTGTGCCCGTCATACGCAGCCACTGCACCCAGCAAACGCAACCACTGTGCCCGTCATACGCAACCACTGCACCCAGCAAACGCAACCACTGTGCCCGTCATACGCAGCCACTGCACCCAGCAAACGCAACCACTGTGCCCGTCATACGCAGCCACTGCACCCAGCAAACGCAACCACTGTGCCCGTCATACGCAGCCACTGCACCCAGCAAACGCAACCACTGCACCCAGCAAACGCAACCACTGTGCCCAGCAAACGCAACCACTGTGCCCAGCAAACGCAACCACTCTGCCCAGCAAACGCAACCACTCTGCCCAGCAAACGCAACCACTCTGCCCAGCAAACGCAACCACTCTGCCCAGCAAACGCAGCCACTGTGCCCGTCATACGCAGCCACTGCACCCAGCAAACGCAGCCACTCTGCCCAGCAAACGCAACCACTGTGCCCGTCATACGCAGCCACTGCACCCAGCAAACGCAACCACTGTGCCCAGCAAATGCAACCACTGTGCCCGTCAAACGCAGCCACTGTGCCCGTCAATTGCTGTCAGATTGTCAAGCCGTAGCTGTGCTCCCTGGGGATAAGCTGATCGCCCATCCGTGCTGCTGGAGGGAGCCCAGACCACCATAAATGAGGGACCTGCAGACTTGGTCATGGTAAGTGAGACCATCCCATATCCCACTCCATATTCCCCGAGGACAGGGACCTCCACCTCCCCCCCAAGACAGAGACCCCCTTCTCCCCCCCCCAAGACAGAGACCCCCTTCTCCCCCCCAAGACAGAGACCCCCTTCTCCCCCCCAAGACAGAGACCCCCTTCTCCCCCCCAAGACAGAGACCCCCTTCTCCCCCCCAAGACAGAGACCCCCTTCTCCCCCCCAAGACAGAGACCCCCTTCTCCCCCCCAAGACAGAGGCCCGGAGACATGTCCAGAGAACACAGAGAATACATGGGATAGATTAGAAGGGATGGATGTCCAGGGAAAACAGAGGAGGCCTCCATCCCTTCTAATCTATCCCATGTATCCTCTGTGTTCTCTGGACATGTCTCTGGGCCCCCATCCCTTCTAATCTATCCCATGTATCCTCTGTGTACTCTGGACATGTCTCCGGGCCGTCATCCCTTCTAATCTATCCCATGTATCCTCTGTGTACTCTGGACATGTCTCCGGGCCGTCATCCCTTCTAATCTATCCCATGTATCCTCTGTGTTCTCTGGACATGTCTCCGGGCCTCCATCCCTTCTAATCTTACAGGGGGAACTCTGCCAACCCTGATGTAAAGGGGAACACTGATGTAAAGGGCAATGCTGCAGACCCTGATGTAAGTGGGAACTCTGATGTAAATAGGAATGCAGTGGACTCTGATATAAGGTGGTCTCTGGTGACCAGAGCACCCCTTACATCAGAGTTCCTCCTTAGATTATGCTCTGCAGCATTTTCCTTTACATCTGAGTTCCCTTGCACTGTAAGGGGGAAGCCTGCCGACTCTGATGTAAAGGGGAATGCCGGGAAATGTGATGTGGGGGGGGGGGACTCTGGTGACCAGAGACCACCTTCCGCAGAGTGAATACACTAAGGTAAGGGGGGGGGGTGTTACTGATATAAGGGAAAACCTTTATATCAGTGCCCCCTTACATAATTGCATTCACTCCCCCCTTACATCAGTGACCCCCCCCCCCCCCTCAGACTGGCCTGACGGCGCTGTCACTGACCTCCTCTCCGGTGCAGCGTGCAGGTCTCAGTTAGATGGCTCCTGGTTGGTGGCTCTGTTTTTATTCTATAGTCTGTTCTCCGCAGTCCATACACGTCTGACTCCTCCCGTAATCCCGATCCCGGCGACGCTCTCACTCTTGATTCCTCTCCAGACTCTCCCTAAGAGTATGCAGACACCATAAAAGACAAGAGATAGTCAGAGATTGCAGACAGGATACAAGAGATGGTTAGAGGCTGCGGACAGGATACAGGAGGTGGTTAGAACATGTGTACAGGATATAGGAGGCAGTCAGAGGATGTGGAAATGGTACAGGTTGTGGTCAGAGAATGCAGACATGTAGGGGTAGCAAACAGAGGGGTTCCCCGTGTAAGGGGTAAACACACAGAGGGATCAGTCATGTAGGGGGATCACAAAGTGGGATGAAGTTCTGATAAGAGCTGTCACAGGAGGGCCCTCACACAGGACACATGGCAGGCAGGGCAGTGAGGTTGGCACACACAGGGTGATCAGGTCCCTGTTCTTAGGGGGGGGGATGGGGTCCCGATCCCCAGGGAAGATGGGGGTCCCTGTCCCCAGGAGAGAAGGGAGTCCCTGTTCTCAGGGGGGAGAAGGTTTTCATGTCCTCGGGGGGGGGGGGTCCCTGTTCTCAGAGGGGGGAGAGGGTCCCTGTCCTCAGAGGGGGTCCCTGTCCTCAGGCAAGATGGAGTGGGATATGGGATGATCTCACTCACCATGACCAAGTTTGCAGGTCCCTCATCTATGGTGGTCTGGGCTCCCTCCAGCAGCACGAATGCGCGAGCAGCATATCCCGAAGGAGCACAGCTACGGCTTAACATCACACTTTTCAAAAGATCAAAGAGTACGTAGTGGCGGTGCTTCCATAAGGGGAGCATGGGTGCCGCCCCCTCTCTCCTGGCACCACTCTATCACTATAGATAGAATCATGCATTGCATGAATCTATCTATGGTCACTGCTGACACCCCCTATTCAGGTGTCCGGCACCTTTTCGGGCGCCGGGCACCTGAATTACATCGGCGGGGGTGTTTTTTGGAAGCACCTGATTAGAGCCATAGGCTCTAATAGGCGCCCAAAAAGGTGAACAGCGGGCGCCATGCTGGGCGTTCTCTGTTCACTCAGCGTTGTGTTAGCAAAGCAAAGAAATTCGCTTTGCTAACACTAATCCGCCTCTTAGCCAATCAGGTGCTCGAGTCTGTTACCGGTCCCCTGATTGGCTGAAACGTCAGGCGCTGTGATTGGATGCCTGAGAGAGGACGGAAGAAGACATGGAGGACGTGCAGGATACAGCCGCTGACCCGCTGCGAGACAGGTAAGTGCCGGGCAGCATTTGATGGGGCACATTAGTGGTAATTGATGGGCACACTGGCAGCATTTGATGGGGCACAGTAGCGGCAATTGATGGGGCACACTGACAGCAATTGATGGGTACAGTAGCTGCGTTTGATGGCACAGTGGCGTCAATAGTGGGTGCGTTTGATGGGCACAGTGGCTGGGTTTGATGGGCACAGTGGCAGCGGTTGATAGGCACAGTGGCTGCGTTTGATGGGTGCAGTGGCTGCGTTTGCTGGGCACAGTGGATCCGTTTGATGGGCACAGTGGTTGCGTTTGCTGGGTGCAGTGGTTGCGTATGACGGGCACAGTGGTTGCGTTTGCTGGGTGCAGTGAGGCAGCATATTTGATGGCAGAACAATGCACAGTACTGTACTTGGACTCAGTGCTATGTACGGGGCCCGCCCCCCCCCTTCAGTAGAGCAGGCTAGGGGCGGGGGCGGGGCTGGAGGCGGTGCAGCTCTATTTTCTCTCGACCTCGGTCCCAATAATATACAAGCTAGGGGCGTGTTGGGGGCGGGTCTGGAGGCGGTGCTGGCGACGATGTTAAGCAATTCGCAACGCCTCCGCCCGCCCGCTCGAGTCTAGAATTTTCACGGACTAAACTGAGCGTCTGCGCATGCACGGTATAGGTGCGGTGAAGCCGCGCATGTGCAGTCGAGGCCGCCATCAGCTGTGTTTTTGACGTAGCTGCACCGGAAGTGACGCGGTCGAGACCCTGCATAGGTCGAGGAATTTTTTACATCACCGGCACTGGGACTGCAGGCTTGTCTGGAATCACTTGCTCTCCCACCTCCGTGGTGGCGTGCGTTCCACCGGCTGTTTAGCGCTGACCAGATGAACCGGAAATGGCATAGGGCATATTACACTTGACCAGGTAACGCCGCCGACGTACGTTTCGTTTGGTTTGCGTCTTCAGGGGGGCACACCTGGTCACTAAGCGTCACGGTATGTGTAGTCTGTGTTACAGGGGAGTGGTCAATCCACGGGGACTAAATGGCCAATAAGAAAAGCAGCCGCGTTGCCGGTTTACATTCACATAACCCAGCAGCAGCTGACATAGCATAAACACATAATGTTCTTTTTTTTCATAGGCATCCAGACATGCAAACTGAGGCGAGTGATACACCGTGGGATCCTCCTCCTCCAGTTCGCCGGCCTGGAAAGCAATTCAGAATATAGCAATACTAGTCTGAGGCTTATATTGATAGATTCCCTCAATGTTCATAGAACCGGTAACAATTAGGTGCTATTCAATATTTGAATACAAACCATACCTTAAAAAATATATATACATCCCTATAGATTTAAATTATGTACTACAACATATCCTGCATTCCTGGAAAAAGGCCACTAGATGGAGCCTACTAAACTATGTTCCCAATTTGGAGTGGGATAGGCTCCCATCCAGGACTACAAAACTAGGCTAAATGATGATTACGTTATATAAGCTGGATGTTGGTACTAATTTAAAATATTACAAATTATAAGATTTAGGCAGAAAAGGTGGATATTATATAACCATAATTCACAGAATGTGATGAAAACTGGTAGGAATGATACCATCTGATTTGGACGAGGTACCCCTATAAGGTCAGGGGGGTGGGACCAAGTTAATTGATTAGTCATTAGAAACAGTTTAGGTCGAGTTCTATATTCATGCCATATGGCTGCATACTCCGCAGTTTATACAGCCACCCGGTCTTATTTTGAGAAATGGTTCGTTTCATATGGGTCCCTCTCCAGTGCCTGGTCACCTTGTCTATACTGTAGAAGGTGCACAGACTCGGGTCACTATTGTGATGACTTTTGAAGTTCCTAGACACACTGTGATTAGGGAATCCCTTTTTTATATTGGCCAGATGTTCATTGATTCTTGTTTTGAGTTGTCGTGTGGTCCAACCTACGTACTGGAGTGAGCATGGACACTCCAGGACATAAGTGACGTGGTCAGAATGGCAAGTTATAAAAGGTTTTATTTTGAACTGTTCTTTTGTTACAGTGGACTGATAATGTGTGGTTTTCTTAGGATCTCCTGACCTTCTAGTAATTTTACAGGCCTTGCATCTAGTGCAATGATAAAACCCAGACCCATCCAAAAACGTAATTGGTTTCTTGGGGGGGTCTGGTACATTGCGGGCTATTTGATTTCGCAATCCTGGTGCCCGTCTATATATAAAAACTTGGGTGGTTTGGAGGAGATAGTGGATTGCAGGTCTTTGTCTTTAAGGAGTATAGGCCAGAATTTTTGGAAAACTGCTTCTATTTGCCTAAATTGCCTGTGGAAACCCGACACGAAAGCCATCTCACCTCCAAATTCCTTTTTTGGCTTGGCTACCAGCAAAGTTTGTCTATCCATTGAGGACCCTTGAAACAACACATTGTTTAGTGTCTCAAGGGGATATCCCTTTTCTAGAAATTTTTCAGTTAGAATATTTGCTTGTATTAAAAAGTTGTAATTGTTTGCACAATTGCGCCTCAGCCGCATATATTGTCCTTTTGGGACAGCCCCTGTCCACTGAGGGTGATGGCAACTGTGGGTTGGCACAAAGCCATTCCTGTCAGTGGTTTTGAAATACGTCTTGGTCTCAAAACCATTACCTTTTTTACTGATAGTTAGGTCCAGATAATTAACAGTGGTATAGCTGACTTCCGCTGCAAATTTTAGGCCATATTTGTTGGTATTCATTTGTGCCAAAAATAATTCTAAATTTGCCTCTCTTCCTTCCCAGAATAGGATCACATCATCTATATACCTCCTGTATAATGAAAGTGATTGGTTTCTATTTTTAAAGATGGTTTCTTGCTCCCATTTGTTTAGTACAACATTAGCCACACTTGGGGCATAACGAGCTCCCATAGCAACCCCTCCAATTTGATTATAGTATTGGTTATTGGCCCAGAAGAAATTATTTCCCATGGCCATTTGCAGGCCTTTGATCAAATAATTAATCTGTGCTTTTTTAATTTTAAGTGCCTCAAGGGCATCTGTATGGCGAATATTGGTATACAATGACTCGATGTCTACCGTTACCATAAGTGTGGTCTCAGAAGCACTGATTGATTGTAGTGCTACTATTAGGTCCCTACTCTCTTTGAGGTAGGAGGGACTTTGGGAGACTAGTGGTTTGAAGAAACCATCCAAATATTCACCCATCTGGAGAATAGGGATTCAATGCCACTGATTATGGGTCTTCCTGGTGGGAACTCTTTGTTCTTGTGTATCTTAGGCACTATATACATTACTGGGACTTTTGGGGCATGTAAAATTTAGATATTCGGCTTCTTTCTGATTCAATAGTGGTTTACTTAGTCTCTCATCTGTCCAATTTTTTAATTGTACTTTCAATCGTGCTGTTGGGTCTCTATTGATTTTTTTGATATGCAATAGTATCTTCAAGTAACCTTTTGCATTTCTGCATAATATTCTCTAGTCAATATCACTAGCCCCCCCCCCCCTTTGTCTGCTAATCTGACCACTATTTGTTTGTTGTCTTCTATTAGTTTAATTCCTTCCCATATATGTTGGTTAGAGGTGTGTTTTGAAATTTCCATATCACGAACTTCATCCTGTACCATGCTTCTAAACACTTCTATATGGTGGTTAATTCCCTTTTTTGGGTTGAACACAGAATTATTCCTCAAATCACTGTGTAAAAAAGGCAGGTTGGAACTTGTCATATTTGAATTCGTGGTCTGGCCTGCAAAATATTTTTTTTTATATTTAATTTCCTTATGTGTTTCTCAATATCGATAAATAATTCAAACTTCTCTATATTTTTATCTGGTGAAAATTTCATTCCTTGTTGTAATGCCTCTAATTCCTTATCTGAAAACGGAACTCCTGCTAGGTTAAAAATGCCTTAATTTAGTTGGTTCTTTTTCTGAATATTCCTTTGGATGCTGTGGAGACCTGGGGTGGATACGGTAAGGCTCTTTCCAACCCCTCCATCCCCCCCCCCCCCGATTATTGGTTTTGATAGGGGGCTGGTCTTCCCCTGAAATTTCCCCTAAAGCCTCCTCGTGGGGGTCTGGGCGGATAATTATTACGATTATGTTCATACTGGTTATATTCAGAAGATCTCATATCGTAAACCAAGCGAAACGTATGTCGGCGTCGTTACCTGGTCATGTGTAATTTGCCCTACGCCACTTCCGGTTCATCTGGTAAGCGCTAAATGGCCAGTGGAACGCACGCCACCACGGAGGTGGGAGAGCAAGTGTTTCCAGACAAGCCTTCAGCCCCAGTGCCGGGCTAGGCACTTTTTATGTGAGTAGCCATTTGGCTCGTGTTTTTTTATATCAGATTTTAAATAAAACAGTGTTGCACTATGGAAGCATTTTGTTTGTGTTACATGTCCTAACCTTAAACATTCCGAGGAAGAGCTATCGTACATGCTCCTGTCTATTGATATGCCTGCAGGCATTATCCTGCGCAAGCGCATCGTTTTAAATAAAGAGGTCAACTAGGTCTGGAAACCACAATCTATATCCCGTGCACTTTGGGTGTTGTATCAAATATTTTGTTTGGTGAAGGAATATATATCGCACGATTGGAGAAGTAATTTTTCCTCTCTCAGCAAGATTGTTTTTTATCACTGGACTATAAGCACTCTATGCAATTTTGCAAAGTTGGGAATATAATTTATGTTCTCTTGTGGTGATTGATCCATTCACGGATTAATCTCTGGAATTTATTACATAGGATTGTTGTTTTTTATTAATATATATATGTGCACTAGATTAATTTTCACTTAAAGCGCCCTCTATAATTTACACCAATCACCAGATAGAAGGTATCCACTTCATCATCAGGGGAGCAGCTTGGCACCACAGTGTGTTTTTTGATCCAATTAAATTTTTTGTGTATTTGGCATGGAAACTATTTTTATAAGCCTTGTGGCTTCACAGCCAGTTCCCTACTGCACATGTGTGAAGACCGCTGCGCTTTGTGAATGGGCCAGTGGCGGGGAAGGAGGAATGGGGCCAAACTTACGGGTGATCTCGCCGCGACGAGATCACCCAAAAGTGGGAGCGCAGGTACCTGTCAAAAACGGGTACCCACTCCCCCTTCCCCCCCCCCCGAAAGGGGCCAAATGTGGCACCAGAGGGGGGAGGAGGCAGATAAGGGGAGCTTCCACTTTTGGGTGGAGCTCTGCTTTTAAGCTTCAAACAGCTATAGGCTGCAGCTGCAAAAGGCAGGCTGTGATTGGCTAGTGGTTCTCAGCCACTTTCACCTGCCTTACTCCAGCTAAACTAACCACAGGAAAATGGACGCGCCATCCGTAGACGCAGCTTCTTGTGTCGCCTAGAAAAATGCACTGGTATTCAACATGACCAGCACGGATGTGCTACCGTGTTCGGCATGGTCAGGATAAAGGGGGACTGGCAGGATCACCAAAAATTAAGAAAACAAAACGTACTACATTGACGAGAAGTAAAAACCGAAATGTGAAGAATTACATTTTGAGATAACATATACTTTAAAGTTCATTTTCATAAACGGGCTCCAGTTTACATGATTTATTAAAAAAATCTCGCAAGGTTAACCTTTTTACAATGAACTTGTTAGATTTGTCATGGTGAGTCCTCTTCTGCCCAAATGGGTTCCATTTCTTTTGCTGGCTACATGTGGAAATTTTTGCTTCGTTCAACCCAGCAGGCTGAACAAAAAAAAAAAAACGTACAGATCGCCATACCAACACGTTCAATGTTAGTGTGGCGATCTCCCTGCTGAGCTATCATGTTCTGACAGAGGGACTGCCCCCTTCAAGAACACAGTCATCAGCGTTTGAAGCCATTGGCTGGTTTTCCAGCATGCTTGTTTGACAGAAGCTGGTCGTGAGGCCAGATTCTGTCACACAAGGAGCTGTACATAGGGGCCAAAACTCGGCCCGTAACTGGCGAACCGACTATTTTTGGCCCGTGTGTACCTAGCTTTTGGAAACTTGACAACTTAAAGAATGTTTTTTACATCTCAACTTCATAACAATGTTTTATGGAGATTATGAATATCTACTAATAATGCTTTTGTTTGTTCTCTAGAAAAAAAATGCTACAGGGAATCCTATGTAAGTGACAACATGGAAATGGATTTAGATCCATCCGATAAATATTCTCATGGAAGCAGCAGGGAAAGTGCCAAGAACAATCGCCTTTCTAGACAGTCGACTGTCAGTCACAGTAGCTCACATACCTCTGGCATTGAAGCTGATTCACACCACAGGATGTCAGAGGAGATGTCTGTAGATGATCCTTTTGGTCTCGAGGTTGTTAATCTTAACAAGAATTCTTATAGCTCTACCATCAGTCAAAGCACCTCTGGAATTGAACATGAGTGCAAAGGAAGAACAGACGGAGATTCTCAAGATGATGGTAATAATGTTTGCTTTTTGATTAATAATTCTAAATCCCAAGTTGGGTTTTGTGATGATACTGTATATAAAATGTGTGTTACAGGGAATTTGCTCACATGGTAGCTGTGTGGCAGGTAGGCACCTAGCAATGCAGTCTCTTTAAGGGATTTGAGGTCCCATGATTATTTTCAGAAAAAAATATTTATCATCTATATCAGTAATCGTTCATTTGTGATCTGACCAACTTTTTCTGCTCATCAGCTATACTTATTGAAATTGCTATTTCAAAGTAATTTTAATAAGCATTTTTTGCTCTAAAATGATGTTGAATAATTATACTACTTATATATTCCAACAGAGGTTGAGCTGTCGGTAGATAAGCCTCTTGATGCTGAAGTTACTGTCCCAATATCATCAGACACATCTGTTTTGGAAACTGAAGAACAATGTGTGGATTCTCCCATAATGGATAATTACAGCTGGCAAAGTAGGTAAAAACAGTGTTCACCTCCCTACATAACAGCAGATTTCCAGTGACCATCCCATATCCTTCACCACACTGCTTTCAGGAGTCTTGCACAGTTTTTAAAGGTTTATTGCACCCTGAGGTGTGAAAGAATTGCCAGAAATATTCAAGCTTCTCAAATGCAGTAGATGTCATAACTATGATGTTTGTTAACCACTTCAATACAGGGCATTTTCCCCCTTCCTGCCCAGACCAATTTTTAGTTTTCAGCACTTTGAATGACAATTGCGCGGTCATGCGATGTTGTAAGCAAAATTGATTTTTTGCGATATAAACAAAAGAAGAGCGACAATTTTGAAAAAAAACACAATTTTTTTACTTTTTTCTATAATAAATATCCTTTTTTTTTTACAAATTTTTTGCTCAGTTTAGGCCGATATGTATTCTTCTACATATTATTGGTTAAAAAATAGCAATAAGCGTATATTGATTGGTTTGCATTATAGCGTCTACAAAATAGGGGATAGATTTATGGCATTTTTTTTTTTTATTATTAATTTTTACTAGTAATGACGGTGATCTGTGATTTTTATCGTGACTGACATATCGGACACTTTTGACACCTTTTTGGGACCATTCACATTTATACAGCGAACAGTGCTATAAAAATGCATTCATTACTGTGTAAATGTGACTGGCAGGGAAGGGGTTAACACTAGGGGGCGATCAAGGGGTTAATTATGTTTCCTAGGGAGTGATTCTTACTGTAGGGGGCGGGGACTCACAAGGGGAGGAGACCGGTCGGTGTTCCTCTGTACTGGGAACACACCATCGGTCTCCTCTCACCCCTGACAGGACGTGGATCTGTGTGTTTACACACACAGATCCACGGTCCTGCTGTGTTCACGGGCAACCGCGGGTGCCTGGCGGACATCGCGGCTGCCCGAGCAGCGCAGTGGGCGTGCGCATGCCCCCTAGATGGCCGGGAAGCCCAGGGTATTCTATGACGCCTGCGTCATATGTCTATATCCGGGTAATGAAGTGGTTAATAAGTGCATCACATGTCATCATTTCAGATACCAGTGACGCACACACAGCTTGAAAAACAGCTTCAGGTTTACAATGAGATCAATTCAGTAGATACAGAAACCTATAATAAACATAATCTAAGATGAACCTAAGATAAACATACTGTACATGCAATTGCTAATGTAACTTTATGCATGCAGCTTTTAAAAGTGGTTGTAAACCCTTTTAAACTTATTTTTTTCCTAACAACCTGTAAGAGAAAGGCATAATGAGCTAATATGACTAGCATAATAGCTCATTATGAATCACTTACCTTAGATCGGGGGCCCCCGAAGCCGTCCTCGTCTCCCTCTTCAGCCGCAGCCATCTCTGCGGCGATAGCCGGAAGGTTACTTCCGGGTATCGCCGCTCCAGCCAATCACAGCGCCGCTCCGGCGCTGTGATTGGCTGGAGCGGCGGAGACGTCACTCTGCGCATGCGCGCGGGAGTCTTCACATTCGGCTACGCCCAGCGATTGCTGGGAAGTAGCCACATTTCTGAATGGGATTAACCCCATGAATGCGCCGTTGTCTACGGCGCGCATGCGCCGTAGACAGCGGCGCCTGTCATTTAACTAAATATCTCCTAAACCGGGTAGGTTTAGGAGATATTTCTTGCACCTACAGGTAAGCCTTAATCTAGGCTTACCTGTAGGTGCAAGTTGAAAAAGTGGGTTTACAACCACTTTAAATAAGCCATAGAAGTCACCAGGGCACACTTGCCTCATGGTAATATGCACAGAAAAATGCAGGCTGTACATGAACTGTACAAGTATAACTGAAAAATGTTCTGCCTAAAGTAGGTCTATTGTATGACTGACTGACCCTTAGTGGAAAATAATTTCCTGTGCTGAAACCGGTTCAATCAATTTGTATGACTATTGATCCATGGATGTTTTTATGTTTTTAGCTCTACTGTTGGCAGTGACTCAAAGTGGTATTAAACCCAAAAGAAAACATTTATTGTATTGCCGTTTACCGTTTCTTTAGCTGGCCATACATGGAACAAAATTTGACCGGTCCAGCAGTGGGCAGTGTGCAACTAGCCTGTCTGGTTTTTCCTAAACAATCAGTGCCTCCAGCTATATCAGGCAACACGGACGATTGTATTCTGATGGCAGGGAAGGCTACCACTGTCAGAGTACAATACTACATCAGTACTAATATCCCCATCTACATCAAGTATGTGAATAAGGGAATCGGCTCTTTTTTTTTTTTTTTTCCAACCCACTGGTTGAACAAAAAATAAATAAAAATGAATCCTGTATAGCTAGCTTTAGATGTGATGGCTGCATTTGTTTTCTTTTTTTAGGCTTTCTATTTCCCATCTGGCCAGTAAATCTGTTTTTCAAAAGAACACTCTCCAGCAGAGTGTATAACTTGCAGAGATGAGACAATCCATTGAACACTAGCAGGGGTGCTTACAATGGTCAACTTTTATATATGTAAAACCTTTATCCCAAAAGGAAAAAACTTGCTTTAAAGTGGTTCTAAAGGCTCCAGGTTTTTTACCTTCATGCAGCAGCACCACCCTCCCCCCCTAATATTTACCTGAGCCCCATGTCCACCCAGCAATGTGCACGAGAACCTCGGCTGACTGGGGACTCCCTCTCCTTATTGGCTGAGAGAGCAGTGGACTCCATTGTTAATCACAGCCATTAAGCCAATGAGGAGAGAGAGGGGCAGAGCCGTGGCTCTGTGTGTTTGTGTTTGGACAAGTGGAGTCTCGACTTGGGAGTGACCCTGCAAGCTACTAGTTCTGGGGGCACTCAGCAGAAGGGACGGGCCAGGAGCACTGATGGGACCCTAGAACAGGAGGACCGGGGCTGCTCTGTGCAAAACAACTGCACAGAGCAGGTGAGTATGACATGTTTTTTTTTATTCTGCCTTTAAAACTATAGGTGGAGTTTGACTTCAGTTTGTTAGTGTATTTAAATCTGATAGTACATCTAACACTCCTGCCCCCAGACTGACAATGCTGTTGTCTAGATGTGACCCCTGTGCTCATTCATCCAGAATGTAGGCACTCTAATATAGGAGGTTGTTACTGGCCAGATCACCAGGTGAAAACAGGGGGAAAAAAAACCCGAAAAAAAAACTACTGCAGCCACCACATCTAATGGTTGGTAAGCTGCAATATATAACATTTTTGGTTTGGGGTTTAATGCCTCTTTAAGACTATTCCTGGTAAAAGAACAATGTTTGCAACAGTTAAACTCTGCATCAATCAATATTTTAATTAAGCACGTCTTTGTTTTTTATCTTCAGCTGTGAAGTTGAGAGGACAAAGAGTGGATCCTTTTCATAAGGTATTTTAAATGCAATAAATAGGGTGTAAATTATATTCAAATAGATGTTTTTGCTAAGAACCACAGATACTTTGTGGCATTGGGTTTGTTATAAGCCTTGGAGAACAGTAGTGGCGGTTGTACCACAGTAGAAATTTACATTGAGAAATATTTATATACAGTAGGAGATGTATAAGGCCAGGCATGTACTGTATATAAGATATTAATAATGATTTGGATATTTTGGGAAGGCTGCCATTTTATTTTTGTGTATGTATGTATGTATGTATGTATGTGTATATATGTGTGTGTGTGTGTGTGTGTGTGTGTGTGTGTGTGTATATATGTATATGTTGTGATATTGGGGTGTTTTAGCTCAAGTGGATAGATGCATTTTTATGCAGTGAGTCCATATCAGACAGGCGTTCTAGTTAAGGGCCTGGTAGCCCACGTTTATTTAAACAGAAAAAAACAAAGAAAAATGTCTATTCAGGATTCCCACGCAGGGGTTTAAACTTCATTCAGCACATAAATGAAAACATACCAAGCCACCTGGCTCTTGTCAGCAGTTCCTCTGCTTGCTTTCAAATAGAAACGATTCTTTCCAGCCCCCTGGACTTACTGGCTTCCTCAGTCTCCCCGACTCTCAAGGCTGGCCAGCCTTTCCCAGTCCCTGGGCAAAGAATCCCCTTTACATGGGCTGCAGTCTCCCACAGGGCAGACCGCTCTCCAGACATAAGTCTGTCTTCACTTAGCAGTAGCAAGTTGCTCACTCTCCACCATCCTCCTCCTTCTGCTCTCACCAGCCCCTCATTATATTGGTTGTGTGCACCTGAGCACACACCATGCTGGCTGTCCACAAGACCCGGACACAGGGTTGGAGATCCCATCCCACCCAGTCTCTGCGGGATCTCCAAACTACACAGCCCCATCCGAACTTAGCAAAACCCGGAGAAAGCTGCCAAAACAGCTTTCTCAATTTCCAAGCTATGCTCTGTAGTTCTGCAGTCTGCTGACATGCAGACTGTGTCCGTTTTTGCTCCCTTTCCATAGGGACAGGGACTTTCACTATCACATATCCCCCCCCCCCTATGTTTCGATCCGGAGGGAGGAACACCAGCACACGTCATCAGGGTTGGGACACCTCTGTGCCGGCCGTCAGCCGCGTAGGCCCAACCCTTTTTTCGGGTGCGCTTCCAGCCAAGTCCTTCCTTAACTCTCCATAGGATCCTACTCGTTTTTATTCTACGCTTTCTCCCTCTTCTGGGGTTCCTGGGCTTATTTGCTTTTCTCTGGGGAACTCTGCCTTCCCTAATACCCTCACTTTCTTGATATAGGGGACCTGTTCCCAATACTTTGCCTGATGGGGAACCACCTTTTCCTTCACCGATACCAGTTTTTCCCATCACAACAGTTTTTTTTGGTTTAACAACTTTTCTGAGGTTACCCACGGCAACTAAACCCTTGTTATCAGTAACAACCAGTGACATACCACAAATTCTGATGTTGCCACTTCCAATACCATCAGTGGTTCCCCTCACAGTGTCTCCGGGTACTTTAATTTGTACCTTTGTGCGAATGACATGAAAAATCTCTGCTACTGCCACGTCTATTTCGGGCCCTTCCTTCACGTGAGGTCTAGTGGGTGAGGCAGTGTCCGTGCCCTCTACTGACGACTGCTCAGCCGCACTTTGGACCACACCAGCAGAACTTTTCCTAGTCACAGCATCAGGCGGAGAGACCTCTGATGTTTTCAAACGTTCTCCTGAGCGCCTTCCATCCAAACCGGTAACTGGAAGCACCCTCTCAGAGAACCTTGAGACCATTTGCCACACTGCTAATAAATATGGTACCAACCAGTTCCTCTCGTGATTAACATCAAGCATAGCTTGTACTACTTGGCTCCACCTACTGGTACTATGCAGTACCACCTTGTCCGACCACGGTGGAGACACCCAAGTGTACAGCAAATGTGTTTTTTGGACTTCAAGAATTTTCAACAACACATTTGTCATCTTAATGCAATCCACATCTACATGCAAGACTTTTCTAGGGACTGTTCCATTATCAATGACGTGGAGGGGCTCATCCAGTGAAGCTGGAAAGGTAGGGACATATACAGTGACCTCCACTTCACTGGCGGTATCGGTCTCCACAGCTTGGTGCTCAACTGGAGCGCTGTCAGATGTGTGTCTCACATTTACCCTCTCGGTCCCAGCATCAGCGAGCCGCTGCAGGTCATACGTCACTGCCATTTTTGCACTCACTATTTTCCAGCAGTTGGGCTGCATATAACCCAACTGCCATGCATGCGCCCTTAACCGGTCCTTCTGATTGGAGGGGGCCAATCTCTGCCGGGGCCAACACGCCCTTGGCCACTGGCCACCCTGCAATCCCTCCATTGGGCATAGCAGGTGTCATGTCCACATCTGTGTTACGTAACCTAGCCTTATCCAGCATGGCCAGCAATTGTTTGGCCCAGCTGTCCCAGTCAGTGGTACTTCCCTGACAGGTATCCTGAAGCAGTGCATCACCTGTTCCAAGAGGCACCAAAGGAACCTGGGACTCATTACCCAATACTGTACATTTGTCATCTCTATACGCATCACATTGTACAAGCACAGTTTCACTTATGTCACATTGGGACGATGCTTCGTCAGAGAACGCAGGGTGCAATACACTATTTTGACCAGATTGTTCTGGTGGCGCTACCATCACATCCAGCTTTACACTACCAGCTTTAACAGGGTGAATAACTTGTTCACCAATCTGGTCACATACCAGGCGGGTGGTCTGCACCCACACACTCTCATTGTGTGGTGCAGTCACTCCTTGTTCCCCCAGAGTAGTGCCAGAGCGGTCCTGGAAAACCTCCAGTTCCAACACAGGGAGATCCCTGGAGGTTTCCACAGACAACCCTGCAGCTCTGCCTCCAACCTTTTTAGTAAACACATTACCAACATTATTTTAAAACATGACATTTCCAGAAATACATTTCTCAACCTTTAGAGGATCATCATGACACTTAGACATAGCTGTAGCTATTGTGGGTGGCCCTTTACCCACTTGAGCAGCTCCACAGCTGACCTGGGAAACCCTCTGCTCCAACACTGTGGGCTCCTGGGAGGTTTCCCTGGGCAACTCTGCAGCACCTGTCTCTGTCACTAGGGAACATGGTATATGGATTTCTTTGGTCACCCCTAGTACAGCTCTTCCAGCCTTGTGCTGGATTCCACCAGGTACATACAGAGTCCCCATGTCCTTTTTAGTCTCTAGTCCTGCTGCCAGTTGGGCTTTACTCTGTGCCTCCCCCTACTCTGGGTAGCACACTGTAGCAAGTCCACCTGTACTGCGGATCTCCCCGCTGAACACACTTTAATTTCATTGAGTTCTGTCCCATAAACTGCAACAGTCTTACCAATTCCTGTAGCTGTTGTCATAGCCTTCATTTGAGTGCGTTGTCTCTCATCTGTGGGGTCTCCACAGGCTGACTCTTCCATGTGGTCATGGAGCAACACTGCAGCCTTTCCGGACCCACCAACACCCCTGTTGCTAGGGGTAACAGCAGACCAGCACTCCAAAGATGGTTGGCTACACCTCCTGGTGAATACAGACTGTTGTGCCCTTCTTTCTGGGCTGACCACTTCACATAAGCGGCCATAATACACATCTTTATATTCCTCATGCTCATTGGTACCCCCTGCAGTCCACACAGACTTCTTGCCACTGTTGCCAGGGGTGACAACCGATATGCTTGCAGAAAACGCAGGGCTGGTACACCGATGCACACTCATGCTCTCCCGAGCCACCGCTCGACTGGTGCTTTGTTGTCGCAGTAATGCGTCTCCCGTTGCTATGGGCGATGACCTCTCTTTGCTGGAGCCCATGATGCGATGGAACTCTCCTCTGAGAAGGATTTCCTCTTTAAACTTGCAGTAGTCATCCTGGTCCCCATCCATCAAATGGTAAACTGACCGGTACTCTATCAGTAATAAAGTTTGCAGCAATTTTGGCCACCGGTCTCTAGGCCATTTCCTCCTTACAGCGACTTTTTCAAATTTTTCCAGGAAGTCTCCAACCTCCTCTGTAGGTAGCATGGGTTGTATGTAATCAGAGGCCAAGATCATAGCCCCTTGAACTGCATCCGACTCTTTAGTCTGGTTCCACTTGAACCACTCATTCACGGTCTCATACACCACTGGCCCCTTTTGACTGGCCCTCCTAGGTGGAGACATCTTCTCAGGCCACACTGAGCTCACTTCCCTTTTAACTTGATTTAACATGAACTTCTTGTGTTTTGACTGCCTCATCCTTGCAGTCACATGCACAGCAGTTTGTTACACAGTTCACAGCAGTAAAAAGGAAAAAAATTCTCACAGGTGCACTACCTGCATGCAACAGTCCATCAAATAAACTTCTGTGCAATGCAGTTCGCCTGGCTGCCACACACAGCTAGCAGCAGTTCACCGCAGAGGGGAAAAAAAAATACTTTTCCTTTACAGGTACACCACCTGCAACACGCAATGCCTTTTGCCTGGCTGCACTTCCATAGACAGCCAACAGTTCCTGACCTGAACTCACTATGGAGCAAGGACCCGGATTCCACCGTAGTGTTGCCCGCATTCTCCACCACTGTGATATTGGGGTGTTTTAGCTCAAGTGGATAGATGCATTTTTATGCAGTGAGTCCATATCAGACAGGCATTCTAGTTAAGGGCCTGGTAGCCCACGTTTATTTAAACAGAAAAAACAAAAGAAAAATGTCTATTCAGGATTCCCACGCAGGGGTTTAAACTTCATTCAGCACATAAATGAAAACATACCAAGCCACCTGGCTCTTGTCAGCAGTTCCTCTGCTTGCTTTCAAATAGAAACGATTCTTTCCAGCCCCCTGGACTTACTGGCTTCCTCAGTCTCCCCGACTCTCAAGGCTGGCCAGCCTTTCCCAGTCCCTGGGCAAAGAATCCCCTTTACATGGGCTGCAGTCTCCCACAGGGCAGACCGCTCTCCAGACATAAGTCTGTCTTCACTTAGCAGTAGCAAGTTGCTCACTCTCCACCATCCTCCTCCTTCTGCTCTCACCAGCCCCTCATTATATTGGTTGTGTGCACCTGAGCACACACCCTGCTGGCTGTCCACAAGACCCGGACACAGGGTTGGAGATCCCATCCCACCCAAGTCTCTGCGGGATCTCCAAACTACACAGCCCCATCCAAACTTAGCAAAACCCGGAGAAAGCTGCCAAAACAGCTTTCTCAATTTCCAAGCTATGCTCTGTAGTTCTGCAGTCTGCTGACATGCAGACTCTGTGTCCGTTTTTGCTCCCTTTCCATACGGACAGGGACTTTCACTATCACAATGTATGTATGTATGTATGTATATATATATATATATATATATATATATATATATATATATATATATATATATATATAAAAAGAATAGTATAAAAACATAAAACAGTGATGAACTGTGTCAGTGATATACTAAAACAGCGCTAGTGTTGGTATAAATCAGATGGCCAACACCACCTAGAAAGTGAAAAACAGTTTCAGGCAGATGATTTTAAAGTGCAGAGTGTCTGATAATGTCCATAGATGATCTTGGAAGTAAACAGCATGCACCTTCACCGAAAACTCCAGGTCCACCCAGTGAAAACACACTCCCCCTCAGGGGTTTAAACTCACCAGAGCAAGCTCAAACATAAGCCTTAATAGAGGTGGATAAACCAGAACCTGCATAAACCTCGGCACTCAACATCAGCCTAGGAGATGACAGATCTGTGGGGGCTCCCACGAGTGGTAAAAACAAACAGAAGAGGGCATATAGCGTAACTCCGTTTATTAATAACAGTCCCCACACATCAAAACCCCTTTATACATTAAACGTACAAGAATCAGTCAATCAATAAGCATAAATTGCACTTCACCGTCACCGCCAGAGAAGGGAGCAGCTCGATGGCCGAGCATGTAAACAGGAACTCTCCTTACTTCCGGGTCCGGCTGCCGTGGAGCGCATAGATCACTTCCTGTTGCGTCGTGTAGGTCACGCCCTATATATATATACACATACACATACACACACACACACACACACACACACACACTGCTCAAAAAAATTAAAGGAACACTTTTGAATCAGAACTCCTGGAATATTGATCTGGTCAGTAGCAGGGGAGGAGGGGTGTATACAGAGGGGGTTTCTAATCAGTTTCAGCTGCTTTGCTGTTAATTGAAATAAACAACAGGTGCACTAGATGGGCAACAATGAGACGACCTCCAAAACAGGAAAGGTTTTTCAGGTGAAGGTGTCTGACATTTTTTTTCCCTACTCATCTTTTCTGACTATTTTTCACTAGTTTAGCATTTGGCTAGGGTCGGTGTCACTACTGGTAGCACGAGGCGATACTTGGACTGCCTGTGCAACCTTTATAGGGTCCAACTCCTCCAGGATGGCACATCAATATGTGTCATTGCCAGAAGGTTTCCTGTGTCTCCCAGCACAGGCTCAAGAGCATGGAGGATATTCCAGGAGACAGGCAGTTACTCTAGGAGAGCTGGACAGAGCCGTAGAAGGTCCTTAACCCATCAGCAGGACCGGTATATGCTCCTTTGTGCAAGGAGGAACAGGATGAGCACTTCCAGAGCCCTACAAAATGACCACCAGCAGGCCACTGGTGTGAATGTCTCTGACCAAACAATCAGAAACAGACTTCATGGGGGTGGGGTGAGGGCCCGACATCCTCTAGTGTGCTCTGTGCTCACTGCCGGACACTGTGGAGCTTGATTGACATTTTCCATTGAACACCAGAATTGGCAGGTTAGCCACTGGTGCCCCATGCTTTTCACAGATGAGAGCAGGTTTACCCTGAGCATATGTGACAGACGTGAAAGGGTGTGGAGAAGCCGCTGAGAACTTTATGCTGCCTGTAACATCGTTCAGCATGACCGGTTTGGTGGTGGGTCAGTGATGATATGGGGAGGCATATCAATGGAGGGACGAACAGACCTCTACAGGCTACACAATGGCACCCTGACTGCCATTAGGTATCGGGATGAAATCCTTGGACCTATTGTCAGACCCTACGCTGGTGCAGTGGGTTTTGCGTTCCTCCTGGTGCACCACAATGCCCGGCCTCATGTGGCGAGAGTATGCAGCCAGTTCCTGGAGGATGAAGAAATTGATACCATTGAATGTCCTCCACGCTCACCTGACCTAAATCCAAAAGAACACTCTGGGACATTATGTTTTGGTCCATCCGGTGCCGCCAGGTTGCACCTCAGTCTGTTCAGGAGCTCAGTGATGCTCTGGTCCAGATCTGGGAGGAAATACCCCAGGACACCATCCGTCGTCTCATTAGGAGCATGCCCTGATGTTGTCAGGCATGCATACAAGCACTTGGGGGCCATACAAACTACTGAGGACCATTTTGAGTCGTTGCAATGAAATTTTAGCAAAATGGACTAGCTTGCTGCATAATTTTTTCACTTTGATTTTTGGGGTGTCTTTAAATTCAGCCCTCTGTAGGTGGATAATTTTCATTGCCAGCCTTTCTATCCTAACACATTACCCAGTCCATATCAGTATAGATATCCAGCATGAGATTTTGGCCCGTTGAGAACTGATGTGTTTTCAAAGTGTTCCTTTAATTTTTTTGAGCAGTGTATATGAAAATGTATATTCTAATGATTAGTGACATTGTTCCCTTGACAAATAAAGTCTCACTGTGCCAGCTAAACTACATACTTTGGGTATGGGCTGACTTTTGCGCTTGTTAAGTTCTGTTATTGTGTTGTAGTGCTGCTCATTTTGAATGGCACTCCAATGCAGTGCATCACAACACTCTGTAATGCCAGACTGTGCATTGTAATGCACTGCATCAGAAAAAAATGCTGTATACTTATTTTTTTCTCTGCTCTTCTGCATTGGAAGCCCATTCAAAATCAATGGGTTGCCCTAATGTAATTCAGTGGTTCTCAACCCTGCCCTCAAGTACCCCCAACAGGCCATATTTTGGGAATTTCTCTTAGATAAAATAGCTGTCCAAAATACCAAGCCGTTGACTCCGATATAAATCACCTGTGCAAGATAAAGGAAAATCTGCAAACATGGCTTGTTGGGGGTACTTGAGGAAAGGGTTGAGAACCACTGATGTAATGCACATTAACACTTGACACAACATGTTAATACAATACACAAAAATGGAAAAGTGTGAGCCATTTCAGACTTTTGGCCATCATGCTTTCCTGTGTTTCCATCACTTGCCACTCTGGAAACCCCACATTTAATCATGGGCTCTATAACGCTTATGTTGCATAAGACAGTGCACATGTATCCTCATTCCCACAATAACCTTATTACATTTTGATGAAGATTTTAAAATGTTTTGTGCAAATCCCATGCACCTCCAAAACCACAGTGGTGAGGTATAAGTGATTGTTCTGTTTAATGAATGCTTTTGTATTGATCATAGATTAAAACAAATATTTCATATTATGATGTTCACAGATCTACAATAGGTGCTTAAAAATGTTTTAAATATTTTACTTCTTATTCTTTATTTCACAGGCGAATACCTCAAAATCCCAAAACTCCGCTGATCGCTACAGTCAAAGCTTGGATGATGTGCGCATTTACCAGGAGACTCATCCTCCTTTTTCTACCTCTGTGCTTACTTCTGACACATCCCAAAGCTACACATTTGGCTGTGCAAGCGAAGAAATAGACTATAGTTGTACGTATACAACATCAGACTGCAGGGTCAAGTCCACATTACTGGGAAAGAGGTCCATGAATTGCTTATCATTGGATCTACTAGGAGAGAACCAACTTGTGGAGTTTATTCTCTGAAAGTCTAATCATCATAGAGAGGCTTAAATATGAAGTTGGAGAACTATGACAACAGTCAACCCCCCTTTTAAAAGCCATACCCTATAACATATGTAAACCCCACCGGACTTTTGTTTTATAACTTTGGGGTGTTTGCTGTTGTTTCTAAAGTGTTATTCTTTGTTATGGTTACATTGATAATTGTATAAAGTATTTACTTTATCAACAAATCTATGCAGATTCACTAATTACTGTAGAAACATTGAATTTCTAAATAGATAAATTGGGAGTTCGCCTGGCTTGTTTTGTCACACAAAGAAAACGTGATAATGCAAAAAATAACCATTTTAAGTAAAGTTTCAGAACTACAAACATAGTTCGACATATTTCCCACATTCCAAACCTTTCCCTTATTTTCATTTGTTTGGAATGAGCAGTGCACTAATCTATGCACAACAAATCGCAAGAGCGAGCAAGGGAGGATGACTATGTTCCTGTATACAGTGGAATTATTGAGACCAAATGTAGCCATCCGCTATGAAGGAAGAAAAACAAAGCATTTGGGGGAGGCTGATGCCGCGTACACACGATCATTATTCACGGCGGTTAAAAAACCGCCGTGAATAATGTCATTTAAAACGGGGGAACAGCTTGTTCCCCACACACGGTCGTTTTTCACATAGTTTTTTCTCTTGAAGAGAAAAACGACCGTCTGTGGGCTCCGCGGCAGTGTTTCCCTGTGGGAAACACTGCCGCGGAAAACATGTCAAAAAAAAGTCAAGAAAAATTAGAACATGTTCTAATTTTTCTCGTCGTTTTTAATGCCGTTTTTCTCGTCGAAAAAAACGACAGAAAGCCCACAGACTATCGTTTTTCTCGTCAAATGGGAAAAATTTAGTTTTTTTCGACGAGAAAAACGGCCGTGTGTACGCGGCATTAGAGCAATAGATGGTACTTTTTGAGTTAAGAATACATACTTGAACAGAATGTTGGTGGTAATAAAGGCAAGTGTCTAAGTGTATACAAATTTTGTTTTTCTTATACTTCTTGGGGATATCAGTGTTTGAAATCATTCACACAGACCTTTTTTAGATATCTGCGGCATCTGCAAAACAAGTTTTACAGTTACGGCTCCAGACGTTTTCTCTGAAATGTATAAAATATGAATTTCACTGGCAGAAGTTGGAGACCACAATATTGGACAGAGCCCGAGACATAAGAATGCAGTATGTGCAGTATGTGACTGTTTCCTAGCCTGTGCTCAATGGTAAAATATCATTTTTGGGTATCCTTATACTTTATTGTGCAGAGTTCAGTATTGAATTATTTGATGACCTATCCTTTGTACTGTAATTTGTATTGAAAATGTAGGGCATCATGGACTGTTGTATTAGTCATGCACCAGAAATGTAGCACATCTTTAGCTGGTATTGAGTAAAACATGATGGTAATGGGTTTTGTTAAGTATGCATATGTGCACTGTTATTGATGCCTTGTAAATGCCATTGTTGCAGAATGTGCTGTAAATATTTTGTTTAAATTAACTTATATGACTCTTAATTATTCAAAGATTTTACTTTTTTTTTCCCAGGAAAAATGCAGATGTGCAAAGGTACATAGTTTAAAAGGGAAAAAAAAGTAATTAAAGTGTTCTAGCTGCACATAACTGTTCTAGCATTTGCACAATGAGCAGCTTGTTGACAGCCAAGAGAAAGCAGTTGGGCAAAAGTACTGGTATTTAGTTATGAACAATGCACTATACAATACATGACCACTAATTTTTTTTAATCTTTTTTTTTATATATAGTAAATTACTATAAACACAGTTCAGTAAGGGGGTATACCACATGCTCCAAATCATCCCTAAAGTGGTATTAACCACTTCCCTACCCAGCCATAGTCAAATGACGTCCACAGATGGGATCTCCCATCCTGGGTGGACGTCATATGACGTCCTCGGCTTTGTAGGGAGATATCTGAATGATTCCTGCAGCTAGAGGCATCATTCAGATATAATTTTCTTGGGCCAGCGATTCTGTGCACCATAAGAATGATCATAGCGGCGGTTCCACCGCTTGATCATTCTTACAGGCGGCGGGAGGGGACATCCACCCCTCCCGCCGCCATCCGGTGCTTCTCCGGGCTCCCCGTGCGATCGGGGACCCAGGGCGAATCTTCCGGCGTCGTTGGTGGGTCACGTGATGAGCATAGAGATGACTGGTGACCAGATGGTCACCAGTCATCTCTATGATCGTCGGAGGCCCGGGCGCGATGTGATGACGTCACGCCCGGGCCTCAAATGTAAACAAAGCCGCCATTGCGGCTGATCTCATGCTTTCCAGCCTGGAGGAGAGATGTGGGGTCTTATTGACCCCGCATCTCTCAATAAAGAGAACCTGTCACACACATTCTTATTACAAGGGATGTTTACATTCCTTGTAATAGGAATAAAAGTGATCAAAAAAAAGTAAAATAATTGTAAAAAAATTTATAAATAAGTAAAAAAAAATAAAATAAATTAAAACGCCCCTGTCCCCGGTAGCTCGCGATCAGAAGCGAGTGCACACGTAAGTCGCCCACATATGTAAACACCGTTCAAACCACGCATGTGAGGTATCGCTGCGTGCGTTAGAGCGCGTACAACAATTCTAGCACTAGACCTCCTCTGTAATTCTTACCTGGTAACCTGTAAAAAAAATTAAAGCGTCGCCTATGGAGATTTTTAAGTACCGAAGCTTGGCGCCATTCCATGAGTGTGCGCAATTTTAAAGCGTGACATGTTAGGTATCTATTTACTCGCCGTAACATCATCTTTCATATTTTCCCCAAAAATTGGGCTAACTTTACTGCTTTGTTATTTTTTTAATTCATGAAACCATTTTTTTTTTTTAAAAAGGCGTTTGAAAAATTATTGCGCAAATATCGTGCAAGAAATTTTTTTGCAATGACCGTCATTTTATTCCCTTGGGTGTCTGCTAAAAAAACATATATAATGTTTGGGGGTTCTGAGTAATTTTCTAGCAAAAGAATGATGATTTGTACATGTAGGAGAGAAGTGCTAGAATAGGCCCGGTATTGAAGTGGTACAAAAAGCCCTGTATTGAAGTGGTTAAACCCAGAAGCAAACCTTTATTATATTGCATCTTTCAAAAATCTTAGATGTGATGGCTGTATTCGTTTTTTTTAGGCTTTCTTTACTTTATTTTCACCAGGTGCTCTCGCCGGTAAGTCTCTTATCTTTCAACAGAACAAGCTCCCCAACAAATGTAGCATTTATGCCGTGTACACACGATCGGTTTTACTGATGAAAACAGTCCGATGGACTTTTCTCATCGGACAAACCGATCGTGTATGGGCCCCATCAGTCTGGATGGAAAAACCATCGGTGAGAAAAAATAGAACATGTTTTAAATTTATCCGATGGGGACAAAAAACTATAGCAAATTCCGATCGTCTGTGTGGAACTCAATCGGACAAAAAACCCACGCATGCTCAGTATCAATTCGACGCATTCTCAGAAGCATTGAACTTAATTTTTCTCGGCTTGTCGGGGTGTTTTACGTCACGGCGTTTGGGACGGTCGGATTTTTGACTGATGGTGTGTAGGCAAGACTGATGGAAGTCACCTTCATCGGATTTCCGATGGAAAAATCCATCGGATTAGAATCCATAGGAAATCCGATCGTGTATACAGGGCTTTAGAGTGTTGAGGCAAACCATTTTATCACTGACAGGGGTTAAGTGCGAGGCTAAAGGTACAACTAAATGCAAAACATTTTTTTCTAGATTTGGATAGAGTGGAGGAGAGGGATTAGAACGCTTGTCAGTTTTTACTGCTGGCTTTGGCCCGTTCAGGAGATTCGCCCTCTCTGTCTCCTGCTTACTTCATTGAAAGTGAAAGTAAACGAAAACCCCAAATTTTGAGTTGTCCCCATAAAAGTAATAGGAGGGGAAATCTTCCAATGGAGACACTGCTTCGGGTGACCTAGGGGTCCCCAAGGAATTCTCTTAACCACTTGCCGACCAGCGCACTATGATATACGTTGACACAATGGCACGGCTGGGCAAATGGGTGTACAGGTACATCCCCTTTTAAGATGCGACATTGTGGGCGAGCGCGTGCCGCAAGCTCCATGAGTCCAACCGCGGGTCCCGTGGATTCGATGTCCGCGGGGATGCCCGCGATCGTCTCACGGAGAGGAAGAACGGGAAAATGCTAATGTTGACAAACATTTCCACATTCTTCCTAGTGATAGGACACTAATCACAGCTCCCTGTAATCGGGAGCGGTGATCAGTGTCGTGTCACACATAGCCCATCCCCCTACAGTTAGAACACATCCCTAGGACACACTTAACCCCTTCACTGCCAGTGTAATTTTTAACGTAATCAGTGCATTTGTATAGCACTGATCGCTGTATTAATGACAATGGTCCCAAAATGGCGTCAAAAGTGACTGATGTGTTCGCCATTATGTCGCAGTCACAATAAAAAATCGCTGATCGCCGCCATTACTAGAAAAAAAAATTCTTAATAAAAATGCCATAAAACTATCCCCTATTTTGTAGACTCTAAAACTTTTGCACGAACAATCAAACGCTTATTGCGATTTATTTTATTTTTTTTATATATGTTTTTGAGGGATATTTATTATAGCAAAAAGTAAAAAGTATTGCTTTTTTTTTTTCAAAATTGTTGCTCCATTTTTGTTTTTATAGTGCAAAAAGTAATGCTTAATTAACCACTTAAGCCCCGGACCATTTGGTAGCTAGAGGACCAGAGGTGAATTCAGAATTTTGCACTGCGCTGCTTTAACTGTAAATTGTGCGGACATGCAATGTTGTACCCAAACAAAATTTGCGTCCTTTTCTTCCCACAAATAGAGCTTTCTTTTAATGGTATTTGATTGCCTCTGCGATTTTTATTTTTTGCGATATAAACGGAAAAAGACCGAAAATTTTGAAAAAAAATGATATTTTCTACTTTTTGTTATAAGAAAAATCGAATGAACTCAATTTTAGTCATACATTTAGGCCAAAATGTATTCAGCCACATGTCTTTAGTAAAAAAAACGTCAATAAGTGTATATTTATCGGTTTGCGCAAAAGTTATAGCGTTTACAAACTAGGGTACATTTTCTGGAATTTACACAGCTTTAAATTTATGACTGCCTATCTCATTTCTTGAGGTGCTAAAATGGCAGGGCAGTACAAAACCCCCCCAAATGACCCCATTTTGGAAAGTAGACACCCCAAGGAAATTGCTGAGAGGCATGTTGAGCCCATTGAATATTTTTTTTTTTTGTCCCAAGTGATTGAATAATGACAAAAAAAAATAAAAAATTACAAAAAGTTGTCACTAAATGATATATTGCTCACACATGCCATGGTTATATGTGGAATTGCACCCCAAAATACATTCTGCTGCTTCTCCTGAGTACGGGAATACCACATGTGTGGGACTTTTTAGGAGCCTAGCCACGTACGGGACCCCGGAAACCAAGCACCACCTTCAGGATTTCTAAGGGCGCAAATTTTTGATTTCACTCCTCACTACCTATCACAGTTTTGAAGGCCATAAAATGCCAAAATAGCACAAAACCCCCCCAAATGACCCCATTTTAGAAAGTAGACACCCCAAGGAAATTGCTGAGAGGCCTGTTGAGCCCATTGAATATTTTTTTTTTTTGTCCCAAGTGATTGAATAATGACAAAAAAAAATTACAAAAAGTTGTCACTAAATGATATATTGCTCACACATGCCATGGTTATATGTGGAATTACACCCCAAAATACATTTTGCTGCTTCTCCTGAGTACGGGGATACCACATGTGTGGGACTTTTTAGGAGCCTAGCCGCGTACGGGACCCCGAAAACCAATCACCGCCTTCAGGATTTCTAGGCACAAATTTTTGATTTCACTCCTCACTACCTATCACAGTTTCGAAGGCCATAAAATGCCAAAATAGCACAAAACCCCCCCAAATGACCCCATTTTGGAAAGTAGACACCCCAAGCTGTTTGCTGAGAGGCATGGTGAGTATTTTACAGCTCTCATTTGTTTTTGAAAATGAAGAAAGAATTTTTTTTTTTATTATTATTTTTTTTTTCAATTTTCAAAACTTTGTGACAAAAAGCGAGATCTGCAAAATACTCACAATACCTCTCAGCAAATAGCTTGGGGTGTCTACTTTCCAAAATGGGGTCATTTGGGGGGGGTTTGTGCCATCTGGGCATTCCATGGCCTCCGAAACTGTGATAGGCAGTGAGAAGTGAAATCAAAAATTTACACCCTTAGAAAGCCTGAAGGCGGTGATTGGTTTTTGGGGTCCCGTACGCGGCTAGGCTCCCAAAAAGTCTCACACATGTGGTATCCCCGTACTCAGGAGAAGCAACAGAATGTATTTTGGGGTGTAATTCCACATATGCCCATGGCATGTTTGAGCAATATATCATTTAGTGACAACTTTGTGCAAAAAAAAAAAAAAATTGTCTTTTTTCCGCAACTTGTGTCAACATATAAAATATTCCATGGACTCGACATGCCTCTCAGTATATAGCTTGGGGTGTCTACTTTCCAAAATGGGGTCATTTGGGGGGGTTTTGAACTGTTCTGGCATTTTATACACAACATTAGGAAGCTTACATCCACTCTTCTAACCACTTGAAGACAAAGCCCTTTCTGACACTTTTTGTTTACATGAAAACATATTTTTTTTTGCAGGAAAATTATGTTGAACCCCCAAACATTATATATATTTTTAAAGCAAAGGCCCTACAGAATAAAATGGTGGGTGTTGCATTTTTTTTTTCTACACAGTATTTGCGCAGCGATTTTTCAAACGCATTTTTTGGGGAAAAAATACACTTTTTTTTATTTTAATGCACTAAAACACACTATATTGCCCAAATGTTTGATGAAATAAAAAAGATGATCTTAGGCCGAGTACATAGATACCAAACACGACATGCTTTAAAATTTCGCACAAACGCGCATTGGCGACAAACTACATACATTTTTAAAAGCCTTTACAGGTTACCCCGTTAGATTTACAGAGGAGGTCTACTGCTAAAATTACTGCCCTCGATCTGACCTTTGCGGTGATACCTCACATGCATGGTGCAATTGCTGTTTACATATGACGCCAGACCGACGCTTGCGTTCGCCATTGGGCAAGAGCAGGGCAGGACAGGGGTGCTTTTTTTTTTTTTTTTTTTTTTTTTTTTTATTATTAATTTTGCTTTTTTATTTTATTTTTAAATTGTTCCTTCCATGTTTTTTTTTTTTTTATCATTTTTATTGTTATCTCAGGGAATGTAAATATCCCCTATGATAGTAATAGGTAGTGACATGTACTCTTTTTTTGAAAAAACTGGGGTCTAGACCCTAGATCTTTCCTCTGCCCTCAAAGCATCTGACCACACCAAGATCGGTGTGATAAAATGCTTTCCCAATTTCCCAATGGCGCTTTTTATATCCGGGGGGGGGGACATTCCCTCCCACTGCTTGTAAAAGCAGTCCAGAGGCTAATTAGCCACTAGGGTTGCTTTTACATTAAAGCCGGCCGCTGGCTGAAAAGAATGATACCAAGATGATACCTAAACCCGCAGGCATCAATCTGGTATAACCATTCAAAGTCCAGCAACATACCAGTACGTTGCTGGTCCTTGTTGGACATGTATTGTAATCTTTTTTTTTCATGCAGCCAGGTGGCTGAACGAAAAAAGAGATTGATCGGTGGGTATGCCCACCATTAGAATACCGCCCTTCATCCACCCACTTCTAATGATGGGCATACATGCACCATTTATATATGCCGAAGCATGGGGGCATCCTCCCGCAAAAAAGTTATGCCGCACACACATGGTCGGACTTTTCCACGGGCAAGCCTCCGTCGGAATTTCGACCGTATGTACACGGCATTAGGAGCAAAATCGCTCCTCCGCCCCTGCTGCCCCAATGCTTCGGCATATTTGCTTCTTTTTTTTTTTAACTGTGGTGGTGAAATCACCTCCTACAGCACTGGAGTCGCAGGGATCAGGCCTGTCTCTGCGAACGCTGCAGTTATGTGTGTTGTGTTTTGTAAGTGACAGTGATCGATCGATACTGCACTTCGGTGGCCTGGGCTGGACGGAGGGGCAAAACGCAGGTGCTAGCAGGTATCTGGGCTGATCCCGCTAACACTGCATTTTTGGGAACCCTAAACTGCTGGGGACGCTAGTATAGATCTGATCAGATCAGATATTGATCTGTTCAGATACTATACCACTAAGGGAGGTGTATGCTTCACGCGTGGGTGTTAGCGTTACTGGCACTAACCTGACGCTGCCTGGGGTGTGACGCAGACCCTCTCTGATGCTAAAACCTAATTGATATCACCCGCCGGGCGATCAGGGGGTTAAACCTTTATTGGGTTATATACGGCGGGTGCCCTGACACTATAAAAAGCAAACTAACTAACCAGCGTCACCCGTAACACTTATATGATGATTACTGGTGAAAGGGTTAACTAGGGGCAATTAGGGGGTTAAAACCTTTATTAGGTAATATATGGGGGTACCCGACGCTATAAAAACCTGCGGCGAACCTAAAAAAAATTACTGGCTACCGATCTGCATCACCGACGCTAAGACATCGATCAGAAAAATGATCGCTTAGCGACAGTGGTGATAGGGGGTGAAAGGGTTACCTGGGGGGCGATCAAGGGGGTTAAACCTTTATTAGATAATTTATGGGGGGTACCCAACGCTGTAAAAACCTGCGGCGAACCTAAAAAAATTACTGGGTACCGATCTGCATCACCGACGCCAAGACAGCGATCAGAAAAACAATTGCTTAGTGACAGTGGTGATAGGGGGTGAAAGGGTTACCTGGGGGGCGATCAAGGGGGTTAAACCTTTATTAGATAATTTATGGGGGTACCCGACGCTATAAAAACCTGCGGCGAACCTAAAAAAAAAATACTGGCTACCGATCAGCATCACCGACGCTAAGACATCGATCAGAAAAACGATCGCTTAGTGACAGTGGTGATAGGGGGTGAAAGGGTTACCTGGGGGGCGATCAAGGGGGTTAAACCTTTTTATTAGATAATTTATGGGGGTACCCGACGCTATAAAAACCTGCGGAGAACCTAAAAAAATTACTGGGTACCGATCTGCATCACCGACGCCAAGACAGCGATCAGAAAAACAATTGCTTAGTGACAGTGGTGATAGGGGGTGAAAGGGTTACCTGGGGGGCGATCAAGGGGGTTAAACCTTTATTAGATAATTTATGGGGGTACCCGACGCTATAAAAACCTGCGGCGAACCTAAAAAAAATTACTGGGTACCGATCTGCATCACCGACGCCAAGACAGCGATCAGAAAAATGATCGCCAAGCGACGGCGGTGCTAGGGGGTGAAAGGGTTATCTGGGGGGTGATCAAGGGGTTAAACCTTTATTAGGGGGGGTTAGGGGGCTACACTGGACCTAAAACTAAATGTAGTGACACTTTTACAGTCACAAATGTCACTGATTGCAGTGATCAGTAAATAAATGGTCACTGCAATCAGTGACACTGTGACTGGGGGCTGGGGGGTGATCTGGGGGGGCTGGGGGGTTATCTGGGGGGGCGATTTATGTGCCTATGTGTGCTGGTGTTAGTGTAGTGTTAGTGCACTGACCTGTGTGTCTTCTCTTGTACGACGCTCGGTATATGTGAGCGCCGCACAGGAGATGACATCACTTCCTCCTGCTTTCTCTATCTGTGTAAACAGTACACAGACAGAGGGGGCATTTCTATTCGCCGTGACCGATCGCGGGGGGGTGGTCGGAATCGAACGGCCGCCCCCCCATCTCGGAACGCTCCCAGACGAATTCCGACCGCTCACTGTACAGAAGGGGGGTCCGATCGGACCCCCCAACTGTACAAAGGCAATCACGTATGCTTTACGTGATTGTGCCTGTCGGTGCCATTGTGCCGACGTATATATACAGTGAGCGGTCGTTAAGTGGTTAAAAACGCATTATTTCAAAATGATATTCTAATAACACACACAGTCTTTGATCTCAGCAATATGTGTACAGTTAGAATTTGACTGGAGTTCAATTTAAAATTTGATTTGAATTTCAGTCTGAATTTTGTTTAGTTATTCAGAGCATTCAGTAAAATTTGTTTATATTGTAATTCAGGTATTCAAATACATCTGAATATTGAAAAATTTGTCTGAATATTAATTTGGAACGAAACAAAACGCACATGTCTAAAAAGGGTTATTATCGTATACACAGTCTTGAACTAAAGTAAAGGTATTCAGTTGTCCATCATATGTACATGTCCATTCCATAAAGAATTTTTTTTTTTTTTTTTTAAAGTGCTAATTAAAGCGTGTTGATGCTGATTATAACACAATTTTTTTTATTCAAGGTTTTTGGCTTTACCTTGTTGTTACTTTATATCCAGATATTTATTGATGCAGAAAAAGAACTCAAACCTATAACACAACTGAGGGGTGTAGGTTTGTTTATACAGTACAGCTTATGAGAAAATCACGCATTGTAATGAGAGAATGTTGAATGTTTAGGAAAGCCAGACATTTTTCCCTTTAAAACTAAATTTTGTTGGCAGGGTATTATGCGCTGGAAGCTTCTTGTATACACCAATACACCAATACCCTTAAATTTCATGGAGGGTTGCAGCACATATCTTTATATCATGGAGACAGGAAGAGAACAACAAATAAGTGCATTGAACATAGATGGTCAATACATCCTGTTATAGCATAGAATACATACTATAACACTACAGCGCCACCTGCTGCTTAGATAAGTATAATGTATATAGTTCACAGTACTTTACATGCTGTTGTCCTTCCAACAAACTTTAGGTATGCATATTTTTTCTTAGTTACATTGGTCCAGCTTGTACCAATAGAGGTATGCATGTTCCATACTTGGACGATCCCTGTGAAAGATGGAAATCACTAGTAGCATTGACCTTCAACAGCTTCCATGTTCTGTGCCGAGTGGCTGCCCTGCCACTTGGTGAATACTGGAGGGAATGCAAAGTGTTCTACGATTGGATGAGATGGAGAGATGGGGTGGTGACATCACGATTTTCACCTTGTCTGTCTAATCGGAGAACGCGTAAGGGAAAGTGTTCTCTATCTAGTGCCTGTTCCAAGCAAAGAAAATCTTCTGCATTCACTATGCAGCAGGGCAGCTGCTCTGCGCGCGACCCAGAAAGTAGCAGCGATCACTGTAGTAGCAGGGCCTAAAACTGATTTCCAGCTTCCATGGGAATGGAACAATAATATGCATACCTAAGCTATAGCTTTAAAGTGCAACTGCACATTGGGCCAAACTTGTAGGGAGTTTGCACTGCGATGCCAAGGTGGTAAAACTTTAAATGGAAAGTCTGAACAACAATATGAAGGACTTTTTGGTGATTACATGGTTAGGGACTGCAGTCAGTGTGTCCTTATTTATACTGTATATAGCTAAATGGGAATAGTGTAAACTCCTCTAATGATCTTGTGTAGCCTGTGAAGTACCAGCATGAGAAACTTTTCTGTTTTTTACACCACGGTCTGCCAGACTCCTTTCGGCGATCAGTCACAGATGAAGATAAGAAAAACTGTCTTGTTCAACTAGGTTACAATAAATGTTGCGCTTCCTCAGCTCTCCATGTTATTGGTATCTTAATTAATTGTACATTATACATTTTCCTTTAAATGGGTAACTACTAATGTTTTTTTGGTCAATTTTTATTGAATTTTGTATTATGTTCACAGGTTTATAAACTATTTTTGCAATTATTTACCAATATTTTACAAATAAACATTATTACATGATGTATTGTGTCAGCTAAAGTTTTTAAAGGCTTTCTAAAAATGAGTTCACATATGCTAGCCAGACACTTGTATATTCTCATTCAGCCCCACGGCTGAGAAATGGACTCAACCAGGTGTTTTTTTGTTGCATGCTAGTCTCATGTTCTGTCGTATGAGAATTTTGGCTTCACTTTCGATATAACTTCAGAAGTGATGTAATGTGATCAATTGTTTTGTATGTGTCCCTACGTTTCTGAGCATGCATAGTCTTGCTCTTACGATTTTTTTCGGACAAAAACTCTACTAATTAAATGAAAATCGGACGTTGTGTTCACAAGCAAACATTTTTGAGCCTGCACATCCAGTTTTTGTTGTCCGAAAATTCAGAATTGGCTGTCGAAAGCACCATATGAATGATCAGAAAATCAAAAGATCGTTCGTTCGGACGGAATTTTACGTCCGATTTTTTGATCGTGTGTACAGGCATTTAGGCATACAATATTCCACCCAGTGCCTTCAAATTTTCAATCAAGGTTAGTCGAGAATCAGAATTCAAGATATTTGGGGTCAGCCTTACACTTTCAACAAGGATAGCGCCAGTGCTGATATTTCTCAAGACATTTCTGGCTTTTCTTGGAAAAAGGGAGGGTGTGTGTCCCTCAGCCAAGTCAATCAAGTTACATAGTTACATAGTTAGGTTGAAAAAAGACACAGTTCAACCATAAAAAAATAAAAATTTAAAAAATAAATAAAAATATATCGTACAATCCCATATACCCAATTCTATACCCACAGTTGAGCCAGAGGAAGGCAAAAAAAACCAGAAGAGCATGATCCAATTTGCTACAGCAGGGGAAAAAATTCCTTCCTGATCCCCCGAGAGGCAATCGGATATTCCCCGGATCAACTTTACCTATAAATGTCAGTTATATTATGTACATTTAAGAAAGAATCCAGGCCCTTCTTAAAGCAATCTACTGATCTGGCCAGAACCACCTCTGCAGGGAGTCTATTCCACATTTTCACAGCTCTTCTTACTGTGAAAAAACCTTTCCGTATTTGGAGGTGAAATCTCTTTTCCTCTAGACGCAAAGAGTGCCCCCTTGTCCTTTGTGTTGACCGTAAAGTGAATAACTGAACACCAAGTTCACTATATGGACCCCTTATATATTTGTACATGTTGATCATATCCCCCCTTAATCTCCTTCTCAAGAGAGAATAAATTCAGTTCCTCTAATCTCTCCTCATAGCTGAGCTCCTCCATGCCTCTTATCAGTTTGGTTGCCCTTCTCTGCACTTTCTCCAGTTCCCCAATATCCTTTTTGAGAACTGGGGCCCAAAACTGACCTGCATATTCCAGATGAGGTCTTACTAATGATTTGAACAGGGGCAAAATGATATCTCTCTCTCTGGAGACCATACCTCTCTTAATACAAGAAAGGACTTTGCTCGCTTTGGAAACCGCAGCTTGGCATTGCATGCCATTATTGAGCTCATGATCTACCAAAACCCCCAGATCCTTCTCCACTACGGATCCCACCAGTTGTACTCCCCCTAGTATGTATGATGCATTCATATTCTTAGCCCCCAAGTGCATAACTTTACATTTATCAACATTAAACCTCATCTGCCACATAGTCGCCCAATTAGACAGAGCATTGAGGTCGGCTTGTAAATTGGCGACATCCTGTAAGGACGTTATTCCACTGCATAGCTTGGTGTCATCTGCAAAGACAGAAATGTTACTTTTGATCTCAGACCCAATATCATTTATAAACATATTAAAAAGTAAGGGTCCCAGCACTGAACCTTGGGGTATACCACTGATAACCTTGGACCATTCAGAGTAAGAATCATTAACCACTACTCTCTGAATTCTGTCTTTTAGCCAGTTTTCTATCCATTTACAAACTGATATTTCCAATCCTGTAGACTTTACCTTACACATGAGCCGTGTGTGGGGAACTGTATCGAACGCTTTTGCAAAATCCAAGTATACCACGTCCACAGCCACCCCTTTTGTCCAAGATCTTACTTACCTCTTCATAAAAAGAAATCAGGTTTGTTTGACAACTTCTGTCTTTCATGAATCCATGCTGTCTGTTGCTTAGATGAGTTCTTGCTGGAAAAAAACTATTTATGTGGTCTTTTATTAATCTCTCCAGTATTTTCCCAACTATAGAAGTTAAACTAACAGGTCTATAGTTACTTGGTAAAGACTTAATTCCCTTTTTAAATATAGGCACCACATTGGCCCTGCGCCAATCCAGTGGTACTATTCCTGTCATTAATGAGTCCCTAAAAATTAAAAACAATGGCTTTGAAATTACAGAGCTCAATTCTTTTAGGATCCGTGGGTGTATGCCATCTGGTCCAGGTGCTTTATCCACCTTTATTCCATCTAAATATTTCTGGACCATATCACTTTTGAGCCATTGTGGATTTGGGGCTGTGTCACTACCACCCCCATTTTGGACATGAGCTCCCCCATGCTCCTTTGTATACACAGAACTGAAGAAAGTTTTTTATAAATTAGCCTTCTCTTTGTCCCCAGTCACCCACTCTAGATTATTTTGTAAAGGGCCTACATGCTCAGACTTGACCTTTTTACTATTAATATATTTGAAGAATTTTTGGGGGTTTGTCCTATCTTTTGCAATCTGTCGTTCATTTTGAATTTTTGCATCCTTGATTTCCTTTTTACATATCCTGTTATATTCTTTGTAACATTTAAATGACACTAGTGTTCCCTCATTTTTATATTTTTTAAAAGCTCTTTTCTTATAGTTTATAGCTTTTTTAACTTTGGCAGTGAGCCACATAGGTTTTATTTTTAGCCTTTTAAACTTATTGCCCATGGGAATATACTTTGCAGTGAGTTCACAAACAGTCTTTTTGAAGAATTCCCATTTCTGTTCTGTGCCCATTGATGCCAATATTCCTTCCCAGTCTCAGTCCTGGAGAGCAGCGCTCATCCTTGGAAAATTTGCTCTCTTGAAATTAAGTGTTTTTATCTTTCCTGTATGTGATTTTTGCTTACAACTAACATCAAATGAAATCATGTTATGGTCACTGCTACCCAGGTGTTCCTTTATCTGAACATTAGTAATACGCTCTGCATGGTTTGAGATTACCAGGTCCAACAGAGCATCATTCCTAGTTGGGGCCTCAATAAACTGGACCATAAAATTGTCCTGCAATAGGTTTATAAATTTTTGCCCTTTAACTGTCCCAGCAGTTCCATTACTCCAGTCAATTTCTGGGTAGTTAAAATCCCCCATTATTATCACCGTCCCAGCCCTTGCAGCCCTTTCCATCTGTGCAAGGAGCTGAGTCTCTAACTCCTCATTAACATTGGGTGGTCTATAACATACTCCAATGATTAGCTTTTAACTACGCACATCTGTATGCAGTTCCACCCATAATGCTTCAGACTCATCACACTCTCCATCCACCAGGTCCTCTTTCACACTCGCTTTGAGATCGCTTCTCACATAGAGACAGACCCCTCCACCCTTCCTTTTTACCCTGTCTTTCCGAAAGAGTGCATAGCCAGGAATATTAATAGCCCAGTCATGTGAGGAATGAAGCCAAGTTTCAGCAATACCGATTACATCATAGCTCTCCTCATGCACCAGAGCTTCCAACTCACCTATTTTGCTTGGCAGACTTCTGGCGTTGGTGAACAGACACTTTTATAGTATATTTTTTAATACTTAAAATATATTTTAAAATGTCCTCTCTGTGTGCTGCAGGATTATGATGTAAAATAGGGACTGGACAATGGAGACAGAACCTACATGTGGAAATATAGTCCAAAATATCGGAGACAAAATATAAAATAATTTGGAGCTTACAGTCAGGCCTTATGCAAATATATGTACAGCGCAGAGCTGTATGAACATCTGTTGTGTTAAGGCAGCCCTTTCATTTGCCAATGGCTCTTGGCAAGGTACTCTGTGGGAGGTCAAATCAGTCGGGTCCTAGTTTGCAGTAATTCTGTGTCTTCCTCAAGAGTACAGTGCATAGAAGAATTATAAACTGGAAACATAGGTCCCATCTAAGAGTATCAGTTTAATCTAAAAAGGTGTAACACATCAGGGTATATTTGTCAGTACAACAGCTTTAGCACTTAATGTATAAGGTACCTTGGCCCCTTCAGTAGGTGAGCATACTCCATGTCCCACCTTCTTAGAACTAACCGATACACAGGTGTATTGGAATTGAGGCACCGGCCTCTATCCTTTGCCCCATTCAGCTGTCAGCTGGGAGATTCCTTGGCTGAAAGCTAAATGTAAACCAAAGGGGTTGCCATCAGCTATAGTGGTGATGTCATTACCCAAATATAGCAATGTCCATAATTAGGAAATTATTTGAGTCACTAGGTGGGGGGAGCCTGGTGGGGAACTAGCCTCTCAGTCCACCTTACTTTTGATTGGAGGTGGGCAGAATAAAAAGCTTTTATTGAACTGAATAGCGTCTATGAGTCAGTCCACGGCCGTGTCGTGAACAGCAAGGCAGACCTAATGATGAACTCTCAAGTCCCCATCAGACTCTTTCCAGCACACTACAAAACTCCTCAATCATGCATCTGTCAGTGCGATGGGCATAGTGGCCAATATGACACTCAGAAATCCATGCCAGGTTCTGACCGATTCATGTTCATGAATTTTGCGCCAACAGCAACAACTTTGATGTGGCACCACAATGGTGTTCTAAACGGTGTGTACAACAACTTTTATAAATTTGTTTGTGTTACGCTGCAAGCAATAATAATAATCCTAAAACAATTGTGGAATGTAAATGTCTTTGCCCCCCAACTCCGTGTTTTTCTGCTGTGAATAAACGTTCTCATAAAAAAATTCTCCTTTTTTTTTTTTTGGTGCTCTCATTGGCTTATATGTAGACAATAAAAATCGAACAGGTGCATCAAACCCTCTTTCCTTTAGTTCTACTTTATATCAGTAGAACAGCACAATCCTAACAACCTTTAGGTTTTGGTATTGTAAAGTAAAGCTTTTGTCTTGCAACCTTTTTTGGGACTCTTGATATAAAGGGTCACAAAGGATCTTTTGCATGGGAATTGCACAAAGTTTTCTTGCTACCCTGGGGACAGCTGTGCCAACAGTAGGTATAGACGCACCAATCACAATACTTTAACTTATCTTATTGAACACAAGCAATTGGATTAACAAGTACAGGGTAACAGCCTGAGAATCAATACAATTTTCCCAGCTGATTTGTGTTACTACCCCAACATGTGCACATTAGAATTAGATTTATTTTTCTAAGAGATGCATGCAGCTTGATACCTCGATTAGCTTGGACCTGAATTAACACATCCTGGATGGACAATGATCACCTTTATATGGGACTTCCTGAAAAACACTGAAGTAAAGTAAATACGCACAAAATAGAGTTGTTTCTTATGGCAACCAATCCGTTTTTTCAACTAAATTTTTGGGAAAAATAAAATAAGAATTCTGATTAGGTTCCCTGTAAAACAAAAAAAAATTTGGTTGTCCTTAGTTTTAATTACTTATTATACACCGCCCAGTTCAGCATTGCCGCAAAGCATAGACTGAATTTGCATCAAATCTTTCCCATGGATTGTAAATTAGTGCTGCCGTGTTTCTTAGAATGAGAACTGCACCCATCCTGCATAGACTGATGTACTGTATCTCAGAAAGCAATGATGTAACTATCGCTTAACCCCCATTTACTCTTCAGCTTGTTTCCCTACACCTGATTATGCTCCTCATGCAGATTCCCATTCTTTCTACTTGTCCCTGTTCGCCCCTTGCCCAGCCAACAATTTTTTTTAAAAATCTTCAAAAATGCCTTAAAACAATTAGGAATACACTATGTTTATGCTCTGCTTAGGAGTGAATGCAGGCTAAGTTGTGAAACTTTTTAAAGAGTTTTTTTTGCCCATGTTTAAGAAAATGAATAATTAACACATTGTCTGCATTGTTTGGAATATCTATGAAATGTTAGTTAACAAACTGAGTTGTGCCTTTATAGAAATGATATTCAATTTACAGATCTATTGATGCGTCATATGATAAATTAAAAACAAAGAATTGCTCAAGTATTGCAACATGTTGCAAATTGATTATAAAAATTTTACCGTTGAAATACACTGGTACAAAAACAAATACCGTATATACTCAAGTATAAGCTGAGTTTTTTTCAGCACATTTTTTTGTGCTGAAATAGCCCCCCTTCGGCTTATACTCGAATCACCTTTTTGCGCCTGATCTCCTGGAATTTGGGGACCCGGTACCGGCCAGGCGTAGGTCCCCTGGACCCCAAGCTTGGCACACATGTAGCCTCACTCTTCCTCTACAAGTGTACAAAGTTTTTTGTCCGGGGGAACCTAGGGCCGGGGAGCACCGATTTTTGAAACCTGGGCACCCCTTCCATAGACTCCCATGTAAAACTAATTTCTCTGGTGAGTTTGGGGACCCGGTACCGGCCGGTCGTAGGTCCCCTGGACCCCAAGCTTGGCACATGAAGCCCCACTCTTCTTCTAGAAGTGTGCAAAGTTTTTTGTCCGGGGGACCTAGGGCCGGCGGGGAGCACCGATTTTTCAAAGCCGGGCACCCCTTCCATAGACTCCCATGTAAAACGGTAATTTCTCTGGTGACTTTGGGGACCCGGTACCGGCCGGTCTTAGGTTCCCTGGACCCCAACTTGGCACACATGTAGCCCCATTTCTCATCTACAAGTGTGCAAAGTTTGTTGTCTGGGGGACCTACGTCTGGGGAGCACCGATTTTTCAAAGCCGGGCACCCCTTCCATAGACTCCTATGTTAAACGTCAGTCTAGTCATGGGCACAGTGAGGCATGCAGATGGACACCCTAGGCTTATACTCGAGTCAATAGGTTTTCCCAGTTTTTTGTAGTAAAATTAGGTGCCTCGGCTTATATTTGGGTCGGCTTATACTCGAGTATATACGGTATATCTGCCTTGCACTATTTCATACTGCTTTGAATCAACCGATGTTTATGGATTTATGATGATTACTTCCCTCACTGCCTGTTTGTATGACTTGCATATCTCCCCTTTCCATGAAAGGAGTTTTTGTAACAAAAATAAAAGCATATTTAGGATTCTGAGTGACTTTCTTTTTTTTTTTTTTGCTTTAAGTGTTTTAATAATATCTAAAAATTAAAGAGAACATTTTCTCAGAGTAGTAATTTTCAGTCGTTGTTACTATTTCATGCTTCTATCACTGTTCCTGTCAAATCTTGAAAATATTGTCCATTCCTAGAATTATTCATATGTTTTCTTTAAAAAATCAGATTTTTATTGTATATCACACTGCATACTGTATAAAATACAAAATAAATATTGGCATTGAACATGTTTCTAAACAGAGGTTGGTAAATCCGTACATTTGCTGCAAATCTCTTTTTAATTTTCCTACATGCAGGTTTTGTAGGCAATACATTTTGCATAATTCTGTGCAGAATAGACGAATGCGCATGCGAGTGTTATGCCCTGTACACACGATCGGTTTTATCAATGAAAATAGTCCGATGGACTTTTTTCATCGGACAAACCGATCGTGTATAGGCCCCATCGGTCTTTTTTCCATCAGTGAGAAAAAATAGAACATGTTTTAAATTTATCCAATGGAAAAAAAAACGATAGCAAATTCCGATCTTCTGCGTGGAACTCCATCAGAGAAAAAACCAACGCATGCTCAGAATCAAGTCGACGCATGCTCAGAAGCATTGAACTTCATTTTTCTCGGCTCCTCGGAGTGTTTTTTACGTCACGGCGTTTGGGACGGTCGGATTTTTGACTGATGGTGTGTAGGCAAGACTGATGGAAGTCAAATTCATTGGAATTCCGATGGAAAAATCAATCGGATTTGAATCCATAGGAAATCCGATCGTGTGTACAGGGCTTTACAGAGAATTGATTTATAAAGATTTTCTAGTAAGGATTGGATTTGTTAGTTCATGTTTCCATGCCTTTTAATGGTTTTGTTTCAGACTCCTGAAATAGGATAATCAATGGCAGCCAGCTGCTTATTTAGAATTTCGCATCACTGGACCATAAGCATTTCTCGAACGTGGGCTGTCTTAAAGCAAAATTACTTAATATTGTGAGCTCAGGCAGTTTGCCAATTATTATGCTGGAAAAAAAAATGTCAGGGTCTGGGTTTTGTAGCAGAAAAATTATGTAATTCAGTACTATTGTTTACCAGATTGGAGGTTTAGTATAAATTTGAGCAATTTGTTTCTAGACTTGTGCACAACGGAAAAATTAGTTTTGGTTAGTTTCTTTTCGGTCCTGTTGATACGTAATCGTTCGTAATTTTGCTAGACGGGATTTTTCGTGTTCGGACTAATTCGTATTTTCGCAAGCGACATTTTTAGTTGAATCGGAATGATTCGTATTAATGTAAGCCTTATTTTTAGTTGATTTATAATTCGTATTTCGGTAGAGTACATTGTTTTTCGTTGATTCCGGACACAACTCCTACTTTCATAAACTTTTTTTGGGTTCGTTGATTCGTAATTTTCCGTGTCTCTCTCACAACGACGCTGCCTATTATGCCTAATGTGCTTCGAATGGATTTGTACTTTTCTAAATACATAGCGGTTATTTGTAACGATTCGAAATCTCGTATTTTACTTTCGTTTTTTACATGCGGCTATAGCTAGTACACCATTTTGAGAGGGAGTTCAGCACGGTGAGGGAGAAGCAGAGAGCAGAGCAGAGTGTTATTGTGCTTCGAATGGATTCGTACATTCGTAACTTTTTTCATAACGAATTATGCCGAAGACATTCGGGCATTCGCAATATAATTTATTTCGGATTCGGTTTTATTCGTAATTGCTTTGTTTGGAAATTCGCATGCTTCCGAAAGTTGCTAAATTCGGACGAATTTTGATTCCTTACGAAACTAATTGCACAAGCCTAATTGTTCCCTTAACATCTCACTTAAGATGGATACAGAAATCTAAAAAGTATACTTGAGCTGGGGACGGTCAGACTAAATAAAAATCAAAACCCTTTATTTACATGCTAGCCATAAATTTATGGCATTCCTAAAATTGTTAGATTTGAGAAAAAATTATGTCAAACAAGTTGATGCCTGAAGGTAGGTTTGTTGTAAAGCAGTTTCACACTGAGGGCGTTTTGCAGGCGCTATAGTGTTAAAAATAGCGCCCGCAATCCGCCCTTAAACAGCTGCTCTATTCACTCCTGTGTGAAAGCCCTAGGGCTTTCACACTGGAGCAGTGCGTCAGAAAAAGTCCTGCCAGCAGCTTCTTTGCAGCGCATTAGGAGTGGTGAACTAACCACTCCTAATGCGCTCCTGCCCATTGCGGGCGATTTTAACCCTTTCTCAGCCACTAGCGGAGGTTAAAAGTGCCCCGCTAGTGGCCGAAATGGGCCGCAAATCCGACGTCAAAGCGCTGCTAAAAATAGCAGCGTTTTACCGCTGACGATGGGTGTGAAAGGGGTCTAAATTATCATGAGCAAAAATGTGCTAAATTTGTTTCTGGCAGTGTAACTGGCTGCATTCAAAGGCCTACAGTCACTATGTCACCTTGAGAAAGGGACCTTTGCGACCCAAAATATTGACTTATTTGAATAATGTGACATTGTACTAATAAATGAGTGTATATGATTTCAGTGGAGTGCTGGTGACATTTTATTGTTTTACACGGTGCCATCTGCTAAATCACTACAAGCACCTATCTATTACCAAGGTCGAACAGCAAAAGGAGTATGGTTTTCATACTTTGTGTCATTAGTTAGACTTTGTATATATGAATCAAAGTGAAATAAACCATGACTACAGACATTTTTGTTCTTCTAAAAGTGCATGCATTCTAGTGATATTAGAGAACAGTGACTTTGGGAAATTATGCAGTTACTCTCCCTTGTGATTTAGTATGTTATGGGTAACCCTGTCTCTTTCCCCAGTACACCCCCAAACTCCATAGGGAAGGGAGCCAAGCTTGTCACCAGGGCATCCCAACGCCAAGCATCAGGTTTCCTGGCCACAGGATCACATCCCAGTTTAAGCCCTGGTTCACACTGATGCGATTTGACATGTCAAATCGGCAAAATTTGCCGCAAATTGCGGGCAATGGCACTGTCCTAATCGGTGCGGCGCTGCACCGATTACAAAAAGTAGTTTTTGTACTACTTTTTGCGATTTACATTGACATCTGTTTCAGATGTCTTTGAAATCGCGGCTGAAATCGGGACTGCCAGCGGGAGTGAAATCGTGCGAGTTCAGCTGAACTTGCAGGCTTCACTCCCGCAGCCCCAGTGTGAACGTGGGCTAAATACCAGAAAAGCAGAGACTTCTCTTGTGTTCCCTGTTGTGGCATTTTAGCTGTGACCTGGTGCACAGGACCTGTCTCCTCTGCCCACATCAGATCCAGAAGTCTCCTGTGACCATCAGCCTGCTGTTGCAAACTCTACAATTGACTGGAAGCTGCAAACAAACACAGAAGCCACAGATGTATAGTAAGTTGGCCCACACATTGATCATTGTGCTATACCACAAACGCTCACTATCGGAATGTCCAAATATGTCTCTGGACTTCTGCACTGTAATAGTTAGAGCATAGGATATTAAAGAGTATCTAAAGACAACACGTTTTAGTGTAGGAAATGGTTAGAACCTCTGCCAGGTTTTTTATTGCCCACTGGGAATCAGGGCCAGACTGGCCCACCGGGATATCGGGATATTTCCCGGTAGGCTGCCTGCCCTGGGGCTGCTTTGAGCTGCGGCTGACTGCAGCGCTTCCCTCCCTCGCGCTCTCTCTCTATGTGTCACACATGGCGGGCATCTCCCGGGGTGTGTGTGAGAGCTGGCTGTGTGTGTTCGGCTGTGCTGTAGGGTAACGCCCCCCTAGACCCGCTTGTGTGATAGTAGATGGAACACTCATTGAATCAGTGTTTCGCCTATCACACAAGCCTGTCTAGGGGGGCGGGACCCTAAAGCACAGCCGACATGAGACTTGTAACATGCAGCACAGCGAGCTTCAGTTGCTGCCTCCACAGTAGCTTTCACCAGCTTCTGCGTCCCCTCCTCCCCTCCCACTTGAAAGGCAGACAATGGTTCTTCATTTCAGCACATCGTTCAGTTGCTGCTTCTCTCCAAGAGAATCCCCTCCGACGTGGGCGGTACCAGAACTGCCTCTCCTTCCATAATCCTTGGAGAAATGGAGGTAAGTGAGAGGAGGGGGGGGGGGGCAGCAAACACAGTAGCAGGAAGGAATGGCATGGATCCTCAGAGGAAGGTAAGGTGCTTTATAATGTCTGACTACACTTTTTAAACAGCCTGCTGCATGTACATAATAGGGACCATCTAGAGATAGAGGGGTAGATGGATCAGAGAAGGGGACATAAGGACAGAGCAGGGGAAAAGAGAGATGGGGGCAGTTAGAGATTACATAAGGGCAGACAGAGCAAAGGTGATGGGACAAAACAAGACATCAATGAGGCCCCTTTTACATGGGACAGACTCTGCTTTGCTCAGCAGGGCATCTGTCTGCTGACCGCCCGGTGAGCAGAGCAAGAGGATAACCGGTCCGCGTCTGCTCCATTTATGCCAAGTGGACACACACAGCCCACACTGCTCTATGGGCAGTCGGATATAAACGGAACGCCTGTCTGTTTATACCCGAACATCCGTCCTGATCCACCCAGACAGAGTGTAATGGATCCTCCTTCAGTTTGTTTTTGTTGGGTCAGATTGAAGGAAGGCGGATGTAAAGGGACAAAAGTCCCTTTACATCCACCGCTCCATAGAGGAGAATGGAGGACCGATCAGGTCTGCCTGAAAAACTGACAAGTGGACCCGGTTGGACCCTTCATGTGAAAGTGCAATGTGGTAGATGTCAAGAATTTATATATATATATATATATTGTGACAACGCATTTATAGTAGGAGCAGCCTTTCACCACTCTGCCTGGACACAGTAGTGTATTTAGGTTTTGTGCTGCCCTAGGCCTGACTAAACTCGTGCACCCTTAATTTAAATATGACCCACCCCTTCCTGTTGAGGCCACACCCCTTTCTGTTTACCTGCCCTTTCTGTTGACCCGCCCTAAAATTTTCGAGTGGGGACACTAGTTCTGAGGGCCTGCGGGGCAGGGGCAATGGATTTCTTTAAATGCATAGATTCCTCTTACTTCCTCTTTGTCTATGGGGCAGGAAGTGAAGGAAAATCTTTGCAATGGGACAGGGATGGTTAAAAAATAATCTTACAGGGGCTATAACCCTCCCTTACTCTAACCAAAATGAAAAAAAAGTGTTGCCTATAGCTCTACTTTAAGCACAAATTTCTGATAATTTTATTGAGCGGACTAAGAAGATATAACCATGTCAATGGTGCAGCAGAAAACATTAAGCACAGTGAGGAAGGTTTGTGGTCCAGGGTGTTAGGACAATCAAAATTTAGAAGCAGCGCCCCCCCCCCCCACAGTTGCAGAATGCTGGCCGCCTGCATACCGGAAGCATTGCGGCCGCTTTATGGGGGCACTAAACTAATTTGCCTCTTAGCCCAGTCCGCCCTATAAGACTGGCGCTACACTAATAGTGTAGCGCAAGCCGGCGGGGACTCTCTGTCTGTGCTGCCCCCCTGCAAAGTGCTGCCCTAGGCCTGGGCCTTGTTGGCCTAGGCCAGGATACAGCGCTGCCTGGACAGGTACCAACCACAGCAACCCCGTTTATGCAAAGAATAAAACATACTGTATGCATTACCAGGACATACTGCGCTGCTTTATTAAAGTAATGTACTTACAGTAAACTTTACTAGAATAAAGCAACAAATTGTTTACTTGTCCCGGTATTGCTTTATTCTTTGCATTAACGTGGTTCACTGTGGTTGGTACCGGACAAAGCTACTATACCTGTAGTGTTGTTTTTGAATGAAGTGGTTGTAAATATCCAGCAGATGACAAGTGCATGTGACCTCATAAGTTTAAGGAGTCCAATTTTTTTTGGTAAGCAAATGGTATGTGCTTTGTTTTAGTGATGGTACACTGAATTCGGAGCAAATAGTTTGCAGTGGATCTGCACAAGTTTATCACAGCACAATTTTGTTGGATTTTTTTGTGTGACATATGTTTTATGCTTATTATTTATTGTACCAGCACTTTGGAATGTACATATATTAATTATTCTTGATATCTATAGCATTTTATTTTTTATATGATGGATGTTCTTTATTTCTTTCCCCAGTGACAGCCTGCCAGAATAGCTAGAATCTGTGAGAGCAGCTCTGTATTATACATTACTGTCCCTATACTGTACCCTCCTGCCCCCTGTACTGTGTTCACTTACCCTCCCTCTGTACTTTGCCCTCCTGATCCCCCCTATACTGTACCCTCCTGTCCCTTGTATGGTGTCCACTTACCCTCCCTCTGTTCTGTACTCTCCTGCCCCCTGTACTGTGTCCACTTCCCCTTTCCCTGCACTGTACCCTCCTGCCCCCTGTACTGTGTCCACTTACCCTCCCCTGCACTGTACTCTCCTTCCCACTGTACTGTACCCTCCTGCCCCCCTGCACTGTACCTCCTGCCCCCTGTACTGTGTCAACTTACCCTTCCCCTGTACTGTACTCTCCTGCCCCCTGTACTGTGTCCACTTACCTTCTTCCTGTACTGTACCCTCCTGCCCCCTGTGCTGTTTCCACTTACCCGCTTCCTGTACTGTACTCTCCTGCCCCTTGTGCTGTGTCCACTTACCCTCCCTCTGTACCCTCCTTATACAGTTAATTTTTATCGCTTGAATAATTTTTCCTATTATGGGCGTGAGTGGGGCCTCATGTTTAAGTTTTGTCTAAGGCCTTGTGTAGCGGGGGTACCAAATTTGGGGACTGCTATGCCAAATTTAAGGGTGATTCGAGTGGTAGTTGGCTCGAATCTTTCAATTTGCTGGACTCTGCCTTGCTGTTGTTTTGCCTGGTGTGCAGTTCCCCTTAGAAGTGTGGGTGGCGCTGTCACCTATACTCGGGGTTGAACCACAGGTAATAGGGCAGCGATTTGGTGTCCTCTCTCGGCAGCCGTGCGGTGGGTGTGGTTGACCTGCTGGGCATGCCGGGAGAGGATATATAAGGGGCAGACGCCGCCTAGCAGGGGTCGGTTCTTTTTGGTTCCAGAGTCGGAGTCCTCCAGGCCATGTGGCCGCGTGCACTTCAGTCCCAGGCACCTTCAGCCCTGGGCCCGCAACTTCAGCCCTGGGCCCAGCACCTTTAGCTGGAGCCCACTTCGGGAGGAGGAATCCCAGGGTGCCGACTTGCGAGGGGACCCGTTTCTAGAAGAGAAGGCTGGGGGAGGACCGGTGAGAGATTACAGTGAAGGAAGGGGCCCAGTAACTCTCTGGAGGGGGGATGTCATCCATCCGGAAAAAGGGAATGTAAACAACAGGACCAGTAGGAGGTTTGGGACACTATAGATTCTGTGGCAGAGGATCTCCTGAACGCATCCATTAGGGAATCTAATAGACTGTTCCAGTTACACGCCGGCTGCTAGCGCCTTCGGGTGACTATCTGGGTGCGCTATACCCACTCGGGATCGAGTGGCGAAGAACTGATCTGTCTTCCTAACACCTTTCTCTTCTCCTCATTTGTGGATGTTTGTGCATAAAGATATAAACTCTATGTTGGAGTTGATGCTGGTGTGGACCTTGGAGTTACTTGGGGCATAGAGAGTTTCGTCCTCCCATTCTAGGGACAGAAGCCAACTAAGAGGGGAGTCTCGCTGCAAAGACCCGTAAGTGAAAAACAAGTGTGCTTAATCTCTGCAAACCAGGGGGTACGGGCATGGTGGAGAGTATGTGCCTTCCTCTCCAGTGAACGAGCCAAAGAGTGGAGAAGGAGGGTGGCGTGGTTGCTACACTTACAAAGCCTAGAGCCGCCTCTGGATCCAGGCAAGTATGTATTGATGGGCTCAGTAAGGCTGCATTCATGAACAGTAAGGCTGCATTCACAGGCATAGTAAAGCTGCATTTGATGGACAGTAAGGCTGCATTCATATGCACAGTGAGGCTGCATTCATATGCACAGTGAGGCTGCATTCATATGCACAGTGAGGCTGCATTGATGGGCTCAATGAGGCTGCTTTCAAAGGCACAGTGAGGCTGCATTCACGGGCACAGTGAGGCTGCATTCACGGGCACAGTGAGGATGCATTCATGGGCACAGTGAGGCTGCATTCACGGGCACAGTGAGGCTGCATTCACGGGCACAGTGAGGCTGCATTGACGGGCACAGTGAGGCTACATTCATGGACACCGTAAAGCTGCATTTGATGGACACATCGAGGCTGCAATGGTGGGCACAGTGAGGCTGCATTGATCTCTTGTACCATGTCTCCAGTCTCTGACCATCTCTTGTACCATGTCTCCAGTCTCTGAGCATCTCTTGTACCATGTCTCCAGTCTCTGAGCATCTCTTGTATCATGTCTGCATTCTCTGACCATCTCTTGTACCATGTCTCCAGTCTCTGACCATCTCCTCTATCATGTCCGCAACCTCTAACCATCTCTTGTCTTATATCATGTCTGCAGTCTCTGAGGGAGTCTGGAGAGGAGTCAAGAGAGGGAGTGCTGCCGGGATGGGGGTCATGGGAGAATTCAGAGGCGTGTGGACTGTGGAGAGGAGACTATAGGAAAACCAGAGCTGGAGCTGACTGACTGATCCCTGCACAGTGCACCTGAGAGGAGGTCAGTGACAGGTGTCACCCTTGATGATTGACCACTTTTAACTGGAATTTTTTTCCAGGGCTGGTTTTTATTCCCAGTCCGGCCCTGCTGGGAATAGTCACCCCTACATTTTACCTGGATCTGGTTGGCATTGTTTCTTTAACTGTGAGTGGTAAATTTGAATTTTTGATTGTCACCAGAAGAAGAAGGGGACATTTTCCAATGTGGGAATCTGTTCTGTTTACTTTCTAATTTTGTTTATTTCAGCCCAGACAACTTGCCCAATGGTGGTAATACAAGAAAGAAAGTTTATTGACACGTGTGGGACATATTTTGTAACAGAGGTATTTATATAGTGTAGCAAACATAAAATTGGTGAAAAATATTTCCAGACATCAGGAAAGCTCGACAGCATAGCTAATCTATACAGATTGGCAAAGATCAGATTGCATACTAAATTTAAACAAGCCAGATACATGATAACCTTTGACATATGCTTATCAGATAGTCATTGCCATAAAACATTCACACATTCCTCAATAATCCCCCAAGAGTTCTTTCAAGGGGTTCCAGGAATCATAATTAACTTAACAGATATAGCCAGACATGTTTATAGTCTGGTGATGTCGTTTGTTCAATATTCAGAATGAATTCTAAAGTTATTTTCACTACAGTATATACACCCCACTGGTAATGGTGTATGTTTTGGAACAGTTTTTAAAATATAAATTTGGTGCACGTCTTTTATTGGCACATGAGATCAGACTCCTTTAGAAACTGTTGCAAAGCACTTTTAACATGCTTTGGTGTGGGTGGTACAAAACCGCCATTGTTCATTTGGGGTACAGAAAATGCACCAATATCTACACCACAAAAACTGCCCACCTTCTCATTTTACCATTAACAAGATATATCTATCTAAGATGGGTACGACATCTAGTGGTATGTATTGACCTAATTTAGGCTACAAAAAGGATCTCATCTGTTTTGTGGAACAACTCTTTAATTTAATTTACCCTTTACCCTTTAATATCCACATCATTTCAGCAATAAGACTGAACAAAGTCTATTATGTTTGTTAGAATCTTTTTTGTTGATTAGGGTTGATTATTAAAATCAGAGAAATTATTGTTGTGGTATACAGAAAAACCATGGTTAAGGAGATATTTACTATAAATACAGCGCCAATGACGTCACAAGCATGCGCACTAGTGGGCCAGCATCCTTGTCGGTTTTCTGACTGGGATCTTGCCGGCCCGAGCGCGCATGCGTGTGACATCATCGCCGCTCCGGCCAATCACAGCGCCGGAGCGGCGATACACTGACGGCAGTGACGGGACATCGAGACAAGATGGCGGAGGGGAACAGTTCGGGGGCTTCAATCTCAGGTAAGTCATTCATAATGAGCTAGTATGCTATGCATACTAGCTCATTATGGCTTTCTTTTTCAGGGTTTTTAAAAAAAAAAAAAAAAAAAACATGGGTTTACTTCCTCTTTAATGCAACAAGGATTTAAAGCAATAAAATAATCTGAGAAATAGAAAAATCTTTTATTTGTTTTTTTTCCACAAGAGGGCACTGTTGTAGCATGCACAATGCATTTTTAGTAATAGTCATTTGTAGAGTTACATATTATGTGATACAGTTTACATAACACAGCTGTAGCAGTGTGTAGTATATGTCCCTGCCTGTAGGATTTTACACAGTTCAGTTGACAAATCAAAATTTATGTATTTACATTTTGGTCTATCCACAGTTAAAATGTTTTCTACTGTAAGTATGTTATAGTAGAGATGATGCAAAACAGTAAAACATTTATAACAAAAAGCTAGCGGGGAGGCTTTAACTTTGGGCCCAGGACAACTGTCCTTTTGATCTCTAAAGAGCCTGGGATCAGAGAGCACACCAGAGCCAGGGTCATTTGTAGCCCCAGGTGCCAATTTTAGGATGACAGGAAAAGCATTTGTTTGTTATATATACAGTACTAATTACATCAGGTCCCCTTCCACCATAGCAATTCACAGTGTAAGAAAAAATCCTGTAGGAAAATATACTTAAAGTATTACTAAACCCAGGAGCCTGCATTCACTATATCTAGTATCCCACAGTACACAGAACATGGAAATGCAATTATTTTAGTAGATATTAACTGCTAAATACCTTTTCTCATCAGCAGTATATAGAAGTCCTGTGACTGCTATCAGTGTCCGGCCGAGCACTGGTTGTAGGAGGAGTTTTCATTCTCCACTGACTGTCCTATGAGGCTGCATGACCCCTGACCCTCTGTCTGGACATTGCTGATTGGTCCTGTGCTGATCACATGCATCCTCCCAAAAAAAGAAAAATGCTCTCTAGCAGAATACACCAAACTCAGCATGTGCAGGGTACCCCCAAGACTCTGTACGATCGGGAGATGGATTGGGGACTGTGGCAGAATGGGAAGATCAGAGAAGACAGGATCAAACAGCCTTTTTACACAATGTGGGGATTAACCCATTAGGTTCCACAGTGAGTATAACAAGCATGCTTTACTGCATATTAGAGTTGCACGATTCTGGCCAAAATGAGAATCACAATTTTTTTACTTAGAATAAAGATCACGATTCTCTTATGCTGGCCATACACTAGACGAAAAATCGGACGACATCGCTCTCGAAAAACGAACATATGTTCGTGAGCGCAAACGATCACGCCATCAGCTTAAGTAACGATATTCGAAGGATAAAACATTTGAGAACATTAATGTATCGCTTTTTCGAGCGGTTTTTGCATTTAAAAAGGAAGTGACAAAATATATTTGACCTCTGCTCCCTGGCTTCCTGTAAATTAGGTATACGCCCAGAGAAGCAACGTGCATTCGTCAGAACGAACCTTGTGCGTAGTGAGCATCTCTAGTGCATCACCTACATCAGCACCACCTTCAATATGGATGTGGATGAGAGGACCATTGCCATAGTAATGCTTGGAGTGATGGCTATACAGCAAGCAGAGGAGCCCCCCAAAAAAAGGCGAAGGTTATGGATTAAAGAGTGGCTGAAGAACCGTGATATTTTCTCACATATGAGATTACATAGTTAGTCAGGTTGAAAAAAGACACAAGTCCATCCAGTTCAACCATACAAAAAAAAAAAAAAATATATCGTACAATCCTATATACCCAATTCTATACCCACAGTTGATCCAGAGGAAGGCAAAAAACCCCAGAAGAGCATGATCCAATTTGCTACAGCAGGGGAAAAAATTCCTTCCTGATCCCCCGAGAGGCAATCGGATATTCCCCGGATCAACTTTACCTATAAACGTCAGTACCCAGTTATATTATGTACATTTAAGAAAGAATCCAGGCCCTTCTTAAAGCAATCTACCGAGCTGGCCAGAACCACCTCTGCAGGGAGTCTATTCCACATTTTCACAGCTCTTACTGTGAAAAAACCTTTCCGTATTTGGAGGTGAAATCTCTTTTCCTCTAGACGCAAAGAGTGCCCCCTTGTCCTTTGTGTTGACCGTAAAGTGAATAACTGAACACCAAGTTCACTATATGGACCCCTTATATATTTGTACATGTTGATCATATCCCCCCTTAATCTCCTCTTCTCAAGAGTGAATAAATTCAGTTCCTCTAATCTTTCCTCATAGCTGAGCTCCTTCATGCCTATCAGTTTGGTTGCCCTTCTCTGCACTTTCTCCAGTTCCCCAATATCCTTTTTGAGAACTGGGGCCCAAAACTGAACTGCATATTCCAGATGAGGTCTTACTAATGATTTGTACAGGGGCAAAATGATATCTCTCTCTCTGGAGACCATACCTCTCTTAACCACTTAAGCCCCGGACCATTTCGGGCCATTAGGACCAGGCCTGTTTTTGGGATTCGGCACTGCGCTGTTTAACTTTAAATTGTGCGGACATGCAATGTTGTACCCAAATGAAATTTGCGTCCTTTTCTTCCCACAAATAGAGCTTTCTTTTAATGGTATTTGATTGCCTCTGCGATTTTTATTTTTTGCGATATAAACAGAAAAAGACCGAAAATTTTGAAAAAAAATTATATTTTCTACTTTTTGTTATAAGAAAAATCGAATAAACTCAATTTTAGTCATACATTTAGGCCAAAATGTATTCAGCCACATGTCTTTAGTAAAAAAAATGTCAAGCGTATATTTATTGGTTTGCGCAAAAGTTATAGCGTTTACAAACTAGGGTACATTTTCTGAAATTTACACAGCTTTAAATTTATGACTGCCTATCTCATTTCTTGAGGTGCTAAAATGGCAGGGCAGTACAACCCCCCCCCCCAAATGACCCCATTTTGGAAAGTAGACACCCCAAGGAAATTGCTGAGAGGCATGTTGAGCCCATTGAATATTTTTTTTTGTCCCAAGTGATTGAATAATGACAACAAAAAAATAAAAAATACAAAAAGTTGTCACTAAATGATATATTGCTCACACATGCCATGGTTATATGTGGAATTGCACCCCAAAATACATTCTGCTGCTTCTCCTGAGTACGGGGATACCACATGTGTGGGACTTTTTAGGAGCCTAGCCACGTACGGGACCCCGGAAACCAAGCACCGCCTTCAGGATTTCTAAGGGCGCAAATTTTTGATTTCACTCCTCACTACCTATCACAGTTTCGAAGGCCATAAAATGCCAAAATAGCACAAAACCCCCCCCAAATGACCCCATTTTGTAAAGTAGACACCCCAAGCTATTTACTGAGAGGCATGTTCAGTCCATGGAATATTTTATATTTTGCCACAAGTTGCGGGAATATGACAAACTTTTTTTTTTTGCACAAAGTTGTCACTAAATGATATATTGCTCACACATGCCATGGGCATATGTGAAATTACACCCCAAAATACATTCTGCTGCTTCTCCTGAGTACGGGGATACCACATGTGTGGGACTTTTTGGGAGCCTAGCCGTGTACGGGACCCCAAAAACCAAGCACCGCCTTCAAGGTTTCTAAGGGCATAAATTTTTGATTTCACTCCTCACTACCTATCACAGTTTTGAAGGCCATAAAATGCCAAGATGGCACAAAACCCCCCCCCCCCCAAATGACCCCATTTTGGAAAGTAGACACCCCAAGCTATTTGCTGAGAGGCATGTTGACCCCATTGAATATTTTTTTTTTTGTCCCAAATGATTGAATAATGACAAAAAGAAAAAAAAAATGTACAAAAAGTTGTCACTAAATGATATATTGCTCACACATGCCATGGTTATATGTGGAATTGCACCCCAAAATACATTCTGCTGCTTTTCCTGAGTACGGGGATACCACATGTGTGGGACTTTTTGGGAGCCTAGCCGCGTACAGGGCCCCAAAAACCAAGCACCGCCTTCAGGATTTCTAAGGGCGTAAATTTTTGATTTCACTCCTCACTACCTATCACAGTTTCGAAGGCCATAAAATGCCAAAATAGCACAAAACCCCCCCAAATTACCCCATTTTGGAAAGTAGACACCCCAAGCTATTTGCTGAGAGGCATGTTGAGTCCATGGAATATTTTATATTTTGCCACAGGTTGCGGGAATATGACAAACTTTTTTTTTTTGCACAAAGTTGTCACTAAATGATATATTGCTCACACATGCCATGGGCATATGTGAAATTGCACCCCAAAATACATTCTGCTGCTTCTCCTGAGTACGGGGATACCACATGTGTGGGACTTTTTGGGAGCCTAGCCGCGTACAGGGCCCCAAAAACCAAGCACCGCCTTCAGGATTTCTAAGGGCGTAAATTTTTGATTTCACTCCTCACTACCTATCGCAGTTTTGAAGGCCATAAAATGCCAAAATAGCACAAAACCCCCCCAAATTACCCCATTTTGGAAAGTAGACACCCCAAGCTATTTGCTGAGAGGCATGTTGAGTCCATGGAATATTTTATATTTTGCCACAGGTTGCGGGAATATGACAAACTTTTTTTTTTTGCACAAAGTTGTCACTAAATGATATATTGCTCACACATGCCATGGGCATATGTGAAATTACACCCCAAAATACATTCTGCTGCTTCTCCTGAGTACGGGGATACCACATGTGTGGGACTTTTTGGGAGCCTAGCCGCGTACGGGACCCCAAAAACCAAGCACCGCCTTCAAGGTTTCTAAGGGCATAAATTTTTGATTTCACTCCTCACTACCTATCACAGGTTTGAAGGCCATAAAATGCCAAGATGGCACAAAACCCCCCCAAATGACCCCATTTTGGAAAGTAGACACCCCAAGCTATTTGCTGAGAGGCATGTTGACCCCATTGAATATTTTTTTTTTGTCCCAAATGATTGAATAATGACAAAAAAAAAAAAAAATGTACAAAAAGTTGTCACTAAATGATATATTGCTCACACATGCCATGGTTATATGTGGAATTGCACCCCAAAATACATTCTGCTGCTTTTCCTGAGTACGGGGATACCACATGTGTGGGACTTTTTGGGAGCCTAGCCGCGTACAGGGCCCCAAAAACCAAGCACCGCCTTCAGGATTTCTAAGGGCGTAAATTTTTGATTTCACTCCTCACTACCTATCACAGTTTCGAAGGCCATAAAATGCCAAAATAGCACAAAACCCCCCCAAATTACCCCATTTTGGAAAGTAGACACCCCAAGCTATTTGCTGAGAGGCATGTTGAGCCCATTGAATATTTTTTTTTTGTCCCAAATGATTGAATAATGACAAAAAGAAAAAAAAAATGTACAAAAAGTTGTCACTAAATGATATATTGCTCACACATGCCATGGTTATATGTGAAATTACACCCCAAAATACATTCTGCTGCTTCTCCTGAGTACGGGGATACCACATGTGTGGGACTTTTTGGGAGCCTAGCCGCGTACGGGACCCCAAAAACCAAGCACCGCCTTCAAGGTTTCTAAGGGCATAAATTTTTGATTTCACTCCTCACTACCTATCACAGTTTTGAAGGCCATAAAATGTCAAAATAGCCCAAAACCCCCACAAATGACCCCATTTTGGAAAGTAGACACCCCAAGCTATTTGCTGAGAGGCATGGTGAGTATTTTACAGCTCTCATTTGTTTTTGAAAATTAAGAAAGACATTTTTTTTTCTTTTTTTTTTTCTTTTTTTACATTTTCAAAACTTTGTGACAAAAAGCGAGATCTGCAAAATACTCAACATACCTCTCAGCAAATAGCTTGGGGTGTCTACTTTCCAAAATGGGGTCATTTGGGGGGGTTTTGTGCCATCTGGGCATTCCATGGCCTCCGAAACTGTGATAGGCAGTGAGGAGTGAAATCAAAAATTTACACCCATAGAAATCCTGAAGGCGGTGCTTGGTTTTTGGGGTCCCGTACGCGACTAGGCTCCCAAAAAGTCCCACACATGTGGTATCCCCGTACTCAGGAGAAGCAACAGAATGTATTTTGGGGTGTAATTCCACATATGCCCATGGCATGTTTGAGCAATATATAATTTAGTGACAACTTTTTGTACATTTTTTTTTTTTTGCTCATTATTCAATCACTTGGGACAAAAAAAAAATATTCAATGGGCTCAACATGCCTCTCAGCAAATAGCTTGAGGTGTCTACTTTACAAAATGGGGTCATTTGGGGGGGTTTTGAACTGTCCTGGCATTTTATGCACAACATTAGGAAGCTTATGTCACACATCATCCACTCTTCTAACCACTTGAAGACAAAGCCCTTTCTGACACTTTTTGTTTACATGAAAAAAAATTTTTTTTTGCAAGAACATTATGTTGAACCCCCAAACATTATATATTTTTTTAAAGCAAAGGCCCTACAGATTAAAATAGTGGGTGTTGCATTTTTTTTTTCCACACAGTATTTGCGCAGCGATTTTTCAAATGCATTTTTTGGGGGAAAAACACACTTTTTTTATTTTTAATGCACTAAAAAACACTATATTGCCCAAATGTTTGATGAAATAAAAAAGATGATCATAGGCCGAGTACATGGATACCAAACACGACATGCTTTAAAATTGCGCACAAACGCGCAGCGGCGACAAACTACATTCATTTTTAAAAGCATTTAAAAGCCTTTACAGGTTACCACGTTAGATTTACAGAGGAGGTCTACTGCTAAAATGACTGCCCTCGATCTGACCTTCGCGGTGATACCTCACATGCATGATGCAATTGCTGTTTACATATGACGCTAGACCGACGCTTGCGTTCGCGTTTGCGCAAGAGCAGGGGGGGACAGCGGTGCTTTTTTTTTTTTTTTTTTATTATTTATTTGGCTTTTTTATTTTATTTTTAAACTGTGCCTTCCATATTTTATTTTTTTACCATTTTTATCGTTATCTCAGGGAATGTAAATATCCCCTATGATAGCAATAGGTAGTGACAGGTACTCTTTTTTTGAAAAAAAATGGGGGGTTAGACCCTAGATCTTTCCTCTGCCCTCAAAGCATCTGACCACACCAAGATCGGTGTGATAAAATGCTTTCCCAATTTCCCAATGGCGCTTTTTATATACGGGGGGGGACATTCCCTCCCACTGCTTGTAAAAGCAGTCTAGAGGCTAATTATCTGCTAGAATTGCTTTTACATGAAAGCCGGCCGCTGGCTGAAAAGAATGATACCAAGATGATACCTAAACCCGCAGGCATCATTCTGGTATAAACATTCAAAGTCCAGCAACATACCAGTACGTTGCTGGTCCTTGTTGGACATGTATTGTAATCTTTTTTTTCATACAGCCTATTGGCTGAACGAAAAAAAGAGATTGATTGGTGGGTATGCCCACCATTAGAATACCTCCCTTCATCCACCCACTTCTAATGATGGGCATATATGCCGAAGCATGGGGGCATCCTCCCGCAAAAAAGTTATGCCGCGTACACACGGTCAAGCCTTCGTCGGAATTTCGACCGTATGTATGCGGCATAAAAGGTTATGCCGCGTACACACGGTCGGACTTTTCCACGGGCAAGCCTCCGTTGGAATTTCGACCGTATATACGCGGCATTAGGAGCAAAATCGCTCCTCCGCCCCTGCTGCCCCCATGCTTCGGCATATATGCTCTTTTTTTTAACTGTGGTGGTGAAATCACCTCCAACAGCGTTGGAGTCACGGCTTTATGTATCGTGGGAGCAAACGCTGTTGCTGTCAAGATAAATAGATCCGCGCTGCAACTGAATGGCGTACCTGCTAAGCAAATGGTGGTTAACATTAAAACAAAGTAACATTACAGTACAACAGTAAGACCTTACCATGCCATACCTGCAAAGCAAATACCAAAACAAAACCTAGTAAAAAATAAAAAAATGTTTTAACGCAACCTGTGCCTAAAATATATATATGCCGAAGCATGGGGGCATCCTCCCGCAAAAAAGTTATGCCGCGTACACACGGTCGGAATTTTCCACGGGCAGGCCTCCGTCGGAATTTCGACCGTATGTACGCGGCATTAGGAGCAAAATCGCTCCTCCGCCCCTGCTGCCCCCATGCTTCGGCATATATGCTCTTTTTTTTAACTGTGGTGGTGAAATCACCTCCTACAGCACTGGAGTCACGGCTTTATGTATCGTGGGAGCAAACGCTGTTGCTGTCAAGATAAATAATTCCGCGCTGCAGTTGAATGGCGCACCTGAAAACAAAAAATTACATACCTGAAAAGCAAGCATGATAAAACATTGCAGAATAGAATACAGTAAAAAAGAGCAGAACAATAGAGAGAAAATAGAGAGAGAGAGAACAATAAAACGACAACTATTTTTGTTTTTTTTATTTTATATTTTTTTGTGTTTTGTTTTTTACGTTTTTTTTTTCTTTTTTACACATTTTTTTGTAACTTTACAACTGTAATGGTTCGGGTCTCTCAAAATGTAATGGCATCTTGGGAGACCCTGTGTAAGTGTGTCCTTGTCTGTGAAATGCTGTACCCTACGCTAAAACTTCACTTTTGAGTGGTAGCGTTCAAAACATTCACCTTGGCAAAGACCAGGCTTGTCAGGACAGAGTGGACAAAAACTACGGGTGTCACGCCTAAATCCGTGCTTGCTACAGACACGACATCTTTTTTGGGGGTGGCTTTGGGTAGGGGTACTCGGGAGGACATACGAATAATGCCTCTCATGCAGCCGGCTTACTGCATTTGGTTGGGGATGGTGAGGTGCAGAACCGCCTGGATACAGGAGTTCTGTGACTATCTCATTCTGGAATTTTAGAAGAGATAACGTCCCGCCTGAAGCTCTGTATAGCACATGAGCGTTCAGCAAAGCCAATTGGAATAATGATAGAGACACTTTTTTGTACCAGCGTCTCGCCTTACGGTCAATTAGATACGGCGCCATCAACTGGTCGTTGAGGTCCACCCCTCCCATATTTTGGTTATATTCGTGGACACAGAGGGGTTTCTCCACAACACCAGTCGCCGTACGAATTTGGACTGTCGTGTCTGCATGAAGGGAGGTAAGAAGGAAAACATTCTTATTGTCCCTCCACTTCATAGCGAGCAAGTTATTACACTTCAAGCAGGCTCTCTCCCCCAGCCTAAGACGGGCATCTACAAGCCGCTGGGGAAAGCCCCGGCGATTAGGTCGCACGGTGCCACATGCTCCAATCTGATGATCAAACAAGTGACTAAACAGTGGCACGCTTGTGTAATAATTGTCCACATACAAGTGGTACCCCTTTCCGAATAAGGGTGACACCAAGTTCCACACTATCTTGCCAGCGCTCCCTATGTAATCCGGGCAGTTGACCGACTCAATCTGACTGTCTTTTCCCTCATAAACCGTAAAGTTCACTACATAGCCTGTTGCCCTGTCACAGAACTTGTAGAGCTTGACCCCGTATCTGGCACGCTTGCTGGGAAGGTACTGCTTGAAAGACAAGCGGCCAGAAAATTTAATCAGGGACTCATCAACGCAGACAACTTGATCGGGAGTAAACAAGGCTGCAAAACGTTCGTTGAAGTGGTTTATGAGGGGCCGAATTTTATAGAGCCGGTCGTATTCAGGGTCCCCACGTGGACGACAAAGTTCATTGTCGTTGAAGTGCATGAACCGCAAAATCTGCTCGTATCGTGCCCTGGACATGGAGGCAGAGAACACGGGCATGTGGTCAATTGGGTGCGTGGACCAATAAGCACGCAATGACGGAAATTTATGTGTGCCCATGTTGAGGGAAAGGCCCAGAAAGGTCTTAAATTCGGAAACCGTAATTGGTTTCCAATTTCTGGCAATTTTAGGCAACTGGGGGTTAGCGGCGATAAATTGACCAGCATATAAATTACTCTGGTCCACAATAGATCTATAGAGATCTTCCGTGAAAAACAGCGAATAAAAATCAATTGGAATAAAATCAGCTGTTTCCACCTGAATACCGGGTTGGGCAGTGAATGGGGGAAGTACGGGTTCTGCAGAAGTGGTGGGGACCCAATCAGGATAGGCGAATTCTGCAGGAAGGGCAGTATGGGCACGACGGGCCTGCCTTTGTCTTCTTGGTGGCAGCGGGACACTACTTGTGCTTGCCACCTCGCCAGCTTGAACTGCACTTATGGGACTCTCCACGTCACCAAGTGTTACTGCAGTGCTGGATGTACGTCCAGGCTGTACTAGGCCGCTGGTGCTTGCCAGTTCACCAGAAGGAATAGCGGCGCTAGTACTACTCTGCTCCATGATACGAGAGACCTGCGGTTCTTGCTCCTCAACAACCTCAGAAGATCGGGATCGGGTACACCTGACCTTAGCAGGGACCTCAACTTCGTCGTCAGAGCTATCTGACGTGGGGCCGCTGACGTCACTGTCTTCTACGGGAAGATATTCTGAGCCTGAATCTGACAGATACGTGACCTCCTCTTCACTATCTGTCATGCTCAGAATCTCGTAGGCCTCTTTACTAGTGTACCTTCGTCTTGCCATTTTGGGCTCTAAATTTAGGGGTACACTAGTAAGATTCACAGGAAAAAAAGCACCTGACTGTCGTCAGCAAATATATCAAACGCTACAAAAAAACTGTTAGCGATCGCAGGGATCAGGCCTGTCTCTGCGAACGCTGCAGTTATGTGTGTTGTGTTTGGTAAGTGACAGTGATCGATCGATACTGCACTTGGGTGGGCTGGGCTGGGCTGGGCGGAGGGGCTAAACGCAGGCGCTAGCAGGTATCTGGGCTGATCCCGCTAACACTGCGTTTTTGGGAACCCTAAACCGCTGGGGATGCTAGTATAGATCTGATCAGATACTATACCACTAAGGGGGGTGTATGCTTTGCGCGTGGGTGTTAGCGTTACTGGCACTAACCTAACACTGCCTGGGGCGACGCAGACCCTCTCTGGCGCTAAAACCTAATTGATCTCACCCGCCGGGCGATCAGGGGGGTTAAACCTTTATTGGGTTATATACGGCGGGTGCCCTGATGCTATAAAAAGCAAACTAATCAACCAGCGTCACCTGTAACCTTTATATGGTGATCACTGGTGAAAGGGTTAACTAGGGGCAATCAGGGGGTTAAAACCTTTATTAGGTTAAATATGGGGGTACCCGACGCTATATAAAAACCTGACGGGTTACCTAAATAACTAGATAACTTACTGGCTAACCAGTGACACCAGTGACGCTTATACGGCGATCACTGGTGAAAGGGTTAACTCTAGGGGCAATCAGGGGGTTAAAATAATATATGGGGGTACCTGACACTAATAAAAACCTGCGGCGAACCTAAAAAAAAATAACTGCCTATCTAAAACACCAGCGACACGAATACAGCGATCGGAAAAACAATCGCTTAGTGACGCTGAAGTTAGGGGGTAAAAGGGTTACCTGGGGGGTGATCAAGGGGTTAAACCTTTATTAGGGGGGGTTAGGGGGCTACCCTGGACCTAAAGGGGCCTAATCCTAACTGCCCTGCAACTTTTTACAATCACAGATGACACTAAATGCAGTGATCAGTAAAATAAATGATCACTGCAATCAGTGACACTGTGATTGGGGGCTTTGGGGTGACCTGGGGGGTGATCTGGGGGTGACTGGGGGGTGATTTGTGTGCCTATGTGTACCTACGTGTCAGTGGACTGTTGGAGCACTAACCTCTGTCTTCTCTCCTCGGCGCCGGGAACGAAAAGACCGCGGCGAGGGAGATGACATCACTTCCTCCAGCCTGTGTTTACATCACATGGCGGAGGAAGCATTTTCATTGGCCGGGAGCGATCGCGAGGGGGGGGGGCGGAATCGAGCGGCCGCCCCCTCATGCCTGATCGCTCCCGAACACTTAACGGCCGCTCACTGCAGTGAAGGGGGGTCCGGATGGACCCCCCAACTGCACAAAGGCGATCACGTAGATCTACGTGATTCTGCCTGTCCGTGCCATTCTGCCGACGTAAATCGGCGGTGGGCGGTCGTTAAGTGGTTAATACAAGAAAGGACTTTGCTCGCTTTGGAAACCGCAGCTTGGCATTGCATGCCATTATTGAGCTTATGATCTACCAAAACCCCCAGATCCTTCTCCACTATGGATCCCACCAGTTGTACTCCCCCTAGTATGTATGATGCATTCATATTCTTAGCCCCCAAGTGCATAACTTTACATTTATCAACATTAAACCTCATCTGCCACATAGTCGCCCAATTAGACAGAGCATTGAGGTCGGCTTGTAAATTGGCGACATCCTGTAAGGACGTTATTCCACTGCATAGCTTGGTGTCATCTGCAAAGACAGAAATGTTACTTTTGATCTCAGACCCAATATCATTTATAAAGATATTAAAAAGTAAGGGTCCCAGCACTGAACCTTGGGGTACACCACTGATAACCTTAGACCATTCAGGGTAAGAATCATTAACCACTACTCTCTGAATTCTGTCTTTTACCCAGTTTTCTATCCATTTACAAACTGATATTTCCAATCCTGTAGACTTTACCTTGCACATGAGCCGTGTGTGGGGAACTGTATCGAACGCTTTTGCAAAATCCAAGTATACCACGTCCACAGCCACCCCTCTATCCAAGGTCTTACTTACCTCTTCATAAAAAGAAATCAGGTTTGTTTGACAACTTCTGTCTTTCATGAATCCATGCTGTCTGTTGCTTAAATAATTTTTTCCAGCAAGAACTCATCTATGTGGTCTTTTATTAATCTCTCCAGTATTTTCCCAACTATAGAAGTTAAACTAACAGGTCTATAGTTACTTGGTAAAGACTTAATTCCCTTTTTAAATATAGGCACCACATTGGCCCTGCGCCAATCCAGTGGTACTATTCCTGTCATTAATGATTGGTTCGAGAGCTAAAGGAAAACAATCCCGATGATTATCGGAACTATCTGAGGATGCCTGATGAGTCATTTCAGCTGCTACTGAGTCAAGTTTCACCCCTCATAACAAAAAAGGACACCGTCTTAAGAAGTAGCATCACAGCGGAGCAGAGACTGGTAGCAACACTTTGTTTCCTGGCAACTGGTCGAAGTTTTGAAGACCTCAAGTTCACTACTGGAATCTCTGCCCAGTCGCTCGGCCGCATCATACCTGAGACCTGCCAAGCCATCATAAGAATACTGCAAGACGAATACTTAAAGGTAATAACACAATGCTTTTATTTTAAACTATGAAAAACACCGTAAAGCTAGCTTCCTTGAACATTGAAGCTGTAAACATCATATTAAACTTAAATTGGTTCATAACATATAAAAGTGAAAAATCGTAACACCTTTTATGTGATTCACAAAGCTGTGTACTGAAAATCATGTCCCCAGTTGTTTTGGGGACGATCCTGCTGTTGTGTATATGGTATGGGCCACTGATGAGGGTGAGGTTGTTGGGGTGATTGGGTGTGTGTGGCTTTGTGCTCAGCCAAGTGAGTATTTGTGGTAAGCTCCCCTTTCAACCCTTTATTAAGAAGCTGAATCAGTAAGGGTTCCAGCAATTGTTTTTGGTCTTCTGACATCCGGCGTATTTTCTTGGCAGTAAATCCACCCAGGTCATCACATTCATCCCTCTTCTGATTCAACGCTGCAGATGCCTGTAATAGAAAATTGCCTGTAGACTGTTGAGTTGTCTTTCTCTTTTTGTTCCTGTTTACTGCTGGTGATGTGACAGTCTGTGTGTCATTGACAAATAGATCCTGTATAATATAGCAAAATAAATGAATGTACCAAGAAATAAAGACTGAACATTTTTATATTTTTACCTATTACAGCTCCCGTCATCTGTGGAGGAATGGAAGGCAACAGCCAAACAATTTCACGACTATTGGAATTTCCCTAACTGTGGTGGTGCCATAGACGGAAAACATGTTCGCATAACACCCCCAGCAAAATCTGGCTCTTTCTACTACAACTATAAAGACTACTTTGGCATTGTCCTAATGGCAATCGTGAATGCAAAGTATAAGTTTATGTTTGTGGACATTGGCAAAAATGGACGTAATTCAGATGGGGGTGTAATCGAGAAAACAGTTTTCTCTCATCGTTTAAAAAATGGACATTTAAATCTACCATCCAAAGAGGACACAGTGGAAGGCCTGAATTATGTATTTGTCGCAGATGATGCATTTGCATTATCTGAACATGTGTTGAAACCATTTGCCCTTAAAAACCTTACACCTGATCAGAAAATATTTAATTACAGGTTATCTCGTGCTAGACGAGTGGTAGAAAATGCCTTTGGTATTATGGCCAACCGCTTTTGGATCTTCCATACACCATTAAATGTAACCCCCCCAAAAATGGACATTATGGTTCATTGTTGCTGTGTGTTACATAATTTTCTAAGACGTACTAGCTCCACCTACATATTACAAACCATGATGGACCGGGAAGATACTCTGTCTGGGGATCTCATACCTGGTGATTGGCGTAATGATACAGAAGGGCTGCTAGACTTAGGCCGTGCCCCACCACGTCTCTCTAGTCAACTAGCCCGTCAGAATCGTCTTGACTATATGCAATATTTTATTGGTCCTGGCGCAGTGGATTGGCAAAACAATCTCTAGATCTTCAAATGAAATGTCAGTGGCTGAATTAATATATTCTTTCATCAAGAAAAACAGGTGTCATGTTATGTTTGTCTATAAGAAATATCAACAAAAGTACATTTCCAAGATAAATAGATGTGTAGTGTAATATTTTATGTATTATATTCAAATTAGATTACTTTATCTGTGTATATCAAAGTGTATAATAAAAAAGATTATGATTACTTTACCTGACTGTTTGCCATTTCCTCCAATGTTCCATCTTCTTCATCTCCTGAATTACTTGCACTGACACTACTGTCTAAACTTGATACAGAGGCTCATGGTTCCTGCTGTTCAGTCAGAAATCGTAAGCTCTCAAAATACCACAGACGTGGCACGTATACTTGGTCTGCACCTGCACCAGATCTTTTGGAATCGTGTATTTTATTTAATTCTTTTTTGAATATAGTACGCAGATTTCATATTTTTTGTTTAACATAGGCTACATCTGCTTTAGAATACACAACAGTGCATAGTTCAGCTAATTTGGTATAAGCATCATTGCGTTTTTGGCGGTCTGAATACTCTTTGGAGTGTACTTTCCATAAACATGAAAGGTCACGATACATTTCAATGAATTGGGGAAGGAAATGTGGTGATGTAAATTTGTCCACCATTGCTCCTGTAATAAGAAAAAAAGGCATCGTTTAGTTGCCAATTTACACCAAACAATATCATAGAACTATTGTACTGGTCTGCTTACCTTCAGTTGTAACGAATCTTCTGTAGATTGGTCTGTATAATCGTTTGTTTAGTCAGTGTGTGTACTCGTTCCTGTACTCGGTAAATCGTGCGTGACAACGTTCTGTGTGCCGGGTCAGAGTGTAAAACGCAGTGCAATATGGGAGTTTGCAAGCTCCACCCTTCTTCATTCGGCGCCATCTTTAGCAGCAGAACGATGGCTGAAGAACAGGAACATGCCCTTCCCAAACGATTTCACCTGGAAACATTTAAAAAAAGGCAAAACCTATGTCCCTGGAAGAAATGAAAACAATGGTGAAGATTTTGGAAAAAAATGACTATGATGGGAGGCACAAAAACTATCCCAGGCCTAATAGAAGAAGAGATGACATCATGGAGAAGGTTATCCATGTGCTTGGGAAGAAATATGGTGTGGAGTCGACCGAACAAAGGACCAGCTGCGCAAGAGATGGTCTGACTTGAAGCATAGGGAGGAAGCACAGTTGTATAAAATACATACAATGATCAAAAAAGGTATTTATGATTAATTTCTGCCATTTCTGCTCTCTCATCTAGGCATGTAATTCATGTAGTCTTTCTGCAATGTCTTCATCAATGCAAACTATAATCTTTAGCATGCATGCTTTTTTCATGTATTTTTTTAATATTTTTAACCTAGAAAGACCCAAGAAAGCACACTGTGGGAACAGCACTGTGACAACAGGCCTGGATATTATTGTGGTTGATGACACATCTCCAGTTACTGAAAAAGGACCTGATGATGATGACACAGCTCCAGTTACAGAAAAAGGACCCGATGATGATGATGCTGAACCATGCCAAAGTATTACAGATGTTGAAGCAGACCAGGCACAGCATTCCTGTGAAACCATCACAAGCAGCACAGGTAAGCCAGTACACATACACTTTAAGATCAACTCCATTTTAAAAACATTTCCCTCAATCTTTTTTTCTTATTGTAGTGCTACCCCCAGTTAAGAGAGCCGCTAAATTTTGTTTTCGGGCCCTGTATACAGCACTACCAACCCCCAGCAATCTGCTCGACCCACTCCGGCACAGTTAGTCTAGGGTTATATTTGTATCACATTCAAATATTATTGTAAGGAATAATCTCCTAACAGTAAGACAACACACTGAGGCAGAGATTAAATATAACAGTTTACTCTTATATCAAAGGTAGCATAGGCAGAACACAACAGATGCAATTGGCTAGCAGAGCCCTGCAGAAATCAATACAGCATACGATAATGGCGCTGCGCGGTACTCCACCGCGTGTGGCTATTATGGTATGCGCGCCCTATGGCGCACTAAACAATATCTTAACTTCCCACCCCAGTCAGGCCTGACATGGAATAAATCTCAGTCACCTCCTATAGGGGTCTCTTCGCATGCCAGCTTTCGGTGGTGCACTTGATGAATAGCAATTTGTAATCCACAACCAGGCAATAACTTGAAACACTATACTGGGGGGGACACTTTAACTCTGTCCTTCTACCGGTCCCCCCGGGGAACAGCAGATAAACAAAACTGTGGGACTATGCAGTCTATAGGCCTGAACATGGCACAGTCTATTGGTCTGGGCAGGTGCCCGCTCACCACTCCGGACGCGATCCCAGTCCGGAACGTCCACCCTGCTGTGTATCCGCACACAGCATTTGCAACGATCGGGTCCCCGATCCAACTGATGTCCTCACTCGACAAGTCTGATGCCACCCAGGCTCCGCAGTGGGGTGGAAGGCTCTTTGGAAGTTGCGCAAGGCCCAGGCTTCAGGCCTTGCACTGCAGCAGATCTGCACAGGAAGAAAGTCTTGCTTACAGCGCAGTGTCCAAAGAGGCCGAGCTCCGCCTCGCCTCCTCCTTAAATAACCCCTCCCATGAGTCTTTGCGGTGGCTGACTGCACTCTGGGTGCCGAACAGGGTTCTGGGTAACGTAGTCCCGGGGCCTTAAAGGAGACCCCGCTACACACTCCCCCCACTTAAACTCTTTGGTCCCCAAAGATAACATAAACTTAAATCACAGAACGTACAACATCAATCAAACTTTCGTATGATGTTGGCAGAGGAAATTCCCACCAAAACCGAGGCGGGAACTCCCCTGCCCACAGGTCACACTATCATTAGTGTCCTGCCTAACTGTGCCAGAGAATGAGCTGGGGTTGCCCCCCACCAAATGAACAGTGGGAGGGTCAGGCTGTTCCATACTACTCCTGGCAGTAACCACAGTGTCTTCCGCACTTCTCCCCATCTGTGGGTAAGTTAATCTTCTAGGAGGCTTTATGGCTCTTCGCTTCCTCTGTCCTCTTGGGCTTTCTGTTAGAACAGGTTCCTCCTCTGGAACCAACTCAGGAATTACTTCTGGTTCAGGAGCACTGGACTCCAGGGCAGGGAGGTACAGGAACTCCCTTGGATCTTCTTCAGGTGGTAAGTCACAAGCACTTTCCCAAGAATCCGACCAAGGACTGGATGGAATGAACTCAGTGGCTTCTGCATTCAGTGTCTGATCTATGGTGTCTTCTTCAGGTGGAAGATCAATAGCAGAGGTTCCTGGGGCCTGTGAAGGCCAAAGCCAGTCAAGTTCTTCTCCCTCATCTTCACTCATCTCCGATGTCTCTGTATCCCCAATCCGAGGGGTCTGAGATCGAGTGTTCGGTCTGGGAGTATCCAGGATGCAAGTTGGTTCAGGGGAATCCGCCACAGGGGGTATCCGAACTGCCTCCGCTAGTGGAAGTAGGTGGTTCCGGTGCCAGGTCTTCAGTGGCCCCACCTTCCCTTCTGGTTTAAGTCTGTAGAAGGGTAGGCCCGGCAGTCTTTTGCAAACAACATAAGGTTCAGGTCTCTATCTGTCTCCAAGCTTGTGTTTTCCAGGGATCCCCAAATTCCGCAACAACACTCTATCTCCAGGTTGTAGATCTTGGATCCTAACCTTTAAGTAAAAAATTTTCTTGTTGCGGGCCCCCCTTTGCTCGGAGGCCGCCTGGGCTTGTTCATAGGCCAATTTCAAATTGCATCTAAGCCTATCGACATATCCCTTGTGGGAAGCAGCAGAACAATGGTCTATGGAAGTGCCAAAGGCCAGATCTACGGGTAGTCTTGCTTCTCTCCCGAACATGAGTCTATAGGGTGAGTATCCTGTAGGATTACTGGTGGTGCTGTTGTATGCATGCACAACTGCCGCTATGTGGTTGCTCCAATGCTGCTTCTTTTCACTACTTAGGGTCCCCAGCATGTTGAGCAGGGTTCGGTTGAACCTCTCCGGCTGAGCATCACCTTGGAGATGATAGGGGGTAGTTCTTGTCTTCTTGATCCCCAAAGAATCCAGGAGTTTCCGGATCAATCGACTTTCAAAATCCCTTCCCTGATCTGAATGGAGCCGTTGTGGTAGCCCATAATGTACAAAGTATTTCTCCATCAGCACTTTGGCCACGGTGGAAGCCTTCTGGTCCTTGGTTGGAAAGGCCTGGGCATACCGGGTGAAATGGTCGGTTACTACCAGAACATTTCCTAGTCCACTCAGGTCGGGTTCGAGGCAGAGAAAATCAATGCATACCAGGTCAAGTGGGCTTTGGCTTTGCAGATGGCCCATTGGGGCAGCTTGATGAGGTATCCTCTGGATGCATCGTGCACATGAGTGGCAGTATTCTTCAACTTCAGCCCTCATGCAGGGCCAATAGAAACGGTCCCTAACGAGTTGGAAAGTCCTTTCCGCCCCTAGGTGGCCATGGCTGTCATGCAGGGCAACCAGGACTGTCTCTCTGTACTTCTCCGGCAAGAACAGTTGCCATTTGTCTTCTAGGTCATCAGAGGGGCCCCTTCGGTAGACCACTCCCTGATGCACCTGTAACTTGTCCCACTCTTTCCTCAACAGGCGAGCTTACTTTGAAGGGTGGCGTGAGAGCCTATTCGGGTCCTGATTCTCCAGGGCCTCTAGGACCCATCTCCCCATAGGGTCTTCCAATTGGTCGGATCTCAGCTCCTTCTTAGACAGTTTTGGTAAGTTATCTTCCCCCAGTTGGGTTACTCCACAGTATTGCTTGGGAACTCCTACTATGGTAACCCCTATCTCTTCTGCTCTTGAGCCGCCACTGGCTTGAAGTTCCGCCCCTTGGCAGAGGGCCCGCACCCCGTCGGGTGCCACTTGGGCCCAGTCTTCTGTACTGTGGGTGGGGACGTGAGATCTTCTAGACAAAGCGTCTGCATCTCGGTTTCCAGCCCCAGGTCTGTACTTCAGGCCGAAGTCGAAGGCGGACAGCGCCACCAGCCACCTATGTCCTGTGGCATCCAACTTTGCTGTGGTGAAGAGATAGGTGAGGGGGTTGTTGTCTGTTTTCACTGTGAATTCCGCCCCATATAAATAGTCTCTGAGTTTGTCAACTACCGCCCACTTAAGGGCCAGGAACTCCAACTTATGGGTAGGATAATTCTTTTCGGAGGGAGTCAGACTTCTGCTCACATACGCAACAGGCCTCAGTTGCTCTTCATGCTCCTGGTACAGCACTCCTCCAAAACCATCATGACTGGCATCTACATGAAGTTCATAAGGCTTCTTAGGGTCTGCGTAGGCCAGGACAGGGGCAGTGGTTAATGTATTTTTCAACATCTGAAAGGCATTCTCACACTTCTCGTTCCACTGGTCCTTGACTGACTCCCCTGGCTTTCTGGGGCCTGTGTCACCCTCTTCCCCCTCCGTCTTTAGCAGCTCATTCAGAGGCCTGGCTATCCGAGCAAACCCCTCCACAAACCTCCTGTAATAGGAACAGAACCCCAGAAAGGATCTGAGCTCTGTCACCGTGGTGGGCCTGGGCCAGGAGGTGACTGCCTTTAATTTTTCGGGGTCTGTGGCTACCCCATCTTCAGACACTATATGTCCCAGATAGTTGACTGATGACTGATAGAATTGGCACTTTTCAGGTGAGAGCTTGAGTCCTTCCTCACTCAGTCTCTTCAAAACTTTCTCCAGTCTCTCCTCATGCTCTTCCAAGGTTCTTCCGAAGACAACGATGTCATCCAAGTATACGAGGACTTCGATGAGGTTCATGTCTCCCACAGTCTTCTCCATGAGACGTTGGAAGGTGGCTGGAGCTCCAGACAGACCTTGAGGCATCCGGTTAAATTCAAAGAACCCCACCGGGGTTATGAAAGCCGTCTTCTCTTTGTCTTCTGGATGCATCGGGATCTGATAGTACCCGCTTTTGAGGTCCATAACACTGAACCACTTGGCTCCAGACAAGCTCTGTAGGGCATCCTCTATCCTTGGAGTGGTATACTGGTCCGGTATGGTTCTCCTGTTGAGGGTCCTATAGTCTATGCACAGCCTCAGTGACCCATTCTTCTTCCGGACCACCACTATAGGGGAGGCATAGGGACTTCTAGATTCTCGAATCACCCCTGTTCGCTTGAGATCGGCGAGCTGCTCCCTCAAGTCTTCGAGGTCTGCTAACGGAACTCGCCTAACCCTTTCCCTGAAGGGTTTGTCTTCCTGGAGGCGGATCCGATGGGTGGCACTCCTAGCACACCCCACATCGAATTCATCTTGGGAAAAGATCCTTTCCCACCTGGTCAACTGGGCCTTGGCTCTCTCCTTCCAAGCCCTGGGCAGATTTGGATTCTCCATGGAAATTTTCTCCCACACAGTACTTTCTCCATCTGTCTTCTCCACATCTGGCGAAGCAACTGGGGTAGCTGGGCTCACCCGGCCCAGTAACAGCCTAGCTGGGATTTCCATGGGACCATCCGTGGTATTTCTGACGCTCACAGGCACTTTACAATGAGCCTACTTCAGGGCCCTCACTGGAACCACTTCTGGGACTACTTCTAGGCCCGAATGTTCTTCCCTTGGGTCGGGTTCCAACATGACAAAAGGGCCAGGCTGCTCCCAAGTGAGTTTCACTGTGGCTTTCAAGCAGGTTACTTCACCGGGCTGTAGCACTATTCCCCTTCTTCCCAGCCTCCAGACCTTCCCTACCCCCTCTTTCGGGGCCTTCTGTTCCAAGATCAGCCGTTGGTAGGCTGTCTTCAACATTGGGTGGATCTCAGTGGCTGTGGGGTCTTTCCTTCTTGTCAAAGGGGCCAGAAGTCTTCGGACCAGATCCGTGTTCATCTCTATTATCAGGGAACTCTTGCTAGCTCCAGGCGGTCGGGGGCACACCACAGCTAAGGTGTCGAACACTTCAGCCTTTCCGGCTATGGACGGGTCAAAAGTCAGTTTTATAGGCAGATAGCCATCATAAGGGAAACTCTCTGTCCCAATTCCCCATATCTCCAACTCTTCAATCTTCTGGATGGGTAGGTGACTTAAATGCTTGTCATAAAAGTCCCGGTACAACAGGGTCACTTGCGCCCCAGTATCCAATATGGCTCTTGTGTAGACTCCCTCCACTTGAACTGGTACTATCGGGGAGGGACCCACCAGCTTCTCTGGATATCGCTTCGTAGGGGTCTCTTTCCTTTGATCTTTGCATTGTCCCTTTTGGCTTTCTTTCCTCCATTTCTCTTTGGACTCAAGCCTCTCTTGGGCCTGGTATGCATTGATCTCCCTCCTTTTGGTGGGTGTAACTACCCGCTGAGGGACACTACTCTCTTTCTTTGGGGTGCGTTCCTTCTGAGGAACTTTGCGTTTCTTCTGAGGGGTCTTCTCCACCCTTTTCATGTGCTTCTCATTCAGTTTGGAGCTCACTGGAGATGATGGGCACCCGGTTGACTCCTTCACCGGGGCCCGCTGAAGTTTTCCGGCGGCTTGCGGTTATTCATCTTTTTTTTCTTTGGGCTGGCACACACTTTGGCGAAATGGCCAGCTCCTCCACAATTGAAACAAATCACATCCCCCCAATCTTCCAGGGATGCGGGCGCTGAGGTGTTGGGAAACAGCTCCTTCCTCTGACTTTCCCTCTCTGGTTCCCTTGACTTCTTTTCCATCAGGGAGGTCAGCATCCCCAACACTTGGGACATCTGTGACTTCAAGGTATCCACCTCTGAATCTCTTTCCAGGGTCATGGCCGTCCTGACCATCACTGGAGGAGGATTTACCGACTCAACTGGTAGGCTCCTCTTCTTCTCCTCCAGCACAGCTTCTTCCTCTCTGACCACCCGGATTAAGTCAGGGTACTCCAGGCTCTTCCCGTCCTGTCTTGTGCGTAGCGCCAATGCGATGGGGTCCAGGGGCTGAGATCCTCTCATCACCTGTTGAACACGGGCCTCATCCACCTTCCGTGGGTCAATCCCCTTTTTAAGAATCATCTTATGCAGGATCTTATCCAGGCGCCTCATGAACTATGACAGCTTCTCTCCTGTCTTCTGGTAGCAATGCTCCAGCTGGTAAGTGAGCTCAGTGATTTTCTCTGTTCCACCGAACACATTCTGCAGGATGTCCAGATAGTCCTGCGCACTACAGTCTGTCTTACTCATCTTGAGGTTGCGTATGGCCTCTAGAGCAGGCCCCTTCAAGCTCTCAGCAATTCTCTGCTTCTTTCTGTGGTCTGGGACTTCCCATTCTTCAAGGGCCTGGGTGACACGGTCTAACCACTCCTCAAACCCCTCTTCACCCGAGGGTACAGGTTTCCTTCCTGAGAATATTCTAAGCTTTCTGTATCCTGACATCTGGTAATCTGTAGGATCTTTCTTGCACTGGGCTACAAGTTCCCCCAGGACCGCGCACAACTCTGCGCCAAGAATGGTAGATGGCGACCCAGGACTTTCCCTTTTCACCTGTCTTGCTTCTTTTGGGGTGGGTGATGGAGACAGTTTCGGTGTCTGAGACCGTTCTCCTGGCTTAATTGGCAGAGCGTGTATCAGGCTATAAGTCTGGTCATCTATAGCTTCTACACTTGGATTCTTGAAATGTTCTGGGACTCCGTCCTTCCATTCCACTAATGCGTGGGTCAGTGAGGAATTCGTCCTGACATCCACCACCCATGCTTTCTGATATGGTGACAGTGACATCACCAGCTGCCTCACCGCTTCTCCTTGCCAGATCCCTGGGAGTTCTATGACTACTACCCCGGCTGGATCTATGTTGACAGTTTTACACCAGTGTCCTACTTCTAGTGGGTCCATGCTGGTACTTTTGGCGCGTTGCTTGCTGCAACAGGATCCCGGACTCGAGAGCCCCCACGTGTAGCGCTCCCCCCAGTTAAGAGAGCCGCTGGATTTTGTTTTCGGCCCTGTATACAGCACCACCAACCCCCAGCAATCTGCTCGACCCACTCCGGCACAGTTAGTCTAGGGTTATATTTGTATCACATTCAAATATTATTGTAAGGAATAATCTCCTAACAGTAAGACAACACACTGATGCAGAGATTAAATATAACAGTTTACTCTTATATCAAAGGTAGCATAGGCAGAACACAACAGATGCAATTGGCTAGCAGAGCCCTGCAGAAATCAATACAGCATACGATAATGGCGCTGCGCGGTACTCCACCGCGTGTGGCTATTATGGTATGCGCGCCCTATGGCGCACTAAACAATATCTTAACTTCCCACCCCGGTCAGGCCTGACATGGAATAAATCTCAGTCACCTCCTATAGGGGTCTATTCGCATGCCAGCTTTCGGTGGTGCACTTGATGAATAGCAATTTGTAGTCCACAACCAGGCAATAACTTGAAACACTATACTGGGGGGGGACACTTCAACTCTGTCCTGCTACCGGTCCCCCCGGGGAACAGCAGATAAATGAAACTGTGGGCCTATGCAGTCTATAGGCCTGAACACGGCACAGTCTATTGGTCTGGGCAGGTGCCCGCTCACCACTCCGGACGCGATCCCAGTCCGGAACGTCCACTCTGCTGTGTATCCGCACACAGCGTCTGCAACGATCGGGTCCCCGATCCAACTGATGTCCTCACTCGACAAGTCAGATGCCACCCAGGCTCCGCATGGGGTGGAAGGCTCTTTGGAAGTTGCGCAAGGCCCAGGCTTCAGGCCTTGCACTGCAGCAGATCCGCACAGGAAGAAAGTCTTACTTGCAGCGCGGTGTCCAAAGAGGCCGAGCTCCGCCTCGCCTCCTCCTTAAATAACCCCTCCCATGAGTCTCTGCGGTGGCTAACTGCACTCTGGGTGCCGAACAGGCTTCTGGGTAACGTAGTCCCGGGGCCTTAAAGGAGATCCCGCTACATTATCTTCAACAGCACATCATCTGTCTGTGGAACAGGAATTAAATACAATTACTGCCCAAAGATTGTTATCTGATCTGTTGAAATGCTCATCAGAGTTAGAGCAGTGCTCATCTGAGTTAGAAAAAGTGAAAGAGCACCTGACCTCTGTCCAAAAAAATATTCTGGTTGCACTTGACACACTTTGTAAGATTTAACATGTGTCACTTTGGTCCATGTATGTTTTCTTGTCTTTTTCGTTGATGTGTTAATTGTTTGTAAAAGTTTGCACAAAACTTAAAGGGGTTGTAAAGGTTCATTTTTTAGTTTCTAAATAGGTTCCTTTAAGCTAGTGCTGGTTGGTTCACTTACCTTTTCCTTCCATTTCTCTTCTAAATGTTTTTTTTTCTTTGTTTTCCTTGTCTGAATTTCTCACTTCCTGTTCCTCCTCAGTAAGCTGTTCAATAAGCTGTTCTGGTTCTGGCTGACCCCGCTCGGATGATGGGGGCAAGCTACTGAGGAGAAACAGGACGTGAGAAATTCAGAAAAAAAACATTTAGAAGGGAAATCGAATGAAAAGGTAAGTGAACCAACAATGCACTAGCTTAAGGGAACCTATTTAGAAAATAAAAAACGAACATTTACAACACCTTTAAGCTATTTGGACTGTTGAGGACAAGCACTTTATTAATGTTCGTGACTCATGCACATTTACAAGTCAGGCCTGACATGGAAAAACATGATTGGAGCAAAGCTGTCCTTGAGGTTTGAGCAGTCATTCACCTCTACTATATTTGTGTTATGACACAAGTCAATTATAGTGTTTACGTGAACACAAATTTCCCATATGTTGACATGCACTTATAGTAGGGGTGACTGACATTACAAACCTCAAGGACAATCTCAAACCATGTTTATTCTGCAGGCCAAAAAATAAAGATTACTGATATTGGGTTACAAAAAATTTGAAACTTTGAAACCATGAGAAATAATTAAAAACCATTCTTTGATAGATGCATAATGTATATTCTTAAAATGTCTTAAAATGTCAAAATAGTTTTTTTTACAGTATTTGACACAGTATTAAACATTATGCTCTCTTGTTTAACAAAAATTATGCTCTCTTGTTTTAGAATAAAAAAAAATTGCTGTCTAGTTTACCAAAAAATTTACGCTATCTTGTGTTCAAAAAATAAAAATATGCTCTCTTGTGTAACAAAATAAAAAATTATGCTCTGTTGTAGAAAGAACTTTTGCTCTCTTGTGTAAAAACATTATGCTCTCATGTAAAAAAAATTACCCAAAACAAAGATTAAAAACTAGTTTCTTACAAAAGTAATTGGCAATAAAGTTTTATTATTGCATATTTTGTCTGTTGCATTATTTTTACAGAGATATATATATAGGTATATCACGATTGAAGTGGTTGCAGGTTGTATATTTGGTGATGTGTATCATGACCTTTTGACATCAACGTTCTTTGATACGAATATTTACATTCCAGGTTATATGTTTTTAAACCATGCGCAGTAGCAAGCATTCGTTTTTTCTCGGACGACAAACGCATTAACCTTGCGATTTATCGTTCGGTCAGCAACATTTTTCCAAACTTGCTGTTCGTTTTTTCTTCACATAAATGTCACAAACGATTAACGATTTGTGCCCATTAACTTGCCGAAAAACGAACAAAGTGTCTACATGAGCGATTGTCGCCCAATTTTTCGTCTAGTGTATGGCCAGCATTACGATTCTCGTGGCGTAAAATCTTACACATTATACAAAAAAAATTGGGCTAACTTTACTGGTTAGTTTTTTTTTCTAATCCATTAAAGTCATTTTTTCCAAAGAAATTGCATTGAAAGACCGCTACACAAATACAGTGTGACATAAAATATTGCAACAACCACCATTTTATTCTCTAGGGTCTCTATTGAAAAAAAATATATATATATAATGTTTGGGGGTTCTAAGTAATTTTCTAGCAAAAAAAATTATTTTAACTTAAAAACAACAAATGTCAGAAAAAGGTTTAGTGTTTAAGTGGTGGTTAAACTTTCCTAATTTACATACAGAAGTCTATTCCTTTGTTGTAAAAGACAAATTGTTACAATGTTTGGACTTAAGTTCCACTGATAAATAATGTTGTAAAACCTGGCAGACTGCCCGGACTTTTGACGGCTGAGAGCAGAAAGAATTCTCTGCATACAAAACATCCGGAAATAGTTTGTCAAGATCGCAACGGGGGAAAAAATCGCGATAACGATTCTTGACGATTAATCGCGCAGCTCTACTGCATATACAGACTGATTTTACTGTTGTGTACGTCTAATCTGATCCACTAAAAGCAAACAGAAGGGGATCCGTTCCCCTCTACCTGGGTGGATCGGATGGGAGGGCACTTGGGTGTAATTGGACAGGCGGTCTGTTTACATCCGACTGCCCATAGAGCAGAGTGTGCTGTGTCCGTATATGCTCTGCATAAGTGGAATGAACAGCAACCTGTCATCTGCCCGCTCTCCTCTGCTCAGCGGGGGATCAGTAGACAGATCCCCTGCTGAGCAAAGGGAGTCTGCCCCTTTCGAAGGGGGCCTAAGAAAATAATCCTTAAGATTTCAAACAAAATTGTCCAGGACTGAAAAATTGTCCAGGACTGGCTCAACCGTACTAGCAATACCATGTAGAGAAGAAAGAAAAAGCCACACAGGGATGACTGTATCACAGGGATCTACAGTACCTCACAAAAATGTGTACACCCCTCACATTTTTGTAAATATTTTATTATATCTTTTCATGTGACAACACTGAAGAAATGACACTTTGCTACAATGTAAAGTAGTGAGTGCACAGCTTGTATAACAGTGTAAATTTGCTGTGCCCTCAAAATAACTCAACATACAGCCATTAATGTCTAAATGGCTGGCAACAAAAGTGAGTACACCCCTAAGTGAAAATGTCCAAATTAAGCCCAATTAGCCATTTTCCCTCCCCGGTTTAATGTGACTCGCCACGGTCGACCAAAGAAGTTGAGTGCACGTGCTCAGTGTCATATCCAGAGGTTGTCTTTGGGAAATAGACATATGAGTGCTGCCAACATTGCTGCAGTGGTTGAAGGGGTGGGGGGGTCAGCCTGTCAGTGCTCAGACCATTTGCCGCACACTGCATCAAATTGCTCTTCATGGCTGTTGTCCCAAAAGGAAGCCTCTTCTAAAGATGATGCACAAGAAAGCTCGCAAAAAGTTTGCTGAAGACAAGCAGGCTAAGGACATGGATTCAGTAGTGTATTTAAGTTCCGTGCTGCCCTAGGCCTGACTAAACTAATTTAAATATGACCCACCCATCCCTGTCAAGGCCACACCCCTTTCTGTTTAACCACTTAACGACCGCCCACTGTAGTTATACGTCGGCAGAATGGCACGGACAGGCACAATCACGTGCCGGTACGTGACTGCCTTCGTATGGGTGGGGGGTCCAATCGGAAACCCCTCCAGAACAGTGGGCGGCCGGGATCGCTTCGGGAGCGATCCGTGATGAGGGGGCCGCCATTCGATTCTGGCCACCCCCTCGCGATCGCTCCCGGCGAATCAAATGCTTCCTTTGCCTGTGTAATGTTTACACAGGCAGGAGAAAGTGATGTCATCCCTCATGCGGCGCTCACATATACCGAGCGCCGCATGAGAGAAGATGTCAGGTTAGTGCACTAACACTACACTGACACCAGGACACATAGGTACATAAATCGCCCCCCCAGGCTCCCCCAGACACCCCCAGATCACCCCCCAGCCCCCAGTCACAGTGTCACTGATTGCAGTGACCATTTATTTACTGATCACTGCAATCAGTGACATTTGTGACTGTAAAAGTGTCAGGGCAGTTAGTTTTAGGTCCAGTGTAGCCCCCTAACCCCCCCTAATAAAGGTTTAACCCCTTGATCGCCCCCCAGGTAACCCTTTCACCCCCTAGCACCGCCGTCACTAAGCAATCGTTTTTCTGATCGCTGTTTTAGTATCGGTGATGCTGATCGGTAGCCAGTTATTTTTTTTAGGTTCGCCGCAGGTTTTTATAGCGTCGGGTACCCCCATATATTACCTAATAAAGGTTTAACCCCTTGATCGCCCCCCCAGGTAACCCTTTCACCCCGTAGCACCGCCGTCACTAAGCGATCGTTTTTCTGATCGCTGTTTTAGTGTCGGTGATGCCGATAGGTAGCCAGTTATTTTTTTTAGGTTCGCCGCAGGTTTTTATAGCGTCGGGTACCCCCATATATTACCCAATAAAGGTTTAACCCCTTGATCGCCCCCCCAGGTAACCCTTTCACCCGTGTCACTAAGCGATCGTTTTTCTGATCGCTGTCTTAGTGTCGGTGATGCCGATAGGTAGCCAGTTATTTTTTTTAGGTTCGCCGCAGGTTTTTATAGCGTCGGGTACCCCCATATATTACCTAATAAAGGTTTAACCCCTTGATCGCCCCCCCAGGTAACCCTTTCACCCCCTAGCACCGTTGTCACTAAGCGATCGTTTTTCTGATCGCTGTCTTAGTGTCGGTGATGCCGATAGGTAGCCAGTTATTTTTTTTTAGGTTCGCCGCAGGTTTTTATAGCGTCGGGGACCCCCATATATTACCCAATAAAGGTTTAACCCCTTGATCGCCCCCCCAGGTAACCCTTTCACCCCCTAGCACCGCTGTCACTAAGCGATCCTTTTTCTGATCGCTGTCTTAGTGTCGGTGATGACGATAGGTAGCCAGTTATTTTTTTTAGGTTCGCCGCAGGTTTTTATAGCGTCGGGTACCCCCATATATTACCTAATAAAGGTTTAACCCCTTGATCGCCCCCCAGATAACCCTTTCACCCCCTTTTGCCAGTGTCACTAAGCGTTCATTTTTCTGATCGCTGTCTTAGTGTCGGTGATGCCGATAGGTAGCCAGTTATTTTTTTTAGGTTCGCCGCAGGTTTTTATAGCGTCGGGTACCCCCATATATTACCTAATAAAGGTTTAACCCCCTGATTGACCCTAGTTAACCCTTTCACCAGTGATCACCATATAAGTGTTACGGGTGATGCTGGTTAGTTAGTTTGCTTTTTATAGTGTCAGGGCACCCGCCGTATATAACCCAATAAAGGTTTAACCCCCTGATCGCCCGGCGGGTGATATCAATTAGGCTTTAGCGTCAGAGAGGGTCTGCGTCACACCCCAGGCAGCGTCAGGTTAGTGCCAGTAACGCTAACACCCACGCGTGAAGCATACACCTCCCTTAGTGGTATAGTATCTGAACAGATCAATATCTGATCTGATCAGATCTATACTAGCGTCCCCAGCAATTTAGGGTTCCCAAAAACGCAGTGTTAGCGTGATCAGCCCAGATACCTGCTAGCACCTGCGTTTTGCCCCTCCGTCCAGCCCAGGCCACCCAAGTGCAGTATCGATCGATCACTGTCACTTACAAAACGCAACACACATAACTGCAGCGTTCGCAGAGACAGGCCTGATCCCTGCGACTCCAGTGCTGTAGGAGGTGATTTCACCACCACAGTTAAAAAAAAAAAGCATATATGCCGAAGCATTGGGGCAGCAGGGGCGGAGGAGCGATTTTGCTCCTAATGCCGCGTACATACGGTCGAAATTCCGACGGAGGCTTGCCCGTGGAAAAGTCCGACCAAGTGTGTACGGCATAACTTTTGCGGGAGGATACCCCCATACTTCGGCATATATAAATGGTGCATGTATGCCCATCATTAGAAGTGGGTGGATGAAGGGCGGTATTCTAATGGTGGGCATACCCACCGATCAATCTCTTTTTTCGTTCAGCCAACAGGCTGCATGAAAAAAAAGATTACAATACATGTCCAACAAGGACCAGCAACGTACTGGCATGTTTGTACCAGATTGATGCCTGCGGGTTTAGGTATCATCTTGGTATCATTCTTTTCAGCCAGCGGCCAGGTTTCATGTAAAAGCAATCCTAGTGGCTAATTATCCTCTGGACTGCTTTTACAAGCAGTGGGAGGGGATGTCCGACCCCGGTTTTAAAAAGCGCCATTGGGAAATTGGGAAAGCATTTTATCACACCTATCTTGGTGTGGTCAGATGCTTTGAGGGCAGAGGAAAGATCTAGGGTCTAATAGACCCCAGTTTTTTCAAAAAAAGAGTACCTGTCACTACCTATTGCTATCATAGGGGAGATTTACATTCCCTGAGATAACAATAAAAATGATAAAAAATAAATATATGGAAGGAACAGTTTAAAAAATAAATAAAAATAAATAATAAAAAATAAATAAAATAAAATAAAAGCACCCCTGTCCTGCCCTGTTCTTGCGCAATGGCGAACAAAAGCGTCGGTCTGGCGTCATATGTAAACAGCAATTGCACCATGCATGTGAGGTATCACCGCAAAGGTCAGATCGAGGGCAGTAATTTTAGCAGTAGACCTCCTCTGTAAATCTAACGTGGTAACCTGTAAAGGCTTTTAAAAATGTATGTAGTTTGTCGCCAATGCGCGTTTGTGCGAAATTCTAAAGCATGTCGTGTTTGGTATCTATGTACTCGGCCTAAGATCATCTTTTTTATTTCATCAAACATTTGGGCAATATAGTGTGTTTTAGTGCATTAAAATTAAAAAAAGTGTATTTTTTCCCCCAAAAAATGCGTTTGAAAAATCGCTGCGCAAATACTGTGTGGAAAAAAAAATGCAACTCCCACCATTTTAATCTGTAGGGCCTTTGCTTTAAAAAAATATATAATGTTTGGGGATTCAACATAATTTTCTTGCAAAAAAAATATGTTTTCATGTAAACAAAAAGTGTCAGAAAGGGCTTTGTCTTCAAGTGGTTAGAAGAGTGGATGTAAGCTTCCTAATGTTGTGTATAAAATGCCAGGACAGTTCAAACCCCCCCCCCCAAATGACCCCATTTTGGAAAGTAGACACCCCAAGCTATATACTGAGAGGCATGTCGAGTCCATTGAATATTTTATATGTTGACACAAGTTGCGGAAAAAAGATTTTTTTTTATTTTTATTTTTTTTGCACAAAGTTGGCACTAAATGATATATTGCTCAAACATGCCATGGGCATATGTGGAATTACACCCCAAAATACATTCTGTTGCTTCTCCTGAGTACGGGGATACCACATGTGTGAGACCCCCCCAAAATGACCCCATTTTGGAAAGTAGACACCCCAAACTATTTGCTGAGAGGTATGGTGAGTATTTTGCAGATCTCGCTTTTTGTCACAAAGTTTTGAAAATGTAAAAAAAAAAATATATATTTTTTTTTCTTCATTTTCAAAATAAAAATGAGAGCTGTAAAATACTCACCATGCCTCTCAGCAAATAGCTTGGGGTGTCTACTTTCCCAAATGGGGTCATTTGGGGGGGTTTTGTGCTATTTTGGCATTTTATGGCCTTCGAAACTGTGATAGGTAGTGAGGAGTGAAATCAAAAATTTGTGCCCTTAGAAATCCTGAAGGCGGTGCTTGGTTTTCGGGGTCCCGCAGCTAGGCTCCTAAAAAGTCCCACACATGTGGTATCCCCGTACTCAGGAGAAGCAGCAAAATGTATTTTGGGGTGCAATTCCACATATAACCATAGCATGTGTGAGCAATATATCATTTAGTGACAAGTTTTTGTAATTTTTATTTTTTTATTTATTTTTTGTCATTATTCAATCACTTGGGACAAAAAAAAAATATTCAATTGGCTCAACATTCCTCTCAGCAATTTCCTTGGGGTGTTTACTTTCTAAAATTGGGTCATTTGGGGGGGTTTTGTGCTATTTTGGCATTTTATGGCCTTCAAAACTGTGATAGGTAGTGAGGGAGTGAAATCAAAAATTTGCGCCCTTAGAAATCCTGAAGGCGGTGCTTGGTTTTCGGGGGCCCGTACGCGGCTAGGCTCCCAAAAAGTCCCACACATGTGGTATCCCCGTACTCAGGAGAAGCAGCAAAATGTATTTTGGGGTGCAATTCCACATATAACCATGGCATGTGTGAGCAATATATCATTTAGTGACAACTTTTTGTGACGGACCATTTGGTAGCTAAAGGACCAGAGGTGAATTCAGAATTTTGCACTGCGCTGCTTTAACTGTAAATTGTGTGGACATGCAATGTTGTACCCAAACGAAATTTGCGTCCTTTTTTTCCCACAAATAGAGCTTTCTTTTAATGGTATTTGATTGCCTCTGCGATTTTTATTTTTTGCGATATAAACGGAAAAAGACCGAAAATTTTGAAAAAAAATGATATTTTCAACTTTTTGTTATAAGAAAAATCGAATAAACTCAATTTTAGTCATACATTTAGGCCAAAATGTATTCAGCCACATGTCTTTAGTAAAAAAAATGTCAATAAGCGTATATTTATTGGTTTGCACAAAAGTTATAGCGTTTACAAACTAGGGTACATTTTCTGGAATTTACACAGCTTTAAATTTATGACTGCCTATCTCATTTCTTGAGGTGCTAAAATGGCAGGGCAGTACAAACCCCCCCAAATGACCCCATTTTAGAAAGTAGACACCCCAAGGAAATTGCTGAGAGGCATGTTGAGCCCATTGAATATTTTTTTTTTGTCCCAAGTGATTGAATGATGACAAAAAAAAAAATACAAAAAGTTGTCACTAAATGATATATTGCTCACACATGCCATGGTTATATGTGGAATTGCACCCCAAAATACATTCTGCTGCTTCTCCTGAGTACGGGGATACCACATGTGTGGGACTTTTTAGGAGCCTAGCCACGTACGGGAACTCGGAAACCAAGCACCGCCTTCAGGATTTCTAAGGGCGCAAATTTTTGATTTCACTCCTCACAACCTATCACAGTTTTGAAGGCCATAAAATTCCAAAATAGCACAAAACCCCCCCAAATGACCCCATTTTAGAAAGTAGACACCCCAAGGAAATTGCTGAGAGGCCTGTTGAGCCCATTGAATATTTTTTTTTTTGTCCCAAGTGATTGAATAATGACAAAAAAAAAAAATTACAAAAAGTTGTCACTAAATTATATATTGCTCACACATGCCATGGTTATATGTGGAATTGCACCCCAAAATAAATTTTGCTGCTTCTCCTGAGTACGGGGATACCACATGTGTGGGACTTTTTAGGAGCCTAGCCGCGTACGGGACCCCGAAAACCAATCACCGCCTTCAGGATTTCTAGGCACAAATTTTTGATTTGACTCCTCACTACCTATCACAGTTTCGAAGGCCATAAAATGCCAAAATAGCACAAAACCCCCCCAAATGACCCCATTTTGGAAAGTAGACACCCCAAGCTGTTTGCTGAGAGGCATGGTGAGTATTTTACAGCTCTCATTTGTTTTTGAAAATGAAGAAAGACATTTTTTTTTTATTTTTTTTTTTCGATTTTCAAAACTTTTTGACAAAAAGCGAGATCTGCAAAATACTCACAATACCTCTCAGCAAATAGCTTGGGGTGTCTACTTTCCAAAATGGGGTCATTTGGGGGGGTTTTTCGTGCCATCTGGGCATTCCATGGCCTCCGAAACTGTGATAGGCAGTGAGAAGTGAAATCAAAAATTTACACCCTTAGAAAGCCTGAAGGCGGTGATTGGTTTTTGGGGTCCCGTACGCGGCTAGGCTCCCAAAAAGTCTCACACATGTGGTATCCCCGTACTCAGGAGAAGCAACAGAATGTATTTTGGGGTGTAATTCCACATATGCCCATGGCATGTTTGAGCAATATATCATTTAGTGACAACTTTGTGCAAAAAAAATTAAAAAATTGTATTTTTTCCGCAACTTGTGTCAACATATAAAATATTCCTATATAGAAATATGAAGGTATTGGGACTTTTAAGGTGCAACAACTACACAATATTCAATATAAAAAATATAATTTTATTACAAAAAAATATATATATGAAAATTCATATGTACAAATATACATGAACCATCAAAATAAACATAATAGAGTTTCCAAAGTGCATACAGACAAAATTCTCTACATGTTTCGCCATTTTGTAGGCTTCCTCAGGAGTTTGTCATGCAAATACTGGAAACAAAAAAAGAAAAATAATAAATACATAATATTATTTACTCAAATTTCAAACTCAAAATTACAAAACAGAATATTATTAAGAAAAAAAGGATAACTGAAAACCATAACCAGCCCAATGGTTGCTCAAAAGTTCATCTCAAAATTAGATCTATTTATTCAAGGTATATGACCTTATTAGTATCAGTTGTAAGTACATTACCTGTAAATTTTGATGGTACAATCTAAAATGAAGAATGACCAGATAGCCAATGAGCTATCCCACACGGGGGCGCCCGTAAGGAGGGGATCATATGGTGTATCATAGAGGGGGAGAAATACTGGCACAAATAACCACCCGGATATTACTAGCACAGGAACAGAGGGCCATCTGGGGGAAATTACAAAGAAAATTCGAATGAAGTCAAATAACAATCTATGTATAAGAGTAAAGGCGTCTAATCTAGTTATACGGCACATACCCCATCAGTGTTTACCTGTTTATGGCTGTTGATAGTAAAAAATATATATAAATTAGAATAGGCAAAAAAGGGGGGCAGTATCTCCAAAGTACCCCAATCAGTGTCCACTCTAAAGGAAACAGAAATAGTGGAAATTACTATAAATATATGTAATAATCCCCTCTAGTTGGTAATCAGAATTTTAATTTTTAGCCATATACTTGCTAGCTGATATATACCTGGTTAATCCAATTGGATAAAGTGTGTCCACATTAGGGCATCTCTGCCGAAAAACTTGTTTTACAAAACCGATCAATCAGTTTACTGAAAAAATATAAAATATAAAAACCATTTGGGATTAAAGACCAAAGTAAACCAGACAACAGGATAAAAACCAATGTTGCCCATAAAGAGATCTAGTGCCTAAGTAATTTACCTTTGACTGATATCTAAGAACGTCTTCTCCCCAGAGTGTTGGTCATGCTACTGATTTACAAGGCTGCGATCCGGACTATATACCCCCCCTCCCCCTTCCCATTGGACGCACAATGGCGCCAAATCAATGGGCGGAGCGGGCACGTCAGTTCCGACATCACCCATCGTCAGATCCGACCCGGAAGTGACAATTCCACCACTGAAAAACCGGAGACGTCCGCCGGAAGCACCACCCCGCTCATCAGGAGAAAACATCCTGACGAGCTGGACGCACCATAAGACGGATCCGGAAGGGGAAAAGAATGCCTAAAGTATAGAAAAGGGCAGACTTCCTTTTAAAATCACGGCAGAAAGGGCACATTGGATGTTAAAAAATGGGGCCAGGATATCCGGTGGGCTTAGTCAGATGGCGCTCAGATTGTCTCCCAAAGGAGAACAAAGAGAAACGCCCTGGGCGCCCATATGATCACCAAATCCCCCCCAAAAAAGAAAAGGGAAACGCCACCCTAAAAAATGTGGTAAACTCAATTGAAATCAATTACATATAATGCAGATTTATCAATGATTAAAAAGAGCCCCTATGGAATATAGAAATGGTACATTCAGTCACCTGTACATAAAGACAAATTTAATAAACAAAAATAAAAATAACAAAACAAAATTTAATTTGTTTTAAACAGAGTCTACATATACAGCATAACGATTTTTTTTCCTACAAAAAGGGTTTGAAACTGATGGACTCATTTAACCCGGGATACATAGTAGCTCTCAAGGTATGTATCCATCTGGTTTCTCGTTGTAGGAGATTTTTGTCCACATCCCCACCTCTTTCATTAAGAGGTATGTATTCTAAAGCAAAGAATTTAATCTTTGACAGATCGAAGGAGTGGAAAAGACCACTATGTCTACTAATAGGAGTCTCCATTTTTTTCTTTTGAATGAGAGATACATGGTCTCTCATTCTGTGAAAGAAAGGCCTCTTCGTTTTACCAACATAGAAGGCCTTACAATCACAGATCATCAAATAAATTACGCCAATTGACTGGCAATTGCTAAAGAAATTTGGTCTATACGTAACTCCATTAGGGAGAACTATTTCAGTAGAATCATATATAAACCTGCAAAATTCACAATGACCACATGGGGCCGAACCCTTTCTACTCTCAACCCTCTTGATTTGGAGATGGCTATGAACTAGTTGATCTTTTAAAGACCTAGATTTTCTATAGGTAATTTGGGGAAATGGCTTAATATATTTGGAGATAATCTCATCTGTTGCTAGCAAAGGCCAGAATTTTTCAATAATTTTTCTTACTTTCTGATGTTCACCAGAGAACCTGGTAATTAATCGTACCGTTTGGTCAGTAGTTTGAGGTTTCTTAGGATGTATTAGCTCTTTCCTGTTTTTATTTTTTGCTCGTTTATAGGCTTTTTTGAGGGTTGAACGACTATACCCTCTAGCAATTAGTCGAGATTGGAGGGCAGAGGCCTCCGTCTCGAAATCTACTTCCTTACTACAATTTCTTCGAATTCGTAAATACTGACTGTATGGGATACTTTGTACCAGAGTCCTGGGATGAGAACTTGTGGCATGCAGGATGGTATTGCCTGAAGAGGGCTTTCTATATAATGAAGAGCCCAAGGTGCCATCAGAGTTTAAGTAAATAGAAATATCCAGAAAATTTATCACATTCTGGTCACAAATCATCGTAAATTTGAGATTAAAGGAATTTACAGCTAATGAAGACATAAAAGATGTCAATTCCTCTAAGGAGCCAGTCCACACAACAAAAATGTCATCGATAAAGCGTCGCCATATCAAGACTTTATCAAAAAACATTTCAAATGATTCTAAAGAAAAAATCTCCCGTTCCCACCCCCCCAGGTACAGGTTGGCGTACGACGGGGCACACTTGGTCCCCATCGCAACACCCTGCACCTGGAGGTAGTGGGAACGGTCGAAAACAAAAATATTGTTGGTAAGTATGAACAGCAACAATTCCAAAATGAAATTGTTGTAGGGCCTGGCTCCAGGTCCTCTCTCCGAGAGGAAGCCGTCTATAACTCTAATACCCCTAGTATGGGGGATAGAGTTATAGAGGGCTTCAACGTCTATAGCTACTAGCCATGACCCCGGTGGTACACATAGACCATCCAAAGATCTCAGTAGATCGGCGGTGTCTTGAATGTAGGAACTTAAAGAACCTACATGGGGCCTCAAATAGTCGTCTACCAGCTTACTAGCTGGTTCTGTAAGGCAACCAATCCCTGACACAATCGGACGGCCAGGGGGATTTTCCAAATTTTTATGCATCTTTGACAGAGCATAAAACGTGGGAAGTCTCGGCTTATCAATAACCAAGAATTCACACGTCTTTTTGTCTATAAGGTTATCACAAAATGCCCGATTAATGAGAATACGGTATTTTGTCTCCGCATATTTTACCTGTGCAAAAGGAATAGAGCGATACCAACTTTTATTTGAAAGGAGGTTCATGACCATCTGCTTATATTTGTTTAAATCCATTACCACTATGTTACCTCCTTTATCCGAGGGTTTTATCACTAATTGTTCGTTCTGTTTTAAAGATAACACGGCTTTTTGTTGGGGTGGCTTAAGGTTGGTATTTCTTCTAAACCTTTTCCAATTGGTACTCTGTAGTTCCTTTGTAACTTGTTGGGTGAATGCCCAAATGTTGGGGTTTCCTTGGAGAGTAGGAAAGGTCCTGGATTTCGGTTTATATAGATTAGGTGGAGGAAAAATTCTCTCCGTGGAAATCTCATCTACGAGGCCAGACTGGGGTTCCTCAAGGGGGTCATCTAGTGGATTACCTTCTTCCCATAATTCCATTAATTCATTTATTGCCTGAATCTCCTTAATTGTTTTATTTTGCCAAAGATCTTCCCCCATGGAATCCATGGGAGAACGTTGATAATCCCTGTCAAACATAATCTTAAAAGTAAGTTTTCTCGCAAAGAGGTTGACGTCCTTTATAATTTCAAAGGCATCAACCTCCTGATCAGGACAAAAAGTCAGGCCAAGGCCCAAAACCTCCGTCTGATCCGGTGTAAGTAAATGTGAAGACAAATTAATTACTTGGAAATTACTTTGGAAGTTGCTTTGAGTGCCTGTGAAGGAATGGGTGTCTTTTTGTTGTCCACAATTGGGGGTGGTGAAAAGATTGGCGCAGTGCGAAGATCCCCTATATTGGGGATTTGAAAGTCCCCCGAAGGGGTAACTATTGATTGATTTAACTTCGGTGCATTAAGAATATTAGAAAAACTGGGTGTGGATAAATTAAGGTGACCATCACCTGTGGGATGAGTGGGAGGGGGTACATTTTTGGACTGTGAACGTAAACCCTGACGATTCATGTCCTGTTGAGTACGTTTAGAAAGCGCTGACATCGAAGGTGCTCGATCAGTCTTTCTTTTATTAGAACTAGCTGACATGTTTGAGGCATTACCTGGTAGGGACGAGGAAGATAAAGATGATTCATCAGAATCAGTGGCTTCCTGATTTTTATTTGTTTGCTTACGAGCTGAGGATTTGGATTTCCTCCATTGGTTTTCAGTAGTCCACCGATAGGCTGTGTTTGATTCATATGCCAGACGATCCCTATAGTATTTTTTATCCTTAGTTTTAAGGATATTGGAGACAAAAGACTCCAAATGTTTTTCTAAGAGAGCCTCTCTATTAGAGAAGGTTTCCTCCGTAGTCAAGTTGGAATTTTCAACATACAATTTTTCTATGTCGTTATTGACTATCTCTAAATCTTTAGCATAGTTTTGGCAAAGAGCCTCCATCATCTTAAATGAACATGACTGTAAGTTTGATTCCCAGTCTAATTTGAATTCTGTCTCCACTTTAAATATATTAGGAAAAATCTGTATACGTAATCCCCACGGTACAATTTTATCCTCTAAATATTTCAAGAAATACCTGCGATTCCAAAAAATACGTGCTTTCTTTTCCAATAAACGTTGAAGGCTATTGAAAAAGCGTTCAAGGGTAATCCCACCAAATGTAGACCCTTGGGCTAGATGGATTTTAGTCATAAGGCCATCAAATGCCGACCCTCTATAGGTAGCCATGCTGATTGAAAAGACTCTGTTAGACAAAATAGAAACTATAAAAGGATTAATCTTTAAACCCAATTCAAAAGAATAATCTAATGAACTACAAAAATGATATAGAGGTGACAGGTAGAAAATGAGCGTTTGCCACCCGGTATAATCACAAGGAGAAATTGAAAATAATACCTGTCACCTGTATCTCATAGGCACCACATCCCTTCATTACGAAGCTATATAGAAATATGAAGGTATTGGGACTTTTAAGGTGCAACAACTACACAATATTCAATATAAAAAATATAATTTTATTACAAAAAAATATATATATGAAAATTCATATGTACAAATATACATGAACCATCAAAATAAACATAATAGAGTTTCCAAAGTGCATACAGACAAAATTCTCTACATGTTTCGCCATTTTGTAGGCTTCCTCAGGAGTTTGTCATGCAAATACTGGAAACAAAAAAAGAAAAATAATAAATACATAATATTATTTACTCAAATTTCAAACTCAAAATTACAAAACAGAATATTATTAAGAAAAAAAGGATAACTGAAAACCATAACCAGCCCAATGGTTGCTCAAAAGTTCATCTCAAAATTAGATCTATTTATTCAAGGTATATGACCTTATTAGTATCAGTTGTAAGTACATTACCTGTAAATTTTGATGGTACAATCTAAAATGAAGAATGACCAGATAGCCAATGAGCTATCCCACACGGGGGCGCCCGTAAGGAGGGGATCATATGGTGTATCATAGAGGGGGAGAAATACTGGCACAAATAACCACCCGGATATTACTAGCACAGGAACAGAGGGCCATCTGGGGGAAATTACAAAGAAAATTTGAATGAAGTCAAATAACAATCTATGTATAAGAGTAAAGGCGTCTAATCTAGTTATACGGCACATACCCCATCAGTGTTTACCTGTTTATGGCTGTTGATAGTAAAAAATATATATAAATTAGAATAGGCAAAAAAGGGGGGCAGTATCTCCAAAGTACCCCAATCAGTGTCCACTCTAAAGGAAACAGAAATAGTGGAAATTACTATAAATATATGTAATAATCCCCTCTAGTTGGTAATCAGAATTTTAATTTTTAGCCATATACTTGCTAGCTGATATATACCTGGTTAATCCAATTGGATAAAGTGTGTCCACATTAGGGCATCTCTGCCGAAAAACTTGTTTTACAAAACCGATCAATCAGTTTACTGAAAAAATATAAAATATAAAAACCATTTGGGATTAAAGACCAAAGTAAACCAGACAACAGGATAAAAACCAATGTTGCCCATAAAGAGATCTAGTGCCTAAGTAATTTACCTTTGACTGATATCTAAGAACGTCTTCTCCCCAGAGTGTTGGTCATGCTACTGATTTACAAGGCTGCGATCCGGACTATATACCCCCCCTCCCCCTTCCCATTGGACGCACAATGGCGCCAAATCAATGGGCGGAGCGGGCACGTCGGGCACGTCAGTTCCGACATCACCCATCGTCAGATCCGACCCGGAAGTGACAATTCCACCACTGAAAAACCGGAGACGTCCGCCGGAAGCACCACCCCGCTCATCAGGAGAAAACATCCTGACGAGCTGGACGCTGGAGACTCCTATTAGTAGACATAGTGGTCTTTTCCACTCCTTCGATCTGTCAAAGATTAAATTCTTTGCTTTAGAATACATACCTCTTAATGAAAGAGGTGGGGATGTGGACAAAAATCTCCTACAACGAGAAACCAGATGGATACATACCTTGAGAGCTACTATGTATCCCGGGTTAAATGAGTCCATCAGTTTCAAACCCTTTTTGTAGGAAAAAAAAATCGTTATGCTGTATATGTAGACTCTGTTTAAAACAAATTAAATTTTGTTTTGTTATTTTTATTTTTGTTTATTAAATTTGTCTTTATGTACAGGTGACTGAATGTACCATTTCTATATTCCATAGGGGCTCTTTTTAATCATTGATAAATCTGCATTATATGTAATTGATTTCAATTGAGTTTACCACATTTTTTAGGGTGGCGTTTCCCTTTTCTTTTTTGGGGGGGATTTGGTGATCATATGGGCGCCCAGGGCGTTTCTCTTTGTTCTCCTTTGGGAGACAATCTGAGCGCCATCTGACTAAGCCCACCGGATATCCTGGCCCCATTTTTTAACATCCAATGTGCCCTTTCTGCCGTGATTTTAAAAGGAAGTCTGCCCTTTTCTATACTTTAGGCATTCTTTTCCCCTTCCGGATCCGTCTTATGGTGCGTCCAGCTCGTCAGGATGTTTTCTCCTGATGAGCGGGGTGGTGCTTCCGGCGGACGTCTCCGGTTTTTCAGTGGTGGAATTGTCACTTCCGGGTCGGATCTGACGATGGGTGATGTCGGAACTGACGTGCCCGCTCCGCCCATTGATTTGGCGCCATTGTGCGTCCAATGGGAAGGGGGAGGGGGGGTATATAGTCCGGATCGCAGCCTTGTAAATCAGTAGCATGACCAACACTCTGGGGAGAAGACGTTCTTAGATATCAGTCAAAGGTAAATTACTTAGGCACTAGATCTCTTTATGGGCAACATTGGTTTTTATCCTGTTGTCTGGTTTACTTTGGTCTTTAATCCCAAATGGTTTTTATATTTTATATTTTTTCAGTAAACTGATTGATCGGTTTTGTAAAACAAGTTTTTCGGCAGAGATGCCCTAATGTGGACACACTTTATCCAATTGGATTAACCAGGTATATATCAGCTAGCAAGTATATGGCTAAAAATTAAAATTCTGATTACCAACTAGAGGGGATTATTACATATATTTATAGTAATTTCCACTATTTCTGTTTCCTTTAGAGTGGACACTGATTGGGGTACTTTGGAGATACTGCCCCCCTTTTTTGCCTATTCTAATTTATATATATTTTTTACTATCAACAGCCATAAACAGGTAAACACTGATGGGGTATGTGCCGTATAACTAGATTAGACGCCTTTACTCTTATACATAGATTGTTATTTGACTTCATTCGAATTTTCTTTGTAATTTCCCCCAGATGGCCCTCTGTTCCTGTGCTAGTAATATCCGGGTGGTTATTTGTGCCAGTATTTCTCCCCCTCTATGATACACCATATGATCCCCTCCTTACGGGCGCCCCCGTGTGGGATAGCTCATTGGCTATCTGGTCATTCTTCATTTTAGATTGTACCATCAAAATTTACAGGTAATGTACTTACAACTGATACTAATAAGGTCATATACCTTGAATAAATAGATCTAATTTTGAGATGAACTTTTGAGCAACCATTGGGCTGGTTATGGTTTTCAGTTATCCTTTTTTTCTTAATAATATTCTGTTTTGTAATTTTGAGTTTGAAATTTGAGTAAATAATATTATGTATTTATTATTTTTCTTTTTTTGTTTCCAGTATTTGCATGACAAACTCCTGAGGAAGCCTACAAAATGGCGAAACATGTAGAGAATTTTGTCTGTATGCACTTTGGAAACTCTATTATGTTTATTTTGATGGTTCATGTATATTTGTACATATGAATTTTCATATATATATTTTTTTGTAATAAAATTATATTTTTTATATTGAATATTGTGTAGTTGTTGCACCTTAAAAGTCCCAATACCTTCATATTTCTATATAGCTTCGTAATGAAGGGATGTGGTGCCTATGAGATACAGGTGACAGGTATTATTTTCAATTTCTCCTTGTGATTATACCGGGTGGCAAACGCTCATTTTCTACCTGTCACCTCTATATCATTTTTGTAGTTCATTAGATTATTCTTTTGAATTGGGTTTAAAGATTAATCCTTTTATAGTTTCTATTTTGTCTAACAGAGTCTTTTCAATCAGCATGGCTACCTATAGAGGGTCGGCATTTGATGGCCTTATGACTAAAATCCATCTAGCCCAAGGGTCTACATTTGGTGGGATTACCCTTGAACGCTTTTTCAATAGCCTTCAACGTTTATTGGAAAAGAAAGCACGTATTTTTTGGAATCGCAGGTATTTCTTGAAATATTTAGAGGATAAAATTGTACCGTGGGGATTACGTATACAGATTTTTCCTAATATATTTAAAGTGGAGACAGAATTCAAATTAGACTGGGAATCAAACTTACAGTCATGTTCATTTAAGATGATGGAGGCTCTTTGCCAAAACTATGCTAAAGATTTAGAGATAGTCAATAACGACATAGAAAAATTGTATGTTGAAAATTCCAACTTGACTACGGAGGAAACCTTCTCTAATAGAGAGGCTCTCTTAGAAAAACATTTGGAGTCTTTTGTCTCCAATATCCTTAAAACTAAGGATAAAAAATACTATAGGGATCGTCTGGCATATGAATCAAACACAGCCTATCGGTGGACTACTGAAAACCAATGGAGGAAATCCAAATCCTCAGCTCGTAAGCAAACAAATAAAAATCAGGAAGCCACTGATTCTGATGAATCATCTTTATCTTCCTCGTCCCTACCAGGTAATGCCTCAAACATGTCAGCTAGTTCTAATAAAAGAAAGACTGATCGAGCACCTTCGATGTCAGCGCTTTCTAAACGTACTCAACAGGACATGAATCGTCAGGGTTTACGTTCACAGTCCAAAAATGTACCCCCTCCCACTCATCCCACAGGTGATGGTCACCTTAATTTATCCACACCCAGTTTTTCTAATATTCTTAATGCACCGAAGTTAAATCAATCAATAGTTACCCCTTCGGGGGACTTTCAAATCCCCAATATAGGGGATCTTCGCACTGCGCCAATCTTTTCACCACCCCCAATTGTGGACAACAAAAAGACACCCATTCCTTCACAGGCACTCAAAGCAACTTCCAAAGTAATTTCCAAGTAATTAATTTGTCTTCACATTTACTTACACCGGATCAGACGGAGGTTTTGGGCCTTGGCCTGACTTTTTGTCCTGATCAGGAGGTTGATGCCTTTGAAATTATAAAGGACGTCAACCTCTTTGCGAGAAAACTTACTTTTAAGATTATGTTTGACAGGGATTATCAACGTTCTCCCATGGATTCCATGGGGGAAGATCTTTGGCAAAATAAAACAATTAAGGAGATTCAGGCAATAAATGAATTAATGGAATTATGGGAAGAAGGTAATCCACTAGATGACCCCCTTGAGGAACCCCAGTCTGGCCTCGTAGATGAGATTTCCACGGAGAGAATTTTTCCTCCACCTAATCTATATAAACCGAAATCCAGGACCTTTCCTACTCTCCAAGGAAACCCCAACATTTGGGCATTCACCCAACAAGTTACAAAGGAACTACAGAGTACCAATTGGAAAAGGTTTAGAAGAAATACCAACCTTAAGCCACCCCAACAAAAAGCCGTGTTATCTTTAAAACAGAACGAACAATTAGTGATAAAACCCTCGGATAAAGGAGGTAACATAGTGGTAATGGATTTAAACAAATATAAGCAGATGGTCATGAACCTCCTTTCAAATAAAAGTTGGTATCGCTCTATTCCTTTTGCACAGGTAAAATATGCGGAGACAAAATACCGTATTCTCATTAATCGGGCATTTTGTGATAACCTTATAGACAAAAAGACGTGTGAATTCTTGGTTATTGATAAGCCGAGACTTCCCACGTTTTATGCTCTGCCAAAGGTGCACAAAAATTTGGAAAATCCCCCTGGCCGTCCGATTGTGTCAGGGATTGGTTGCCTTACAGAACCAGCTAGTAAGCTGGTAGACGACTATTTGAGGCCCCATGTAGGTTCTTTAAGTTCCTACATTCAAGACACCGCCGATCTACTGAGATCTTTGGATGGTCTATGTGTACCACCGGGGTCATGGCTAGTAGCTATAGACGTTGAAGCCCTCTATAACTCTATCCCCCATACTAGGGGTATTAGAGTTATAGACGGCTTCCTCTCGGAGAGAGGACCTGGAGCCAGGCCCTACAACAATTTCATTTTGGAATTGTTGCTGTTCATACTTACCAACAATATTTTTGTTTTCGACCGTTCCCACTACCTCCAGGTGCAGGGTGTTGCGATGGGGACCAAGTGTGCCCCGTCGTACGCCAACCTGTACCTGGGGGGGTGGGAACGGGAGATTTTTTCTTTAGAATCATTTGAAATGTTTTTTGATAAAGTCTTGATATGGCGACGCTTTATCGATGACATTTTTGTTGTGTGGACTGGCTCCTTAGAGGAATTGACATCTTTTATGTCTTCATTAGCTGTAAATTCCTTTAATCTCAAATTTACGATGATTTGTGACCAGAATGTGATAAATTTTCTGGATATTTCTATTTACTTAAACTCTGATGGCACCTTGGGCTCTTCATTATATAGAAAGCCCTCTTCAGGCAATACCATCCTGCATGCCACAAGTTCTCATCCCAGGACTCTGGTACAAAGTATCCCATACAGTCAGTATTTACGAATTCGAAGAAATTGTAGTAAGGAAGTAGATTTCGAGACGGAGGCCTCTGCCCTCCAATCTCGACTAATTGCTAGAGGGTATAGTCGTTCAACCCTCAAAAAAGCCTATAAACGAGCAAAAAATAAAAACAGGAAAGAGCTAATACATCCTAAGAAACCTCAAACTACTGACCAAACGGTACGATTAATTACCAGGTTCTCTGGTGAACATCAGAAAGTAAGAAAAATTATTGAAAAATTCTGGCCTTTGCTAGCAACAGATGAGATTATCTCCAAATATATTAAGCCATTTCCCCAAATTACCTATAGAAAATCTAGGTCTTTAAAAGATCAACTAGTTCATAGCCATCTCCAAATCAAGAGGGTTGAGAGTAGAAAGGGTTCGGCCCCATGTGGTCATTGTGAATTTTGCAGGTTTATATATGATTCTACTGAAATAGTTCTCCCTAATGGAGTTACGTATAGACCAAATTTCTTTAGCAATTGCCAGTCAATTGGCGTAATTTATTTGATGATCTGTGATTGTAAGGCCTTCTATGTTGGTAAAACGAAGAGGCCTTTCTTTCACAGAATGAGAGACCATGTATCTCTCATTCAAAAGAAAAAAATGGAGACTCCTATTAGTAGACATAGTGGTCTTTTCCACTCCTTCGATCTGTCAAAGATTAAATTCTTTGCTTTAGAATACATACCTCTTAATGAAAGAGGTGGGGATGTGGACAAAAATCTCCTACAACGAGAAACCAGATGGATACATACCTTGAGAGCTACTATGTATCCCGGGTTAAATGAGTCCATCAGTTTCAAACCCTTTTTGTAGGAAAAAAAATCGTTATGCTGTATATGTAGACTCTGTTTAAAACAAATTAAATTTTGTTTTGTTATTTTTATTTTTGTTTATTAAATTTGTCTTTATGTACAGGTGACTGAATGTACCATTTCTATATTCCATAGGGGCTCTTTTTAATCATTGATAAATCTGCATTATATGTAATTGATTTCAATTGAGTTTACCACATTTTTTAGGGTGGCGTTTCCCTTTTCTTTTTTGGGGGGGATTTGGTGATCATATGGGCGCCCAGGGCGTTTCTCTTTGTTCTCCTTTGGGAGACAATCTGAGCGCCATCTGACTAAGCCCACCGGATATCCTGGCCCCACTTTTTAACATCCAATGTGCCCTTTCTGCCGTGATTTTAAAAGGAAGTCTGCCCTTTTCTATACTTTAGGCATTCTTTTCCCCTTCCGGATCCGTCTTATGGTGCGTCCAGCTCGTCAGGATGTTTTCTCCTGATGAGCGGGGTGGTGCTTCCGGCGGACGTCTCCGGTTTTTCAGTGGTGGAATTGTCACTTCCGGGTCGGATCTGACGATGGGTGATGTCGGAACTGACGTGCCCGCTCCGCCCATTGATTTGGCGCCATTGTGCGTCCAATGGGAAGGGGGAGGGGGGGTATATAGTCCGGATCGCAGCCTTGTAAATCAGTAGCATGACCAACACTCTGGGGAGAAGACGTTCTTAGATATCAGTCAAAGGTAAATTACTTAGGCACTAGATCTCTTTATGGGCAACATTGGTTTTTATCCTGTTGTCTGGTTTACTTTGGTCTTTAATCCCAAATGGTTTTTATATTTTATATTTTTTCAGTAAACTGATTGATCGGTTTTGTAAAACAAGTTTTTCGGCAGAGATGCCCTAATGTGGACACACTTTATCCAATTGGATTAACCAGGTATATATCAGCTAGCAAGTATATGGCTAAAAATTAAAATTCTGATTACCAACTAGAGGGGATTATTACATATATTTATAGTAATTTCCACTATTTCTGTTTCCTTTAGAGTGGACACTGATTGGGGTACTTTGGAGATACTGCCCCCCTTTTTTGCCTATTCTAATTTATATATATTTTTTACTATCAACAGCCATAAACAGGTAAACACTGATGGGGTATGTGCCGTATAACTAGATTAGACGCCTTTACTCTTATACATAGATTGTTATTTGACTTCATTCGAATTTTCTTTGTAATTTCCCCCAGATGGCCCTCTGTTCCTGTGCTAGTAATATCCGGGTGGTTATTTGTGCCAGTATTTCTCCCCCTCTATGATACACCATATGATCCCCTCCTTACGGGCGCCCCCGTGTGGGATAGCTCATTGGCTATCTGGTCATTCTTCATTTTAGATTGTACCATCAAAATTTACAGGTAATGTACTTACAACTGATACTAATAAGGTCATATACCTTGAATAAATAGATCTAATTTTGAGATGAACTTTTGAGCAACCATTGGGCTGGTTATGGTTTTCAGTTATCCTTTTTTTCTTAATAATATTCTGTTTTGTAATTTTGAGTTTGAAATTTGAGTAAATAATATTATGTATTTATTATTTTTCTTTTTTTGTTTCCAGTATTTGCATGACAAACTCCTGAGGAAGCCTACAAAATGGCGAAACATGTAGAGAATTTTGTCTGTATGCACTTTGGAAACTCTATTATGTTTATTTTGATGGTTCATGTATATTTGTACATATGAATTTTCATATATATATTTTTTTGTAATAAAATTATATTTTTTATATTGAATATTGTGTAGTTGTTGCACCTTAAAAGTCCCAATACCTTCATATTTCTATATAGCTTCGTAATGAAGGGATGTGGTGCCTATGAGATACAGGTGACAGGTATTATTTTCAATTTCTCCATATAAAATATTCCATGGACTCGACATGCCTCTCAGTATATAGTTTGGGGTGTCTACTTTCCAAAATGGGGTCATTTGGGGGGGGTTTTGAACTGTTCTGGCATTTTATACACAACATTAGGAAGCTTACATCCACTCTTCTAACCACTTGAAGACAAAGCCCTTTTTGACACTTTTTGTTTACATGAAAACATATTTTTTTTTGCAAGAAAATTATGTTGAACCCCCAAACATTATATATATTTTTAAAGCAAAGGCCCTACAGAATAAAATGGTGGGTGTTGCATTTTTTTTTTCTACACAGTATTTGCGCAGCGATTTTTCAAACGCATTTTTTGGGGGAAAAAATACACTTTTTTAAATTTTAATGCACTAAAACACACTATATTGCCCAAATGTTTGATGAAATAAAAAAGATGATCTTAGGGCGAGTACATAGATACCAAACACGACATGCTTTAAAATTTTGCACAAACGCGCATTGGCGACAAACTACATACATTTTTAAAAGCCTTTAAAAGCCTTTACAGGTTACCCCGTTAGATTTACAGAGGAGGTCTACTGCTAAAATTACTGCCCTCGATCTGACCTTTGCGGTGATGCCTCACATGCATGGTGCAATTGCTGTTTACATATGACGCCAGACCGACGCTTGCGTTCGCCATTGGGCAAGAGCAGAGCAGGGCAGGACAGGGGTGCTTTTTTTTTTTTTTTTTTATTATTAATTTTGCTTTTTTATTTTATTTTTAAACTGTTTTTTTTTATCATTTTTATTGTTATCTCAGGGAATGTAAATATCCCCTATGATAGCAATAGGTAATGACAGGTACTCTTTTTTGAAAAAACTGGGGTCTATTGGACCCTAGATCTTTCCTCTGCCCTCAAAGCATCTGACCACACCAAGATCGGTGTGATAAAATGCTTTCCCAATGGCGCTTTTTATATCCGGGGGGGGGGGGGGACATTCCCTCCCACTGCTTGTAAAAGCAGTCCAGAGGCTAATTAGCCACTAGGATTGCTTTTACATGAAAGCCGGCCGCTGGCTGAAAAGAATGATACCAAGATGATACCTAAACCCACAGGCATCATTCTGGTATAAACATTCAAAGTCCAGCAACATACCAGTACGTTGCTGGTCCTTGTTGGACATGTATTGTAATCTTTTTTTTCATGCAGCCTGTTGGCTGAACGAAAAAAGAGATTGATCGGTGGGTATGCCCACCATTAGAATACCGCCCTTCATCCACCCACTTCTAATGATGGGCATACATGCACCATTTATATATGCCGAAGCATGGGGGCATCTTCCCGCAAAAGTTATGCCGCGTACACATGGTCAGACTTTTCCACGGGCAAGCCTCCATCGGAATTTCGACCGTATGTACGCGGCATTAGGAGCAAAATCGCTCCTCCGCCCCTGCTGCCCCAATGCTTCGGCATATATGCTTTTTTTTTTTAACTGTGGTGGTGAAATCACCTCCTACAGCACTGGAGTCGCAGGGATCAGGCCTGTCTCTGCGAACGCTGCAGTTATGTGTGTTGTGTTTTGCAAGTGACAGTGATCGATCGATACTGCACTTGGGTGGCCTGGGCTGGACGGAGGGGCAAAACGCAGGTGCTAGCAGGTATCTGGGCTGATCCCGCTAACACTGCGTTTTTGGGAACCCTAAACTGCTGGGGATGCTAGTATAGATCTGATCAGATATTGATCTGTTCAGATACTATACCACTAAGGGGGGTGTATGCTTAACGCGTGGGTGTTAGCGCTACTGGAACTAACCTGACGCTGCCTGGGGTGTGACGCAGACCCTCTCTGACGCTAAAACCTAATTGATATCACCCGCCGGGCGATCAGGGGGTTAAACCTTTATTGGGTTATATACGGCGGGTGCCCTGACACTATAAAAAGCAAACTAACTAACCAGCGTCACCCGTAACACTTATATGATGATCACTGGTGAAAGGGTTACCTGGGGGGCGATCAAGGGGGTTAAACCTTTATTAGGTAATATATTGGGGTACCTGACGCTATAAAAACCTGCAGCGAACCTAAAAAAAATTACTGGCTACCGATCTGCATCACCGACGCTAAGACAGCGATCAGAAAAATTATCGCTTAGTGACAGTGGTGATAGGGGGTGAAAGGGTTACCTGGGGGGCGATCAAGGGGGTTAAACCTTTATTAGGTAATATATGGGGGTACCCGACGCTATAAAAACCTGCGGCGAACCTAAAAAAAATTACTGGCTACCGATCAACATCACAGACGCTAAGACATCGATCAGAAAAATTATCGCTTAGCGACGGCGGTGCTAGGGGGTGAAAGGGTTACCTGGGGGGTGATCAAGGGGGTTAAACCTTTATTAGGTAATATATGGGGGTACCCGACGCTATAAAAACCTGCGGCGAACTTAAAAAAAATTACTGGCTACCGATCAGCATCGCCGACGCTAAGACATCGTTTAGAAAAATTATCGCTTAGTGACAGTGGTGATAGGGGGTGAAAGGGTTACCTGGGGGGCGATCAAGGGGGTTAAACCTTTATTAGGTAATATATGGGGGTACCCGACGCTATAAAAACCTGCGGCGAACCTAAAAAAAATTACTGGCTACCGATCAGCATCACCGACGCTAAGACATCGATCAGAAAAATGATCGCTTAGCGACGGAGGTGCTAGGGGGTGAAAGGGTTATCTGGGGGGTGATCAGGGGGTTAAACCTTTATTAGGGGGGGTTAGGGGGCTACACTGGACCTAAAACTAAATGTAGTGACACTTTTACAGTCACAAATGTCACTGATTGCAGTGATCACTAAATAAATGGTCACTGCAATCAGTGACACTGTGACTGGGGGCTGATCTGGGGGTGTCTGGGGGGGATGGGGGGGCGATTTATGTGCCTATGTGTCCTGGTGTCAGTGTAGTGTTGTGTGCACTGACCTGCATCTTCTCCTGTACGGCGCTCGGTATATGTGAGCGCCGCAGGAGAGATGACATCACTTCCTCCTGCCTGTGTAAACAGTACACAGGCAGGGGAAGCTCTCATTCGCCGGGAACGATCGAGAGGGGGGGGGCCGGAATCGAACGGCCGTCCCCTCATGCCGGATCGCTCCCGAAGGTAAAACGACCACCCACTGTAAAGAAGGGGGGTCCGATCGGACCCCCCAACTATACAAAGGCAATCACGTATATGTACGTGATTCTGCCTGTCGGTGCCATTCTGCCGACGTATATTTACAGTGGGCGGTCGTTAAGTGGTTAAGCACAAATTTCTGATAATTTTATGGAGAGGACTAAGAAGATATAACCATGCCAATGGTGCAGCAGAAAACATATAGCACAGTGAGGAAGGTTTGTGGTCCAGGATGATAGGACAGTCAAAATTAGAAGCAGCTTGCATTACACTAACAGTGTAGCGCAAAACGGCGGGGACTTTTTCTGTGCTGCCCCCCTGCAAAGTGCTGCCCTAGGCCTGGGCCATGTTGGCCTAGGCCAGGATACAGCGTTGCATGGATTACTGGAACCATGTCCTGTGGTCTGATGAGACCAAGAGAAATTTATTTGGTTCAGATAGTGTCAAGCGTGTGTGGCGGAAACCAGGTGAGGAGTACAAAGACAAGTGTGTCTTGCCTACAAGCATGGTATTGGGAGTGTCATGGTCTGGGGCTGCATGAGTGTTTCCGGCACTGGGGAGCTACAGTTCATTGAGGGAATCATGAATGCCAACATGTACTGTGACATACTGAAGCAGAGCATGATCCCCTCCCTTCGGAGACTGGGCTGCAGGGCAGTATTCCAACATGATAACGACCCCAATCATACCTCCAAGAGGACCACTGCCTTGCTGAAGAAGCTGAGGGTAAAGGTGATGGACTAGCCAAGCATGTCTCTAGACCTAACGAGCATCTGTGGGGCTTTCTCAAATGGAAGGTGGAGGAGCACAAGGTCCCTAACAACCACCAGATCTGTGATGTCGTCATGGAGGAGTGGAAGAGGACTCCAGTGGCAACCTGTGAAGCTCTGGTGAACTCCATGCCCAAGAGGGTTAAGGCAGTGCTAGAAAATAATGGTGGCCACACAAAATATTGACACTTCGGGCCCAAGTTGGACATTTTCACTTAGGGGTGTACTCACTTTTGTTGCCAGCGGTTTAGACATTAATGGCTGTGTGTTGAGTTATTTTGAGGGGACAGCAAATTTACACTGTTATACAAGCTGTACACTCACTACTTTACATTGTAGCAAAGTGTAATTTCTTCAGTGTTGTCACATGAAAAGATATAATAAAATATTTACAAAAATGTGAGGGGTGTACTCACTTTTGTGAGATGCTGTACATGGGACAGAACTATGTGGATACAAAAAACTGAAAGGGCCACTCACATATTAGCGATACCTTGTGATTTTTGTAATGCAGTGCACCACAAAATATCATATTTGCATTCTGGTGCTCTGTGGCACATGTGATCTACTGTATGGTGTGTTGGTGGGCCATTCACAATGAATGACGGGTTAATGTTCGATGCTGTAATGCACAAGTGTGAATAGGTCCTTATGCTAAAAGGGTTGCTTTTCCTGTTGATATTTTAGAATTAAATAATTTTCAATGGATAGAAACCTATGACTAAAGATTATATTAGATTTTGTACTGAGTACTGCTGTACTAAATAATCATTGTGTTTTCAAGCATAGAGTAAGGGCTCTTTCACACGGACGTTCCGTATGTCAGTTTTTCGGATGAAAAACGGACATACATGTATCCCTATGGGATAGCGGATGTCAGCGGATGAACATCCGCTGACATCAGTCTCCGCTATGATCCGTTTAGCATGACGGAGGAAAATTCTACTTTTCCATCCACCTGCGGATCGGATCGGATGAAAACGGACAGACAGTCAGTTTTCATCTGATCCCCCCATAGAGGAAAGCGGCGATCTGACCGTTCCGTTTCTGCACAGTGTGCAGAGACGGACAAGTCGTCCGCCGGCTCAGCGGGGATCAACGGAGCGATCCCCGCTGAACAAGCGGATGTTCACGGGGCGGATCATCACGGGATCCGCCCGTGTGAAAGAGCCCTAAATGTACTTTTTTCATCGGATATTCCGACCGTGTGTGTGCCCCATTGGACTTTTTCCGTCGGAAATTCCGACGGAGTTAGAAAGAGAACATGTTCTCAGAATTTTTTTCGCCGAAAAAAAAAAAAAACGGAAATTCCGTTCGTCTTTATGGAACTCCGACGGAGAAAAAAACACGCATGCTCAGAATCAAGTCGACGCATGCTCGGAAGCATTGAACTTAATTTTTCTCGGCTCGTCGTAGTGTTGTTCTTGACGGTCGGAATCTGGTGTGACAGTGTGTATGCAAGACAGCTTCAACGGAATTCTGTCGGAAAAATCCGTCTGAGTTTATCCCGACGGAAAATCCGACGGAAAATCCGATCGTGTGTATTAAGGCATAATACATTGCAATCAGTTTAAAAGGGTAAAAATAAAATCTATGTGGTTAACATTATTTTGGGCACCCCCAGAAATTCTTCAAAATCTACTAATGGTAAAAAGGTCAAGTCTGAGCATGTAGGCCCTTTACAAGATCATTTAGAGTTGGTGATTAGTGATGAGCCGAACACCCCCGGGTTCGGTTCGCACCAGAACCCGCGAACGGACCGAAAGTTCGCACGAACATTAGAACCCTATTAAATACAATGGATGCGAACGTTCGAATTCTAAATTGCTAATTATAACGACTATTATCCATGTTATTGTCCTAAACAGAGTTTGGGAACCCGGGTTCTGCACCAGGGGACATGTATCAATGCAAAAATAAGTTTTAAAAACGGTCGTTTTTCGGGAGCAGTCATTTTAATGATGCATGAAGTGAAAAAAAAAAAAAGTCAAATATTCCTTTAAATATCGTGGGTGTCTAAAGTATGCCTGTGAAGTGCCACGTGTTTCCCGTGTTTAGAACTGTCCCTGCACAAAATTACATTTCTAAAGGAAAAAAAAGCCATTTAAAACTGCTTGCGGCTTTAATGTAATGTCTGGTCCCGGTAATATGGATGAAAATCTTTAAGAAAAATGGCATAGCTACCCCATCACCCCCCCCCCCTACCCCAGCCCATTACCAGCCCCTTTGGGTCTTGTATGGATATTAAGGGGAACCCCGCACACAAAATAAAAAAGGCCCTATATACTCTGAACAGCCGTATACAGGCGGTGCATACAAGACAGGGACTGTAGGTTTGTTCTTATGTAGAATCTGTTTGTAATTTTGAACAGGTACATTGTTTAAGTGTAGCTCCAGCCAAAAAATCAATTTTTAAGCTTTTTGGAAAACATAGGGAAGGGTTATCACCCCTGTAACATTTGTTTTGCTGTCTGTGCCCCTGTTCAGAACATTTCACCTCACTTTGCGTCCCAATGACAACTGTTTTTGAAATGTGGTATTTTTATTGAAACAAGGATTGGTGATAAAGCATCAGTAGAGAGGAGACACCTTTCTCCCATATTAATTCTTACAGGAGAGAATTTTCCTTCCAAGGGGTAGATTTCCTCTCACTTCCTGTTGTCTTCTTCCGTTTGCAAGTAGTAGTCGTTTGTAAGTTGGATGTTTGAAAGTAGGGACCTGCCGTATATACTCTGCAGAAATTGGCCCCTTAGGTGTTGGTGTTGGCACAACACTGTAAGCACTCACAGTTACTCTTGGTGGGTGCTGGAACGCCCTGCTGTCAACTATTATATCAGGAATTGTAATAACATATAATTGTTGAACAGTGGTAGTAAAAATTGGGCCTTTGATGGTGGTGCTGGTGCCACAACACTGTAAGGCCTGACAGTTACTCTTGGTGGGCGCAGCAATGGGCCCTGCTGTGAATTATTAGATCAATAATTATAATTGCATGCCCCTGTTGAACAGGGGCTGAAAAATTGGGCCTTTGGTGGTGGTGGTGGTGGTGGTGTTGACACAACACTGTAAGGCCTGACAGTTACTCTTGGTGGGTGCAGCAATGGGCCCTGCTGTGAATTATTAGATCAATAATTATAATTGCATGCCCCTGTTGAACAGGGGCTGAAAAATTGGGCCTTTGGTGGTGGTGGTGGTGGTGGTGGTGTTGACACAACACTGTAAGGCCTGACAGTTACTTTTGGTGGGCGCAGCTGTGAATTATTAGATCAATAATTATAATTGCATGCCCCTGTTGAACAGGGGCTGAAAAATTGGGCCTTAGGCACTGGTGGCACAACACTGCAACCCCTCACAGATACTGTACTTGGAGCACAGCAATGAGGCCCGTTGCAAAGTATTGCATCAAAAATTGTAATTACACGCCCCTGTTAAACAGGGGCTGAAAAATTGGGCCTTAGCCACTGGTGGCGGCACCCATAAACCAAAATGATCTTCCAAGCTATCATCATTAATCGGATCATTGAGGAGGAGGAGGAGGATAGCCAGTCAACATAACAGCACAGGCACTCAGCATCAGTCTTGAAGGGATGTGACATTTTTAAATCAATTAGTCTGTTATATCAGCATCAGGTGTGTGGTAGCTGGTGGTGATCCAAGACTGGTTCATCTTGATGAAAGTCAGTCAATCAACCGAGTCGGTGGACAGGCGCACCCTGTGATCCGTGACAAATCCTCCAGCAGCACTGAATGTGCGTTCTGAAAGAACGCTGGATGCAGGACAGGCCAGTAGCTCAATTGCATACTGTGCAAGCTCTGGCCAGTGATCCATCCTCAAGACCCAGTAAGCCAGAGGATTTTCGGTGGGGAAGGTGTCCAAGTCTGACCTTGCCCCTAGGTATTCCTGCACCATGTATATCAGACGCTGGCGATGGTTGCTAGAACTGATCATACCTTGGGGCTGCGGACTAAAGAATTGTCTGAACGCATCGGTCAGACGGCCACCTTCCCCACCGCTCCTTCTTTGACTGCCCGAAGCCTCAGCAACTCGTTGTCCAGGACCAGGAGTTTGTAACCTCCCAGTCTCTGGGAACGCGTTGCACAGACCTTTCTGCAAGGCCTCCCGGAGTTGTCTCATCCTCTGCTCCCTCTGCGACGGTAACATAAGGTCCGCAACCTTACCCTTGTACCGTGGATCAAGGAGAGTGGCCAGCCAGTAATGGTCCCTCTCCTTGATCCGAAGAATACGAGGATCCTTCCGCAGACTTTGCAGGATCAGGGAGGCCATGCAGCGTAGGTTAGCTGAGGCATTCAGTCCGGAGTCCTCTGGGTCACTAAGGACGACATGATCCGCAGCCACCTCCTCCCAGCCACGTACAAGTCCACTGGTTTCTTGGGACTGTAAATCATCCCTAAAAGACTGCTGCTGATGATGCTGAGTGCCAGCCTCCACCTCCATGCTGACACAATCCTCCTCCTCCTCCTCTTCCTGTGCGATGGGTGGGACAGAAGGAACACTGTCTGGGTAAAGGGGGCCTTGAGAGGCAAGGAAGTCCTCCTCTTCCTGCCTCTGTTCTGCCTCAAGTGCCCTGTCCATTATTCCACGCAGCGTGTGCTCCAACAGGTGGACAAGAGGTACAGTGTCACTGATGCATGCACTGTCACTGCTCACCATCCTCGTGGCCTCCTCAAATGGTGCCAGGACAGTGCATGCATCCCTGATCATGCCCCACTGGCGTGGTGAAAAAAACCCGAGCTCCCCTGACCCTGTCCTGGTGCCGTAGTCGCACAGGTACTCATTGATGGCCCTCTGTTGCGTGTGCAGCTGCTGCAGCATGGCCAACGTTGAGTTCCACCTGGTGGGCATGTCACATATAAGGCGGTTCTTGGGCAGGTTCAACTCCTTTTGCAGCTCAGCCAGGCGAGCACTGGCATTATAAGATCTGCGGAAATGCACACAGACTTTCCTGGCCTGCCTCAGGACATCCTGTAAGCCCGGGTACCTGCCCAAGAACCGCTGCACCACCAGGTTAAGGACGTGAGCCATACAGGGCACATGGGTCAGTTGTCCCTGTCGGAGGGCGGAGAGGAGGTTGGTGCCATTGTCGCAAACCACCATTCCTGGCTTAAGCTGGCGTGGCGTCAACCACCTCTCGGCCTGCCCCTGCAGAGCAGACAGGACCTCTGCCCCAGTGTGGCTCCTGTCCCCCAAACACACCAGCGCAAGCACGGCATGGCATCTTTTTGCCTGCGTACTTGCGAAGCCCCTTGAACGCCTAGGGAGCACCGCTGGTTCCGAGGACAAACCACAGGAAGAGGCCATGGAGGAAGAAGAAGAGGAGGGGGTGGAGGAGAGAGGTGTGTCACAACTAGGCTTGTGCAATTCATTTCGTAACGAATCGAAATTCGTCCGAATTTAGCAACTTTCGGACATTCGGAAGCATTCGAATTTCCGAACAAAGCAATTACGAATAAGACCGAATCCGAAATAAATTATACCGCAAATAGCGAATGCCCGAATGTCTTCGGCATAATTCGTTATGAAAAAGTTACGAATGTACGAATCCATACGAAGCACAATAACACTCACTCTGCTCTGCTCTCTGCTTCTCCCACACCATGCTGAACTCCCTCTCAAAATGGTGTACAGGGGCGGAGGCTATAGCCGCATGTAAAAAACGAAAGTAAAATACGAGATTTCGAATCCATTCGAAGCACAATAACACTCTGCTCTGCTCTCTGCTTCTCCCTCACCGTGCTGAACCCTCTCAAAATGGTGTACAGGGGCGGAGGCTATAGCCGCATGTAAAAAACGAAAGTAAAATATGAGATTTCGAATCGTTACAAATAACCGCTATGTATTTAGAAAAGTACAAATCCATTCGAAGCACATTAGGCATAATAGGCAGCGTCGTCGTGAGAGAGACACAGAAAATTACGAATCAACAAACCCAAAAAAAGTTACGAAAGTAGGAGTTGTGTCCAGAATCAACGAAAAACAATGTACTCTACCGAAAGTACGAATTATAAATCAACTAAAAATTCTACGAAAAATGTCGCTAGCGAAAATACGAATTAGTCCGAACACGAAAAATCCCGTCTAGCAAAATTACGAATGATTACGAATCAACAGGACCGAAAAGAAACGAACCGAAACTAACCGAATTTTTCCGTTGTGCACAAGCCTAGTCACAACCAGTAGTAGCATTTTGGAGGCGTGGCGGCGGAACAACCTCCAACACTACTGCACCTTGTCCTGCATCCTTCCCAGCTGCCAAAAGAGTGACCCAATGGGCCGTGAAAGAAAGGTAACGTCCCTGTCCATGCCTGCAGGACCATGAGTCAGCGGTAATATGCACCTTACCGCTGACCGCCCTGTCCAGCGAGGCCAAGACATTGCCTTCCACATGCCTGTAGAGAGCCGGAATCGCCTTCCGTGAGAAAAAGTGGCGTTTGGGAACCTGCCACTGAGGAACCGCACATTGCACAAACTCACGGAAGGGGGCCGAGTCTACCAACTGAAAAGGCAGCAGTTGAAGCTCTAGCAATTTAGCCAAGTTAGCATTCAACCGCTGGGCATGTGGATGGCTGGGAGTGAACTTCTTTCGACGGTCCAGCAGCTGGGGCAGGGAAATTTGCCTGCTAGAATCGGACGTCGGTGTACTGCTAGCAGAGTGCCCGCAAGTACTTGGCTGTGACACACCTAATTCTACACCTTCATTCCTCTCAGTGCAGGTTTCAGAGAGGACTGAAGGTATACTGGGGTTGGAGATCCCAGCTGATGCGGTGCAAGGAGAGGTCCGCTTTGTTCTTTGGTGTGGGTCTTTAAGGTAGGCTTGCCAACGAGCTGCATGGCAGGTCAACATATGTCTGATCAAGCATGTGGTGCCCAAGCGGCTGATGTTTTGGCCACGCGATATACGCTTGAGACATATGTTGCAAACAGCAGCTGTGCGATCTGATGCACTCGCCTCAAAAAAGGCCCACACCAAAGAACTTTTTGAATGACGGGCAGAGGCAGCGCCCTGCACAGGCGGAGCTCTGCGGTGTGATTCCGTCGGTGTGCTGCCCATACGCTGGCCACCCAAGGGCATCCTGCCTCGTTGGAGATGTGCCTCCTCCTCTCTCCTATTAGGCACCCACGTGGAGTCAGTGACCTCATCATCCCCTCCCTCCTCATCACTGGAGCCAATCTGGCAGTATGCTGCAGCTGCTGGAGCATGACTGCCAGATTGGTGTCCTTCTTGAGCATCCCCTCTCTCAGCTCTCACGCTACTGCCTTCCTCTAGCTGGGTATCATCATCAGATCCTTCGAAACGCTGGGCATCCTCCTGGAGCATGTACCCAACACTGTGCTCAAACAGTTCGGGGGACTCCTCAGGAGGAGGACATGGTGGGTCTAGGGAAGGAGTGACTAATGATGACATTGATACCAGAGAAGAGGACGCTTTGGCAGCTGCTTTGCCAGTACCCTGAGCCTGGGTGAGAGAGGATGAGGAGGATGAGGTGGGCTTGGTCATCCACTCTACCAAGTCTTCGGCATGATGTGGCTCAACATGTCCAGCTGCCGAAAAGAAGGACAAGCGTGTCCCATGGCCATGTGCTGATGACAATGCACCGCGTCCACGACCAGCACTGTTGGCCCCAGACACAGAGCCTGCTTGCCCTCTTTTTTTGGCTCCTGACTGTCTGCCTCTCCTTGTTTGCCTTCCAGACATTTTAATGGATGGCCTGCAGGGAGATGGAAAAAACAGCAATAAGGGCTACCTTCAGGTGTATACTGTGCAGGAGGCTTAGCAACAAAGACACTGACACTGTCCCCTGCCTATCCTTCTCTGTCCCTAAACACAAGGATTTGCAATATGGTTCAGCAAGATTGGTTTAGCACAGAATAGCACACTGATAGTTTCCCTCACTGTCCTTCTCTGTCCCTACAAACAAGATTTAGCACAGAATAGCACACTGATAGTTTCCCCGAGTGTCCTTCTCTGTCCCTAAACTCAAGGATTTCAAATATGGTTCAGCAAGATTGGTTTAGGACAGAATAGCACACTGACACTTTCCCTCACTGTCCTTCTCTGTCCCTACAAACAAGATTTAGCACAGAATAGCACACTGATAGTTTCCACGAGTGTCCTTCTCTGTCCCTAAACTCAAGGATTTCAAATATGGTTCAGCAAGATTGGTTTAGAACAGAATAGCACACTGATAGTTTCCCTCACTGTCCTTCTCTGTCCCTACAAACAAGATTTAGCACAGAATAGCACACTGATAGTTTCCACGAGTGTCCTTCTCTGTCCCTAAACTCAAGGATTTCAAATATGGTTCAGCAAGATTGGTTTAGAACAGAATAGCACACTGATAGTTTCCCTCACTGTCCTTCTCTGTCCCTACAAACAAGATTTAGCACAGAATAGCACACTGATAGTTTCCACGAGTGTCCTTCTCTGTCCCTAAACTCAAGGATTTCAAATATGGTTCAGCAAGATTGGTTTAGAACAGAATAGCACACTGATAGTTTCCCTCACTGTCCTTCTCTGTCCCTACAAACAAGATTTAGCACAGAATAGCACACTGATAGTTTCCACGAGTGTCCTTCTCTGTCCCTAAACTCAAGGATTTCAAATATGGTTCAGCAAGATTGGTTTAGGACAGAATAGCACACTGACACTTTCCCTCACTGTCCTTCTCTGTCCCTACAAACAAGATTTAGCACAGAATAGCACACTGATAGTTTCCACGAGTGTCCTTCTCTGTCCCTAAACTCAAGGATTTCAAATATGGTTCAGCAAGATTGGTTTAGGACAGAATAGCACACTGACACTTTCCCTCACTGTCCTTCTCTGTCCCTACAAACAAGATTTAGCACAGAATAGCACACTGATAGTTTCCACGAGTGTCCTTCTCTGTCCCTAAACTCAAGGATTTCAAATATGGTTCAGCAAGATTGGTTTAGAACAGAATAGCACACTGATAGTTTCCCTCACTGTGCTTCTCTGTCCCTACAAACAAGATTTAGCACAGAATAGCACACTGATAGTTTCCACGAGTGTCCTTCTCTGTCCCTAAACTCAAGGATTTCAAATACGGTTCAGCAAGATTGGTTTAGAACAGAATAGCACACTGACAGTTTCCCTCACTGTCCTTCTCTGTCCCTACAAACAAGTATTAGCACAGAATAGCACAGTGACACTTTACCTCACTGTCCTTCTCTGTCCCTACAAACAAGATTTAGCACAGAATAGCACACTGACACTTTCCCTCACTGTCCTTCTCTGTCCCTACAAACAAGGTTTAGCACAGAATGACACACTGACACTCTCCCTACCTATCCTTCTCTGTCCCTAAACACAAGGAATCCAGGATTAGTAAAGGAAAAAAATGACACTGTCCCTGCCTATGCTTCTCTTTCCCTGCTCCGGAACACACTACACAAGGCCGCCGCGCTGGCGGCCTTTTATAGTGTGGGGCGTGTACTAAACCCCCTCAGCAATAATTGGCCACAGGCATCCTGCCTGTGGCCAATCATTGCTCTTCTCGCTGCCGGCGCTGTGATTGGCCAAGCATGCGGGGTCACAGTGCATGCTTGGCCAATCACAGCGCCTGGATGACACTGCAATGGCGTAGTGCATTGTGGGCCGTTCGCGTCACTCGAATTTGGCGCGAACGGCCCAAATCGTTCGATCTTCGTCGAACGATCGAACAGCCGATGTTCGAGTCGAACGTATGTTCAACTCGAACACGAAGCTCATCCCTATTGGTGATGGGGACAAAGGGAAGGTCTATTTATTAAATACCTTCTTCAGTTCTGTGTATATAAAGGAGAATGGGGGAGTTCATAATTGGTATAATATTGCCATAGCCACAGAAGAACCGAAATGGCTCAAAACTAATATGGGCCAGAAATATTAGGATAAGATAAAGGTGAATAAAGCACCTGGATCAGATGACTTACACCCATGTATCCTCAGAGTTGAGTTCTGTTATTTCAAAGCCATTGTTTAATTTAAAAGCGGAGCTCCACCCTAAAGTGGAACTTCCGCTGATCGTAGCTCTCCCCCCTCCGGTGTCACAATTGACACCTTTCAGGGGGGAGGGGGGTGCAGATACCTGTCTAAGACAGGTATTTGCACCCACTTCTGGGAGTCCTCTCTGCGGGAAATCTGCGGGAAGCGCGTCACTTCCCGCAGAATACCCGTTGTGTTCTGGGAGAC